>CM060968.1:12819955-13464955 GCA_030765045.1 Tenodera sinensis | reverse complement strand
GCACATGTTTGAGATATTTTAATGACCAATGAAATGTATATCCTGAATTTTCTACCTATAGCCTATGTAGTCATGGTTACTCTAGATGACTTTTGAATAACTCGTGAACCGTAAGAGATAGACAAAATGTAGAACTTGCTAAAATACACAATTTATGTTCCAATAAATTTTCTTGTAGAGTGAACCATTTCAGAGATATTCCTTGTTACGTGTGCGAGTTTCGGAAAACCTAAAATCTTTCATGAAATAAAACATCGTTGTTGATTTTTTTATATGTTAAATGTGCAAAGAGAACGGAATCTCAAAGCTTTAAAAGATTTGACTATCGCTCAAAACCTACTGTATTCAAATATTCCCCTTGTACCTACAAGAAAATAAGCAATAAGATAATTTCTACAAAATTTTATCTTACGTAACACGAACAAGATATAGGAATAAGAATGTTAGTACAAAAGCAGAGAAAGTCATGTGAGTGTAACACATCAGATTTTTCTTTTAGTGATTGCCATAGCCATGAAAAAAATCTGATGTGTTGCACTCAAATGACTTTCTCTACTCTTGTACTAACCATTCTTCCAAACTCTTATTCCTATATCTTCTTCGTGTTAGTTGAGATAAACATTTGTACAAATTATCTTATTGCTTATTTCCTTGTAGGTACAAGGGGAATATTAGAATACAGTAGGTTTTGAGCGATAGTCAAATGTTTTAAAGCTTTGAGATTCTGTTGTCTTTGCACACTTAACATATAAAGTAATGAACAACGATGACCCATTTCACGAAAGTTCTAAGTTTTCCGAAACTCACACACATAACAAGGAATATCTCCGAAATGGTTCACCCTACAAGAAAATTCATTGAGACATAAATTGTGTATTTTAGCAAGATCTACATTTTTTGTATAGTATAATTTGGTCTATCTCTAACGGTTTACGAGTTATGCAAAAGTCGTCCAGAGTAAATACGACTACAGGGGCTATAGCCAGAAAATTCAAGATATACATTTCATTTGTCATCAAAATATCTCAAACATATGACATTTTAATCAAAATCGTTAGAGCCATTTTCAAGAATATCAAAATTTTCGAAAAATTTTCCATGTAAAGGGTAGTTTAGGGTGGGGCTATTTTCTTCAAAATTTTCGGGTCGCATCCTTGAAGGATATTAAACTTAAATACCAACTTTGGTTTTTAACCGACTTTTCGTTTTTGAGTTATGCTGTCCACAGACTGACCCACAGACTGACACACAGACACACACACGGACCTTTTTCTAAAAATGCTTTTTTTTTTTGATTCAGGAGGCCTCAAAACACATATTTCCGGTGAAATCTTGACATCGAATTTTTGGGTGGAATACAATACTTCCCCTACTTACCAGTAGAGAAAGTAATAAAAATTCAAATTAAGGTAGCCATATCTGCATCACCTACCTCATTTCATTTGCTGCAAGTCAAGAGTGATATTTCCCACTGTTCTTTCAACAAAAAAATCACTTTAACAAATAAGTGGAAACCAACTCAGATTTTTTGTTAAGGTACTGCTATAAATCCAGCTGAAATTCAAACACAGCTTCCATTCGTAATAATATCTCTATTTATCTCTAATACTGATAGTTTTTGCAACCATTGTGATTAAACAATTGAAACGTGGATTATTTTATCCCGCACTGCCAGTTTTCTTTCAGGCTGTATCATGAACACCAACATTAAAAGTTTTTACTGTCTTTTTGTTACTAGCGATCTGCTTTTATTAAAAATGGGAACTGTGAATTGTTGCGGAACGGAGATTATTCTTAAAGCGATTATTTTAAAATGACAGCAAAGGGGTTGGGGGTGGAGGGTGGGTGGGGATAGGGGAGTACGTATACATACAGTGCAGTAGACTCATCCCCTGAATGCGAACGTGCATTTGTTTTTCAGTGATTACGACTATTATGTCTTAAAGCACTAGCCT
The DNA here is from genome assembly GCA_030765045.1 of Tenodera sinensis. Lineage (NCBI taxonomy): Eukaryota > Metazoa > Arthropoda > Insecta > Mantodea > Mantidae > Tenodera > Tenodera sinensis. The sequence goes on along the minus strand of CM060968.1, from coordinate 13,463,000 downwards.
GAAGGAAAAATCTGATGTGTTACACTCACATGACTTTCTCTACTCTTGTACTAACCATCGTTACAAACTCTTATTCCTATATCTTCTTCGTGTTAGTTAAGATAAACATGTATACAAATTAATGCTTATTTCCTTGTAGGTACAAGGGGAATATTAGAATACAGTAGACTTTGAGCGATAGTAAAAATCTTTTAAAGCTTGGAAAGCTTAAAACTTTCGTGAAATGGATCATCGTTGTTCATTTTTTGTGTTAAGTGTGCAAACAGAACGGAATCTCAAAGCTTCAAAAGATTTGACTATCGCTCAGCATAACTCAAAAACAAAAAGTAGGTTAAAAACCAAAGTTGGTATTTAAGTTTAATGTCTTTCAAGGATGCGACACGAAGATTTTGAAGAAAATAGCCCCACCCTAAACTACCCTTTACATGTAAATTTTTTCGAAAATTTTGATTTTCTTGAAAATGGCTCTAACGATTTTGATTAAAATGTCATATGTTTGAGATATTTTTATGGCAAATGAAATGTATATCTTGAATTTTCTGGCTATAGCCCCTGTAGTCGTATTTATTCTGGACGACTTTTGCATAACTAGTAAACCGTTAGAGATAGACCAAATCATACTATACAAAAAATGTAGATCTTACTAAAATACACAATTTATGTCTCAATAAATTTTCTTGTAGGGTGAACCATTTCGGAGATATTCTTTGTTATGTGTGTGAGTTTCGGAAAACTTAGAACTTTCGTGAAATGGATCATTGTTATTCATTTTTTTTATATGTTAAGTGTGCAAAGACAACAGAATCTCAAAGGTTTAAAGCATTTGACTATCGCACAAAGTCTACTGTATTCTAACATTCCCTTTGTACCTACAAGGAAATAATCAATAAGATAATTTGTACAAATGTTTATCTCAAGTAACAGGAAGAAGATATAGGAATAAGAGTTTGTAAGAATGGTTAGTACAAGAGTAGAGAAAGTCAAGTGAGTGCAAAACATCAGATTTTTTATTTTACTTTATTTTAAAACCCCAAAGTTTGACATTTTGGTTCCAACATGACCGGTTTGCTATATAGTTCCCAAAAATGTGTCGGGGGGAAAAACTTTACGTTTGAGGCAAGCTCTCAAATTGCTGTTCTATCGATTTAGTGTTATAAAGTTGAGTGTATGAAATGAATTCAAATGAATGGGGTGGTAGAATTACTGTGTAAAGCCGGACTTAAACCCTCCCCCGATAAATCCCCAAACAGTAGCAGTTGGAGTTTCCCCAGAGCCATCTACTATCAGACGTCGAGAAGGAATTCTAATAATTGCGTGTCGTCCAGGGTAAGGGAATTCCTAAACCCCCCCCCCCCTACACTTGCTTTAGATGCCTTTCCCAGTGGGCTAGTTACGGGGTGCTAAATGCGACTGTTGACCCCGCAACCAAGTTGGGCTCGTTCACTTCCAGGCTAAATATGAATATGTAACAAATATTTCTCTATGGAGTTGTCTTGGTGGAACAACATTATCTATCATGTCAGCAAGTCAGCAACTTGGGGCAGAGGACTTTTCTTGAAATGCTCATGTCGCATGTTAAGCTTAATTGCCTTAAGGTACACTGGAAGTGAAATTTGAAAGTTCCACATTTCTTGATAGATTTTTCTGAAATTTTTACTGTGTTTGTATTTATATGAGAATAGTCGGTACACAAAATTTCATTAAAATTGGATGATTCGTTTAGGATATATAAATTATTTTATGAATTAATAGGCACATTTTCAAAATAGAGCTCGCGTCTATTGACTTTTCAAAATTCATTTATATTGGCAGAACTGGTGCTCTAAAACATGGGTAACAATTGTATGAAGAGATATTTCAAATACGTTTGCTGATTATGCTGTACATATTTTTTTAATAACAAAGAAAATTTAATCTTAAAAATTATTAATTTTTTTCATACACAAAAAATGTTTTTGGAATTCATGTTAAAGATAACATCAATATTGAAGCATAGTTTTGTTTAGCTGCTATTTTTGGAAACTTTCATTGAATCTGAAACAAAACTGAGACGCGACCTTCTTTTGGAATGTGCAGAAATGTAGTTTTGAGAAAAACAGGCTTTTATATAGGAGCATCCTGTGTACGTTAAGGGAAGAGCGCTATTTGAAAGGGCCGTAATGACCACATGGAGTGCGGGATATGAAAAATGTTAGCTGATCCAAATGCACCGGTGTTCCAGGAACATTTTAAGGTAAAAAAACAATTTTCGACTTTTTGACAATTTTGACCAACATTTCACTCCCAGTGTCCCTTAATGGACCTACTTTTCATGTTTACTTTCTCTACTGGTAAGTAAGGGAAGCATTGTATTACACCCAAAAATACGATGTTTTTGAGATCCCCTGAATCCAAAACAAGCATTTTTAGAAAAAGGTGCGTGTATGTGTCAGTGTGTGTGTCTGTGAGACTATAGCGATGTATGTATAAATTAGATAACAAGAGAATACCCAGGGTAAGTAGCACTAGATATCTAGGTGTAATAATAAATGAAAGATTGGAATGGGGGGAACATGTAAACTCGGTCACTGGAAAAGCCTGCAAAGCATTACACTTTGTAATGAGAATATTAAAACGCAGCAATGGGAAATCGCGAAATTTAGCTTACACATCCTTAGTCCGACCAATATTAGAATATAGCGCAGCATGCTGGGATCCATATCGGGTTGGTCAAAAACAAGCACTCGAGAGAGTTCAAAAACGAGCAGCTAAATTTGTTGATAGAGGAAAGCGATTTGAAAACCCTACAGGCACTGCTACCTCCTGGGAATCATTGGAGAAACGTAGAAAACGGGCAAGGCTATGTGCAATTTTTAGAGCATATAAGGGGGAACCTGCATGGAAAGATATAACAAAGCGGTTGTTGACACCATCATATAGGGGAAGAAATGATCACTCTAAAAAAATAAGAAACAGGGAACAGAAAACTGATATAGGTAAATTTTCCTTTACCAATAGAACAATTAATGACTGGAACAATTTGACTGCAGAGTTACTGGAGACTTTGCCTCCAAATGTAAATAATTTCAAAGAGAGGTTAAAAAGAAATCCTGTTACCATAGTGCATGAAAGGATTGTATATATGTTGTAAGGAATTGTATATTATATTGTAAGGAGTTGTATATTATATTGTAAAGAATTGTATATCATATTGTAAAGAATTGTATATCATATTGTAAAGAATTGTATATCATATTGTAAAGAATTGTATATCATATTCTAAAGAATTGTATATTATATTGACAGCGCTGCCACCGGGCCATGCTCTAAGCAGTGAAATAAAGTATCTATCTATCTATCTATCTATCTATCTATCTATCTATCTATCTATCTATCTATCTATCTATCTATCTATCTATCTATCTATCTATCTATCTATCTATCTATCTATCTATCTATCTATCTATCTATCTATCTATCTATCTATCTATCTATCTATCTATCTATCTATCTATCTATCTATCTATCTATCTATCTATCTATCTATCTATCTATCTATCTATCTATCTATCTATCTATCTATCTATCTATCTATCTATCTATAGATAGCATGTCATAAAGGAAAACTCGGTTAAAAACCAAATTGGGTATTTAAGTTTAATGTCTTTTAAGGATGCGACACGAAGATTTTCAATAAGATAGCCCCGCCCTAAACTACCCTTTACATCGAACATTTTTAGAAAATTTTGATTTTCTTGAAAATGACTAACGATTTTGATTAAAATGACATGTTTGAGATATTTGTATTACAAATGAAATGTATATCTTGAATTTTCTGGCCATAGCCCTGTAGTCGTATTTACTCTGGACGACTTTTGAATAACTCGTAAACAGAGATAGACCAAATCATAGCACACAAAAAATGTAGATCTTACTAAAATACACAATTTATGTCTGAGTAAATTTTCTAGTAGGGTAAGCCATATCCGAGATATTCCTTGTTAGCTGTGTCAGTTTGGGGAAACATAGAACTTTGGTAAAATGAAACATTGTTGTTCATTTTTTTATATGTTGTTGCAGGGACAAGGAAGTCTGTGAACTGTTTGATGTTTCGCAATGATGTTTACACACACACATTACTGATTAACTTGTATTCTAGCTGGGCTGTAAAGCTTCAAGAAAACGGCCTACCTGTTCGATCCAGCGCAACCCCTTTGTAGTCACGTGGTTGTAATTGAATTAAGTGGCCTGTTAGGGAGGTTAAGGGCTGCTGGGTTTATCAACATAGGTAGCCGACCTCCCACACATGGCGCCGTAAACTGACTTTGTGGCATGTTGACCTTAGATATACAACTTGCAGCCTTGTTCATCTCCTAATTTAACCAAAAACTCTTCTGTTATCTCCGACGAAGGTTTTCTCCCACGAAATATCAATAAATTACCTTACATGCACGAGAACCCAGCAAAAAACGCTGCGGTAACGTACCCATCTCGCATTTGAGAGGTTGTGTGTTCGATTCCTGTGGAACACCTTGTTAACACCAGTTTATAATCTCAAATAAATCTCACTTTATTACTTTCTCTACTACGTAAAATATTGTATTTATTTTAGAAAAAGGTCTGTGTGTGTGTATGTGTCTGTGTGTCAGTCTGTCAGTTTGTGGACACCATAACTCAAAAACGAAAAGTCGTTTGAAAACCAAAGTTGGTATTTAAGTTTAGTGTCTTTAAGGGATGCGACACGACGATTTTGAAGAAAATTGCTCCACCCTAAACTACCCTTTACATGGAAAATTTATCGAAAATTGTTATTTTCTCTAAAATGGCTCTAACCATTTTGATTAAAATGTCATATATTTGAGATATTTTTATGACAAATGAAATGTATATCTTGAATTTTCTGGCTATAGACCCTGTAGTCGCATTTACTCTAGACGACTTCTGAATAACTGCTAAACCGTTAGAGATAGACCAAATCATGGTATACAAAAAATGTATATTTTGCTAAAATACACAATTTATGTCTGAATAAAATGTTTTGTAGAGTGAACCATTTGGGAGATATTCCCTGTTGTTTGTGTGACATTTGAAATAATTAAACTTTCGTCAAATGGAAGATAGTTATTCATTTTTTATATATGTGCAAAGAACGGAATGTTAAAGCTTTAAAAGATTTGACTATCGCTCAAAGCCTACTGTATTCACATATTACTCTTGCACCTACAAGAAAATAAACGTCTCATCTTTAGAAAGTGTCCCGTAGCACTTTCCGTACAAAATCTGTCCATAGGCACTTACTACGCATGCGCCGACCACCATTTAAGGGCACTTAGGGGTGAGATTTGGCCCATTTGGTAAAAAAAGTTGATTTTTAGATTTTTATGTTGAAAAATTGTTCAATGTTCTGTCTATTAAAAAGTGTAATGACTTTCATGCCAGTGTCATTTTTAAAGGTCTGGCGGCCATTTTTAAATAGTGGTGCATAGTGATTAAATGGCTGGTGGTTAGGCGTACGCACCCACCGAGACTGAATATCGACGGATCAGAAACTCAATCATGTAAATGATCCTCAATCTGCAACCACAAAATCACAAGTTGTCTCCAGAAGTGGTAATTCAACCTCCGGATCAGCGACTTGGTTCTGATCAGCTACTAGAACACTATGCCAAGGTTACGACACAGAACTCGAATGTATCTCTTCACAATGTTGCTTGGAGCTATCTGTTCAAAATAGGTGTGTGTCTAGGAATAAACTTGAACTTGCAGTACTGAAAGCTGCAATGGAGTTTAATATGGGGTGTGTGAAGTCAATTCAAGTGTTGAATAATCTTAGGAATACAAGCATTTCAGTTGGAGCAATATGCATTTGTCAGAAGTGCAATGCTAGAAGATGTATTCAGAGTAGAAAATGCAGTGCCAGGAAACACGCACAAGGAGAGTCTATAACTTTCAGAAATGTTCAGCACAGAAGAGGATATGAGGTCAGAAAGTGAAACCTATGCTGCAACACGCCTCTGATGGGGTTAGAACGATTTAAAAGTTTAATGCTGTTTTTCTCAGTTTCCTTTTTCTCAGCATTTTCACGCAGCTAAAAAACTCCTTGCGACAGAGTTCTTAAGGGATTCTTTTGAAAATTTCAGGATGTGTTCTTATTCATATAAGGCTCCAAAATTGCTCTGGGTTTTGATATCAGCCAAGTAATATCGAACATATTCACATTCAAATGCCGATGGGAAGTTAAAAATATTTGAAATCTGTAAATAGACATATTTAAAAATTTCTAGATACTAAAGTACTGTTGTAAAATGAAAATCCAGAGCAATTATGACTTTCAGGCACATGAAGCATCAGATCACCAAGTTTCATGCCAAACATTCAAAAATTGTTACGCAAGGAGCATTTTTAATCAGAGTATCTTTATAATCAATTAAAAGTTTTTAATTAAAAAACTATTTGACTTACATACTTCAAATTTTGTACAGCTGCATATCTAAACACTATATTAACGTGGTTAAAATTTGGTAATGTTAGCATAAAAATTGTAGAATTTCCTAAACTTACCCCTAACTCCCCTTAAGCATGTGTATGAGAATAAACATGCTGTGATATACGTACCCACAGAGTGAACCGCAGATTGTAAAAAGAACTAAACCAAAAAAAAAATTGGAGAGAGTATCGCGTCAGCCTAAAAGTTGACGCAAGCGAAGATGTGGGTTGTGAAACAAGTAGTGATCGCAGGTAATCGGGTGGTACAAAGGGCTGGCTGGCTGGCTGGCTGGCTGGCTGGCTGTTGTTCTGCTCGATTCATTACAAAAATGGCCATGCTTACTGAACTGAGGAGGTCTGGTCGCCCACCGCCTTTGTGACGACGACGCACACAGATAGATAGGTCAAGTGTAAAATCATCAACAGCAAAGTCCATAATCGAGCGAGCAAGCGAGCGAGCGTACGAGCAAAACAGGCTCTAAAAATAAAACATGCGAAACAACGAATATGGTTTCAATAAAACAGAAAGAAGAAGAAGCATGATGTTTTCATTGCATTTGACTGAATGACCTAAATCTGCTCCTTGTGCTGCTGCTGCCTCGCGAAGAGAAGAGAGACGAATATTTTATATTCTTACTATAACTGCTTCTCTCTCCTTCATCAAATAAGGAAAAAGAAAAAAGAAAAGAAAAAAAATTAAACATATCACTGCTACAATCAGAAGCAAGCTACGTCACTGACAACCGAGCACGTTTTCTTTTGTTTTTCTTCTGTAGCAGTATTATGTTTGTGTTGTTTCAACTTCCTACACACATACTTTTGTTTAGTCAGTGTCACCAACTGTATCCCATAAATCGCTAAAAAACAATTTATTACAAGTTACAATCGTTTAACAATTGTTATCTTAATTATTTATGTAATTTTTTTCATAAGAAACGTTGCTTGTTAATATTAAAAATAAAAATCTGATGTGTTGCACTCACATGACTTTCTCTACTCCTGTACTAAACATTCTTACAAAATCTTATTCCTATATCTTCTTCGTGTTAGTTGAGATAAACATTTCTACAAATTATCTTATTGCTTATTTCCTGGTAGGTACAAGGGGAATATTAGAATACAGTAGGCTTTGTGCGATAGTCAAATGTTTTAAAGCTTTCAGATTCTGTTCTCTTTGCACACTTAACATATAAAAAATGAACAATATGACCCATTTCACGGAAGTTTTGTTTTCCGAAACTCACAGACATAACAAGGAATATCTCCGAAATGGTTCACCCTACAAGAAAATTTATTGAGACATAAATTGTGTATTTTAGCAAGATCTACAATGTTTGTATAGTATGATTTGGTCTATCTCTAACGGTTTACCAGTTATGCAAAAGTCGTCCAGAGTGAATACGACAACAGGGTGAATAGCCAGAAAATTCAAAATATACATTTCATTTGTCATAAAAATATCTCATTTTTACCAAAATCGTTACAGTCATTTTCAAGAATATACAAATTTTCGAAAAATTCTACATGTAAAGGATAGTTTAGGGTGAAACAATTTTCTTCAAAATCTTCGTGTCGTATCCTTGAAAGACATTAAGCTTAAGAACCAAATTTGGTTTTTGACCAACTTTTCGTTTTTGAGTTATGCTGTCCATAGACAGGCAGACGGACGGACAGACAGACAGACAGACAGACAGACAGACAGACAGACAGGGAAAGTAAAAAAGCGCAAGCATATAAATTGAACCCCATGCGCATACTCATATGTTATCTTTAATATTGGCTGGGATATGTGCATGGTTTATACGGTTATTATTTCATATAAAAGAGATGAGATTTATCCTAGTCCCAGAATAAGTTCCTCGAGCGGGGTTGGTATGAGAAAAACGGAGACGGACAATGCTCTGGAATGTCCAGGAAATTCCTAGGCCACCGCGTAATTGAGTTTGCAGTAAACCTTTGAAATTGAGTCAGCTGCTTACCAACGAAACAACTGAACGTAAAAAGGCGCCTTTCTCTATGGAATCATTTTTCGTTTTAACTGGAAACTTGTATGGAACTGGAAACCTTAGTTAAACTGATCAACCTTCTCAAAGAATTAAAACACGACGAAATTTCAGCACACCGGCAACATTGTCATCCTGGCAATTGACAGCGTCATTAAACAACCAAATAATTTAATCTAATTTACTTTTCACAGCAGGTAATTACGTAGGTTTTCTTATAGGCACATTGGAGAAAATTATGTTGTGGCGGTGACTAAGCTATTGCTGTCTTCTTGCCATGGTAACTTCGTCATTCATTTTCAGACACTTTTGTGTCGTCATAATCAGCTGTTTTAATGCTAGGGTTGTATAAAATACCTTTAACCTACGTTATAGGTATAAGTATAGCTGTTTATAAATTAAAGAATGAAAATACATTTTGAATGTAGGGTATTTTCAAACTCATGAAATGGAAATATGAATTATTTAGAGAGTTTACTAAATTTCAGGATAGTAACTCCTTGCAAACGTGAACAAGTTTTGTGTTTTCTCTGAGCAGAACGTTGTACGTTTGTTAAGCTCATTTTTGAAGTCCCTTACTTAAGTAGTGATCCATCTTCATCCATCTCCGCTAGAGGACTGAGTTATTGCCAGTAATGTGTGCACTAATCGATCCACGTCATTATCAAGGCCTTTGCTTCAACACACGTATCAATAAGTTATCGTAACAGTGAAAACACATTCAACTATAGTAAACAAACGAAGGAGAATGTTCAATAATTAACTACTTTATTTAGCCATATAAGGATCTCACATATGACTGAAATTTCATCAAAATTGAAATACACAACTATTTACTTTCTCTACGAGGTACAGTCAGTAGAGGATCTCGATGTCGAGATTTCACCAAAAATGTATGTTTTGAGGCTCCATGAATAAAAAAAGCTTTTTTAGAAAAAGGTCCCTGTGAATCAGTCTGTGGACAGCAAAATTCAAAAACGAAAAGTCCGTTAAAAACCAAAGTTGGTATTTAAGTTTAATGTCTTTCAAGGATGCGACACAAAGATTTTGAAGAAAATAGCCCCACGCTAAACTACCCTTTACATGGAACATTTTTCGAAAATTTTGATTTTCCTGAAAGTTGCTGTAACGATTTTGATTAAAATGTCATATGTTCGAGATATTTTTATGACAAATGAAATATATGTTGAATTTTCTGGCTATAGCCCCTGTAGTCGTATTTACTCTGGACGACTTTTGCATAACTGGTAAACTGTTAGAGATAGACCAAATCATACTATACAAAAAATGTAGACCTTGCTAAAATACATAATTTATGTTGATATAAATTTTCTTGCAGAGTGAACCATTTCGGAGATATTCCTCGTTATGCGTGTGAGTTTCGGAAAACTTTAAACTTCCGTGAAATGGATCATGTTGTTCATTTTTTATATGTTAAGTGTGCCAAGAGAACAGAATCTGAAAGCTTTAGAAATTTGACTATCGTTCAAAGCCTACTTATTCTAATATTCCCCTTGTACCTACAAGGAAATAAGCAATAAGATAATTTGTACAAATGTTTATCTCAACTAACACGAAGAAGATATAGGAATAAGAGTTTGTAAGAATGGTTAGTACAAGAGTAGAGAAAGTCATATGAGTGCAAGTCACTTGTTTATCTTCATCCTACTGTTGTATGTGATCAGGTTTGTTACGTTTCTGAGAAGCAGCGAACTTCGAGCCAGACAGCTACAGGTTTCACTGGGTTATTGCACCCTGTATCTAGACAGCCATTATGGCACGCTGCCGTAACAGTCAATTATATCTGCTTAGGATTGCACGAACATACATAGTTTATAGGCGCAGTAACGGAAAATGTCTTTATAAGGCAGTAATGTTGAAGATGATATTGGATATTGGAACAGCGCTAGCAATAAAGGAAGTAAATAAACATATGTATGTATGTATGTCCCAGGTTAAACGCAATGCTGGTGAGATAGGTACCGCAGAGAACTGTGGCTGCAAGGCAATTTGTTTCACTGTGCTAGGGCGATGATAGTGGCCCTTCCCTTCACTTCCCTTCCCACCCTTAGGCAACAACAACGCAAATTGATGATGTTTCACCGAACTCATAAAGAGGCGATAAAACCAGCTTCCAGTTCACACACACATACGTACAAACTGACCGCAACATAAAGAAACTTTACAACACACGAGGAGAAATACCGCCCCCTTACAGGAAAACACTCTAGCAGTGCGTGCACAGATACGTAATTTTTATTATTATTATTATTATTATTATTATTATTATTATTATTATTATTATTATTATTATTATTATTATTATTATTATTATTATTATTATTATTATTATTATTATTATTATTATTATTATTATTATTATTATTATTATTATTATTATTATTATTATTATTATTATTATTATTATTATTATTATTATTATTATTATTATTATTATTATTATTATTATTATTATTATTATTATTATTATTATTATTATTATTATTATTATTATCATTATTATTATCATTATTATTATCATTATTATCATTATTATTATCATTATTATTATCATTATTATTATCATTATTATCATTATTATCATTATTATCATTATTATCATTATTATCATTATTATCATTATTATCATTATTATCATTATTATCATTATTATCATTATTATCATTATTATCATTATTATCATCATTATCATCATTATTATGATCATCATTATGATCATTATGATCATTATTATTATTATTATTATTATTATTATTATTATTATTATTATTATTATTATTATTATTATTATTATTATTATTATTATCATCATCATTATTATCACTATTATTATTACTTATTATTACCATTATTATTTATTATTTTTATTATTACTATTACTATTATTTACTACTCTTGTTCCCGAAGTCGCGGTCCAAATCCGCCAGAGGGCAATGAATTTTTTGGTGCAACAAATTGTGGGTTCTTTTAGATTTAATTTACACAAAAAAACCGTTGAATTTATTGAAATACGCCAAAGCAAAAAGTTGTCATTTATTCAAATCATAGATCAAGAACATTCAATCAATAATAATTCAGCCAGGTGGTGATAAAGTTTTTTGATAAAAATATTCTTTTCTAGAAAACTATAAGGTTTTCAACATTTTGGTATTAGACTTTCTTGTTATTCACAACATGAGAAATTTGCTGTTAAAGTCTGGCGGATCATTTCACTTCCATCCTGTATTTGTGGTGAAATTTCCATATCCAATTTTTGGGTGGAATTCGATACTTTCTCCTATTTACTATACGAAGTAGAGAAAGTGAAAGGACCACACATACATATATTGCATTAGCTGAACTGTAGGTACATTTCATCTACTGGCTGCCTGGCAAGGTTTTATCACGTGACCTATATATTCTGTCTCCCAGCTCTGGAGACGGGAAACTCGCAGCAGCACCAGCATCAGCTAGCTACGTTGTCATTAATTTATCGCCAGTTCGTTTTTATTTCACTTTTTAATGTTTTAACCGTGCAGACTGGGCCCCACGGGGTCTCCTACATACCAGCTATGTTTGAAGTCCTTTAATTTTAGCTCATGAATTTCTCTCTTCTGATGGATCAGCTTTGGAAGACAGGCAGCAGTACGAGATACGATATTAAAAATTCGCGTAAAGTGCAAATGGACATTTTGTAACGAAGATGAAGCTTGCTGACTCTCTCTCTCCCCCTCTCCTCCCCCCCCCTCTCTCTCTCTCTCTCTCTCTCTCTCGCACTGAGAGTGCATTAGTCTGCTCTTTTGTCCGCGTACGTATAACTACATTTGTACTTGAGAAATGATTATAAACGCAATGTTTCTTTTCCTAACTGCAATGAACAATGTATACTGTTGTACGTTAAAACCCTGGTTTAACGTCATGCGTCATGAGTGTCAAATTCATTAGGGCAGTATACACAATTTATGTCTCAATATATTTTCTTCCCATTCTTACAAACTCTTACTCCTCGTGTTAGTTGAGATAAGCATTTGTACAAATTATCTTATTGCTTATTTCCTTGTAGATACAAGGAGAATATTAGAATACAGTAGGCTTTGTGCGATAGTCAAATCGTTTAAAGCTTAGAGATTCAGTTTTCTTTGCACACTTAACATATAAAAAATGAACAACGATGTTGCATTTCACGAAAGTTCTAAGTTTTCCGAAAGTGACACAAATAACGAATAAATATCTCCGAAATAGTTTACTCGACAAAAAAATTTACTCGAACATAAATTGTGTGTTTTAGCGAGATCTACTTTTTTGTATAGTAAGATTTTGTCTATCTCTCACGGTTTACGAGTTATTCAAAAGTCATGCAGACTAAACAGGACTACATACGCTATAGCCAGAAAATTAAAAAATATACATATCATTTGTCATAAAAATATCTCAAACATTAGGTATTTTAATCAGAATCGTTAGAGCCATTTTCAAGAAAATAAAAATTTTCAAAAAATTTTCCATTTAAAGGGTAGGATAGGGTGGAGCTATTTTCTTCAAAATCTTGTCGCATCCTTGAAGGATGTTAAACTTAAATACCAACTTTGGTTTTTAATCGTCTTTTCGTTATTCAGTTATGCTATCCACAGATCGACAGACACACACACACACACACACACACGCGCGCGCGCGCGAACCTTTTTCTAAAAATGCGTTTTTAGGATTCTGGGGCCTCAAAATATATTTCCGGTGAAATCTAGACATCGAATTTTTGGGTGGAATACAATACTTCCCCTACTTACCAGTAGAGCTCTGCGCCTGGTAAGCTGAAATTTCAGTAACATCTGGTTACAGTGCAGCTTCTGAGATTTCAGGCTTAATATTAGTATTGTGTTTGTGCCAGTGAAAATGTCGAACGAGCAGAAAAGGCAATCGAACATGACAATTTAAATTAAATTGGATATGAACAATATTCCCTAAAACTAGAGTAGACATTTCGGTGACTAGACAGCCTCTCAGCCCACATTAGGTCGAGTTATCGGGGTTCTACTGTATTACTCATTAGACCTTGTTTTCTAAAAGTAAAGAAAGGGTACCCTGCAGCATATAAAACTGATTTTATACATACGGATGAGCAGATAGGAAAGTGTGTGAATATGGGAAACGAACGAAATTTCCCTGCGCCTCCGCTGCGAGAGTAGTCGAAGGCGGACAAATGCTGAGAATAGACAAAATTTATGTAGGCAGTAGTAATAATACGAGGTAGCCTCGGTAGGGGGTAGAATAAGCAGCCTCTAAACAAGAAACTTTACTCCATTAAACTTGGAGAACCCTCCGTACGGCCCGGACCGTAATAAAAACGAGCATGTTCTCGCAGCAAGCACCCCTCCCCCTCCATGCCCCGTATTTCATAGCCACCGACTGTAAGGTGCAGTTTGGGTTCTAAGTCTCCTATTTATTAACGGGGGATCACTACTGAGTAATGTGGATGTAATTAGAGCCACTTTGTACATTGTTAACAAACAGCTGTTATGGCTATAGTGTTCCCCACCGTGTTAGGGAGGGGTCGTGTGGGGGGGGGGGGACATAAATCACTCACCCTGAATGTGTGCTGTTATTACGTATTTATTTGGCTTCTTTCTGATTTTGTAATTTTAGAGCTGCCAGTGACAACTTACTGTATTCACTTTGTTTTTATGCTCGAGTATAACTAAATGTAATAATTATATGTATAGTAGCTCCACTTTAATGGACTTAAAAGTGTTGGTTTGCACCAATCATAAGAAAACTAAAATATCAACTATTTTCCTATGCTCAATCGAAGAATAACTACCACCAGTTTAGATAAAGCAAAATGTCAAGACCTAAGTGACAGTGAGATGTAACTTACTCCTTTGAAAACTTTTACAAAGGCAAGAAATATGTACGACAAATTCCATGCATAATTCATGAATTGGAGAAAATTAAAATACATAACCTCAATGCTGCTGTACTTCGGAGAATGTTTGCCAAATAGGAAGACATCGACCTTGTGGACTCACAACTCTTAATTTAAATGTTCAAAGTTGAGATGAGAATAAGATCAACACTTTCGCGTCTGCGCACATAACTTGACTGTACAGTAAGGTAAGGTCAATGCACCTGTTGACCGAGATAGGTCTAGAACATTCAAATAATTTAGACGGATGCCTACTCGAGTATAAATAATCACATTAATGTGCTCGTATGAATATTATAGAGTCTAACTTAAGCATAATTTCTCCAGTGGAGTGAGAGTCAGCTTCGAGTGATGTTTATCTGAACTATGTCATAAATAAAACAAATATTATATACTGTATTGCAAAATATATTCATTTCGACTAGTGCAGTTCGACTTACTCAGTACTGCCAACTGAGGAAAACGAAATCTAAGAACTGCATGTATTTCGATGCTCTCTTGTCACAACAGAAAACCAACTTATAAATTAATGTCACTTTATTTTTAGCATTAACAATTAACCTTTCTTCTGGTAAAATACAGTTGTTAAAAACACAATTGTCAAATTGAATTGCAGTGCTATGTGATTTTATTCTGTAATACATTATTTTTCAGCGCTTTATGGGGTACAGTTGGCAATACTAACTAAACGAAACAATGAATAGTTATAATTTGCACAAAACAAAAGAATGAGATGATATATGGTAATTTAACGACTATGTATGAAATGACTTTCTAATTTTCAAAACGTTCCTATACGTGCAGATATACCTTAGGAGTTCAAATTAGAAACTGCCTAAAAGCCTATTCCGTTGGGAAGAACAGAGATTTTCAGTAATGAAACAATCATCGATTGAATGGTTTCCAAGATTAATCTAAACACACACACACACACACACACAAACACACACAAACACACACACACAAACACACAACGTTTCTATTTCAGGTTAGAGCAGGATTCCGCCACCACTGACCAAGGCAAGCAGAACCACACCTGCTAGTCAGAGGCGGATGGTCCACAGTAGTAGTGCATACAATTCAATGGGAGGACAAATATATTTGTTTTCGAGATGAAGACGATAAAGTTAAGTGCTTGATTTGTAAGACTGGTACTTTCAGTTTTATTTCCGTGTTCACGATAAATATATTCTCTCAAGCTTCCACGGCCATCGTTTAAAATATCTTGGCTATATGGTTATTGACGCGGCAACAACCGGATAGCCAAGATATTTTTCACGAAAAATGTTATCCTACTGGAAAACTACAACGAACTTTTGAAGTAATTGCACGATACATTCTCTTAACAATTTGAACAACTAAAATATTTGAAACCAAAATCCAATTATTTTGCACTTTTGAAGTTTCCTTGTAGTGAGCTACAAAATATGAAACTACTTGCATTGCAGAATTCCACGACCGTGAGAAGGAATGTTGGGAATTATTTAGGTCTCTGTTGTCCCTACTGTGAATATCCGAGATTACGTTTGTTTGCATCTAGTTTAATGGCAGTCTTTGGCTCCACTTATATCTGCGAACAAACATTTTCAAAAATGAACTACATTAAAAGTTAATATCGCAGCAAGATAAGTGAAAATCACCTTGAGACTGCGCACTTCATCTATTGTACCAAATATACCTTTGATTTCCTGTATGTGTCCCCACTGGAACTCAGTAACCAGGGATAAATGCGTCATTGTGTCCCAGTGGATGGAAGGAGGTGATTTCAACCTCCCCTAACTTGCCTGCAGTTGAGCACCGCTGTGTTAGAGACAATGCTTCATTGCATGTGCGGTTTATGTTACAAAAGTGTGCTTTTAAGTTCACATAAATAAGAAGGAAATCAAAATGCATATTTAAACTGCAATTTGACTGGTTATCTTTACATATTTGACCATGTGGATATTTATAGCGGTTCGCCCTGCGATTCCAAAGCGATTTAGTTTGTTTTTTGACGTTGCCAAGGTTCAGAGGTTGGTTCCCATACACAAAAATGACAGACACATCACAAACATTTGCGTTCGGATTTAAACACTGATCTATTCAAAAAGTGATATTTGCCCAGCAGGTTGGGCATACGAGCGATCGATAACTGAGGGAGAGAGGGAGAGAGGGAGAGAGGGAGGGAGGGAGGGAGGGAGGGGGGTAGTTTTTCTCGTGCAGTAGCAGCGCCGCCCAATGGTTTTGATAGGCTGTACCTACATACCTTGTTCAAACACCTTTCACCCCCTGCTGCCTCCCCTGGTACTTCTCCACTTTAACAACACAAGAGAGGAAAATTCAGAAAAAGGCCTACCTACCCGGGGATTTTCCTCTGCATACAGGTCAGGGCACTTGCTCCAAATGTTAACACAACACAACTGCCCTACAAAACATAATATACTTCTAATTGTAAAAAAGTTTAAACCTTTAAAGCTTTAATAATTAAAGGATTTAAGATAGAATAAGCAAAGTAAGGCATAGTTAAATTTTGCCCAAGTATATGCTGTCCATATGTTGTGTGTGTGTGTGTGTGTGTGTGTGTGTGTGTGTTGTGTGTGTGTGTGTGTGTGTGTGTGTGTGTGTGTGTGTGTGTGTGTGTGTCACTGTGTGTGTCTGTCAGTCTGTGGACAGCATAACTCAAAAACGAAAAGTCAGCTACAAACCAAAGTTGGTATTTAAGTTTAATGTCTTTCAAGGATGTGACACAAAGATTTTGAAGAAAATAGCCCCAACCTAAACAACCCTTTACATGGGAAGTTTTTAGAAAATTTTGATTTTCTTGAAAATGGCTCTAACGATTTTGATTAAAATGTCATATGTGTGAGATATTTTGATGACAAATGAAATATATATCTTGAATTTTCTGGCTATTCACCCTGTAGTCGTGTTTACTCTGGACGCCTTTTGCATAACTGTAAGCGATAGACCAAATCATACTCTACAAACACTGTAGATCTTGCTAAAATACATAATTTATGTCGGAATAAATTTTCTTGTAGAGTGAACCATTTCGGAGATATTCCTTGTTATGTGTGTGAGTTTCGGAAAACAGAACTTTCGTGAAATGGGTCATCGTTGTTCATTTCTTTATGTTAGTCGTGCAAAGAGAACGGAATCTCAAAGCTTTAAAGGATTTGACTATCGCACAAAGCCTACTGTATTCTAATATTCCCCTTGTACCTACAAGGAAATAAGCAATAAGATAATTTGTACAAATGTTTATCTCAACTAACACGAAGAAGATATAGGAATAAGAGTTTGTAAGAATGGTTAGTACAAGAGTAGAGAAAGTCATGTGAGTGTAACACATCAGATTTTTAGGAATAGTTCGTATATGAGCAAGACAAATTCGTACAAATGAACATAGTGTATAGGAGAACTCAACAATTATTTGTTACATTGAACTACGTGGCGCGGTCAATGTGCTCTGAGTAAAGTTGGCATGTTTAATCGCACATTCGGAGAGAGGGAACACTTTGACTCATTAAAATGGGATTTCCCGAATATCGACTACATTGATTCTTGTTTAGTAAGAAGCGAGAGGCGTCCTCCATAGAGTTCCTTTCTCTTGCACGACGTACTTTACTCCCAGAGGGGTTATAGCTGCAAGACGCCGTGAGATCTGATACATTCTCAACCGTTCGACTTGGAGTCCTGCACTAAACAGGCAGTAGTGCCAATCAATAAGGTTACCTGTGTTGGTGCCGGAGTACTGGAACCTTCAAACATTACACATAACTTCCTATAAATTATAAGATCTTTCAAATTGTTCCATCTTTAAGGGAACACTGAGCCAATTTGGTCAATAAAATCGATTTTTACTGTCTACTACCTTTAGTAAAGTGGAGGAAATATTGTATTTCACCCAAAAACCCGATGTCAAAATTTCACCGGAAATATATGTTTTGAGACATCCTGAATACAAAAAAAAAGCATTTTTAGAAAAAGGTCCGTGTGTGTGTCAGTCTGTCACTCTGTGTTTCAGTGGACAGCATAATTCAAAACCAAAAACTTCGTTAAAAACGAAAGTAGGTATTTAAGTTTAATGTCTTTCAAGGATATGACACAAAGATTTTGAAGAAAATAGCCCCACCCTAAACTACCCTTTACATGGGAAGTTTATAGAAAATCTTGATTTTCTTGAAAATGGCTCTAACGATTTTGATTAAAATGTTTGAGATATTTTGATGACAAATGAAATGTATATCTTGAATTTTCTGGCTGTAGCCCATGTAGTCGTATTTACTCTGGACGACTTTTGCATAACTGGTAAACCGTTATAGATAGACAAAATCTAACCATATAAAAAATGTAGATCTTGCTAAAATACACAATTTATAAGAGGTTGAATCAGAAACTGAAAAATTCAATGTCATAGCCGGGATTTGAACCACGGATCTTCCGCTTATCGAGCGGCTGCTTTAACCACTAAGCTACCATAGCCAACTTGCCAGTACGACATTAAATTTCCCAGCTGTTTCGTACTTTTTCCCGGTTAACCACAAAGGAATCTCACATCAGAGATAAATACTCCAAGGGCGAGTTACAATTGTAACTACTTTATGTCCCGGGTTTAAGTAACCTTTACATGATAATTACTATGCGGAAGATCCGTGGTTCAAATCCCAGCTATGGCATTGTATTTTTCAGTTTCTGATTCAACCTCTTAAACATTGCCCACGCACGGCTTGTGTGTTTAAAAACACAGCAGTAAGTTTGTTGGCATAAATAAATAATAATTACACAATTTATGTCTAAATAAATTTTCTTGCAGGATGAACTATTTCAGAGATATTCCTTGTTATGGGTGTCACTTTAGGAAAACTTAAAAACGTTCGTGAAATGGAACATCGTTGTTCATTTTTAATATGTTAAGTGTGCAAAGAGAACGGAATCTGAAGCTTTAAAACATTTGACTATCGCACAAAGTCTACTGTATTCCCATATTCCCCTTGTACTTACAAGGAAATAAGCAATACGATAAGTTGTACAAATGTTTATCTTAACTAACACGAAGAAGATATAGGAATAAGAGTTTTTAGAATAGTTAGTACAAGAGTAGAGAAAGTCATGTGAGTGTAACACATCAGATTATTTAGAATTAAACCTGACTACCCAAAGGGCGGCTACCCAAATCCGCCCTAAATGTGTCCAAGGTACCTCCAAATCTGATGGGAACAGATACTCGAAGTAATTGCCTGGAGTTAAACGACAGGGCGTTCTAATATAATAAAATTCATATTATTTTCCGCTTCCGGTGCTACCAAAACCTGAACTAAAGCGAGCGTATTTACTTTACCTTCAATTGCTGCAATAAATGTATGTTGCGCTGAACTTCGGCAAAGTTCAGTGAGGTGGTGAACATTTCGTTACATAAACTTCTCAAATGTATTTTCAGGGGAACTGAGAACGTTAACGCTGGAATTCCGCTAGAGTGGGAACATATATTTTTATACTCACCCCTGCCCTCCCCTGCCCGGAATGCTGCGGATGTTTTCCTCACGCGCTTTTGCACCACCACACACATAATTCGCCCCATCAGCGTGTAAAAGAATTTCAAAGCTACCGAATGGGAAAACATTTGGAGCTCAAGATCGTGGAAGCGCCAGATAAAAGGCAGCATTTTGAGCCTTTTTATGCTGTCACATCCAATTACTCGTGGAATCCTCTCTAAGAGTTTTATCCGCGCATGTAAAGCTGTGACGTGAGGGCCATTCTAAGAAAAACAGAGAAAAACGCTGCAGCGGGAGGCGATACAAAAAGAAACCTCCCCCCCCCCCGGGGCTTAGATCGTGCAAACCCTCGCCTCAAGTGTCCTTTACCTACCTTCACTACCAACCAACTGGGCTTGCTTTATTTAACTTCTTATTCTCCAGTGATAGGCTCGGGCTTCTGAAATTGGAATTAAATGAAAAATTTCAAATCCTCACTTTATTTTACCTTGTTATTCCACTTTTGAGAACATTTTAACGTCGCTTTAACTCGGTTATATCGCGATTGTTTGCTTGCGTCGGTACGCACCACACAGATGGCATTAGTAGTATAGTCGCTTTGCTTGTAGCAGCTCCACAATTTGGAGTTTGGTATCATGGAATTGGTGGTGGCTTGTATAGGTAACCTCCCCCCCCCCCACCCCCCCCCCCCCCTGCAAGCTTGCACGTCACACTAGGGGCCGGGATTCAGGAGACTATCGCACAAAGCCTACTGTATTCTCATATTCCCCTTGTACCTACAAGGAAACAACCAATAAGATAATTTGTACAAATGTTTATCTCAACTAACACGAAGAAGATATAGGAATAAGAGTTTGTATGAATGGTTAGTACAAGAGTAGAGAAAGTCATGTGAGTGCAACACATCAGATTTTTACTTTCTCTACTGGTAAGTAGGGGAAGTATTGTATTCCATCCAAAAATTCGATGTCGAGATTTCACCGAAAATATGTTTTGAGATCCCCTGAATCCAAAAAAAAGAAAGCATTTTTAGAAAAAGGTCCCTGTGTGTCTGTGTGTCAGTCTGTGGACAGCATAACTCAAAAACGAAAAGTCGGTTAAAAACTAAAGTTGGTATTTAAGTTTAATGTCTTTCAAGGATGCGACATGAAGATTTTGAAGAAAATAGCCCCACCCTAAACTACCCTTTACATGGAAAATTTTTCGAAAATTTTGATTTTCTTGAAAATGGCTATAATGATTTTGATTAAAATGCCATATGTTTAAGATATTTTTATAACAAATGAAATGTACATCTTGGATTTTCTGGCTATAGCCCCTGTAGTCGTATTTACTCTGGACGACTTTTGCATAACTGGTAAACCGTTAGAGATAGACCAAATCATACTATACAAAAAACGTAGATCTTGCTAAAATACACAATTTATGTCTCAATAAATTTTCTTCTAGGTTGAACCATTTCGGAGATATTCCTTGTCATGTGTGTGAGTTTCGGAAAACTAGCTTTCGTGAAATGGAACATCGTTGTTCATTTTTTATGTTACGTGTGCAAAGCTTTAAAAGATCTGACTATCGCACAAAGCCTACTGTATTCTAATATTCCCCTTGTACCTACAAGGAAATAAGCAATAAGATAATTTGTACAAATGTTTATATTAACTAACAGGAAGAAGATATAGGAATAAGAGTTTGTAAGAATGGTTAGTACAAGAGTAGAGAAAGTCATGTGAGTGCAACACATCAGATTTTTACTTTCTCTACTGGTAAGTAGGGGAAGTGTTGTATTCCACCCAAAAATTCGATGTCGAGATTTCACCGGAAATATGTTTTGAGACCCCCTGAATACAAAAAAAGCATTTTTAGAAAAAGGTCCCTGTTGTCAGTCTGTGTGTCTGTGTGTCCGTCTGTGGACAGCATAACTCAAAAGTCATTACAAAATTGCAGCCTCCATCCTCTCGCGCCCCTCATTGGGGCCGCGTCACGTTGTTTGGGAACCACTTATTAATGTCACTTTGAGTTATAAACGTGAAATATATTTTAGTACAGTGACATGTACCGGAACAGACGTGTACGTAGATGACAGTATTTTTTGAGCATAGCTTCACAAAGACCCAACAAACGCGTGGATATTTCAGAGTCCGTCTTTTTCCTTTGTAAGCGACGCAATATGGCATTGCCTCTTGGGTATCATGTAATATAAAGGAGGAAAACTCGCACCCTTTCGTCGTTCACAATTTCCCATCCTCCTCCTCCATATTCAGATGTTTGTGCGCTTGGTGTCCAGTAAACCCGTGTTCGCTTTCCTCGCGGCCATTGTCGCTCCAGTTAAGATGTCCATTTCCTTCATCTGCACAGCGACGACGCGATAAAGCAGGCAGGCTCTGCTGAGGAGGAAATATAGATATCATCTGTTTCTGGGAACACCCTTTATTCCTCGACACGCACAGTAAAAAAGTCTCATGTTTTGCATTCACATGACTTTTTCCTTTTCTGTCGCGCAGTCTTACTTTCATATGCTACACCGAGCAAGCTGGCTTTGCGGTTTGCTTTTGGAGATTGTGGGTTCATATCCACGGCCGACATATCTGACCCATGTTTCTTTTTGGGGTTTCCCCGGGTCGCAGAGTAGATTCATTACATCCCCCGAATTTCCTGTCCCTGCATTTCACTTCACCTCTCATTTCATCTAGCTGGTCTCTTCCAGAGTAGTTACATGATTCTTGTTACCTTGGTCCTTCGGCAGGACGGCCTCGGGTCTCCGAACCCCTTGTTGGAACCTGCCCTCTGCTCTGTGGTGACTCCTTAGATCAACCGCCCTCTGTCGCCTCACGCCTCATCCTTCCTCTAGAGCAGTGGTTTTCAACCTTTTTCATAGCACCACCCTACTAGAAAAAATAATTCGGGAGCCCCCCCCCGACACTTTTTTTTTTTTTTTTGTGTGTGTTAAAAATATATAATCCATACAAACATTTTAGGCTATTGAGTTATTAGGATTCAAATATAAATATATAATTAAGTACGTAAGACATATAATTTTAAATCGAATACGTCGCCAATTGATAACTAACAAACAAATACAAACACATTGTTAGGGCCGAGACTCCCAGCGCCATCTGTTGGTAATACTCGGAACTAGTAAAGGTTCCGCGAAAGGTCCACAAGTTTCAAGATGACGTTTCGTTACGCTTCTAGATGATTCTCGCTAGAATACGCTGGCCTATAAATAGGGCGGTCAACCGCGACCACGGCAGTTGACTGCAAGACCGCGAAGCAAGTGTACGAGTACTCGAAGACTTTATTTTTTTGTTAATGTGTTAGTATAACATAACGAGTTTCATTTTGTTAACTTTTTCTTAATATATCTACCTTTTTAAAATTTGTTGATTTTTACTGAGTTCTCTCGACCTCTCGCGACCCTCCTAAAGAGGCTTCGCGACCCCCAGGGGCTCGCGACCCACAGTTTAAGTAACACTGCTCTAGAGGGCATAAGTGCAAAAGATGTTCAAGGCCTACGTGCCGAACCCCTGCGCCGCGCCCTACCCTATCTTATCCTAATATATCACAATTATTTTACTATTTCAACCCCGCGATTTGTGTCCCTTAAAGCGATACTACTGCCTGTTCACCAACTAATAGTCTTACAGGAATAAAGGGAAGAGGACAGACATTCCACGTAACGTAACCCGAATTTCATTTGATTGCCCCCATAGAACTAGCTTAAATACTTAAAAGAAATGTAAGAGGTGACATGTCCTTATAGGAATTGCTCGATACAAGCTCGAGTATATATCTATTGCGGCCCAAACAGACTGGCAGGGGTTTTGAAAAATATAACACGATCAGTAGGAGAAAGACGGAGTAGCTGAAAACATCGTTTACGTTTTATAAGCCAACTATATTGCATGAACTGAATAATATTTAAGTTCTGCTATTTTGAACGACTTCTTTGCTTTAATCTAGCGTGAACAGACATTCCCAGGTTGGCACTAGTATAGTAAACGCGACTAGAAGTATGACTCCAACTTTAGATATTGTTGTGTACCTGGAATTGTTTAATATTAACAAAATTAAGGAAAACTATCCACTATATCAAAAGTTTCTTCCTTTAATTTATTACAAAGATAATAAGAGATATCATTTGAAAAAATCTGATATGTTGCACTCACATGACTTTCTCTACTCTTGTACTAACCATTCTTCCAAACTCTTATTCCTATATCATCTTCGTGTTAGTTGAGATAAACATTTGTACAAATTATCTTATTGCTTATTTCCTTGTAGGTACAAGGGGAGTATTAGAATATAGTGGGCTTTGTGCGATAGAAAAATCTTTTAAAGCTCTTTGTATGCTTAAGATATAAAAAAATGAACAACGATGTTCAATTTCACGAAAGTTTTAAGTAATCCAAAACTCACACACATAACAAGGAATATCTCCGAAATGGTTCACCCTACAAGAAAATTTATTCAGAAATAAATTGTGTACTTTAGCAAAATCTACATTTTTTGTATAGTAAGATTTGGTCTATCTCTTGTGGTTTACGAGTTATTCAAAAGTCATCCAGAGTAAGCAGGACTAAATGACTATAGTCAGAAAATTTAAAATATACATGTCATTTTTCATACAAATATCTTAAATATATGGCATTAATTAAAAAGGTTAGAACCATTTTCAAGAAAATCAAAATTTTCGAAACATTTTTCATATAAAGAGAAGTTTAAGGTGGGGTTATTTTCTTTAAAATCTTCGTCTCGCATACTTGTAAGACAATAAACTCAAATAACCTTTGTTTTTAATCGACTGTTTTTCAGTTATGCTGTCCACAGACACACACAGACCTTTTGTATTTTTTTTTTTCAGGGGCTTCGAAACATACCTTTTTCACTTCGGTGTACCGTTAACTGAAAATCTAACGCTATATGTAGGTACAAAGTACAAGCTTTAAAGGGTGTAGACTTTTTAATCAGCACTAATTATCTCTGAAAGTGCTATTTTTTTAATTTAGTACTAGATAATTTATCCTTCTCTTACATACACACACGCACGCACACGCGCACACACGCACGCGCACACGTGCACACACACGTACACACACATACACACACGCACACACACACACACACACACACACACACAGAGGTTACTCCTGAAATCAGCGAACTGTCACTAATCGCTCTTTATGAATACCAAACAGAGCCTATGTAACCTCGGAATAATAGAATTATTGTCTTTGTCGCGAGGATACCTACCTGTATTTTCATATCTCGTACGTATCTGTTTTAAATATGAATTACATATTTCAAAGTGCATAAAGGTTATTTTCGATTAACGCGTTTGTCACAGCGGAAACAAAAGAGTGCAGATGCTTAATTAGTGTGAAATACGCTCTGATAAATCAAAGGTTAACTTGTACCAGATATTCCTTCTCACGTAAAATTTCATGAATTGGTTTTCCATACCAGATTAAAAAACTGTTAATGCCTTTATTTCATTCTTTGGAAGGTTAGCGTCCTACATTAATTGACGTACAGATTATATTTTCATATTGTTATCCTAATATCAGAATTGAGTGGTAAGATTAAATTTTTAGAAATAAATTATTGGGGAGTCCAATTCAATTACTCTTTTTACTTTCTCTACCAGTAAGTAGTATTGTATTGTGTTCCACCCAAAAATTCGATGTCGAGATTTCACCGGAAATATGTTTTGAGACACCCTTATTCCAAAAAAAATTTTTTAGAAATAGGTCCGTGTGTGTGTGTGTGTGTGTGTGTGTGTGTGTGTGTGTGTGTGTGTGTGTGTGTGTCTGTGGACAGCATAACTGAAACGAAAAGTCGGCTAAAAACCAAAGTTGGTATTTAAGTTTAATGTCCTTCAAGGATGCGACACAAAGATTTTGAAGAAAATAGTCCCACCCTTAACTACCCTTTACATGGAAAATAATTCGAAATGTTTTATTTTCTTGAAAATGGCTCTATCGATTTTGATAAAAATATCATATGTTTGAGATATTTGTAAGACAAATGAAATGTATATCTTGAATTTTCTGGCTATGGCCTATGCAGTCCTATTTACTCTGGATGACTTCTGAATAACTCGTAAACCACAAGAGATAGACCAAACCATACGCAAGACATGTTGAAAAAGAAGAGGAAGAGGAGGAGGAAGAGGAGGAGGAGGAAGAGGAGGAGGAGGAGGAAGAAGAAGAAGAAGAAGAAGAAGAAGAAGAAGAAGAAGAAGAAGCTTGCAAATTCAAAACTGTAGTGTTAACAGTCTTTTAATAACTTGGATAGAATGGGTGTTGGATTAAGTTGGCGGCTGTAAATGCAGGAATAGAGAATAGGAAAGGACGTTTTCCAAGAGGAACTGAGTTACTTGGGCACTCACTGCCAGAAATGTGTGCAATTCCATGCGTCTCGGTGTTGGGCGGGTGACACATTGCCTGCCTGCCTGCCTGCCTGCCTGCCTGCCTGCCTGCCTGCCTGCCTGCCTGCCTGCCTATCCAATGGAAAATGGACACGGTATTCTATTTGGAATACTTTCTTTGCTTCACTACACACAAATTCCTCAAACTCACTCGGAGATGATATGTTTTGCTGGTTTGCCCTCTTTCTGTTTTCTTGCTCATCCTTGGTGGATTTTATCTGGACAAAAATCTATACCCACACAATCATACTCTCAATACTATTCTGTTTCTTCAGCCTTCCGACCCAGATTCAAATCTCAGTTGGATCAACTCGTCTGAATGAAGTTTTCTTCCGTGATTCTATCAGGTAGTTCCAGGGTTTCAAGTCCCCAAATTCGTTTACTCGTTCAGTTCATGGATTCATTCTCCTGTTGATGTAGTCTACCCGATTAAAGAACTATTACTGGTTGCATGAACTCTGAATATGGGGTCTTTCAAAACTAAGTCAAACATTAAGTCAATATAAATATCTTCTTCTATTCCTCCTTCCTCTTCTTCTTCTTCTTCTCCTCCTCCTTCCCCCTCTTCTCTTCTTATTCTTATTCTTCTTCTTCTCCTGCTTCCTCTTCTTCTTCTTCTTCTTCTTCTTCTTCTTCTTCTGCATATACAAACTATGTTATTGCTTATTTCCTTGTAGCTAAAAGGGGAATATTAGAAAACAATAGGCTTTGTGTGATAGTCAAATCTTTTAAAGCTTTAAGATCCCGTTCTCTTTGCACACTCAACATATAAAAAATGAACGACGTCGTTCCATTTCACGAAATTTTTTAAGTTTTCCCAAAGTCACACACAAGGAATATCTCCGAAATGGTCCACCCTACAGGAAAATTTATTTCGACAGAAATTGTGTATTTTAGCAAGATCTACATTTTTTATAGTATGATTTGGTCTATTTCTAACGGTTTACTAGTTATGCAAAAGTCGTCCAGACTAAATGCGACTACAGGGGCTATAGTCAGAAAATTCAAGATATACATTTCATTTGTCATAAAAATATCTCAAACATACGACATTTTAATCAAAATCGTTATAGCCATTTTCAAGAAAATCAAAATTTTCGAAAAATGTTCCAAGTAAAGGGTTGTTTAGGGTGGTGCTATTTTCTTCAAAATGTTCGTGTCGCTTCCTTGAAAGACATTAAATTTAAATACCAACTTTAGTTTTTAACCTACTTTTCGTTTTTGAGCTATGCTGTCCACGGACACACACACAGACACACACACACACACGGACCTTTTTCTAAAAATGCTTTTTTTGGATTTAGAGGGTCTCAAAACATATATTTCCGATGAAATATCAATATCAAAATTTTGGGTGGAATACAATATTTCCCCTACTTACAGTAGAGAAAGCAAAAATTTAAATAAAACGACCAGGTTCGGATCAATGTTAAATCATGAAATCCAGCCTCGAAACCCCTGAATTAGTTTGTGCATGCAGTCCCGCCACACAGATGCGTCAGAGAAGTTGCCTGGAGCGAGCGAAAGGAGATCTGCGTGAGCTTGTGTGTAGATTGCTTTGCTTTGCAAAAGCAGCCAGCCAGCCATGAATGTGTTCGTTTGTTACTGTGACAGAGTGAATGTTTAGAATATTAAAGCACAAATTGAAACCAAATATCACGTCTTGAAGT
Source organism: Tenodera sinensis (assembly GCA_030765045.1). Taxonomy (NCBI): domain Eukaryota; kingdom Metazoa; phylum Arthropoda; class Insecta; order Mantodea; family Mantidae; genus Tenodera; species Tenodera sinensis. Next base: position 13,435,041 of record CM060968.1, on the reverse strand, counting down.
TCATAATTTAAATCAACTTAGTAACAAGCTGAAACAAGTAGAAATAATTATACCTCACCTCATAAATCACAGAAGTGCAAGAGATCGCGAGTTCCAAACCCAGTTACCGACTAATCTAGATATTCTTGTGGTTCTCCTCAGTTTCTGAAACAACCCTTTCCGCCCGGCCGCTGCGTTCCCGCTCTCTAACCACTACGGGCATCATTAGTGAGGTGCAGCACTACAGGGTGGGACGTGATCAGCGCCCCGAGCCCTCCCGGCCAGTTTTTACGCCATTCGCAAGTTGGGCTCCCTACTCCTTTATCAACTAGCTCCTCAATTAGCCTGTCAGGGATATAATGAGGCTGAGTGCACCCCGTTCTAGATCCCTCAGCGGAAGAAAACTCCCCACACCGTTACCTGGGGTCAAATCCGAGTCCTCCATGCCAAAGGCAGGCACGCTACTGAAGGCGCTCCAGTTTCTGAAATACCAGAATTATACTCCATAACTATAAAAAATCTGATGCGTTGCACTCACATGACTTTCTCTACCCTTGTCCTAACCATTCTTACAAACTCTTATTCCTATATCTTCTACTGTTAGTTGAGATAAACATTTGTACAAATTATCTTATTGTTTATTTCCTTGTAGGTACAAGGGGAATATTAGAATACAGTAGGCTTTGTGCGATAGTCAAATCTTTTAAAGCTTTGAGATCCTGTTCTCTTTGCACACTTAACATATAAACAAATGAACAACGATGATCCATTTCACGAAAGTTCTAAGTTTTCCGAAACACACACATAACAAGGAATATCTCCGAAATGGTTCACCCTACAAGAAAATTTATTTGGACATAAATTGTGTATTTTAGCAAGATCTACATTTTTTGTATAGTATGATTTGGTCTATCTCTAACGGTTTACCAGTTATGCAAAAGTCATCCAGAGTAAATACGACTACAGGGGCTATAGCCAGAAAAATTAAAATATACGTCTTATTTTTTTAAAAAATATCTCAAACATATGACATTTTAACAAATCGTTAGTTATTTCAAGAAAAACAAAATTTCCGAAAAATTGTCCATGTAAAGGGTAGTTTAGGGTAGGACACGCATACACACGGACCTTTTTCTAAAAATGCATTTTTTGGATTCAGAGGGTCATAAAACATATTTCCGGTGAAATCTCGAAATTGAATTTTTTGGTAGAATACAATACTTCCCCTACTTACCAGGAGAGAAAATAATGAACGACGATGTTCCCTTGGACGAAAATTTTAAGTTTTCCAAAACTCACACAAATAACCTCTAATATTTCTCTTCTTATAATTACCACGTTTCCATTGAAATTGATGACTCGAATCCCATTCTCAATCCGAACCGCGTTTCATGTTGAATTCAATCCAGAAAAAGATCGTTTTGTGTATGCAAGATTCAAGCATAAGTAATTCAAATGTTATGTTGGTCACTTGGTTTGTGTTGGCATAGCTGTAAAAAAGGTATATTTTGTGACATAATTAGTATAGATTTAAAGAACAATAACAGGTCAGATATATTTAAACGTTACACTGTTATTCTTTCTGTTTGTTGTTAGTGACGTCAATTAAAACGTGAAGCTGTGCATTAAAAGTAAAAAGAAAGAATACATACAACATTGGTAGCAGAATGGGAGAAGTACTGTATAGGGTCATATGACCACTCTCTCGCATGGAAAAAACAACACAATTTGATCCGGAGATTGAATTGGAAACGGTTGAAAAGAGAATCAAATAAAAGTAGATAGAGCGAGTGAGAGATAAAAGTGACAGGGATGATGCTGCTGGTCTAAACAAACAAGGGTAGTTGTGTATAATTCCTGGCTCGCTCAGTGTAACAGGCTGAAATTAGACACAACTGACTGACTGACCTGACTGACTGACTGACTGCCTTGACTGACCTGACTGACCTGACTGACTGACTGACTGACTGACTGCTTTGACTGACCTGACTGACTGACTGCCTTGACTGACCTGACTGACTGACCTGACTGACCTGACTGACTGACCTGACTGACTGACCTGACTGACCTGACTGACTGACCTGACTGACTGACCTGACTGACTGACTGACCTGACTGACTGACTGACTGACTTGACTGACCTGACTGACCTGACTGACCTGACTGACTGACTCACTGGTCAAACACATATATGTTTAATTCTCAGACCAACTACTTAACATTTGCTTTCAGTTTTAGACTTTCCTGATTAACCTTATTGGCGATGCCGTGCAATAGAACAGAGGAATACATGTCTCTCTCACTCACATTGTCCCAATGTATCTGTATTCCCTCATGGTCGTCTGCAATTCGAGTTGGTGTGATATGCTCTTAGACATCTTACTCTGAAGAAATCTGATGTGTTGCACTCACACGACTTTCTCTACTCCTGTACTAACCATTCTTACAAATACTTTTACCATAAAAGTCACATTTCAACAAAGCTTATACGAGTTTGTAAATGCGACACATCCGATTTTTACTTTCTGTACTGGTAAGTAGGGGAAGTATTGTATTCCACCCAGAAATTCTATGTCGAGATTTCACCGGAAATATATGTTTTGAGATCCTCTGAAGCCAAGAAAAGCATTTTTAGAAAAAGCTCCGTGTGTGTGTCTGTCTGTCTGTGTCTGTCAGTCTGTGGACAGCATAGCTCAAAAACGAAAAGTCGGTTAAAACCCAAAGTTAGTATTTAAGTTTAACGTCTTTCAAGGATGCGACACAAAGATTTTGAAGAAAATAGCCCCACCCTAAACTACCCTTTACATGGAACATTTTTCGAAAATTTTGATTTTCTTGAAAATGGCTCTAACGATTTTTATTAAAATGTCATATGTTTGAGATATTTTGATGAAAAATAAAATGTATATCTTGAATTTTCTGGCTATAGCCCCTGTAGTCGTATTTACTCTGGACGACTTTTGCATAACTGGTAAACCGTTAGAGATAGAACAAATCATACTATACACAAAATGTAGATCTTGCTGAAATACACAATTTATGTACCAATAAATTTTCTTGTAGGGTGAACCACTTCGGAGATATTCCTTGTTATGTGTGTGAGTTTCGGAAAACAGAACTTTCGTGGAATGGATCATCGTTGTTTATTTTTTATATGTTAAGTGTGCAAAGATAACAGAATCTCAAACATATGACTATCGCACAAGGCCTACTGTATTCTAATATTCCCTTTGCACCTACAAGGAAATAACCAATAAGATAATTTGTACAAATGTTTATCTTGACTAACACGAAGAAGATATAGTAATAAGGGCTTGTAAGAATGGTTAGTACAAGAGTAGAGAAAGTCATGTGAGTGCAATACATCAGATTTTTTTCTTGTACTTTGGCTTCAGATAACCTCGGAGCATGCACTAAATATGAACTTTCGATATTGAATAGTCGAGTGGAATACATTACTACTTCTGTTTACAATAGGTAAGCGTGAGGGAAGTAAGATGGACGCTTTTATCACTAATAACGTGTTTGTTAATAGTTTGTGGCATTGATGACCGCATGGATGATTCAGTAAACCCCAAACACGAGGGCTGCTGCCTTTATTTAGCTCATAAATAATAACAGAGTAGTAAGCAGATGCGAAACTAGGTGACCTGGTTGTCCCTTGGCCGGCCGTCCGGCACTGAGATCATGACCACGGAAAATTCAATTTCATATTACACAAGATAAATCACACAGTGGACGGAAACAGGTCGCCACGGTTGCAGAAACAGCGTTCTTTGCATACTCAGCGTAAATAGAGACAGCCAGTACTACAACTTTCACATTTAATTTAGTTAAATCATCATTACACACATCTAATAAATTAAGTGCAGAGGCACTATCTTTAGTAATACCACGAGAGAACTTTTTGGGCATTTAAATTAGGTTGGCTCTATGACAAGCTTTAGAGGAGCGGAGGAGAAACGACCGCAGAGAGCAGGGTCCCAAGCAGCTGCAGATTGAATCTCCCCAGTCTACCGTCGTGCTGTGGGGTTAGATAAACAATAAATAAATAAACAAAATCTCAAACACTCCCATCCTAAAACTTAAGCCGGGACGCGTTTACAATTTATGTATAGCAAGATTTGGTCTATCTCTTATAGTTTACCAGTTATGCAAAAGTCGTCCAGAGTAAATACGACTACAGGGGCTATAGTCAGAAAATTCAAAATATACATTTCATTTGTCATCAAAATGTCTCAAACATATGGCATTTTAATCAAAATCGTTACAGCTATTTTCAAGAAAATAAAAATTTTCCATGTAAAGGGTAGTTCTTCAAAATATTGGTGTCACATCCTTAAAAGACATTAAACTTAAATACCAGCTTCGGTTTGTAAGAGTGATGCCGTCCACAGTAGCAGGGACGTATGAATAAACCTATTTTGATCGGTAAGTCCGCGTATATGAAGTGCGTAGTTGTTAAATTCTTCCACAGATCGTGACATGCTTGTGTTTTCTTGTAGGTGGATATAGGAGGCTTTGGTCGCATGTTCTGTAGATGAAGGAGCCACTATGTAGATAAATCGAGGGAAGCAGAGCTTAGGCACGTTTCTTCTGCACATTCGCTTAAGAGATTTAGACAAAACCGTTTCAGCAAGACAAACGACACTTCTCGAAACTTTATACAGTGCTACCACCTTTATGGTCGTCTTAAATCGCTTGGGCTAGTCACAGCAAAGCTGCAACATATTTCACGTGGAATATCTGCAAGAGCGGAGTAATATACGTACCTACGTATCGGTAACCAATTCCCTGGAATTATCTCTCCAGCATCCGATATCGATGTAATGCCTTTTACTGTTGGAGGATATTACCCATCCGGTGTCAATCCAAGCGTGTTTTGTGGTTTGTTGCTGCGGCAACTGTCCGAAACAGATCTCTCACTGGAGCTAAATTTGAACAGCGGCTATATCATTTTCATTTACAATGTTAACTTATAATTCTGTTAAAGCGAGGAAACTGGAGGTTCTTCATTAAGAGTAGGAGGAGGAGAAGGAGGCGGAGGAGGAGAGCTAAGAATGGTAGAGTAGATGTGACGTTTGATGAAAGTTCAGATGTTTGCTGACGCAGCTGCTCGTTATTGCGAGGTTGGCGCCGGGCAGTCGGAACCGTAAACATATAAGATAAACACAACAATTACTGCTGCCAAATCTCCATAATATTCTGTACGTTTCTTCTTCTCGAACGTTCCACAACTATGTAAGAAGAGGCAGCGTCGGATGTATTTTGTTACGCCGCTACAACACAGAAGAAAGTGAAGTGAATATGAAGTGACAGCAAAAAGTGGAACTAGTTCATAAAAGAAATAACAGAACGAACTAAACAAAATCTAAATTGAAATTGAACAAGATCATTAAGTAACAGTTTGAAAAACCGAAAAAGTCACAATATGCTTATCTTTGTTACTGTTTGTAATGTCATTTTTCTAGTGAAGGTTGCAGGAACTTAAAACAGGGCTTACTTTACGAGGTAAGATATTTTGCGCGTAACTGTGTATATACAGAAAATTCTAGGCAATACCGTCCCTTATTCTGTGAAGCTAAATGACCAGTTATTGTCCGATTTCTTGGATAGTCCTTTGGTTGTGGGTATTCTTCCTACCGGTATTCCTTGTACACAAATTCCTATTAGTCTTCCTTGATCCACTAACTCTAAATGCACCTTCCAAATAAATGCCAAATAAAATGCCAAATATATAAAATATTTTCATGAAAAATTAAATGTATATGGGGAATCTTTTGGGAGTGATAGTGAGTGAGTGAGTGGGTGAGTGAGTGAGTGAGTGAGTGAGTGAGTGAGTGAGTGAGTGAGTGAGTGAGTGAGTGGGTGAGTGAGTGGGTGAATGAGTTAGTGAGTGGAGTTAAGGGGCCCGTCCATAGCTAGCTCATTGGGCCCTGCATTTTTTGGGAATAGTTTCCAAAGTCCTCTTTATACTGGTCGACTTTTGCGATACATCACAATAAGTTTCACGTAATAGAAACAAGGATGTCACAAATAAAGTCCCAGAAGTGCAAACCTCAGGGTTTAAACGTTGTAGTTGGGTTTTATAAAACAAAAACGTGTTTCTTTGGTGTGTTCTAAATGAAGTCTCACACGCTCCAGTCAACAAGAACAACAAAATGCAGATAATGTCTACGAATTCACAATGGTTGACTCTGTCGACGACGCCGGGGAGCAAAATCTATTGTATTTGAGTCAGAGCGCTGCTACAGACAGACGTAAAAATTATAACAAACTTAGGAACAAGTTCGTCAGAAACTCTGTTGGTTGGTTCGTTCGTTCCACCCATCAGTTAATTGCATTTCCTACTCCTTCCTTCAGTTTCACAAGGGATGGCAAGAATAGCTTTATTAAGGACGAGGATTTCTCTCTCTCAGTCAGGGTCCTGATTGAAAACACCATTCTGGAATATTTTAAAACTAATCTTATTCCTGAATATTCCTAACCCTTATTTCAATACTAAATAGGAAGAGCAGTAAAGGAATCATTTGAAAAAAGAATCTATAATTCCATTGGCTTACGTCTGTGTACCCAAGAACCGCGCATTAAAATAGCTACAGAAGTATTAGTTAACTACTTTTGACCAATAACACACCACGACTTGCTTAAACCAATCAAATTATCTTATTGCTTATTTCCTTGTAGGTGCAAGGGGAATGTTAGAATACAGTAGGCTTTGTGTGATTTGTCTTTGCACACTTAACATATAAAAAAATGAACAACGATGATCCATTTCACGAAAGTTCTAAGTTTTCCGAAACTCAAACACATAAGGAATATCTCCGAAATGGTTCACCCTACAAGAAAATTTATTGAGACATAAATTGTGTATTTTAGCAAGATCTACATTTTTGTATAGTATAATTTGGTCTATCTCTAACGGTTTACCAGTTATGCAAAAGTCGTCCAGAGTAAATACGACTACAGGGGCTATAGCCAGAAAATTCAAGATATACATTTCATTTGTCATAAAAATATCTCAAACATATGACATTTTAATCAAAATCGTTACAGCCATTTTCAAGAAAATCCAAATTTTCCATGTAAAGGGTACTTTAGGGTGGGGCTATTTTCTTCAAAATCTTCGTGTCGCATCCTTGAAAGGCATTAAACTTAAATACCAACTTTGGTTTTTGACCGACTTTTAGTTTTTGAGTTATGATGTCCACAGCCTGACAGACTGACACACAGACTGACACACACACACACACACACACACAGACACACACACGGACCTTTTTCTAAAAATGCTTTTTTGGAATCAGGGGGCCTCAAAACATGTCTTTCCGGTGAACTCTCGACATCGAATTCTTGGGTGGAATACAATACTTCCTCTACTTACCAGTAGAGAAAGTAAAAAAAGGATATCTGCAAACCTGAACCGGATAAACGAGGTTTTACTGAAACTAGCAGGACCGGGATTCAGATGACCAAAAATGTATAAAATGATCTAAAAAATAACTAGCATTTTAAAAATATGCCATAAGTAAGGTAAATGACCCATATATGGGCACCCTTCCTAATATGGCCACCCTCCAGCAAGTGCCGCTCTCAGAAAGTACTGAGGTGAACTGTCGGTCTGGGTGGCTCACTGATCCCAAGGCCGCGGGTTCAAATCCAGCCCAGACTGATGGTTTTTAAGTGGTATTGCATTTTTGGGTGCAATTTTGTAACTATGCAGAGAAAACTAATAATCAATAGGTTTCACTTTTTGAAGATTCAAGGCCTACTTTATGGTTACTCATTTAACTGTACCTCGCAGTAAACTGGAATGGCTATTTTAGTACGTGTTAAACGCTCATGTTTATAGCTGTGTTTACAACAAAACAACTCACGTAGTGATTCTGAAAATGAGTGCGTACACACAGACAAGAACATATCTCACTGCGCACTGCAATTAACCTCGTGTAAGAATGTTAACTGTCCACTTTGAGTTTTTGACAAGTTAGCATCCCTGCGATGATTTACGGACGTCTATTCTGTGTTGGCATTCCTGCTGGGAACCACACCCATATATCATGCTACTCAATGCCTCATCATGGCCGCTGTATAAACAGGAAGCGGACATGAGCACAAAGGCAGACAAGCAATTGGGAGGGCTGGCTGGCTGGCTGGCTGGCGTTAAACCTGCACACCTCCAGGGGTTCATGCACAAACCGCATTTAATTCATTACACCTCCTTCTTGCATTACGTGTGTTCTGCCAAAACTCAAATATACCCACATACATGAAATTAATAAAACGTAACTGTAGTCTTGCTAACTGCACTGACATTTATATACGTTTTACTTAAAAGTACGGACCTAACTATTTTGTACTAGCTCTCTGCCCCAAGTGACAGAGTTAGATATTTCAACTTGAACTGCGATTTAATTAAGGCAAGTCTATGGTGAGATATACAGACATACTTTAGCATTATTTATAATTATTTAGCAAGATAGAAAACTGATGTCAAATCCTTTGCTTTGGTTCTATACAATTCTGAAGAGTGCATAAAGGCATATCTTAGAGTTAAACTGAACAGTATTTATCTCAAGTGGCATTATTTCAGAGCACAGTAATAAACCAGGGCCCGAAAGCGAACCATAAGAACATTAAAGCCCTGCAGAAATACAGTTGGGGATAATTTGCAGACCAAGTTATACAGTTATACGTATTAACTCCTGCATTCAGCAAAAAACGCGTATTTCATCTAACCGGAAAGTTTTGTATGTGGCCGGCCACTTGGAGCTGTGCCAACAGTTTAAAGCAAAACGATATTTGGCTTCTGCTTCCGTTTCTTTGATGATAACAGACGTTTTAGCTTTCTTGGAGTTCAGCTTGCGCTTCTTCTTAAATGAAATACACTATCCATGCTAAGCCAATAATAAGAACGTCTATCTCTAAGAATCACTGATATTGTCAACAGTAATATGATGATACGTGCGATCTAACTAATAAATGCTCAAGTAGAGTGAGAGTGAGTCAGACTGTCGAATTATATTTATATGGACTATTTCATATATAGCTGCTTGTCCTGTATAATAGTGACCTAGCCTAGCTCCTCCTATTATCACAAGTAATGTGGTAATACGTGTGACCTAAATGATAAATTCTCAAGTAGAGTGAGAGTGAGTCAGACTGTCGAATTATATTTATATGGACTATTTCATATATAGCTGCTTGTCCTGTATAATAGTGACCTAGCCTAGCTCTTTCTATTATCACAAGTAATATGATAATACGTGTGATCTAACTGATAAATTCTCAAGTAGAGTGAGAGTGAGTCAGACTGTCGAATTATATTTATATGGACTATTTCATATATAGCTGCTTGTCCTGTATAATAGTGACCAAGCCTATCTCCTTCTATTATCACAAGTAATATGATAATACGTGAGATCTAACTGATAAATTCTCAAGTAGAGTGAGAGTGAGTCAGACTGTCGAATTATATTTATATGGACTATTTCATATATAGCTGCTTGTCCTGTATAATAGTGACCTAGTCTAGCTCCTTCTATTATCACAAGTAATACGTGTGATCTAACTGGTAAATTCTCAAGTAGAGTGAGAGTGAGTCAGACTGTCGAATTATATTTATATGGACTATTTCATGTATAGCTGCTTGTCCTGTATAATAGTGACCTAGTCTAGTTCCTTCTATTATCACAAGTAATATGATAATACGTGTGATCTAACTGATAAATTCTCAAGTAGAGTGAGAGTGAGTCAGACTGTCGAATTATATTTATATGGACTATTTCATGTATAGCTGCTTGTCCTGTATAATAGTGACCTAGTCTAGTTCCTTCTATTATCACAAGTAATATGATAATACGTGTGATCTAACTGATAAATTCTCAAGTAGAGTGAGAGTGAGTCAGACTGTCGAATTATATTTATATGGACTATTTCATATATAGCTGCTTGTCCTGTATAATAGTGACCTAGCCTAATGAATGATACATTTCATAAACTCTCCTCTTGTTTTGGACTGCGCGGCGAAGGTTCTTCAACGTCTCACAGTTGCGGTCCGTATTGACTGTTGGTGGTCGTCATGGACGTACGACCGTATTTGAATTCTGTGCAACATTTGCGCTCGTGTTGTACGCTCATACACTGTTCTCCGTACACTTCAAACAGGTGGGAATGAATATCCACCGACGCAGTTTTTTGCGCGCAAAAAACGAATCACAGGGCGTAATTTGCACCTGGCGGGAGAAGCGAGTGGAAACTCCATTTCCAACGGCTGCCGAGCCGAGACTGAGTATGGCAGACAGCTCGCAGGTCACGTGACTGGGAGAGAGAGAACTAAGCTACACGTCAGTATTGTCGGGTCTCGCGTAACTGCGTTCCTCGCGACTGCAAGACTTTGGGAACCTTCTTTTACGGACAACCCTCGTATATACTGAACTCAAATTAAAAATTTAGTTGACATACAATAAACTTTAAGGTCCAACGATCATTTCACATTAGCATATCAAAAAGTGATTTATTATTAATAAATATATTAATAATTTAAGCGCGATTTGACATAGTAAATTGTAATTTTGTGTACACTATATACTTTTTTTTGACTGTGTGGAAAAAAATTCAAAGCAATCAGAAGAAAACTGCGGAGTTTTTAATTTTCGTAGATACATTGCCTTAATTGAGATTTTGTCCCAGTGCGTATGCAAGATAACAGAATAAGAAGTGTTGTAATATGATGAAATACGCAGTAAAATCGGATTTATCTAGAGGAAGTGATTATAAAACAGGAAAGGGCGCGCGTGTATGTGTGTGTGTGTGTGTGTGTGTGTGTGTGTGTGTGTGTGTGTGTGTGTGTGTGTGTGTGTGTGTGTGTGTGTGTGTGATAGCTAGAGTTATAGGATCTGTTGTGAACGTGACATTCTCTTGGTCCAGAGAGAAGCAATTGCCTACGTGACTTATCTCCGACACTAGTACTTGTTCCGAAATCTTGAGCAGTTTCTTCCAATAAACTGCTTCTTCTACAACTTGCCAGGGTTATACTACAACTACTTTCTTGAGAAGTAAATCTCTTCAACGGCCTCATTCATCAGAAAGAGAGGGGAATCCTTTCTTAGAGAGCCACTTGGAATGGTAATCGAGAAATAGAAATCTGAAAAGAGCTCTCACGTATATTGAATAATGAGGCAATACTCCACTGGAAGAAGTAACATATATTTTACTGATCATTACCCTAATTGCACTACGCTTTATACATTATAAAACTGATGCCTTCTCTTGTCTAAGGAACTCATAAATATCCCCAATGAAATCAAAATAACCTTACAATTGATACGGAATTTAGTGACCCGTAAGATTAGTAATTCTATAAAATGTAGGTATCGTTCCACAAAACAATGCTGCTGCCAATTTTATTGTATGGAAGTGACACCAAAATAATTGATATGTTACTCTCACATGACTTTCTCTACTCTTGTACTAACCATTCTTACTAACTCTTATTCCTATATCTTCTTCGTGTTAGTTAAGATAAACATTTGTACAAATTATCTTATTGCTTATTTCCTTGTAGGTACAAGGGGAATATTAGAATACTCTAGGCTTTGTGCAATAGTAAAATCTTTTAATAACAATAATCACGTTCGGGTACCAAGTGTGTGGCAGTGCTCCTCTGAAGACTCAGAATCCTACAACACAGAAATGACTACGATGTCTATTATCTTTGCTTGGATGGCGAAGTTTCAGCGTGTTTTAATGCAGGCTTTATGTTGGCAGCGCTATCAAACCGCATTAAGATTAGCGCTTAAATATGTTTTAAGTGTGAAATTGCTGGTATCTCTGAGAGTATGTGGCACATAGAGGAATCAGGAGCTGCTAATTATTTAAATAATAACACTATGGGAAATAAGTTTCACTGGAGAAAGTATATTTTATGTAACTTTCTTCATCTTAAAATCAATAATGCTTCCTAGGGAAATGCAACATGTTTCCATCAGTTTTTTACATATTCACTGAGTAAGTAATAATTGTATTTTATTGCGTGTGGAAAGCTCTCATTGAATACACTAAATTATTTTTATTGCGTTTCCTTCTGCTAAGAAATTCTAAAAATGGAAAGTCTTGTTTGAAAAACTGAATCGCTTATACTAAGTAATTGTTGATAAAGACCAAATAATCTATGTTTGTTGTTATTGAATTAGATTATCAAGAAAGGTTGTCTTTCGTGAATTTAAGAACAGTTGGCGATTTGTTTACATGAAAGTAACTCAATTGATGTATTGGAAGGGTTATTTAGGTTATGTTTAGGTTTAGGTTATGTTACTGTCTTACAGTGCATCCATAGTATTGCAAATATCGGACAGTTGTCCACACTTACATAAGTGTAACAGTTTTATAACATTGAATTACAAACAGTAACATATATTAAACGAATTTTACATAAAGAATGCCATAATGCAATAATAACAACAATCTTTATGTAAAAGGTTAAAGAACTTAAATCATATCATAAGCAAAATTAATAAATTAAATAGGGTTAGCATTATGCACTCATAGTTAATTGCTGCCACGCGTATTTTCTTGTAGGTCCAACAGGCTTAAGCGATAGTGAAATCTTTTAAAGCTGATCACTATGTAGTTGCTTTAAAATTCCATTCTCTTCTTTGCATGGCCAAGAGATAAAATTTGGTGATAAAGTCACATGACTTTCTCTACTCGTTTTAATCATGCTAATCGAGATAAATATTTGCAGAAATGTTCTTACTGCATATTTCGCTGCAGATACAATGGCAATATGGGAGACTTGCGAAATATTTTTCATGTAAATTGTAGTTTGGGATGTTGCTGTGTTTCATTTTTTGAATCCAGAAAATCTCAAGTTTTTTTTTATTTATAATTAAAATTTTTCTTTTAAAGATTGGATTGATTAAATAATCATTGATTTGCAATAGTTTTTAAAGTTGATGTGGAGTTATAATTTGCATAATTTAAACGTAAAGTAGTTACAAATAAAATTGTGATTTGTGGTGTGTTAAGGAATATTTCCGGTGAAATCTAGATATCGAAGTTTTGAGTGGAATGGAATATTTAAGTGCCTAGTATAGGAAGTAAAAATGCAATTAAGGTGGGGAATTTATGTCATAACGGCATGTTGCCTTGGTACCTCTGTTGGTTAGAGTAACCCCAAGATCCGTGGTTGAGATCCCGGCTATGGTACTGAATTTTTCACTCTGGGTTTATCTCTCCAAATTAGTGTAGGCTCCACAAAAAGGGAATAAAGAAACCATTTGCAAAGAAGTTATTAACTAGAAGAGCAAGAGGAAAGAAGAAAAGACAAAGAGGAATACAAAAGCAGAGGGAGGTAAATCAAAGAGAGCAGAGGAAGTTGCTCTGTGTTTGGCGTTTGTTTGTATTGCGCCTTAACGAGAGACGGGAGCACGGGCGGTTTCCATAGTGCGACCTATACATTAGCTATCAATTTGATTGTGGCGTTGGTAAAGCCAGAGCTAATTTAGTGGGACCTTGGCGGACGGGCGGGCGGGCGGGCGGGAGGCAGGCACACAAAGGCAGGCAGGCAGGCAGGCAGGCACACGCTCCTCGCCTCGCCTCGCCGCTAACACAGTTAGAAAAACAAACAACCTCTTAACTTCCTCCTCAGGTAATGCCCCCTTTGTCTTTCTCATTATTATCAATATATTCTCTAAACGACTACTCAAAACACATCCACTCATTTTCTAGTCATATACGGTGGGCAACCTGTGGTAGTGTAACCCACAGAGATGTTGAACCAGAGTAGGTACATTTAAATTATACTTTTTTCAGTGTTTTGAGACAGTGGGATGGGCAGGTTGCTCGTGCCGCAAGTCACTGCAACAGCAAAATGCGCTGTTGCAACATCTGCGTCCCTTTCATACTTCTGTTGTCTTGTTTACATGTTTATCCTTTATTTATTTGTTTATTTATGCACTAATTGTCATTCCTTCAACAGCGTATTCTCACGCTGGAACAATAATTGCATTTAATATAACAAACTAGAGTACATGATCATATTTACTTGGACTACATTACTTTTATTCCTTTATTAATTATATACATATATATCAACACAGTTGGTACTACATAAAACCTCACAAAAAGAACGAAGGAAATAGGGGAAAGGCGGATAGTACGGGCCGGCGGGTAGTATGGACCACTTAGTGTTTCTCGGATTTACCACTAGGCACCAGACACATACATTGTCAAGGTTACACCTCCTTCATCGCTCCATTTTGTTATAGAAGTTGGTTGATGTAAGTGCCTTGTTTTGGCTGCCACAACATATTGTTTGTTTTCGTGTGGTCGAGTTGCTGCTGCGCGTAACTTTTGTGATCATTGTTTGCTGTTAAAGGTAAGGAGTCAAATTACCAAACTAGTATTAACGTTCAGCTGGACTAATATACATCATACTGCGGTAATGTAATTCCGGTTGCTCAAGCCGTTTTCGTTTTTCAACATGTTTAAGTGCACAATGTTGGTCGGGTAGTATGGGCCACCAAAGTAGATTGCAAATTCTTTTTAGGATGCGATGCTAAAGTTCAAGAAGAAGCCTGAAGGTGAGGGTCGTGGAGAGTGGAAAGAGGATGCTATGAAACAGGCAGTTTCATGCGTCTTAGAGGGTCCAAGGACTACAAGAGCTGCAGCCGATCGTTTTAAGGTTCCTAGAACTACACTTCAAAGAAAAATATGTCTTAGGAAACCAGAAAACCAATTGTGAAACCCCAGATGGGCTTTTTCAAACCAACATTTGAAGAAGAGTTTGTATAAATATTACTAGAGCTTGAGAGATTTGGGTTCAAAGTTGAAAAGAAAAATAAGGAACTTGAAAAAGAGATAAAGAGCCAGTTAAAATTTGAGAAACAACAGTAGTCGGAAGGAGTTAGGCCTGGAATCCAGATTAAAAAGAAAACCAAACCGCAAGGAAAGAAAAAAAAGGAAATCAAGCCTATAGATTATAGCAATTCAAAGATGGGCACATTAAAAGAAGATGCAAAAGACTGCATTATGTGTGGGGAGAGTTTTGAAGAAAACTGGATCCAGTGCAAACCATGTGAGGGGTGGGTTCATGAACTTTGTGCGGTAATTGAAGACCCTTTGTATTATTATTGCGATTACTGTAAAAACAATAACTGTTAGATAAAGGTTAGTTAAACCCTTATTCTTTTTTATGCAAATTATGATCTGATTTTCATTATAATTTTTGTTCACGAAAAACCATAATTTGTATTTGATAAATGACTTTTGTCAATTAAATTTTTACTTTTTTATTTTGAATCGCTTCGTATATAGATAATTAAATGTTCTGTATGTTATTTTACCCCAAAAGTATTTTATTTAATTTAAAATCCTGTCTGTTTTGTATGGCCCATACTACTCGACCTTTTCTCTGGCCACCAAATATAAGCCTTTTTTAAAAACTTCAATATGTGTGTGTATCTCTTGACTATCATAACTTTTTAAAATCATATACCTAAAGGAAGTGTTCAAAGAAACGCTTTAATGATTCTGTGACCTTTTTTGTGCAAAATCAAACATATTATTAACGTTTTTCCTTAAGGGGCCCATACTATCCGCCGTTTACAAGCAGAAAAAACCTGATGTGTTGCACTCACATGACTTTCTCTACTCTTGTACTAACCATTCTTACAAACTCTTATTCCTATATCTTCTTCGTGTTAGTTGAGATAAACATTTGTACAAATTATCTTATTGCTTATTTCCTTGTAGGTACAAGGGGAATATGGGAATACAGCAGGCTTTGTGCGATAGTCAAATCTTTTAAAGCTTTGAGATTCTGTGGGTTTGAGATTCTGATCTCTTTGCATGGTTAGCATATGAAAAAGTGAACAACGATCTTATGTTATATATAACGAATTATAATAGGTATCAAGAGCCAAGAGACTTGATACGTAATGTTCAACTCGGGAGCTCCGCCATAATTCCCTTCCAAAGGAAGCCATGCTAAGGATGTTGACGCCCAAAAAGAATCTATCGGTTGAACCCGCGACCTCGGAGGTCAACAAGTGAGAGTATAGTGTCTCTCTATCCTACCTGAGTTAGAGCGAGCCAGCGACAACTGCTTGTCCAGAATTACGTTTATTGACAAGACTGCTACATATGCATGATTCATCAAACGTCCCCTTGGGAGGTAAAGTGGTGGGAAGGGGTAGGGGGGGGGTGAGCTTGCACAACCTGGTCGATGTGTACACAAACCATAACGACATGCTAAACGTGTTAACATCCACAGACATAAAACCAAGTATTGACATATTATCAACTTCTTAAATCACCTTTATAGCTTTCTCTGCCACGTACGTGAAGTCATCCTGATCAGAATAGAACTTTTTCCTCAGTGAGACTTGTACTTCCATAACCAAAATTGATCTGCGCCGCTCAGCTGGTACCAGTTCTCTGGGATTGGCAAATCCCAGATATGACGTAATAAAACACTAAGGTCCTTCCTCCATCAAACAATATGCGTTCAAAACTAAACAAGCAGCGGTGTAAACCGTATCGATACAAAATGGCTGTTTCGAAACCACGAACATGCAAAGGAACCTTCCTACATACTTACATAGGTATGTTAAAAAAGAGTTCAATGCTAAAGGTGTTATGATCTCAAAGCAGTGAACCATGATTTTCAACCATTCGCAAATCCTTTCACGTCGACATTCATGCAGTAAAACCACAATTACGAATTGAGCTTGTGAATTTACAAACAAATTTTAAAAATCAAGGTTGTTATTTAAGTTTAATGTCTTTCAAGGATGCCACACGAAGAATTTGAAGAAAATAGCCCCACCCTAAACTCCCCTTTACATGGGACATTATTCGAAAATTTTGATTTTCTTGAAAATGGCTCTAACGATTTTGATTAAAATGTCATATATTTGAAATATTTTTCTGAAACATAAAATGTATATCTTAAATTTTCTGGCTATAGCCCCTGTAGTCGTATTTACTCTGGACGACTTTTGCATAGCTGGTAAACCGTTAGAGATAGACCAAATCTTACTGTACAAAAAATGTAGATCTTGCTAAAATACACAATTTATGTCTTAATAAATTTTCTTGTAGAGTGAACTATTTCGGAGATTTCCTTGTTATGTGTGTGAGTTTCGGAAAACTTAATACTTTTGTAAAATGGAACATTGTTGTTCATTTTTTTATATGTTAAGTGTGTAAAGAGAACGGGATCTCAAAGCTTTAAAACATTTGACTATCGCACAAAGCCTACTGTATTCCTATATTCCCCTTGTACCTACAAGGAAATAAGCAATAAGATAATTTGTACAAATGTTTATCTCAACACGAAGAAGATATAGGAATAACAGTTTGTAAGAATGGTTAGTACAAGAGTAGAGAAAGTCATGTGAGTGCAACACATCAGATTTTAGAATTATAATTTCCACAGACTGGCAGACAGAGACACACACGAACCCTTTTCTAAAAATGCTTTTTTAATTGTTTGGATTCAGGGGGCCTCAAAACATATTTCCGGTGAAATTTCGACATCGAATTTTTGGGTGAAATACAATACTCTGCATAGTGAGAAAGTAAAAATTAACTTTGTGAGAAATTAATGTCGTGCCGGCATGTTGTCATGGTAGTTGAGTGGTTAAAGCAACTGGACGATTCAAGTCCCGGCTATGCCATTGAACTTTTAAGTGCGATTCTAGCTTTACTTGGCTTGTGGTGCACACCTAAAGAAAAGAGATACATCCATGGAGTGAGTGAGTGAGTAAGTGAGCGAGCGAGTGCGTGAGTGAGCGAGTAAGTGAGTGAGCGAGTAAGTGAGTGAGTGAGTAAGTGAATGAGTGAGTGAGTGAGTAAGTGAGCGAGTAAGTGAGCGAGTAAGTGAGCGAGTAAGTGAGCGAGTAAGTGAGCGAGTAAGTGAGTGAGTAAGTAAGTGAGTGAGTAAGTGAGTAAGTGAGTGAGTAAGTGAGTAAGTGAGTGAGTGAGTAAGTAAGTGAGTAAGTGAGCGAGTGAGTGAGTAAGTGAGCGAGTAAGTGAGTGAGTGAGTGAGTGAGCGAGTAAGTGAGTGAGTGAGCGAGTAAGTGAGTGAGTGAGTGAGTAAGTGAGCGAGTGAGTGAGTGAGTAAGCGAGCGAGTGAGTGAGTGAGTGAGTGAGCGAGTAAGTGAGTGAGTGAGTGAGTGAGCGAGTGAGTAAGTGAGCGAGTGAGTGAGTGAGTAAGTAAGTGAGCGAGTAAGTGAGTGAGTGAGTGAGTAAGTAAGTGAGCGAGTAAGTGAGTGAGTGAATGGACTGTTCGTGGATGTGGACTAACATTTGGAATTCCAAGCGGGCGCACGTGCAAGATATGGCACAGCAGCGTCGCTGTGGATAGATAGGAAGTAATCAATGTCGAGGAAGAAACGTGCAATACAAGTTGAAAAGGAACCAAAGAAATCTCAGACTCACTCACCTGCGGAGAACGTTTCGTCGCTTTCATTAGAAATAGCAGCTGCTACTTGCAACAAAGCACGCAGATAATTACTTGCCTTGTGTGGAAAGGTGCCTCAAAATACACCATCTTCACTTCTTTTATTAAATTCCATCCACAACTCGAGTAATGGGATTGCAATTGAATGCAGCTTTTAGTGTTCTGAAAATAAAAAAAAAGCTGACTTTCTCTACTCTTGTACTAACCATTCTTACAAACTCTTATTCCTATATCTTCTTCGTGTTAGTTGAGATAAACATTTGTACAAATTATGTTATTATCTTCTTGCACGTGCAATGGGAATATGGGAATACAGTAGACTTTGAGCGATAGTCAAATATTTTAAAGCTTTCAAATTCCGTTCTCTTTGCATGATTGCCATATAAAAATGAATAACGATGTTCTATTTTACAAAAGTATAAATTCTCCAAAACTCACACAAATAATAAGGAATACCTCCAAAATAGTTCACACTACAACAAAAATTCATACAGACATAAATTGTGTGTTTTAGCAAGATCTACATTTTTGTATAGTAAGATTTGGTCTATCTCTTACGGTTGACCAGTTATTCAAAAATCATCCAGAGTAAACAGGACTATATAGGCTACAACTTGAAAACTCAAAATTTCGTTTGCATAAAAATATCTAACATATGACATTTTAATGAAAATCGTTAGTGCTATTTTCGAGCAAATCAAAATTTTCGAAAAATAGTCCACATAAAGGGTAGTTTAGGGTGGAGGAAGTTTGTTCAAAATCTTGGTGTCGCATCCTTGAAAGAGATTGAACTTAAATACTATCTTTGGTTTTTAACCGACTTTGCGTTTTCGAGTTATACTGCCTACAAACTGACACACACGGAACTTTTTTCTAAAAATGCTGTTTTGGATTAAGGGGGCCTCAAAATATATATTTCCGGTGAAATCTCGACATCAAATTTTTGGATGGAATACAATATTTCCTCTACTTACTATACCAAATCATAATTTTCTATTAAACTACTTAAGTAAAATTAAAATCAAATTAATACAAAATCTCTTTTCAAAATTAACAAATTTAAAGGTAAGCATTGTAACATTAATAATAAATATTCACGACAATAACCTCTTACTCTTCTATAAACACCACAAAAATAAATTCCATGTTGGTAGTAGGGAAACTAAAATAGCTGATGAGTTATATTCACATGATTTTTCCTACCCATATTTTAACAAACAATAGATTTTACGAAGCCTTTTGTTTTATCCGCTTCAAGTTAATCAAGATTGGGAATACTGTATGCTTAACTGATAGTCAAAGCTTTCAAGCTCCGGTACTAAAAAAAAGACTTTCTCATTTCAGAAAAACAAGACATTTTTCGGAAATAGTTAACTGCACATGAAACACTTATAAAATTTTTAGTTTCTCAAAAATGGCTTTAACGATCTTGATTAAAGTACCATATACTTAAAATATTTTATTACAAATTAAATGCATATTTTGAATTTTCTGGAAATGTCCTTAGAACTCCTCTGCTTGTGAACGACTTTTCCATAACTTGTTAATCGTAAATCTTACAACACAAAAATGTAGATTCTTTAAAACACACAATTTAGGTAAAATGCAATTATTGCGGAGTGAGCCATTTCGGAGAAATTACTTATCTGTCTAAATTTTGCAATACTTACACATTTCTAGAATAGGAAGTTTTTATTCTTTTTTAATGTTTTGACCATGCAAAAAGAACGAAATTTTAAAGTCATCACATAGCACTAGCATTAAAAAAGTTGACTGTCGCTTAAAGCCTACTGTATTCCCATATTCCCCTTGTACCTACAAGAAAATGAGCAATAAGATAATTTCTATATATATTTACATCGATTAACATGAAGTAGATAATAGGTGGTGGCAACGCTGCCTACTAAGTGGGAGACCCGGGTTTGATTTCTGGTACCCGCGTAAGGGATTTTCTTCCGCTGGGAGATCTGGTACGGAGTGCACTCAGCCTCTTTAGGTCGCTGAACTATCGATAAATTCTCGAATCACGAAATGATGAGATTTGACTACCACGAGTTGCATTTATTAATGCTACTTCACGAATTAAAGTCTAATATATGCAATAAAATATTATTTAAATTTTACATTGTAATTACTAACCTTTTAAAAGAAATATGTAGCGTGAATACAAACATAGGTGTCCATTGGCACGGCCTACAAGGTTATCATATTGATGCTCCAATGTTTTAACATGTTGGTTGGAGTATCTGCTATTAATTTATAATTTCATTCAATATAAAATTTGTGAAACTGATCCCACACATATTTCCTGTTGTATTGTATGTGCTGAAGTTTTTCACTTCGAATTATTTCATCTATTTCAGCATCGACGCTAGAGTCAGCCATATTTGAATATTGTGTCAAATTACGTCAGCTTTGCGCATCAGTGCAGCTGGATTCTCTAACCTTGATCATAACATAAGAAAAGCAGAGGATAATTTTTCCGCGAAGGAAGACTCTTGTTTGAAACTTCAAATTGTTAGCACGTGATTGGTTGATTTCAATCAACTCACGTATGAGTGGAATAGTCCTAAATACACTGACATTAATTGTAACTGGTAGAGTATTTACAGTTATTTCTGACACCCACTTTAATTTTCTAAAGTTTATCAGAACAAAGCAGGGACCAAAGATTTGAGCTGGAGATTATTTTACAGGCTCCACAATGTGAGCGTGTTATTCCTGAAAGCTGGTACATTAGGTTGTCGAAATCAGTATCTGTTGATTAGGCGCAGAAGATTATTGCCAGGCAGGCAGGCAGCTGCGTAAATTATCACCGCACTGCATATAATGGCGTGTTAGGTGCAAATCTACTGCACGGGAGCATTAAGTAAATAAACTTGTTAATGTATGGCTTACTAAGCACCACTATAGTTAATTATTTTCTCTGCCATAGACGAGAACCGCATTCAGTAAAAAGATCGAAATGGAACTGTAATCTAAAGTCTACAGAGCCAAAAAAATTACATTTATGCAATCCTAGGATTAAAACGGCTTATTATGACGAGCGAAAGTACCGTCTCTCAGGGATATCCAATCTTCTCTCTTGAGAGAACCTTACGCAGTGAGCGGCAATACCCCCTCCACTGTTCAATCAGAGGGACAGAAAGTCAGTATCCAGTGACGGACACAACCATCTTAGCTGGACCAGGAAAGCTCCGAACATATTATCACATATGACTATTTTTTTTTACCGAAAATCGTCGAAATTCAGACTTTTTTACTTTCTCTACTACGTATAGCAAAGTAAAGGAAGTATTGTATTCCACCCAAAAATTCGATGCTGAAATTTCACCAAAAATATATGTTGTAAGGTCCCCTGAGTCCAAAAAGGAGCATTTATAGAAAATGGTCTGGGTGTGTCTGTCAGTCTGTATCTCAATCCGTCTGTCTGACTTTCTGTCTGTCTGTCTATCTGTCTGTCTGTCTGTATATCTGTCTGTCTGTATATCTGTCTGTCTGTCTGTCTGCCTGTCTGTCTGTCTGTCAGTCCGTCTATCTGTCAGACTGTGGACAGCATAACTCAAAAATGAAAAGTCGGTTGAAAACCAAAGTTGGTATTGAAGTTAAATTCTTTCAAGGATGCGACACGAAGATTTGCAAGAAAATTGCTCCACCCTAAACTACCTTTTACATGGAATATTTTTCGAAAATTTTTTCTTGAAAATGGCTCTAACGATTTTGATTAAAATGTCATATGTTTGAGATATTCTTATAACAGATTATATGTACATTTTGAATTTTCTGGCTATAGTCTATGAATTCCTCTGGATGAATTTTGCGTAACTGGTAAACCGTTAGAGATAACCAAATCATACTATACAAAAATGTAGATCTTGCTAAAATACACAATTTATGTCGAAATAAATTTTCCTGTAGGGTGAACCATTTCGGAGATATTCCTTGTTATTCGTGTGAGTTTTGAAAACCTTGAACTTTCGTTGAATGGAACATCGTTATTCATTTTTATATGTTAGCCGTGCAACGTGAACGCAATCTCAAAGCTTTAAAAGATTTGAATATCGCACAAAGCCTACTGTATTCCCATATTCCCCTTGTACCTACAAGGAAATAAGCAATAAGATAATTTTTGCAAATGTTTATCTCAACTAACACGAAGAAGATATAGGAATAAAAGTTTGTAAGAATGGTTAGTACAAGAGTAGAAACAGCCACACCTTACACCTTGGGTACCTCCAAGCAAGTGTAAGAATCGAGGGCGGAACCCCAGGTCAGTATTGCCAACTTGCTTCGCTCGGTAATTATTATAGTGTTATTGGGTACATATAACATCAGATTTTTTTCACTAACCGGGCAGAAAATGTTTGGAGCGCTGTAAGGTGCGTTATTACTGTCTCAAATTTCTCAGTAGGCAGAGAAAGAGAAAATAATGAAGCAAGTTTGGAAAGTATGGTCGGCATATCGTCAGTCTTAAAGCCACATCTCCGTGGCAACTGCAAACTTACGTCGAACTTCAAGTCGAGTTTCTCTCGAGGCCTGAGGGGTTTACCGCCGGGGCCCCGTCCGGTGGGGAGGCGAGGCGAGGCGCATAAAACATTACCGCACGAGTGAAACAACCAGCGCCTTGTCTTTGTTTCAACCCACTGTTAATCATTACAAATACTCGTATCTTCTCATCTTATCGAATGTTATTGTGAATTCTCCCCCTTAATTCTTAATAGTAGATCATGTATCGAAATGCTGGTTTTGATTCTTAATGGTTGAGTGAGTGAGTGAGTTTAAGGGCCCTTCGACAACGAGGTCATTAAGTGTGTAACAATAAAGCTATATTTCTCGGTTGCCTCATAAGTTCGTTCGTTTTGCTCGGAAGTTCCTTCTATAACGCCTGAAAACCCTGAAGCCTCTGTACACTCAAATTATCATGTCGATTTCGAGCTGGGAATTTCTCCGTAAAACAGAAAGTTTGGCAACTAGTCTGTTGTAGCTGTGCTGCGGATGAGGTGTGTTCCCAGGCATTCTTAGTGACTGAATCTTAACGAGAAACGAATTTATGAGACAACCTTATACTAATATGAATATTGACTTTTTTTCCCCATTTCTTTATCCTTTATCTTAAACCCCTCAAGTTGCTGCGATGTAGATCCAGGGAAGTAGAATAAGGAGAAGCGCAGGACCGGGATGGCCCTTCACGCAACCTGCTCAGCGTCCTCTAGGATAATTAAGGAAGGACCTGTTTCCAGGAAACCGGAGTAACAGAAAAATACGTAAGGCTTCTGATGATATACAGGGCTATTAGAAGAGGAAAATATCTTAGGGAATACATTAATGGAGATAAATGAAAACGGTGGGAAGTAGGTAGTGGATGAAGATCAATAAGAGCAGTGCTGTGGTTCTGGAGGAAAACCAAGGAGGGTATATTTGCAAGTTGTTTCCGCGGTAACACATGAAGCTGCATTCGACAGGTCCCGGGTTCGATTTCTGTGGAGCATCAACTATGAACTTGGGTTTTTCGTAGTTTTCCCTGGTCGGTAGACGACGCTGGGTGGATTTTTCACCTTATCCTTTCCCACGGTTTCTTTCTCTTTCAGACGTCCTTCTGGATTTCGTGGCATGTGCTGGTGCAGGATGATATCTCATAAGAAAGTGTATTTTGTGTGACAGTAGAAGACTACAGTTGTGCCCACCTCGGTAGCGTGGTGGTAGCGTGTCTACCTCACGTTCAAGAGGCCACGAGTTCGAACCTTGCTTAGGGTGAGTTATCCGGGTAAGGTTCACCCCCCCCCCACCCCCCGAGGTTTTCCCTTATGCTGAGAACACGAATGTTGGGAAAAGCTCCATGGACCTCGGGCTCATTTGAGCATCATTTCACCCATTTCATTCACTCACCGTCCGATATGACATTACGTTGGAGGACGTTAAGAAAAAAAACTGCAGTTGGGCAGAATCAACTTGGGACCTGACAACTAGCATTTTACTCAGCTGCAATTGGTCAGTAAGCTAGACCAATAACATGACGTAACGTAACCGATGATGTCATCCTTGACATGGGCGGCCAAGTCCCATGTACTTCAATTTGTTGACGAGTCGTTCGTCTCTGTGGGAGTTCCAGTAGTGGGACGGCTCTCGAGTCTAGAACTGTTAGAGATTTTCACGCACCTCTGTGGCCTGTCTGTCTGCGACCTCTAGCCTGCTGTGGTTCCTTCACATCATCCCTTCCCACTGAGGGCTGATGGCCACAATAGAACTTCTGTAGGTTTTCCTAACCTCCATTGTATACCCTATGTCCTAAGTATTCTTTCTTTGTTTTTATGGACACTAACTACTATGGTTTTCAATGTCCAATTCTATATTAGGCGTGCAAGATTTCTATATTTTACTCAGAGGCTTCTCTATCAGGTTTGAGGATCTTTTACATGCCGTAAAGCTTTCGAAGGAAGCCATGCTTAGAGTTTTTATGTCCCAAAATAATCCATGGATGTCCACTGGGTTTGAATCCGCGACCTTGGGAACCAGCATGTTAACCCCAGATATAACAGCGGACGACCCTTTATCCTAATGGGAACAGCTTCACATGTGTGAGCTTTATTCAGCAAGATCAGTGAGGAAAAACAACCTATAAATAAAGAAATTAATGAAGTGCTAATGCATCATTTTATAGGAACTGGAATGTTGCGACGAAGCGAGGAAAATCAATTACAAGGATATGAAATGGAAATACTTTACAGAAATTCAACTAAATTAGTAAAGTAATGAAAATGTCTTGAAGCAAGAACAAAGCTGAAACTTATCAGGAAAAGCAACAGAAATAATCGCTGGAATAAATTACTTGCTAATATTAGTATGAATAAAATTTTAATTTCTGAAATAATACGAATTTATACCATAGGTGCAATTAATACAAACATGCAATGCATTTTACTGTAATAGTTTAGAAACTATGATTACATGTGTTTATTTGTAGTTAGGTTACTAAAAAATTCCTCGCGACAAAATATTTTAAATGTTGGGCTAATATTTAAACCGGAGGTTAAAAATACATCTACTTTTTAAAAGTGTCTCCTTCGTTTGGGCTCCAAGATATTTTAAACTTACATTTAATTTTTGTGTTTGAAAATTAAAACTAGGGGCTGAGACATATCTGACAATAAAATCTAGGACAGGTTTTACTTTTTATGCCTTTGTGAATATGTCTAGCAAATTTCACAGTGTGACGCCGGGCGCGGCACAAAACAGAGGACTGTCGGGGCCAGGGCTTGGTATTTAAGCGTAACATCTTTCAAGGATGTGACATGAAAATTTTGAAGAAAATTCTTCCACCCTAAACTACCCTATACATCGAAAAAGTTTCGAAAATTTTGATTTTCTCGAAAATGGTTCTAAAGATTTTGATTAAAATGCCATTTGTTTATGATTTTTTATGACAAATGAAATTTATATTTTGAATTTTCTGTCTATGCCAGATGTAGTCCTGTTTACAGTGGATGACTTTTGTATAGATGATAAATCGTAAGAAATAGACCAAATCTTACTATACAAAAATGTAGACCTTGCTAAAACACACAATTTATGTCCAAAAAATATTTTTGTAAAGCGTACCATTTTAGAGATATTTCTTTTTATTTGTGCGAGGTTTGGAAAACAACCTTTCGTCAAATGGAAGTTAAAAAAAATTATTTTGTTGTTAAACGACGCTGTCAATTGTCAGGATCACATCAGCGTCGCCGGTGTGCCAGAATTTTCTCCCACAGGTGTTCTTTAACATGCCAGTAAATCTACTGACATGGAACTGTCGTTTTTAAGCACATTTAAAAACCATCGGTCTGGGCCGGATTTGAACCCGCGACCTTGGGATCAGTAGGCCAGCGTTTAACCAACTGAGCCACCCAGACCGACAAATGGAAGTTATGTTAGCCTTGCAAAGAGAAGGAAATCTCAAAACTTTAAAACATTTGACTATCGCTCAAAGCCTGCTGTATTCCCATATTCCCCTTGTACCTACAAGGAAATAAGCAATAAGATAATTTATTTTGTAGAAGTAAAATAAGAATGCTTTTTCTTGGTTTTTATGAAATTTCATTCATATATGTTCTTTATAAATCTACTGGAGGGAATGGTTAATACGGAAAAAGGAATTGATGCACAATATTAAGAGAATATCACGAGGAAAGCGAGAAAGAAAGTATACCGTTTGAAGAAAACTATATTTGATTGAGCGTGAAACATTAAAAGCACGTTTCTGGTGCGTTGGCACAGAATGATAATGCAAGTGAAGACTACTCAAAGACGCATTCCGCAGCAAGATGGTGGTTTAAAACAGGCCTGTAGGGTCGGGTAGGGTCGGGTCGGCTTCTCCCCTCACGAAACTCTGGCATTAGTGTTGTTAACGCCGACGTGATGAAGTGTTTTCAATTCTGTTTGTGCATATTCCGTTAGGTAGCAAGGTTACTTTATTGCTTAACGCTATGCTGGTGTGCTAAAGGAGGATCTCATTATTGCTGCTTGCTTTGGCAGATAGATGGCGACACGGTAGCACCAGAAATCAACAGCAATTTATTGTCTCTGCAATAAAATGGCACTCATTCATGAAAAACACGTGCATATAAATACGGACGACGTTTCCGTTTAAATGCTGTGTGATATTTCAGAGATTTTAAGCACTATTTAACCTGTATAAGATGATAAACATATAGGCTGGGCGTAATTATGTATGTCACCATTTGAATAAATCCAGCTAGAGAAAATGTGGCAGTTTACATGAACAGTTGAAGATAAACTCCCGTACCAACATTATTTGTTTGTCTTTTCTGTGGCCGCAAACTAATTTTGGAATGAAGATACGACTGCATTGTTTACCTAGTAGTGAATCACGCAGCATATAGTCTATTTTATGTATTATAAAGAGATACATTTTGTGTGTATGTGTTAAATTTAGGCTCATTAGTGTGGTCACCTTATAAGTCGCTTGTGGCCCTGCCAATGTATTTCTCATGCGAGAGCATCTGTGGCTGGCATTCAGGGGGTCGTGGGTTCGATCCCTGGTCGACCTTCCTGACCCATAGGTTTTTTCGGGGTTTTCCCGGGTTGCTAGGACAATGCTACAAAGGAGAATTTCATCCCCCGAATTTCCTGTCCCTACGTTTCACCTCACATCCCATTTCACTTCGCTTTTCATCTTGGTTGGCTGTTTCAGGGTTCTAAATGTCGGCGGGCGTTTCGGCTTGTGTGGTAGGGAATTTTTTCTCTGAAAGTCCTCGTCCCCCTGATCGGGGGAAGTCTCCGACTCCCGGAACGCTCAGCTATTATCCATTGTTCGAAAAAGAAAGTAAAAGTGAAACTTGTAGAACAGTTCTTAAGCTTTCCAACTTTAGCTCCCCGAACCTGTTGTTCGTTGAATGATTTAGCTTTAATAAAGCATACAGCTTGCAGATATTTGCACTGGTAACTCAGGACAGGGAATGTGTTGGGCTCTTGTTGTAGCAGCTGCACAGGGTGTTTAAATCAGTAGCTCTCGTATCTCCTTGTTCCGGCCACAGTGGTAACCCTCTCTCCCGGAGCTGCCCCGTCAGGGACATAGACACAAAAGATCTTCCATAGATCAAGGTTTTAAGCCCCCTCCCCCCCCCCCCACTGCGAACCTTATCATATATATAGCGTTCCACTCTTAGAAGACAGTATGGAGTTAAATGGGACATCTCTGTCTCTATCTAGCGCATACAAGTTGCCATTAGCCGCGTCCTTTTCTACCTTCGCGCTGTTGCCAGATTCTTAATAGCATGGTATAAATATTCATTTGTTATAAATTTCAGATTTGAACACATTATCCTATGCAGAATTTTTTTCTCTATCAGGTTATATCCTTTTCAGAGTCATTATACATTTCTATAGGCCCAAATTTCTTCAAAAAAACGTTTCTTTTTTTCAATAGAAGTCCGATATTTGCTGTTTCTATACTCATCACGCACTAACTAACAAACTAACTGCTAGAATGCATCTATATTTTTTCTTAGCTAGAGTGAACTATAGTGCTACTACCTGCCTACTTTGAATTTTCATGTTCACCCAGTTAAGTGTTATAATTTTTTAAATTAAATCTTTTCGGAAAATTTTATATCTGTGCACTGCAAAAGTTATGCAGTGTGAAACTTTTTTGTTATTGAGTTTACATCAGGGAACCAGCGAGAACAAATGTTGAGGAAGGTTGGAGAAAGTTTTTAAAATAAACCAAAAGGCAGTAACCTCTTTCTTTTATCCAGTAAGGCAAACAAAAGGTATTCATCTATTCAGCGTATTCTCGCGCCAGGCCTGACACAGAAGATAGTATAACGAGCATGGATTGGATTGGATTTGGTTTAAGGGCGCTCAACTTCTAGGTCATCAGCGCCCTTAACAGACTCATGGCAATAGCCAGATATAAATTTCACTCAAAAAATAAAAATACTAGAAACAACAAAATATACAAGGTAAAAAGCAGTGGCAATAGCCAGATATGAAACAAGGTGATAAATATGTCCAAAATCACAAACAGATAATTAAAAATTTTAAATCCTCAAATTTATATTGCACTGCGCTAAAAAATTAAAAACTCTATCAACCGCTGTTTTGTCGTCCGCTAGGACCTCTGCAAGTCTGGCAGGCAGCTGCAGAGAATCCCGAAGGTGCGCTAGAGAGTAACACTCTAGGAGCACGTGGCGAACCGACAAAACGTTGTCACACAGCGGACATAGAGGCGCAGGGTCCCTTTTAAATAGGTAACCATGCGAAAAGGTATAACGAGCAGCACTAACATTAGTTCGAAAGAAGCCGTGTGTGTAACTGGAGTTGTTACTGCGTTGTTTGTTTAATATTTTTGTAAATATTTGTTGTTATGGAGGGGAAGCTAGGAAGAGACGATATGTTGGTAAATTAAGAAGTAAGGAACGGCAAATAATTACGAATGTGTTAGATTATTTTTGAAGCAAAATGCGTGTAAGGCAGTAAAAGAAACAGCTAAGGCTATCGGGTGTTCAGAAGCAGTAGTGTGTATGATTAAAAAGGAACTAATGAAAGGACCTCTAAGAACGCCATCGAAAAAGAAAGCAAAAAGGGCGGGACTACACAAAACGCTAGGTTAACGCAATATGATTGAATAGTGCAAGGTGGAGTGCGGCGAATTGTTCATTCTTTACAGTTTGCAAATATTCCACCCATGCTGAATATAATTTTGTCACTATTCAACAGTGATGAGACCCTACCAAATTTCTCAAGGGCCACTCTTAGTCGGTTCTTACATGACTTGGGGTTGGATTATGAAAGAAAGGGTAACAAGTGCATATTAATAGAAAGAGACTATACCATCAGATGGCGACATAAATATCTAAAAGACGTAAAAAGGTTTAGGGACCAGGGGAAATCAGTTGTTTATACAGACGAGTCATTTGTAAATTTAGGTCATACAGTAACAAAGGCATGCAGGGATACCAAAGTTAAAAGTGCCTATCTCGTCAAGCAGCAATTAAAGGACTAAGTACAGGACTCGGCCACCTCGGGATCGCGCGCGCAGAAAGATTCGCAACTAGTACATGTTGCAACACTGCTCTCCATTTAACGTGTACTGTCTTCTAAGGGTGGAACGCGCTTTAGTCATGAGTAAACGCCGGAGGGATGTGCGCTCGCATGTGACACAGGTTAGTTGGACGCAGAATATGAATGACGTCAGAAGTACAGCACGGCTATCAAACTTGCGAACATCTGCCACTAGAAGCAAGAGTCGAAAACAACATAGTACTCTGCGAACCAGTGAAGCATTATCTTGCAAGTGTTTGCAGACGCAAGGTCAAGGTGTAGTAAGTATAACGCGACTGTTTTGTCTCTTCTCGCAGTGTTCATATGATGCTTTTGGGATTTACATTAGGTGACACTGCCGCCCTCTTTATCTCTACAACAAAACGGTCGGCTGGCGCTGAAGGACACGCCATCAGCGCAATCAACTACGCACTCCAGCGATTACAGTAACACCGAACAACATATAAAACTGCTGTAAATGTAAAAACACGTGCTGTCTATGTCTCACATTAAAATAGTAATTACACCCTAGGGCACCGCAGAGCAACAATAATAATTTTATTCCTCTGGTAATCTGGATTTACAGTTGACCTTTTTAGCCATAAATCCAATTTAGCTTTTAATTTCTACGTTTACTTTTAAAGGTTAATGTGAAAGATCGAGCAAAATTGCGTAATTTACAATTAAATGTTACTCTAACTGGAGTTTTATTGTTCGCTTAATGTTCCTTTCATTTCCACTCGTGAATGTAATAACTGTAGTTTTCCAGGTGAATTCCTCAGGTATTCCCTCACTCCACTTATAGCAGGCCGCGCGTTATTGATTCTACCCCTATTATTAACACTTGTACCTCTGCAACGGAATAATACCCAGAACCTACCACATCTTAATATCCTGGATCCTACATTGCACTAACCTAACTCTGATTTATTCTAACTCTGTACCCACATCACTTTCTCCACTTGTATAAATTGTTCTTACAAACGCTTATTCTTAAGGGACACTGGGAGTGAAATTTGAAAGTTCCACATTTTTGATAGATTTTTCTGAAAATTTTACTGTGTTTGTATTTATATGAGAATAGGAGTTACACCAAATTTCATTAAAATTGGATAATTCGTTTAGGATATATAAATTATTTTATGAATTTAATAGGCACATTTTCAAAATAGAGCTCGCGTCTATTGACTTTTCAAAATTCATTTATATTGGCAAAACTGATACTTTAAAACATGGGTAACAATTGTATTAAGAGATATTTAACAAATACGTTTGCTGATTATGCTGTACATATTTTTGTTTAATAACAAAGAAAATTTAATCTTAAAAATTATTGATTTTTTTCATACAAAAAAAATGTTTTTGGAATTCATGTTAATGATAACATCAATATTGAAACATAGTTCTGTTTAGCTGCTATTTATGAATACTTTTGGAAATTGTCATTGAATTTGAAGCAAAACTCAGGCGCGACCTTCTTTTGGAATGTGCAGAAATGTAGTTTTGAGAAAACCAGGCTTTTATATAGGAGCATCCTGTGTACGTTAAGGGAAGAGCGCTATTTGAAAGGGCCGTAATGCCCACATGGAGTGGGGGATATGAAAAATGTTAGCTGATCCAAATGCACAGGTGTTCCAGGAACATTTTAAGGTAAAAAAACAATTTTCGACTTTTTGACAATTTTGACCAAAATTTCACTCCCAGTGTCCCTTAAAGTGCAATAGGGACAGACAGACAGACACATAATCTGACATCTCTGTCCTGACATCTAGTAGCCCTAGTCAGGACATGATTGCCAACAATAAGATAATTAAGATAATGTACAAATGTTTATTGAGTTATGTTTTTACAGACACACACACACACACACACACACACACACACACACACACACACACACACGTCATAATTTACAATCTAGACAATTTAGAAAGTTTAAGAAAGAAGATATAATGTGTAGTGGATAGACTAGCGCAGTAACGTATGAGATCCCAGGTTCAATTTCCGTCGACTGCTCTCTCTAACCTGGTTATCACGGATTTCCTGGTCGGTAAGGCGAATTATGGGTGGGTTCTATTGTACCACGATTACCTTTCCCTCATTTTTCTTTAATTTCCTTCCCTTGTCATGTATTAGAGGTGATTGCAGGTGTCAGTGTGAGGTGGTGCCAACAGATGGTGCTGATGCTTGGTTGACGTATTATATACCGGAGGAGATTCCGCACATATGACAGTGATTCGAATATTGTGCGTCAGCCCTCGGGTGAAACAGATGAGATGATACTGCCCAACGAGGTTCGCGCATGGAGCCTTCAATACAGGTTTCGACTGTTGACCCCCCCCCCCCTCCCCGCAAGACAGACGATCGCAGTACCACCTCGGCACCAAGTACAGTACCTTCACCACAAACAGCCCTGATATAAATGACAGGAAATGGAATGAAAAATAGAAGAAATACAGGGATGTGTGAATATCGGCTTGTGACCCGGGTAAATTACAACCCACGACCTCCTGAATGCCAGCCTCACACATTACCGCGGATGCTTGCTCCAGAGGGCTGTTGCCCATTGTGCTCTCTGGGCAACTCCAGTTAGGCATTGTTTGAGACTTCTGCACGTCTCTGTGGCCTATTGCTTGCGTAGCCATGATCCCTTGATTGTCATCTCTTCGTACTGAAGGTAGTAGGCGCTATAGCTCTGTGGGCGGCGCCGTGGCCGAGCGGTTAGCGCGCTCGCCTACCACCTAGGCGGCCCGGGTTCGATCCCAGGGACCCGCATGTGGTATTCGTAGTGGACGAAGCGGCGTCAGGGCGGGTTTTCTCCGGGTGCTCCGGTTTCCCCCGCCATCTCATTCCACCGGTGCTCCATCTTCATTCCATGTATCATCAGTGTCACCGCCTGCGGTGCCGTAGTAGTAAAAGCGGGCGTTAAACACTACAACAACAGCTATAGCTCTGTGAGGTTTGTCCCACTGTTGCATAACCTATAAACAAATAAGTATATAAATGTGCATAACCTATAAACAAATAAGTATATAAATGTATCATGGACATAAATTTGTTATTAATTGAAATGTTATTTGGATATGTCTACTATCCATTTGTGTTGTACAGTAAAGGTGAATACTAGGTTTTCTAGTTTATTTATGTATATATTCATAAGTTTTAATATGCACATATGAGTAAAATTAGTGTAGTTACAGATTAAAATATTACTTACCAGGCTGCATGGCAAATTACTTCAGTTATTGATTCATAACATAACATACCTAAGTACGCATGGGTGCACTTTATCTTCTAAATGGTATTGGAATCGTATAGCACAAAACAAAACCAAAGTCTAGCTTACCAACACTTCTTATTTTAAGACATTCTTAAATTAATTAATTAATTAATTACTTTGGAGTGTTGGTAATCCTGGAAATTTAATTAACGATAAGAGTGGAACGTTTGTTAATTAGTAAGTAGTGCGTTCGAAACGCAAACGTGTCAGAATGTGTTCAATACGCTTGAGCACAAGTTTGCATATCGACTCCAATAAAACGCCTAGGAGCTGCTCAGGATTCGTATCTGATAACGCACCTACTCGAGGTAATTAATTCTCTGATTATAATGGAAATCCGTATAATTAATGGCACCAATCACACACAACATCCTGTACCTATATTCTCTGCGGTTGCAGTTCGTAAATAACGCTGTGCTAACCACAAATTTACTCTTACTTTTTCTGCTTCGCTGTTGTTTCATCGATAGTTTCCAAATTTACCACCTGGTGCGCCTCTTTATGAACTGTAAATCCCACTACCACATCACTGTGGCTAGCATTAACACTGTCATTTGACAATACTCTAGAATTAAAGAGATGATTTGTTAACTCACAATAGTATAGTAATCAATTTTAACAAAGCAATATCGTAAAGATTCCCTCTACAGTCGAGTGGTCAGCACTCTTAGCTTCTCAACCCAGAGGAACCGGCTTCGATTCCTGGTCGGGACGAAGAATGTTTCTTTAACCAAAATGAACCCCAGTATGTACATTCTACCCAAAAATTCAATGTCAAGTTTCACCGGAAATATATGTTTTGAGGCCCCCTAAATAAAAAAGAGCTTTAGAAAAAGGCCCGCGCGCGCGTCTGTGTGTATATGTTCGTGTGTGTGTGTGTCTATGTCTGTCAGTCTACGAACAGTATAACTCAAAAACGAAAAGTCCATTAAAAACCAAACTTGGTATTTAAGTTTGTCTTTCAAGGATGTGACACGAAGTTTTCGAACAAAATTTCTCTACCCTGAACTACCTTTTACTTGGAAAATTTTTCGAATATTTTGATTTCCTTGAAAATATCTCCAACGATTTTGATTAAAATGACATAATATGTTTAAGATATTTTTATGACAAATGAAATATATATCTTGAATTCTCTGGCTATGGCTCATAAAGTCCTATTTACCCTGGATGAGCTTTACATAACTGGTAAACCGTAAGAGATAGAGTAAATCTTACTATACAAAAATGTAGATCTTACTAAAACACACAATTTATGTAAGATTTAACAAACCTCACACGGCTGATCGCCCGTGAAACTATAATAAATACACACAATTTATGTCTGAATAAATTTTTTGTACAGTGAATCATTTCGGAGATATTCCTTGTTATTTGTGTCAGTTTTGGAGAACATACTCCTGTCAAATGGAACATCGTTATTAATTTGTATATGTTAACCGTGCAAACAGAACGGAGTTTGAAAGCTTTAAAAGATTTGACTATCGCACAAAGCCTATTGTATTCTAATATTTCCCTTGTACCTATAAGGAAATAAGCAATAAGATAATTTGTGCAAATGTTTAACTCAACTAACACGAAGAAGATACAGGAATAAGAGATGGTAAGAATGGTTAGCGCAAGAGTATACGTAACCGTTGATGTCCAAAACCACTTGACCAATCACCGCGTAATTCCGCACATATATGTATTTTTTCGCGGAAGTTTTTATGCTATCCATTTTACTATACAATGTTACCTCCACATGGTTTTCTCTACTCACCTTTTTTACGTAACACATTCATATATCCTTCTCTACTCGCCCTTCTACATGCAATTCATACAATTTTCTATGATTGAAATAAAAATGCGATGTATTACATTCCACGTTTTTCTCTGCCCATTCTTCTTTTACGAGACATAATCACACTTGTTTCTCTACTTGCACTGCAACAAACGATTCATACAAATTCCTATATGTTCTCTAAAAGAACACGATTTAACAAAAACGGAAAAAAAAACGCCAAGCGAAGCTCGGTCGCGCAGGTACGTTATATATAAAAAGCCTACGATTGTAAACAAAGGAACAAAACAAAGAAATGCCGAGCTTTGCAGATCACTAAAGGCTCTAATATCTGTTAAGCAGATTTTGTTAAAACCTCTATGCATTGGGTTTAGAAGACATCTAATATTAAATGTCCATGGAGAACAGGATTTAAATTATTAAAATCAGGTGTAGTAATACAGTGTCAACAACGTTCATTAGAATAATTTGTAATTAATGTGATGCAGCGTCCCCATGTTTTATTTATACATTTAAATTCATTTTGACACTTACACGATCTGCCTGCGGCCAATGTTGGCAAAATAGCTTTAAAAGATTTGACTATCGCTCAAAGCTTACAGTATTCTAATATTCCCCTTGTACCTACAAGGAAATAAGCAATAAGATAATTTGTACAAATGTTTATCTCAACTAACATGGAGAAGATATATATATCAAACATTCTCTCTTCTACATGATTAGCTGACTCAGTTTACGCCATTTTCTTTCTTTCTCTCATCCAATTAGGATAGTAATAAGCGGCGTATTAAGTTAACCAGTCGTGTAAACTGAACATCGTAAAATTGGCCAAAAGATGAACTAACTCAATTCGATGTTCTTTTGACCTTTGAACCGTGGATCTATGTGAATAAATAGCACTGCATTGATAAGCAGCTTACACTGGCCGAACAAATGCCACCGGTGTGCAAATTTAATGTCTCTTTATCGAACTATGTGCATATTTAAAGGGAGTAATAAGCTTAATGCGGTATAAGAATCAATGTCTGCATAGATGCCAACTGAATAGCACAAAATACCACTAGGTACATACACGGCTGTACAAAACTGGGATGCAAGTATATTACTAATGACTTTTATAGCCATCATTTCCGCAATCTCACCCGAAAATGGCGATGTGCAAACTTGGCAAGTATCTACCTAATGTGAAAATGTGAACTGTTTATCGTCTTTAGCTATTCACTGTGTTAGTAAATTATCCTCTCTTAGTACGACACACTAAAACGGCAGGAAATGTTAAATTTCAACCAATCATGCTTGTCTGTTACCACCGATTTATCATTTTGCGATTGTTAACATAAAGTCGATAACCAACCAAACTGTCAAAGCATCTGTAATGCTTTAACAAAGTCAAAATGCAATGGACAGGGTGATCTAGAACTATTGAACTATGAAATATAGGGTAATTACGTAAATGTAAGTTTCCTTCTTCCAGAAAACGATAAAAAGCAATTGAGTTGCAGGTTGTTCAGAAAAGATATTGCGACAAACGACAAAATCCAGTCCAATTACGTTTTTCTCACTTTATTTTCTTCCAAAATGTTTGCACAAATACACAGTTCTGTGTTACTCACGTTAACACAGTCTACAGTCTTTCGTGATAATTACAACTTACAGCTGTTTTCTTCTCGTAACCTTGACACACTCCCTTCTGTCTTCACTTTCTCGGTCTCTCAAACAGCTAAGTTTGATGATATAATCACTTAACACTCGTTAACTGCTTCGTTCCGTTCCTCCACGATGCGCCGGTTCTCTCACGTACACATACACTTAAACAGACATGGGGAAGAGGGGTAACAAGGATTCAATCTCCACTTCCTGACACAATCTGAAGGACTCTGAGATAGACAGAAAATAGCGGAAGGCGTGGCCTGGTAGCTAATCGCTGAGGCTGTAGAAGGGGTTAAAAGTACAATGTAGGGGAAATGACACATTGAGTCGGTTCTCCCCATCTATGCACTAAAAGCTGAACTGACTCCACCACCTCACCTCCTTATATAGCGGGGATGGCGCAACAAGATCCTCTCTCAAACATATACACCGGTTGCCGGAAATTTCTCGAATAATCTGGAAAACCCTTTTTGGTTCTGCCCTCTGATTGTTACCACGTGTTCAGAACAATCGCGCTAGACAGCCTGACCTGTCTCAGTCTCTGATGCAGGTACCGCCAGTGGAGTGGGACAGCCCGGCCCCGACCGTCCTTTGTTGTACGCTACGGGCGCCGTCACACTACTTTGTACATGTCTGATAAATAATGACGGTTTTAAGCACAACTTCATATCAAATGTAATGTTTCAAAAATTACTAAAAGATTATTCTAATCTTCAAATTAAATGCCATTAGATTCTAAAGTCCCGAACTACCCTTCGTCGAGGTTTGCTATCCTCTAATGGTAGGTACCAGTTTCTGGTTTTTGATGTGAAGAATTCGTTCATACCCATTTCAACTGCTTCAATGTTTTTACTTTCTCTACTGGTAAGTAGGGGAAGTATTGTATTCCACCCAAAAATTCGATGTCGAGGTTTCACCGGAAATACATGTTTTGAGGCCCCCTGAATCCAAAAAAAGCATTCTTAGAAAAAGGTCTGTGTGTCAGTCTGTCAGTCTATGGACAGCATAATTCAAAAACGAAAAGTCCGTTAAAAACCGAAGTTGGTATTTAAGTTTAATGTCTTTCAAGGATGTGACACGAAGATTTTGAAGAAAATAGCCCCACCCTAAACTACCCTTTACTTGGAAAATTTTTCGAAAACTTTGATATTCTTGAAAATGGCTCTAACGATTTTTATTAAAATGTCATGTTTGAGGTATTTTTATGACAAATGAAATGTATATCTTGAATTTTCTGGCTATAGCCCCTGTAGTCATATTTACTCTGGAAGATTTTTGCATAACTGGTAAACCGTTAGAGATAGACCAAATCATACTACACAAAAAAATGTAGATCTCGCTAAAATACACAATTTATGTCTCAATAAATTTTCTTGTAGGGTGAACCACTTCGGAGATACTCCTTGTTCTGTGTGTGAGTTTCGGAAAACTTAGAACTTTCGTGAAATGGATCATCGTTGTTCATTTTTTTATGTGTTACGTGTGCAAAGAGAACGGAATCCCAGAGCTTTAAAAGATTTCACTATTGCACAAAGGTCAAAATGTTCTAGAAGCGGCTCGGCTCGCCGACTAATGCGCGTCCACGCAACCTCGATCCTAGGCCACATACATGTTCCGGCAGAGGCCCTCGCCTCGAAAAATATTCAGGAGCTGCCACCGTGGGACAGTGTACATAGTGTAAATAGTGCAGTGCGCTGGGACGCATATCTCTGGTGTGCCCAGTGAAGATGTGTGTATGTGTGTGAGAGTGTGCGTGGGTGAATGCGTGCGTGAATGTGTCTGTAAATAATTTGTAAGTATGTACATATGTATATATAACATAAAGACGAAATAGAACTTAAAAAGACAAAAGAAACCTATTCTCGGTGACCTACAGATAGTCACCGTATGGGTTTTTTGTAGACACCGAAAAAAGTGTATATATAAAGAAAGCCAAATGTAAAAAAAATGTTAAATATAGCCTGTAAGTCGGGCCCATTGTACCGGCACCAGGCCAACACTTTTCTAATAAATAACTTGAACTTGAAGGCTACTGTATTCTAATATTCCCCTTGTATCTACAAGGAAGTAAGCAATAAGATAATTTGTACAAATGTTTATTTTAACTAACACGAAGAAGATATAGGAATAAGAGTTTGTAAGAATAGTTAGTACAAGAGTAGGGAAAGTCATGTGAGTGCAACACATCAGATTTTTAAAATACCTTCCACGTCGGATATAGGATATGGATCTAAACAGATGGCAATCTGATAGTGCAAGACCAAGGATATGCTGGATGTGATAATAACAGTTCGCTTTCCTCCATTTCCTCAACTGGTCCATTGTTCTTTGAGTAGTATTAGGTCTCGCATTGTGCTTCTGCTAGAGAACTCTATGTCTGTTGGTTATATGTGGGGTATCCCTGCCTCAGAAGTTGATGAACTCGTTCCAGTTGTTGAGAATAAGATCCGCATCAGCTGCACGTCCATTTGGAACAAATTCTCAGTGAATCACACTGACATTGTATTGGAGTGGAATCCATTTTAACGACGTTTGGTGGTCTATGGGTATCGAACCACTGTTCGAGATGTCAGGGTTGTGGTAATACACCCACTTTTCATCACGTGTGACAGTTCCTCTGATAAATCTTTCATGCTAGAGATGAGCGATAAACTATATAACAGGTTATCCACTCTAGTTAAGCTTGACTACATGTGCTACAAATTTACAGCTTCAAAACAACTCTATGGCGATTTATGGTATATTTTGAAACGCCAAATTCTTCTGACAACCTCCGAACGCCTATTTCAAAAACATTGCGTGTCCTTTCAGTATCCCCTAACTTAGCTCTTCCACAATGTTGTAAATATTTGATGTTTTCTTCTTCATTATTGAAACGCTGGAACCATAGTTGTGCTACTGGCTCACTAACGACACCTGCACCTTCCACTTCACATATTCTTCTAGCCGCGGTAGCAGCTTTGCTTCTAGTAGAGCTTCAGAAGGACCCTGACCTCAAACTTTGTTGCCGCTATTTTAAAATGTTATATTGCGAAATGCTGACTGCCAACATGTTAATAATACGTAACAATCTATTGACACAGTAATGATAAAAATAGAAACATATATACGAGCGACATAAACCGAATTAAAACTATTATTATGGTTACTATTACTATTACACTTATTTATAACAAAGGTTAGTTATTAATCCTCCAATACAGAGAGAGTATTGTATTTCATCTCAACATTTTTATCGAGATCTCACCCAAAGTACATGTTTGAGAGATCCTTGAATAAATAGTACATAAATGTATTTTCAGAAAGAGGCCATTGTGTAGTGTAAGTAAACAGTATAATTAAAAAGGTCTTGTGTTCCATTCACATGGCTTTTTGTACTCACTCTTGTACACGATATTTTTACAAACGCTTATGCCACTATCGATCCTCCCCCCCCCCCCCGACACGTCCGACCCCTCCGAATTTTGTTATACAGTCATAAGTCAACTATAAACTTGTAACGTCTGAGTAGTTTTTTCACTTTCTCTAATACGTCCAGTAGGGGAAGTATTGTATTCCACCCAAAAATTCGATGTCGGTTTTGAGGCCCCCTGAATACAAAAAAAAGAAACATTTTTAGAAAATGGCCCGTTTGTGTGTGTGTGTGTGTGTGTGTGTGTGTGTGTGTGTGTGTGGACAGCATAACTCGGAAACGAAAAGTCGGTAAAACCAAAGTTGGTATTTAAGTTTAATATCTTTCAAGGATGCGACACGAAGATTTTGATGAAAATTCCTCCACCCTTGACTTGGACATTTTTTCGAAAATTCTGATTTTCTTAAAAATGGCTCTAACGATTTTGATTAAAATGTCATATGTTTGAGATATGTTTATGACAAATGAAATGTATATCTTGAATTTTCTGGCTATAGCCCATGAAGTTCTATTTACTCTGGATGATTTTCTGTATAACTGGTAGATATTCCTTGTTACTTGTGTGAGTGTTGGAGAACTTAACCGAACAAAGAGAACGGAGTTTGAAAACTTTTAAAGATTTGACTATCGCTCAAAGTCTACTGTATTTCCATATTCCCCTTGTACCTAGAAGAAGACAAACAATAAGATAATTTGTACAAATGTTTATCTCATATAACAGGAAGAGGAAAGAGAAAAAGAAAGAATAAGAGTTAGTAAGAATGGTTAGTACAAGAGTAGAGAAAGTCATGTGAGTGCAGCACATCAGATTTCGTATTTATGGACACTGTTTAACTGCTTTGTTTCTTAGCGTCTTATTCTATACTTAGCGTGAAAGACTGCTTAATTTTGCTCAGAGGCGTCCGAAGGAAGTCATGCTAAGACGTTTTAGGCCCGAAAAATTCCATCAACCTCCGCCAGATTTGAACCCGTGGCATCTGGAACCAGGGACCGGTATGTCATTTTGGAGGAGGACATGTCTACCGTTTAAAGACATTATTTATGAATATTAGCAATTGTTTGGTAGTTTTTCACAGATGTTGAAGTGTTTGTGTTTGGTTGTTGCAGGAGGATGCTGTCAACCGGAAGTGCTGGTGTCGCCGCACCATGATGAGCACGTGCACACAGCTGCTACTGGTGGCGACCATCGCCCTCCTTGCTGGGGCCGACACCTCGCAACAGAAGTTCCTCTGGAAGACAGGTAAGTTACATCTAGCGAGGTGGCTGGCGCCTGTGACTTGCACACTTTGATTTGGGCTTCCCCTTCACATGTTACTTTCCCCACACCACCGACCAAGGCAAGAAGAGCCAGGCCTGCTAGTTAGAGGCGGATGGCGCGGAGTATCATAGTACACACAATTCAATGGGAGGACGAATATGTTTGTTTTTGGGATCAAGACGATAAAGTTAAGTGCTTGATTTGTAAGACTGGTAGTTGCAGATTTATATCATTTCCCTTGTTCACGATAAACGTTATTCTACTGGAAAAACACAACAAACTTTCGAAGCAATTGTACAACACATTCTCTTCACAATTTGAAGCCAAAATCTAATTATTTTGCACTTTTGAAGTTTCCATGTAGTGAGTTACAAAATACGAAATACTTGCATTGCAGAATTCCACGACCGTAAATGTTGTGAGAAAGAAGGAAGGGTGGGAATTATTTAGGTATTCGTCCAATACTTCTTTCTTGTTTCCAGTATGGGCCACGTCTTGTTGGCTTTTTTTAAGAAATTAAAAATTATGTCGATGTTTCGCCGCAAAACTATCAATGGGCGACTGCAAAAAATCCAATCATTGCCTACTCTGACCGGCCTCGCTGTCCCACCCCACGCGCAATTCTATTGGTTCCTTCTCCTCCAATAGGAAGTTGACCTATTAACAGGATCTTCCATATTGTATTGAGTGGTTTGCCTGTGTCACGGTTCAGGCTGCTCTTTTCTTTAAATATTTCTATGCCTTCCCTCACTATTCGAAGAGAGAAATTGTCACAGATTGCTAACATTTTTAAATTATCAAAGTCAATGTGGTGGCCAGTTTTCTGCATGCTCCGCAATGGCAGATTCTTCCGGTTGAGAGAGTTTCACGTATCTTATATGTTCCTTTTTTGCTTTCTCTACTTTCCACCCAAAAATTCGATGTCGAGATTTCACATTTCGGAAATATATGTTTTGAGACCCTGTGAATCCAAAAAAAAAAAGCATTTTTAGAAAAAGGTCACGCGCGCGCGCGCGCGTGTGTGTGTGTGTGTGTGTGTGTGTGTGTGTGTGTGTGTGTGTGTGTCTGTGGACATCATAACTCAAAAACGAAAAGTCGGTTAAAAACCAAAGTTGGTGTTTAAGTTTAATGTCTTTCAAGGATGCGACACAAACATTTTGAAGAAAATAGCCCCACCCTAAACTACCCTTTACATGGAAAATTTTTCGAAAATTTTGATTTTCTTGAAAATGGCTCTAACGATTTTGATTAAAATGTCATATGCTTAAGATATTTGTATGACAAATGAAATGTATATCTTGAATTTTCTGGATTTTCTGAATTTTACTACCTATGTAGTCCTGTTTACTCTTGATGACTTTTGAATAAACCGTAAGAGGTAGACAAATCCTTGATATTCAAAAAATGTAGATTCCACCAAAACACAATTTATGTCTAAATAAATTTTTTGTAGAGTGAACCATTTCAGAGATATTCCTTGTTGTTTGTGTCAGTTTCGGAAAACTTAAAAGTTTCGTGAAATGGAATATCGTTTATTTTTTATATGTTAAGTGTGCAAAGAGAACGGAATCTCAAAGCTTTAAAAGATTTGACTATCGCACAAAGCCTACTGTATTCTAATATTCCCCTTGTACCTACAAGGAAATAAGCAATAAGATAATTTGTAGAAATGTGTATTTCAACTAACACGAAGAAGGTATAGGAATAAGAGTTTGTAAGAATGGTTAGTATAAGAGTAGAGAAAGTCATGTGAGTGCAACACATCAGATTTGTTTGCAAAATATCCGGGTGTTCATAAAATTACGTTGGACATCGCTGTAAATCTAGATCACTGGTCCGCCGGCTTTACACCCCTTCCAAAGAAAGCCATGCTAATGATGTTTGGCCGAAGAAATGCATCCCCGCGC
Organism: Tenodera sinensis; assembly: GCA_030765045.1. Classification (NCBI taxonomy): domain Eukaryota; kingdom Metazoa; phylum Arthropoda; class Insecta; order Mantodea; family Mantidae; genus Tenodera; species Tenodera sinensis. The sequence goes on along the minus strand of CM060968.1, from coordinate 13,391,762 downwards.
CGAGGTTTGAACTTCGACCTTGGGAACCATGTTACCCCTAGGCCACGGGAAACTATACAATACACCAATACATTGCACATTCATGACAGCCTCTGAAATAATTTCTAAAACAATGAATGTGAAAGAGACATTTGTGACGCGACTATATAACCTTTTGGAGTGCCGTATAAAGTGAGAAAATGAGAGTTTTGTGCAGGTGAATAAAACATTTCCCTTGAAGTGAGAGCGACTGTGACGTTATCAGTTGATCGTTTCCTTGAGAAAGGGGAGAATATTCCATTCTGCACTCCGAAATGAACTCCGACCGCGGGGAGTATCGGAAAAAGCGTCTTGCAGGGGAATCACAAGGAAAAAAACTGTCCAGGAAATTGAATTCATAGCCACGGAAGCATTGTTCACAGTTTGTAAGATAGATATCCTCTGATAGTGGGAAAAACTGTCATATCGGAAACATATAGCAAAAACTTCCTTGGTGCTTGCTGCAAACAATGAAGAACCTCCCTTGCTATTTTTTTGTCTTCAAAATCTTCTCTGTGATAGCACATTACCGTGCCTGCGCAGGTTTTTCTTGGCTTAAACCTTCCTACCATTTGAACGCACGTGACAAAGTATACGGAAACTGACCACAGAAAAATGTCTCACATGCAGATCTCTACCCATTCTTCAACAAAATATTCTTGCAAAAGCTAAGTCTTCTACGAGATCTACTTCATGTCAATCGAAATAAACGTTTGCAGAAATTAGGTTGGATTAGGGAAGGTTAGGTTTACCTCCTTCCAGTTTATGCAGACTGTGCCGCCCTTTTAACACTCAATTGTGTTGCTGTGGCAGTCTGGTTATATGTACAGCTGGCTCCAAATGTTTTCCGATGGGCGAGAGGTGATGAGGGGAAACGGAAGGAGAATTTTCTTATCGAGTAGTTGTGCCTGTCCTAGGGGCGGGCTACTTTACGTGCTTTACATTCGCATGCAGTCGTCCAAGAGGCAGGCACCGTAGTTTCTGTTGAGGAAACAAGAAACGAAATAGTTTGTTCTATACTTAATTATTCTGTCCAAACAAAACAAATCTGCGCTTTCTTTCCTCAGGTGTTTAAATAAATTAATGTTGACATCTTATGGTGTTGCTGTTGTTTAAGCAACATTTTAAATGTTTTGAAAAAAAACATAGTAAATGTAATAAATGTTCTGTTAATAATAATAGTAGTAGTAGCGGTGGTGGTGGTGGCGGTGGTGGTGGCGGCGATGGTGGTGGTGGCGGTGGCGGTGGTGGTGGCGGTGGTGGTGGTGGTGGCGGTGGTGGCGGTGGCGGTGGCGGTGGTGGCGGTGGTGGCGGTGGTGGTGGCGGTGGTGGTGGCGGTGGCGGTGGCGGCGATGGTGGTGGTGGTGGTGGCGGTGGTGGCGGTGGCGGTGGTGGTGGCGGTGGTGGTGGTGGTGGCGGTGGTGGTGGCGGTGGCGGTGGCGGTGGTGGTGGTGGTGGTGGCGGTGGTGGCGGTGGCGGTGGCGGTGGCGGTGGTGGTGGTGGTGGTGGTGGTGGTGGTGGTGGTGGCGGTGGTGGCGGTGGCGGTGGCGGTGGTGGTGGTGGCGGTGGTGGTGGCGGTGGCGGTGGCGGTGGTGGTGGTGGTGGTGGTGGCGGTGGTGGCGGTGGCGGTGGCGGTGGTGGTGGTGGTGGTGGTGGCGGTGGCGGTGGCGGTGGCGGTGGCGGCGGTGGTGGTGGTGGCGGTGGCGGTGGCGGTGGCGGTGGCGGCGATGGTGGTGGTGGCGGTGGCGGTGGCGGTGGCGGTGGCGGTGGCGGTGGCGGTGGCGGTGGCGGTGGCGGTGGCGGTGGTGGCGGTGGCGGTGGTGGTGGTGGCGGTGGCGGTGGTGGTGGCGGTGGTGGTGGTGGTGGCGGTGGTGGTGGCGGTGGCGGTGGTGGTGGTGGTGGTGGTGGCGGTGGCGGTGGCGGTGGCGGTGGCGGCGGTGGTGGTGGTGGCGGTGGCGGTGGTGGTGGCGGTGGCGGTGGCGGTGGCGGTGGCGGTGGCGGCGATGGTGGTGGTGGCGGTGGCGGTGGCGGTGGCGGTGGCGGTGGCGGTGGCGGTGGCGGTGGCGGTGGCGGTGGCGGTGGCGGTGGCGGTGGTGGCGGTGGCGGTGGTGGTGGTGGCGGTGGCGGCGATGGTGGTGGTGGTAGTGGTAGTAGTAATAATGAACATGTTATAGTAGGAAATGCCCAGAAGCTTGGTGGAAAAATGTGAGAGAGAGAGAGAGAGAGTGAGGGTGTGTGTGTGTGTGTGTGCGTGCGTGCGTGCGTGCGTGCGTGTGTGTGTGTGAGAATATTTGCTAATATCGTGTAAGACATCGTTTAAAACAATATGCAGTGTTTATTGTGCCCCTAGTACCGAAAATATATTTGCAGACACATTTATGTCACATTGCTATCTTCAGTGATCTAGAACCCAATGAATAATGTTCGCTGTTTTACAGCGCTGACCCGAAGAAGCCAGTCCCCATGATAGTTTCTTCTGTTGAAACAGAAAACGTTAACATTACATCTATCAGACTCATAAAATGCTTGAGACGGCTCTGGCCTGGACTGACTGCTCGATAACCTTTACCCCTTCCGTCTCCACGGCGAATCCCGCGTGCGTCGGAAAACATTTGGAAGCAACTGTACGTTGTTTTTGATTTACGAAAGCACTTTTAAATCGTATGCCATAAACATCTATTTATTAGTAATTTCTTTGGTACTGCTTACGTTTAAGAAGTCTATCAATATTTGGCGACAGTCAAAGTCTCTATTTTATTGACTATCTGCAACATCATCAGAATGGGTTCAGGGACGGGCAATGGTAGGAATGTCAGTTACACAATGAAAACAGTGCTACATTTGAAGACATCAGTGAAACAAATGCAGGTAACTCCGAATTGATATGTTTTCTATCCTGACTGCACTTCCGACGCTCCGCATATTTGTTCCGTAAGTGTTCAGTTCCTTTTTCCATCGAAGGCATTATCATGGCCGAGCAGTAATTACCATTTCGTAGAATAGTTTGTATAAGGTTTAGTGGGTAGAGAAATTTATGTGGATGTAATACATAGGACTTTTTTGTGGGAATATATCACAAAAGCCTCAACTGACTGCTGTATTAAAGGAATAGTAGTTTTAAGATGAAATAGACCAGTGGCGTATCCTAAAGATTTTGCAAAGGCATTTAACATGAAACATAGAAATTACTTACAGGCAAGCAGGTTGTCCCGATCTCTACTGTTCCAAGGAGATTTATCCTTCCCCAGCAACAAACACAACCAGCAGAAGAACTTACACGAAGTTTCAAACCTAAACTATTTACCTATACAAAGTTTACTGCCCTTTACGTAGAAAATTTCTCATAATTTTCTATTTTCTTGAAAATGGATCTAACGATTTTGATTAAAATGTAATATGTTTGATATATTTTTTATGACAAATGAAATGTGTATCTTGAATTTTCTGGCTATAGCCCCTGTAGTTTTATTTAGTCTGGACGACTTTTGCATAACTGGTAAACCGTTAGAGATAGACCAAATCATACTATACAAAAAATTTAGACCTTACTAAAATACCCAATTTATGTCCAAATAAATTTTCTTGTAGGTTAAACCATTTCGGAGATATTCCTTGTTATGTGTGTGAGTTTCGGAAAACTTAGAACTTTCGTGAAATGGGTCATCGTTGTTCATTTTTACTTTCTCTACTGGTAAGTAGGGGAAGTACTGTATTCCACCCAAAAATTTGATGTCGAGATTTCACCAGAAATATATGTTTTGAAGCCCCCTGAATCCAAAAAAAGCATTTTTAGAAAAAGGTCCATGTGTGTGTGTCAGTCAGTCTGTGTCTGTCAGTCTCTGGACAGCATAGCTCAAAAACGAAAAGTCGGTTAAGAACCAAAGTTGGTATCTAAGTTTAATGTCTTTCAAGGATGCGGCAGGAAGATTTTGAAGGAAATAGCTCCACCCTAAACTACCCTTTACATGGAAAATTTTTCTAAAATTTTGATTTTCTTGAAAATGGCTCAAACGATTTTGATTAAAATGTCATATGTTTGAGATATTTTAATGACAAATGAAATGTATATCTTAAATTTTCTGGCTATAGCCCCTGTAGTCGTATTTACTCTGGACGACTTTTGCATAACTGGTAAACCGTTAGAGATAGACCAAATCGTACTACAGACAAAATGTAGATCTTGCTAAAATACACAATTATGTCTCGATAAATTTTCTTGTAGGGTGAACCATTTCGGAGATATTCCTTGTTATGTGTGTGAGTTTCGGAAAACTTAGAACTTTCGTGAAATGGAACATCGTTGTTCATTTTTATATGTTAAGCATGCAAAGAGAAAGGAATCTCAAAGCTTTAAAAGATTTGACTATCGCTCAAAGCCTACTGTATTCTAATATTCCCCTTGTACCTACATGGAAATAAGCAATAAGATAATTTGTACAAATGTTTATCTCAACTAACACGAAGAAGATCTAGGAATAAGAGTTTGCAAGAATGGTTAGTACAAGAGTAGAGAAAGTCATGTGAGTGCAACACATCAGATTTGTTTACATTGCTTTAATACATAAATCAAGGGGCAAAGAAAACTCTTGGTATTGAGGACGATTTCGAGTTGTAAACGTTGGAATTGACTAGGTTCCATTGTACTTTGATTCTTTTCCAAGGGCTATAAGGCAGTATAACACTGTGTGTACGATAATGTGTAGGAACATGGGGTTCGTGCTTCGCGGACAGAGGGTGCGGAGAAGGCCGCAAAGAGAGGTCCGTCTGGTGCTCGGACTCTGAAGGACGGACCGTGCTGGAGTTGATGTGTGAACCTGCTGCAGAGCCAGCCAAGACTCGCCCCTGCTTCACCGCATGCCGACACCACAGGGGTAAGTTATGTGTTTGTAATTTCCTCTTTAAAAAACGTACCCTTGCCATAAATCAGGTTCCCCGGTGTATCGAGAGAGGCATAGCGTAAATCAACCCCCGGAAAGAGTCACTGGCAACACCGAAATGCGTTCCAGTCCCCGCCATCATGTTCCAGAGGGCGCTGCGTAAGATACTACGAGCTCACATCTTCTCATTTCACTACAACAATAGTAGTAATAATAGCAACAATAACAATAATAAATAATTGGGCAAGTCCATGATAACGCACGTGGCTCGGATATCAGGAGAGATCGTGCCGGCCCTTTGACTTTGAACTTTTTCGTAGTTTTCCCGGGTGAATGTGGGGAGGTTCCTCTTTTGCGATAAATTTCCTGTCCCCCAACATTTCTGCTTCGCTTTCATATGTTCCAGACGGCGATGATTCGTGTGGTGCAATTCATGAATTTGTTTATTTAAATAAATACATAATGAGCGTTGCGTTTCATGTAATAAACAATGTCTACAGAAAAACTAAAAGTCTGATGTCACATTCATATGACTTTCTCTACCCATCCCGTGGCTGACTTTCGTGACTCGAGGTTTTTTCGGAGTTTCCCAAGGTCGCTTGGCAAATGTTGGAAAGATTCATTATAGATATATCCCAAATTTCCTCTTGCTCCATTTCACCTCACTTTTCATTTCATTTCACTCTTCCTCCGTCTAATTTTACAGAAAACTATAAGAATCTATATTCCAGAAACAGTATGCAAAAATTAAAAGTTTAGGATGATGAATTTTTTATCATGTTACATACGAGAAGTTTTATTTCTTAAATTTTCTGCTACGTAAAGTAAGTAGAGGAAGTATTGTATTCCACCCAAAAATTCGATGTCGAGATTTCATCGGAAATATATTCTTTGGGACCTCCTAAAACAAAAAAAGTTAGAAAAATATCCTTGCCCGCGCATCTGTATGTCTGTGTGTCTGTGGGCAGCATAATTCAAAAACAAAAAGTCAGGTAAAAACCAGTGGTATTTAAGTTTAATTACTGTTAAGGGTGCGACACAAACATTTTGAAGAGCATTTCTCCACCCTAAACTACCCTTTACATGGAAAATTTTATCGAAAATTTTGATTTTCGCAAAAATGGCTCTAATGATTTTGATTAAAATGTCATTTGTTTAAGATATTTTTATGACAAATGAAATGTATATTTTGAATTTTCCGGCTATAGCCAATGTAGTCCTGTTTACTCTCGATGATCTTTGTGTAATTGGTAAACCGTAAGAGATGAGACAAATCTTACCATACAAATAGTGTAGATCTTGCTAAAATACACAATTTATGTCCCAATAAATTTTTTGTAGAATGAACCATTTCAGAGATATTCCATGTTATTTGAGTGAGTTTTGGAATACTTAAATTTTCGTCAAATGGAACATCGTTATTCATTTTTTTATTTTTATTTTAGCCGTGCAAATAGAACTGAATTTGAAAGCTTTAAAATATTTAACTATCGCTCAAAGCCTACTGTATTCCCATATTCCCCTTGTACCTACAAGGAAATAAGCAATAAGATAATTTTTGCAAATGTTTATCTCAACTAACACGAAGAAGATATAGAAATAAGAGTTTGTAAGAATGGTTAGTACAAGAGTAGAGAAAGTCATGTGAATACAACACATCAGATTTTTTAAAATTGATTTCTTGGAAAATTAGTTGCATAGAACTATGAAAATTTAATTACATGACGTGTTTGTGGGAAATCTGTTAGGTGAAAAGAGAAAGAAACAACCAACACACTGAAATGGGTACACATTGAGATACCAATTGTCAAATTATCTGCATTTATAACCATAAGAGCTGTATATTATAGAATATTGAATTATTTAAATATGTAAGAGTTTCTACAGAAACGTCGAAGATATCCTGATATGTTTAGCCGCCCTTGCTTCGTTGGTTTTCGTATTGATACAGGCGGGTGTTGAGCAATACCTTTGCAATCCAGAATTTAAATAGTAAGTTTCAACAGTAAAGGATTTGAGATTGGGCAGTTAAGGATTACCAACTGTCCTGTGGAATATAGTGCTATCTCTTTCTACTTTCTATGTTTCAACTTAAACCTCAAACACTATAACCTCGGTGATGACTGATACGGAGCCGAGACTAGCAGAGTACTACGGCCACGCCCCTGATGATGTTCGACGCAGCTTCGGACGAAACGTCCAGAAAGAGATTTTCCTCTAGACCACGGCACACAAGCCCGGATAACAATTTTCTATTTAATGACACCGGCCGTGAAACCTTTCGCAGTTTGATCAATAAATTGATTGTTTTTTCGCGCCAGTTATTGGTAAAGAAATACACATTATGGCTGACACCAAATTTAGTGGCGGGTGGTAGAAGGAGATGGTTAACACAAAATCCAATTAGAGGCTTTCCAGGCCTTTGTGTATTACATAGTTTTAAATGCTATGAAATCGGGCTATAAAGCTGGCGATATAAATATAATTTGCGTCCAGAAAATGTATTTTCAGAACAGAAAAGAGAATAGTAATGGTTGGTTATCAGGCGCCATTAAATTGTGTGTCTGTCATAATGAAGGATGAGTATGAGAATCGCTCAAGTGGTTTTAATGTGTTTCAGACAAGCTGCAATGGCAAGTTGGATCGTGGGGGCCGTGTTTGCCTGTGTCTGGTTCTGATGGAAAGGACAACTTGGGAGTGACGCAGAGGAATGTGACTTGTGTACTGGTATCTCACGAGGCTGTCAAGACCCATCGTCCCGTGGATGAGGAGAATTGCTTCACCGTGGCCCGCAAGCCAGATCCCGTCCGGTTCTGTCACATCCCCAGGCCCCAGGACTGCGTGGTGGGTCCTTTCGGCTCCTGGAGCCCGTGCAGGGGATGCCCGGCAGCCAATCAGACAAGGGTACGGGCGGTGCTAGTGGCGCCACTCAACGGAGGACGCCAGTGTCCCACTCTGACGGAGACGCGGGTCTGCAACCCCAGGACAGAGTGTCTGCTGGGAGCTACCAGTAGCGAGGACAGCAGTAGCCGCGACGCTCCAGAATACAAACTCAGACTTGGGGAATGGCGACGTTGTGAAGCACCCACCAGTGTCGTCTCGGCGGACCTCATCGAGGCCAGGCACAGCAGTAAGTACCTACATCCTTGTTCACACTTGATAAGCGTTATATTAGGTCTTCAGATTTATTCCGCCTTTACCACCAGTCAGTTTAAATAAACATGGCTAATGAGATAGGCTACGGTGCGATCTGCAGTGACGCAATTCTCTTATTCCAGTCAAGGCCCAGTGAAGTAAAATCAAAATCGCCTAATACATCCATAATCAAAACAACCAAACCTATTGCTCTTTGAATTCACACAAAAGATAGTTTTATCATGATGGTATACAATGTTAGCCATATAGCGGACTACCATTCCTACGTAACTCCGATTCGCGCCGTAGCCTGTCTTTCTCGTTAGCCATGAGTTCAAATGATTCATTATTAGCTCAGCGAGTCCCTGAGGTGAGGAAGTGAACCTTGGGCTGCATACGTAAACAGGTTGGTGCAGAACTATTTTCACTAGGACATTTTGTGTATTCTTTACACGCGAGGTGGAAGTGACCGCCGATCACAGAACTTTTGTGCTTGAATGTTACTTCTGAACTGGAAGAATATGAGGGGGAGTCTGTCGTTACGATATTACCCATTGTGCTAGTCATTCTCTCTGTTCTTGTCCAGAATTTCATCAAGGCCAGAGACAAAATATGATAAAATGATTAAAATATTAGACATACCTAAGATTACTAATCCAATGTTGTTAAATGTTCATGTATTGTTATAATGCTTCAACTGTTCTGCAGTTTTCATTACAACACTGGTTTCTCTATTTTTTTGTGTTGCTTCCTTAATGTCTTCTGTGTAGGTCAGTTTTCATTTGCCACTGTAAAGGGTATGGACCTATTTTGTGATGGAAAAGTTGTCATTGAAGCCGGGACACACTACGCTACGAAACCGCCCAATTGTTTGAGTTATCTATCAGTATACATGCTTGAGATTGAGAGTTTACGAGACAGATGTGAATGTAAATACTGGAAAAGTACGATACGAGCCCCATTTCATTAAGGTGACTTTGAAACTGTTGACATACACCTTTTCCACTCTTCGCTAGTGCTCTGCCAGAGACACAGGTGATAAACTCGCTCCAAAGTACTGACGCCATGAGCAGACGACTGACTGGCGCGAAAGGCCGAATAAATGTGAAGACCCGGTATAAGTTTCATGTTTTAAACTTTACCTTCTGTGACTGATACCGGTGTGTTTTATGAGTCACTGAGGCCTGTATATTAAAGGTCATCCATAATGACAATTAAGCCTTAACATAGCGACGTAAACTTAATGCTTAAACTTAGCCTGAAATGTCCTTCACAATCATAAACGGAAACACACAGTCAGTCACAAGAGAGCGTGAAACAGCTGAGCTAATATGGCGGCTTATGAACCGACCACCGACACTACACACGACAAAGGAGGTTATGCTCATTTATCAAGATTAACCTGTCGGGTTAAGACCCGGTATTATACACATAATTTGAGTGGAAGCCAATCTTCTGCTTCTTCTTCTGCTTCTTCTTCTTCTTCTTCTTCTTCTTCTTCTTCTTCTTCTTCTTCTTCTTCTTCTTCTTCTTCTTCTTCTTCTTCTTACACCGCAACTAAATGCTGTTGGTAGACTTGTCAGCTTAGAAAAGAGTTAACATGTTCTAAAACCATGGCCATTCACTATGAAAATAAAGCGAAATGTTAAATCAACGTGACCATTCACGATGAAAACTAGTGTTTGCAGTAAACGAAACTTGTGGCAGTTTAAGTACATTCACTAGTTTGCTTGATATTTTGTTCGTACTAAACCAACTCTCATGTGCACATGACACTATTTATGTATTTTACAAATTGTTCATCAAAACTCGTAATGCCATCTCCTTCAAATTACCTAATCCTGGCCAAAATTGAACATACATATTCCTCAGAAAGCTGGACGACAGGCAATTGTTTGTAGAAGTCTGCCCCATATATTTACGTAGTACGTGGATTAATTATTGCATCATATGGTCCTAAATTTGTTTACGCTTAATTTTCAAGCCAGCACTATTATTTTAGTAGAAATCCAATATTAAATTACATGGTTTTGCTTCGTGTTTACTTTTCTGTTTCCGGTTTCGAATTTGGCGAAATAAGATTAGGATTGTTTGTTTCGTAAATATGAATCTGTTTAAACACTAATAGTTACTCCACAATTGAAAGTGATTAGCTCTTTCAATTATCAGAATTACTTCATCACAACAGCAATCCCTGAAATACTCCCGGATATCCACGTGTACAGCTGGGACCACCATCACGGCATGGGCACGAGAGGAGAGGTAGCGACTGAACTTGCTTTACTCATCCCACATTCTCTTACCTAGGGTGACGAAGCTTGTTTGGATACAACACGTGCAGTGGTGGGTTCGTTCCACCTGCGTGGTAGCCATAATTTCTACGCTGCTATTAACTATTTTGTTTATATTAAACATATTTTGCATACAATAGTTATTCCAGCCACCTACTATAGTTAGGCAAATTAGAGTTCTTATTTTATTCACATAATATCCTTCCACTGCCTTATGATAAACATACTAAATGTTTGAGAGGTAGAACTGGAACTTAAAAATTCAATGCCACAACTGGGATTTGAACCACAGACCTTCCGCTTACCGGGCGGGTGCTCTACCACTGAGCTATTGTGACAAACTGCCAGAATGGCATTAAATTCTCAAACCAGTTCGTATTTCTCCTGGTAAACCACAAAGGCAGTCTCACATCAGAGACAAATTACCCCAATGGTGACTTACTATTGCAAGCACTTTATATCCCAAGATTAAATAACCTTCAGATGGTAATTATTATTTATTTATGCCAACAAACTTACTGTTGGTGTTTTTAAACACACAAGCCGTGTGTGGGCAAAGTTTGAAAGGTAGAACTGGAACTTAAAAATTCAATGCCACAACTGGGATTTGTACCACAGACCTTCCGCTTACCGGGCGGCTGCTCTACCTCTCAAACTTTGCCCACACACGGCTTGTGTGTTTAAAAACACCAACAGTAAGTTTGTTGACATAAATAAATAATACTAAAGGTTTCTCTTTCACAATAAATAGAGCAGCAAAGTTTCAGTGCTGTTTAGTCTTAAAAATATTTTAAAGCTATTTGATCAACATAATAAATTCTTTGGTTTTAAACTTAATATTATCAAATTTTGAAACACGAAATACATGGTATATTAAATAAACTAATAAGAAACTAAACCATTAAACAGTGGAATCAAATCGTCCCTTTTATATGTTTACAAATAGGAGTTTTCAGAAAGTACCTTTTGAAATTGTAAATAAATACCTCTAAGATCACCAAAAGTTGCGTTTGATATTGTAACGCTTTATATTTGCAATTTGAAATTTGCATATCTACCACTCTTCATGAAACAGCCATGCTCGCCACTGAATGAGGCATGTCGGAACTTGAACAGCAGTGAAGGGGAGGGATGGCCGGTGGAGTGAGACAAAAACGTGTTTCAGGGGAGTAGCCCAGTTCAGCTGATTTTGCCTATGACTCCAACATAGCATTAAACTGTAGTTAAACGTAACACGAGTTCCATGAACTTCAATAATTGAAGTTCAACTGAAGATTAACGTTGATAAAACTAAGTAAATCTTAAAACTCTAGTTTAAACCTAACCGGGAGTTCAAACCTTTATCAGTCAAGCAAATCTTATGGGATGTGACAGAACGATCACGTGACGAAGTGTAAGGAGAATCGCCCTCTGATTGGCTAAGTTTTAACCTCCTCTGTCACGAGTAGAGTAGGTAAAGAACGTATTAGTTCCGTCCAAAGATTCGATACCAAGATCTCACTAGAAATACGGTTTTGAGACCCCCTGAATAAAAAACTCCATGGTCCGTGAGCATGGGCGTCGCGAAGGGGGAGCAAGGGGGGGTCGCCCCCCCCCCCCTTGGAAATTAGCGAACTTAATGTGCTGACTCTTAAACTATTATTTTAATGTAAAGAACTATTTTTATTTAGCGCAAATTAATACGGTTATACGCAACAAATACTATAACTTTTGACAACTAAATAATGAATTAATATTATCTGATTGCAAAATTTCAACATTCCCCCCCCCCCCTAGAAAAAAGTCTGCCGACGTTCATGTCTGTGAGTGGTATAAACCAAAAACGAAAAGTCATTTGAATACCAAACTTGGTAATTAAGTTCGGCGTCTTCCAAAGATGCCTCACGAACATTTTCAAAAACTTCCCCATCCCAAGCTACCCATTACACAGAAATCTTTTTTCAAAAGAGTTTTCTTAAAAAATGGCTCTAACGATTTTGATTAAAATACATGGTAAAGATGGGTACGTGATTTTCACGACAAATGAAGTGTATAACTTGAGTTCTCTGGGAGTTGCCTTTGAAGTGCACTTCATTTTGAATGACTTTTGTGTAACTGGTGAACCCTAAGAAGAGCAAGAAACTTAAAACGTAGATCTCGTTAAAGCGCACAATATGTGTCAAATGCATTGTTTGCGTGCAGATAACCAGTTTCAAGATATTCTGTGTTATTGGCTTGAATTGTTGACATACTTCTACGTTTCTCAAATAGGAAGTATGATAGGCAATACGTCATTGGGCGAAGGCTATAGCACAGGTCCTTGCGCTTCCTGTCAGTTTTGAGGTTGTGTTGTTCCTCATAACACACGCCGAGGAACTTCGTTGATTATTTCTGGGCAAAACAGTTTCTATTTACCGAAAAGGATGGACTTCCGCACTTCTTATATTAAAGGTGCTAAATTCTACACAGAAATGTAACGTATAGTACCATTATACAACGCTTCAGCCGTGATGACAGCTTGCCCCAGCGCCGAGCTGTATTCCATGCTGCAGGCAAATCCTGGGAGGCGTGAGTACACCACTGTTCTCTGGCGCATATCCAAGCTGGAACTGCCTGATGTGAAGTATAGTTTGAAGTGGAGGAATTTTCTTGAAAATATTCGGAAGATGAGTGCCTATTTAAACATAACGTTTAGTGTTTAACCGACGCTTTGTTTTTAAGTTATGCTGTTCATACACTCGCGCGCGCGCGCGCGCGCGCGCGCACACACACACACACACACACACACACACACACACACACCGCGAACTTTCAAATTGGTTTTAGTTTTGGGGGCTTCAAAGCATTATTTTCAGTGAAATATCAGTATCGATATTTTGTGTGGAATGCAATACAAAAGTAAAACCACAGAAGCAACTACAGAAAGTGTGGCTCAAGTACTCCCATCCCTGTCACGTCTTCACCAACCTCTTTCTCGTTTCCTCGCCCCTACAGTGCAAAGAACCAGCAAACAAAAGCGCGTTTCGTCTCGGTTGTGTTTACAATAACACTTGAAAGGGGATGGAGCAGAATCACAGAGTATTTATAAGTGAGTTATAAGTTTGCTTTCTTGAGGTACAGATTTCTGATCGCTCGTGAAAACTGATGCTATGTGGATATGTTTTATACGTGTTTCTGAAGTGATAGTGTCAAGCGTGCTTTTAATAGCAGCAGAAAACAGTGCTGCTCGTAGTGTTCTTTAGGAAATAACTTTTAGTCTTCCGTTAGACCTAGGGGAAAAAAATTAGTGGTCAAATTGTGTATTGTAATAAGCTTTACGATTTTCCTGAAATGTTTTGCATATCCCTTATGGTTTCCCTATTAAATATAATTTTCTAATATTTATTTTAAGTAAAAATGAGTTCACAATTTATTCCCAAAATATAATATCTGTTATGTCAATGTCAAACATAGAATGCATTTAAATAAACATCGTTAGAGCCATAAACAAATAACGAAAACTCCTCCATGAAAAGGATAGTTTAAAATGCGGGGAAGTTCTTGAAAAGCTTCATGTCACATCCTCAAAGTTGTAAAACAAAGTTTGGTATTCATCCACTTTTCGTTTTTATGCTGCCGTATAGGCGAGAACAATATTTCTTTTTATCATAGCATTCCTCATTAAAATACACCTGCACAATTTCCGATTATCCTGGAAAAGCATTTCAGTTGTTCTTTACAGTCTGAAACCACTGAAATGTAACAAAATGTAGTGGCACTTACATCTCCGGACGTGTATTCTAAGGGACACAGCACTCGTGAAACAGTACATGTCCTGTGACTTTTAGATTGAAAGTCCTCTTGCACAGTAAGCAGTGATCAGAGCAGGTTTCCAGTCTGTTATTACTCTATGTACTTCAATGTCAATCAAATGATCGCATTGACGTTTCTATTTTTCATACGTTACCGGCCTGACGTTAGATGATGCTAGGTGTTCTGTGGACGACCCTTGGACCCTCTCCCTCTCTACAGGTGTTCTCTTTCAGACTTACACTCACGTTGCGTGCATGTGTGCGTTTACGTTTCCCTCACAGAATCTCGTCTCGGACCTTGCAGCAGCGTTACCAGAACTTACATTATAACCCATAATTTCACAAAATCCTAGAGCTCAAATGCTCACTACTCCAGTTATCTTGAAGTGCTCAAATATGTGTCCTGATTGGCAAAGTAGTACCATACTTTCTAAAGATGAGCCATATTGTTTCTGTCATTAAGAGGCTTACAAAAAGGGTAAGTGCAGTTTTCCAAACTGTTAGGTTTTAGATATATTATTGAAAGTATGCCCTGGAATCTTCACTTAGAATCTGGCTGGCAAAAAAGTGAACGTTTCTAAACATGAGCCAAGTTATCTATGATTCTGCCACTATTACAACATAACAGTAGTATAAGGGGATTGGAAATGTGGTGCAGGTAGTTTTGAAAGTAGTTTGTAATTTTCTTGTTTAGTTGTATGAAGTGTCTAAAAAGAGACAGTGAAAGAGTGTTGGAGGTTGAAAATACTTATTGAAACATGAATAGCTGGTAGTTTTAAAAGTTATAGAGGAACTTATTTTTTCCATATTCTAAAACCCGACTATACCAAGTTTTGTCAAAATCACACTAAAAATACTCTGTGATAAGGTTCCGCAAAATCGGAGAGATTCGGGGTATGAATATGATACGCATCTTCCCCCTTTGGTAACTTTTTTGAGTTGGAACTCGTTGGGTACGGGATCCCTATGGCGTATAGTTACCCAGTACATTATGGCGGAGGGAGATTTAGGGATTCCTGGACACGTACATAGTAATCCTGAGTTAATAAGTAGGTAGCAGTTGCCGATCAATGAGTTTTAGCTACATGATGTTTCGGCTACGCTTTCCGGTCGCATCGCAGGCCGCGACCGCTACACCCCTCTGCTTATAAAAAATATCCCTCGGCTACGCTTTGCGGCTTAGGGCCCCCAGTATATTTCGTTATAGTTGTGCTTAATTACACGAATACCGTATCCATCAAAGATCTGGATATGCGCATTTTATAGCTATTGCAGGACCATAGACTATACGGAACCTGTACCAAAATCTCCCAGGTTTGCAATAAGATGTCAAGAAAATCTGCCGCCTCCCCCACCCCCCTAAGTTTTAAAGCCTTTAGTAATGTTTTACAGTCTATGTCGGTCTGGAAGAGCAGTGTGTTTCTATGGTGAAACAGTTACAAAAATCAATTCAGTTATTTTGAAATTACATATACATAGATTGTATTAAATGTTTTATTTTGTATGATTAGGCAAGCTGAGCTTGAGCTAGGTTAGTAGATTAGCAAAAGTTCCACTTATATTATACAGTGTGCAATCGTGGTTTTATTCACTGCACTCAAACTTACCAGTCTTTCAGTTAATATCTGTAATGTTGTTTTATCTGTCCATTTTTTTTTTACATCTACTATATGGGGGCTCTAATGACCTAGCTGTCGACGGGCCCTTAAACCCTAATCACTCACTCACCCTACTATATGCAGGTAGATACCTAGAACAAGCAATGTATTCCACCCAAGAATTTGATACTGAGATTTCATCAGAAGTACTTGTGTTAATACAACGTGGATAAAGGAGTTAGAAAACGTCAGTATGTGTATCTATGTCTGAACAGCATAAAAGAATTCCAATAAATACTAAATTTGCAGTATTTTCCAAAGATGTGACTCAAAGATTTTCAAGAGAATCTCCCCATTCCAAACTACCCTTTACATGAAAAAATTGTGTATACTTTTGTTTTCTCTGAAAAGGTTTCAACAATTTCAATTAGTGTTTAAGATATTTACATAACAAGTAAAATTTATATCTTGAATTTTTTGGAAATAGCCTGCAAAGTTCTCTTCATTCAGAAGGAATTTTGTATAGTGTTATATAACAGATAAACTACAGAAATAGACAAAAATATATTACAAAAAGTTGTTAGCTAATGCTGGATTTCTGACAATGAAGTCATTAATCCTCTTGCTCTCCAATATTTTTCACTGATGGATGGGGCATTAGAAGTGGCCGGGCATATTTGAAGGTGGTCTCGGTCCATTTCCTCTTGCAGATCACATAGAGGACAGAGTGTACAAACATACAGTTTATTTCAAATAAGTTATTTGTGGCATGAGCCATTTCCAAGACATCCTTTGATTTGAATTTATCTATACTTTCTAATGTTTTAAAGTTCTGTCACTATTCAGTTGTTTCTCACAATATCAAAAGTGTGGTATTTCAAGGCCACAATATACTGACTAGCTTTAAAACATCTGAATATCGATTTGATTTCCTCTATCCACTTTGTTCCTACAACTAAATACAAAATTAAACTATTTTTGCAAAGATATTGCAGGATTGGCTTTATTACATGTTTCCATATAACAAGATTAGGGAAATATAAATGTAAACACACATTTAAACATTTGTTATTAATTTAGAAAACATCATGATCCAAGATAAATATAAATTACATACAATCCCACATAACAGCAAATTGTTTGAGAATAGCTTTTAATACAAAGGCATGCACTTTTAGAACCAAATACCTTATGAAATAAAAAATGTAAACCCCACTAAAGCTTCAAGAAATATTAACGTTTTAAGAAAGGTATTAATGTAATCTATTTCAGGTGTTTACATCCGACAGCATGTAAATATTACAGATGAAAATTGAGATGAATTAAGCGATAGTCAAGTCTTTTAAGAGCTGGTCACTATGATGGGCCTGGATTTTAATTTTCACTTTATTTGTATGGCCAACAGGAAAAAATGACTTTCTCTTTTAAGAAAAGTACAAGTATTGGAACATACAAATTAATAATGAGTATCTCAGAAATGGTAAAGTCCACAAAAAAATATAAGAAATTACTATATATTGTGTGCTTTCTACTTTTTTTATGTAATAAGATATTTTCTATATCTTACAGTTAAATAGTTATGCAAAAGTCCTTCAGAATGAAAAGTACTTCAAGTTTATTTTCCAAAAAATTAAAGATATAGATTTGATTTGTCATGAAAATATTGTAACAGTTGATAATTTGAGAAGTCCCACTCCTGACACCAGTGTGACAAATGGTAACAATATGTTAATCATCGTGAGCATTTTCAACCATTCTTTAAAATCTTCATGTTGCTTCCTTGGAAGGTGTTAAACTTCCAACTTTGGTATATAACCAACTTTTCTTTGTCCAGTTATACTGCTCACAGACATACATACACACACAATTTTCTAAAAATGCTTTTGTGGTACTCAAGGAGCCTCAAAACATATTTTCAGAAAATATCAGTATCGAATTTTTGAGAGGTAAAATCAGGACTGAAAAATTCCATAGTTGGGATTTGATTTTGTCAGTCCTGATTCTAACTCTCAAACACTGTCCACACATGACTTGTGTGTTTAAAACAGTCAATTATTCGTTAATTAATTGAGCTTATAGATAATGCCATAGGCTTCCAGTCATGCAGAAAACATCAGCCACCACACTGACTTGAGTAATTAAAAATTTTAGCAATTTTGTGACAATTTCTCTCAAAGAATAGTGAGGGAAAGCATAGAAATATTTAAAGAAAAGAGCAGCCTGAACCATGACACAGGCAAACCACTCAACACAATTGGAAGATGACCTCCTATTAGAGGAGAAGGAACCAATAGGATTGTGAGTGGGAAGGGAACAGTGAGGCCAGTCAGAGCAGGCAGTGACTATTTGGATGAGTTTTGCAGTTGCCCATTGAAGAAACCTAGACTCGGGGATCTCCGTCTAGGGGATATGTGAATAGCGACCACACAAAGGTACCCAAGCTGAGCAGAACACTACTTCCACTTACTGGTGTTTTGCTCCTCACTGTAACTTTTCTATCTGACCTTACCTTGGGTCATCTCTTGTTCTCTTCTGACCCGATGCTATTAGGGTTCTTGAGGGCTAGGGAGTCTTTATTTTTCCAACCTCTCCATTTCTCTAATTTCTCTATAAAATCTTAACCTCAACATGCTGACCTGTCACGGCATGTAATACGTCCTCTGACTGGTAATCAGAGGATATGGTCGGTGAATTTATTTTGATAATTCCTCCCGGTCAGGTCGGTGAGACCCGTAAACCAACGACAGGTGTGGTCCTCCAGACATTCTGGGGGTTGTGAGAGAGCGATGTGACCGCCAAAACGTAAAAATATGGTGCTCTCTAAAAAGCGGTTACTATTACTGCTATTGCTCTCTTCAATATCAGTGAAAAATATTGCAGAGCAAGAGGATTAATGTCTTCATTGTCAGAAATCCAGCATTAGCCAACAACATTGAAGAAGTCTAACATAGTTTGTGGCAAAATGTCAGCGTAATTTTAAAATTCTTTTTAATTTCTTTAAAAAAACAAGCCAACAAGATGCGGCCCATCCTGGAAACCAAGGAAGAAGTAATGAGCTCGTAAATAGTTACCAATCAGCAGGGACAAAACTCTGATAGATTGCAATAACACAAAATGTGTTAATGTGGAATAAAAAGGTTTCAGAATTAATTTTGTAATGATTGTTCCATAATTACCGTTTACTCTCACTATTAAACAATTTTAACATAGCTCAAGAAATGAGCATTTATTTACAGTTTGCAACAAAAAAAAAAAAAATAATAATAATTTATTGCAATATTTGCTAACGAAATGAAATGACAGAAACAAAGATGTAGAGAAAAGAATAAAGGATCTTAGAACGGCAGACATAAATAAACTTATAAATTTGTTTAAAAGATCCTGGACGTGAAGTGTTTACTTCTGTTACAACATTGTTTTATTCACTTCAGTTAAAAATTGCAGATTCTTCTTTGGGATACAAAATAAAAAGTCTGTTGCTCTCAGATGACTTTTTCTACTCTTGTACTAACCATTCTTACAAACTCTTATTCCTATATCTTCTTCGTGTTAGTTGAGATAAACATTTGTACAAATTATCTTATTGCTTATTTCCTTGTAGGTGCAAGGGGAATATTAGAGTACAATAGGCTTTGTGGGATAGTCAAATCTTTTAAAGCTTTGAGATCCCGTTCTCTTTGCACAGCTAAGATATAAAAAAGTTAATAATGTTCCATTTCACAGAAGTATGTTTTCCAAAACTCACGCAAATAGCAAGATATATCTCTGAAATGATTCACACTACAAAAAAATTCATTTGGCCATAAATTGTGTGTTTTAGCAAGATCTGCATTCTTTGTACAGTAGGCTTGGTCTCTCTTACAGTTTACAAGTTATGCAAAAGTCACCCAAAATAAGTAGGATTACCTAGACTATAACCTGAAAATTCAAAATGTACAATCAAAATTGTTACAGGAATTTTCGAGAAAATCAAAAGTTTCGAAAGATTTTCCATGTAAAAAGGGTAGTTTAAAGTCGAGGAATTTTCTTCAAAATCTTTGTGCCGCATCCTTAAAGGTGTTAAACTTAGGTACCAACTTGGTTGGAATGGAATCTCAAAGCTTTAAAAGATTTGACTATCGCACAAAGCCACTGTATTCTAATATTCCCCTTGTACCTACAAGGAAATAAGCAATAAGATAATTTGTACAAATGCTTATCTCAACTAACATGAAGATATTGGAATAAGAGTTTGTAAGAATGGTTAGTATAAGAGTAGGGAAAGTCATGTGAGTGCAACACATAGATTTTTATACAAATATTCACAATTTTAGTTGACCATGAAATTGTGTCCCTACCAATCAGTATAAAATTTTTGGGTGGAGTGCAATACTTCCTCTACTTGTGTAACACACAACTAATGTAGGCAAAATATTGGAGGAATAAAAAAGGCAGCATAATTTTAATGTGACAGATTATAAAGCGAGAAAGAGGAACTTAAGTAAACATCAAGTAGATTAAAGTTAAAACAAGCTGCACTTTCTCAAATAGAAGCAAAGGATTTTGTAAGTTAAGTCTTTCATCTCCCTTTACATATCCCTTTGGTACACTACTTCTTATGGTAGATTACTCCTTTGGGAAGTATGTATGCAGTCTTTGAAGAGGAGGAAATCTAATAAAACTACAGTTACTTTGACATTACTTTTACGCGTCACCCTTAGAGGAGTATAGCATAGTAGCAGAAAGTGAATGGCAGAGAAAGCAACATAAAAGAGGCAACTTGAAGAGGTTTGCTTTTTTCGCTGTCTATTGCCTCATATCCGTTAGAAGTGGCTCTTGGATACCAGAACAAAAATTTTCACTTGCGGACATTTTGTACACAATTACATTCAAGTTTCTTAATATTCTGTAGTCCTTATGTTTATGTTTTGGAATTGTGCACAAGAAAGAAAATGCTCACCAGTCTTTAACGTTTAACAAGTATGAGAATGTTAAAAGAGATTAGTTGCTTTTAAAGTGTAAAGAAACATGTAGCTTCTTTTCTTCACTCATTCACTGAGTTTCACTTTCATCTTTAAATTAGAAGTCTTCTTTCCTTTCCCTTCAGCTTGCTCTTCTCTTCTCTTCTCATATCCATTTTATTTAACATGTGGCTAATTCTATCACTGTTTCTAATAATAATAATAATAATAATAATAGTAGTAGTAATAATAAAAATAATAATAATAATGACAATACTAATTATTACTATTGTTGTTGTTGTTCTTCTTCTTCTTCTTCTTCTTCTTCTTCTTCTTATTATTATTATTATTATTATTATTATTATTATTATTATTATTATTATTATTATTATTATTATTATTACTATTATTATGATTATTATTATTGTTATTGTAGTGTATATATATATATATATATATATATATATATATATATATATATATATATATATATATATATACACATATATATGAAACAATGTTTCTGTCCCTCATGGGTTTCTATACCATTTATGTGAATGAGATGAAAATTACCAAATATATTTTTTCATAGAGAAGGCTTTTATGCTATCCATTTTACTATGCAACTTATTACATTCACATGATGTTCTCCACTTTCTTTTCTTTTATGTAACACATTCACATGTCCCTCTCTACTTTCTCTTCAAAATATAATGTATAAAATGTTCTATGAAATAGAAATGCAACATATTAGATTCACACTTTTCTCTACTCACTTTTCTTTTACAAAACACATTTCTTTCTCTGCTTCACCTCTACAAACATTAAAGGCACTTTTCTGTATTGTCAAAAGAAAGATGCAATGTATTACATTCACATTGTTTTCTCTACTCACTTTTCTTTTACGTAACACATTCACATGTCCTTCTCTACTTGCCTGTCAAACAATTCATACAATTTTCTAAGACTGAAATGTGTTTTAAACTACCGCATGAAGGATTGGTGGGTCGAAGACAGGCGATGATAGTTGCAGGCTCCACATGGTTTTCTCTCTTAGCAACACATGGTTACAAATGTAGCGCCGTTACTGCTCCAATCAGAGTGAGAAAGTGGTAGGATACATTTTTAAGCATTATTTACGTCACGACCAATTCTTTCACTGAAACCAGTATAGATAGGTACTAGTCAGCCACAATATGAGTGCATTCGGTGAGAAGAGCTACTAAACATATACGTCACAAGTAGGTGGGGTTTGAGAGGTGCAGTTGCGTGAAGGAAACATCAGCAAGAGGATTAATGACTTCATTGTCAAAATCCAGCATTAGCTAACAACAACAAAAACAACATCAGCAGTTCAAAATTACTATCTACAAGACAGTTGAGCTGTAAACAGTGCCAGTGTTACTACAATTATATTGAATGGTTTCTAGAGTCTCTAATAAACATAATTCATTAGTGATATTACTGAAAATACCAGAATTGCTTTGTTTTATATGGTAATATGTTGTATAACTTTTTTAAAATTTTGCTTAAAAATGTTTTCTTTTATTCATTGACTCATTGTTGCTGGTGTTTGTTTTGATTTTAATAACAGTGAACAATAATATTACAGTAACATTACTCACTTGTTAATTTTAATTTCACTAATGTATATGTGCATTAATTTTACCCAAAAATTTGTGCAAAATTATTGCAAATTTTTAGTATAATATTCAACAGAAAACACTGCTAACTTAAAATTATTAATGCAAATTTTTCAAATAATTACCACCAAAAAATCTTGCCTTTGATGATGCTCTTTCACATATTTGTTGTGCCGGGAAAGAAAAGATAAGGTGCTAATGTGAAGACATCAACAAGTGAGTACTGTTTTCATTGTGCGACTGTACATTCCCAGTATCGCCTTTCCCCTCGTGTTCCCTCGCTCTGCGAAGATCCCTAGACTTAAGGTTGTAAATAAACCTGAGGCGCCCTCCTTGAAGTGCATTCATATCATGGCCAAGTAGTATTGAAGGTTAATATGCAGTCAGCCCTTTCGTTACTGTGAGGGAGAATTTAGTAGATTGTATACATACACTAATTAAAATTTACCTATACCGTTTATACCACGTAGTGGATCATAGAAATTATTACAGTCAAGTTTTCTTCTTTTTTCTTTACCTTATTAGCATCCCCTTATGTAGGACTTGCATCCCCTAGGACTTACAAGCCAGTGCCTAGGGTCAGACACCTGTCGGGGAGCACAGGAGCCTATGGACTGGACAGAGTGAAGACTGGAAGCAGGTGGTTAGTACAGTATAAGAGTGAGGAAGAGGATGATATAAAATGCAGACGAAATGGGTGATTGCAAAGGTGATAATGGAGCAATTGATGGAATGAGTGACGGAGAAAACTGGAGAACCCGGAGAAAACCCGCCACAGTCAAGTTTAATGATAAAAATTAAAAAAAATAATGAAATTAAAAAAAGATTTGTGTTATACAGAATGTCAAGTTATCAAGAGTTAAGTTATCAGAGTTCTACTGTATGTACATGCTTGTCTTTGTTTGCATTTTTACTAAAAGGTGTTACTGTTTTCTTCAGATGGCCGTGATGCACTGTACATCCCAGGAATTACTGCAAACCATGACGACAACAACAATGTGTTACCTGTGCTGGGTGGAACATCAACTGAAAGTGCAGAAAACTACTTCACATTCCAGCCACAAGTTGGATATCAAACAAGAGAGGTCTCGTGTCGTGACTCGAAAGGGGCTATTGTTGACATCAGGTTTGTTCTAGTTTACTTGTCTTATATTTATCAGAGTTCAAGATTTTTCTTATATGTGTGAAAAAGAGAATGTTGAATATTTGATTCTGTTCCAGCCTGTGCCTGGCAGAGGAGGAACAGCAGACATCGTTACCCTCACGTGTGCGGCCATGTGTTGTAGCTCAGGACTGTGTAGTGAGCCAGTGGTCTGCATGGGTTCGAACCCAGGATGGTTGTGTGGCTGCCTCTGGAAAGGTATGACCGTATTTTGAATGTATAGAAAACTAAGGCAATACCCATAACAAGAGCTTGAAATCTCTGTTTTATGGGGTCTTGGAGAAACTTTATCTGCCATATCTCTACTTAACATGTACGCACATGCATACACACAGGGTGCCTCAAAAAAACACAGACATTGCTTAGCTTGTTTTGCAGGATGGCAAACTGGTCGGTTTTCAAATAGGAACTCCTGTCCAGAAATGCACGGTTTGGATGCTGTAGAGCGTCAAAGTGTGAGATGGGTATATGTGCATATTTTGTCAATAAACCCAATATGAGTAGCACATAGAGCTGTCTGCATTATAAACAGACTTAGAATGGTGTACGTCCTATGTCATTGCACAGTCTATATCAACAATACTGACTCTCGTACACATGGCCCAATATGTGAGGTTGCCTTTGAAGATTAACAATTGTTCTGTGGACTCAAGCCATAAGGTCCTCCACTAATGTTACAGGAGTGTTACACACCATACTCTTCATGCAACTCCACAAAGTAGTCAAGAGGTGTCAGATCTGCGACCTTGCTGGCCATGGAATTGGTCCACCAGTATCAATCCATTAATGTGGTCGTCCATGACTACCAATCCATCAATTTTGATATGTGATGTGGAGGTGATTCTGCACATTTACATCAAAGTGTGCTGAAGCTCATGTCAGCCATTTCAGCTGCTGTGTACTGATACGTGTCGCACTGCTGTTGAAACATTAGTGTACTGGAAACTACACAAGTAACGCAGTAGGAGGTGCACCAAGGACTCTGTGGAGGAATCTAGTGCATGCGCAGGAGTGCTATTAGTCAGGTCGTTCATCCCAATACACAGACGGCTAAAGGGTTGCACATCTTCCGTATTAAGATACCAAAATTGTCACAGCCATTCGCTCTCACACTTAGATGCTCTCCAGCATCTAAACCGTGCATTTCCAGACAGGGGTTCCTTCTTGAAAACTGATCAGTTTGCAATCCCACACAGCATATTAATTGTTGTCTTTTTTTTTTTTGGGGGGGGGGGGTGGGGGGGGGACACCTGGTATGTGTGTATATTTATATAATGTTTTGGTTCTCGAGAAGTAGTCCCCGCCTGGGGATCCGAATGGGGGACTATTTTAACTCCGGAACATTTTACCCCTCGAGTCGTATTTCATAAATATTGAAGAGACTTAGCAGTAATAGTAACCACTTTTTACAGAGCACCATATTTTTGTTTTGGCGGTTACATCTCTCTCTCACAACCCCCAGAATGTCTGGAGGACCACACCTGTCGGTTTACAGATCTCACCAACCTGACCGGGAGAATTATCAATATGTACAATTATACATTAGACATCACATATTATTTACACCTGACAGAAGAAGTTAAAAGTGATACTCCAACTAGTGTTCTAAAATTATTGGCATTAGAGACAATCCATACTAGATTTCCAGAACATGAATGGCTCCATATTTATACTGATGGATCATTGATATCAAACCAAGATGGAGCAGGTGCTGGAGTCACATGTCACCTCTTTTCCTATTACAAATCTTTAAGTTATGGAACTACTAACTTCAATGGAGAAATTGAAGCAATTCGAATGGCCCTACAAAATCTTTTGTACAGAATTTCACATTTTCAGCAAGCAGTTATTCTCTCAGATTCCAGGGCAGCAATTATAGCAATTACTTCCAAGTTGTCACCAAAAAACCAAACAATTATAGAATGTTGGAAAATCCTTACCCATCCATCTAACAGCACTTCAAAAACACCTAGTCTTCCAATGGATACCAGCTCACTGTGGACTGAGTGGTAATGACAAAGCTGATTTTCTTGCAAAAAGGGGTACCAGCGGTGTACAAAAATCTATAGTTAATCTACCATTTTATGCAGCTAAAAGATTAGTCAACTCTGAATTCAAAAAAATTATTGAAAAATATTACTATGAAAAATCAAAGAATAAAAGATGGGAACTACCAAACATTCAAACAGTGATTCCTGAGTATCCTCAAAAAACAGCAGTTGCAACCTTCAGGTTGATTACAGGACATGATTGTCTGGCAAAACATTTAAACAGAATTGGGATATATTCTTCACCACTCTGTCCTCTATGTGATCTGCAAGAGGAAATGGATCGAGACCACCTTCAAATATGCCCGGCCACTTCTAGTGCCCCATCCATCAGTGAAAAATATTGGATAGCAAGAGGATTAATGACTTCATTGTCAGAAATCCAGCATTAGCTAACAACAACAGTGTGTCATAATAAAAAAAATAAAATGTTTTCTAGTGCCTTGCATCTAGCAATGAAGCCATTAGCATAAAAAATAAAATGTAAAATAACAAATTGGTACCCATTTAAGTTCAGTATCCTACAAATTTTCAACACAAAGCTTTTTACAAGGAAATCCTCTCGACCACAAACTACCCTTTGCTAGGAAAACATTTTTATCTTAAATAAAAGTTATTTAGAGGCTGAAAGCACCACTTATCTCAGTATTTGCTGCGAGTTCTTGAAATATTATGAAGATATGTTTCTTGATACTTCCAACATATCGTCAGTGCTCTTGTTAAAAAAGAGAAACATATCTGCATAATATTTCAAGAACTTGCAGCAAATACTAAGATAAGTAAAGCTTTTAGTCTCTAAATAATTTTTATATAAGATTCATTTTGCTTCACTGTTAACAGCTTCAGTTTTCATTGAATTTAAACATTTTTATATTTTTTAATCTCTTTAAAATGGTTCATATGTTATTCATTCAAGTACATTGTAGTTTAAATATTTACATGACAAAATACACTTCAATTTTTTGGATACACCTTTGAAGTCCTCTATAAATTCTGAGGAAATTTGTGTAATTGGTACAACTGGTAAACCATAAGAGATAGACAAAATTGTACTGCATAAAAAATAGAGATCTCTTTAAAATATACAGTTTATTTGGAATAACTATTTTTAGGGTATCGGTCTTTTCCAAGATTTGTCTTTTATCGATTTCAATTTTTCAATACTGTGCCATATTTTTGAAGTGCTATTGCTATTGAGTTATTTCTCACAATGTCATTAAAAGACGGGGGTATTTTAAGGGCAACATATTGTGTCCTGCTTTTAAAATTCATGTTATTTGGTTCAATTTTGCGTATACTCCTTGCACCTAAGATGAAATATATAATGAAATTATTGCTGTAAAAGTTTTCTCAATTACATTGTATTCCCGTAGAAATATCTTAAAAATATGGTATTTTAATCAACATCAGCCATTTTCAGAAAATAAAAAATGCACATGTAAAGGGTAGTTTGAAGGGGGAGCTTTAAACATTGTCGCATCTCGAACTTGAATACAAGTTTAGTGTAATCAGACTGTTTTTAAGTTATACAGAGATGCACACAAAGAGAAGCACAATGGACCTTTTTCCAAAAATACTGTTTTTGGGTGTCCAAGCCTTTCAAACATGTATTTGTAATGAAATTTCGCCATGAAGTTTTTGGTTGGAATATACCTCCTCTGCTTACCTTAAATACTAGTACAGAAAATAAAATTTTAAGGTATAATCATTTTAATGGCTTTTTCTGTATGTATACATGGTTCTAACAGCAGTAATTGAATGTTGCAGGTCCGTCCTGAGGTGCACGAGCGTAAGAGGGAAGTTGTGCGTCTACAGGAAGGAGATGGCCAACCTTGTCCCCATCTGTTGGAAACCAGACACACCACAGACAGAGAACAGCTTCAGTCCTGTGTTATAAAGTAAGATACAATACTCCTGTATTGGTTGTTCTGAAAGAGTAAAAGACGAACAAGTAGAAAGCTGCACATTTTTATAGAGTGTTATAATGGATTTCTGCTTAAATTCAAAATAAAACTACAGCATACAGGAAAGTTTTTGATTCAAATATCCCAGTATACCTGTCTGCCTGTAAGGCGCTGCGGTTCGTTGCACAAATGGGGTTCGCAAAGCAAGTATAACGTGTTTTTAGTGTGTGAAATTTTTTTAGCCTTTTAACATAGGTTTTTGTGTTTTACGTTTTAGTGTTTTAAGTGCTTAGTTTTAATGTGTTTTAGCTTCGATCTTTTACACATTTTAATGAATGGTTTTTACCAAGTTTTAACTTAGCGCACTCATGTGCCGTTTGGTGTTTTTATCTGTCTGTGTTTTTAGTTGCCATTTTAAACTTCACATTTTAGGCAGTTTTTAGGCGAGTTTTATATTTTTCATTTTCTCACCTAGGGCCCAAATGACCTAGTTGTCGACGGGCCCCTAAACTCCATTCATCCATCCATCCCAGTATACCTTCAAGGAAATTTGAAATCATAAGGGTCTTATGTCTTAAAATAACTTGCAATTTTGCCAGTGGTTTTAATTTCCAGTGTTTATGGCTGAACACCAAAGCCTGGATTTCTAAGCACAATAAAATTGTAAAGTAAGCAAATAAGCACAAAAGATGATGGAAATAAACACCAAATTAAGCAAAAACAAATATACGCTAGTATGATAAATGGTTTCACAGAACTCCTCTCCCATTGAGGGCTGTTACAGTACACAGCAAAGATCATCCTGATATTTTCCTGTGTAAAACCCCTGCGTCTATCAGTGAAAAATGGTTTGTACAGTGAAAATGTTCTTTCGACACCGCATGACGTCACAGATGCATGAGAAAAGCACCATAGTTCTTCTGTAAATTCCTGTTCAATGTGTGTTTCTCCACTAGAAAGCTTTTTAGAAATTTGACACAATATTTTCTTAACCAGAATTTTTCTGTAGCACCTGATTGAGTTTGTCAAATGCAATTTTTGCAACCCGGTGTGTTTCTGTTACTGGAATTTTGCCAATCTGTGAAAGTGAATGTACCAAGGAATTATATCAGGCTTCTGGCTACTTTCTGGTATTTTGGAAAAATTTCATTCTTGCATAACACACTGCTGCTTGGACCTCTGGGAATCGCTATCCTTGTCCACAATATCAGGCAATAACTGACTGATGAGTTGACTACCCAATTGCAAGTTTTTTCTGCTTACAGTATTATTTCAGCTATATCCTAGCTCTTCTTTCTTATAAATTTAGCCAAGAAAATCGTGAATCACTGATATATCACAGATAACTAATACACTTTAAATTTACAGTTTTGGGTGAAATATGCTGTTTTGATTAAAAATTGTAAAATAAGTAAGCAAAAATGTCTTCCTGCAAAATAAGCACACAGTTAAAACTGCACATCTAAACCAAGTTCAGTCTTAGGTTTGCCCGCATCAAAACAAACTCACATGATCAGTGCACCGTGGTACAACACGGCAGCAATGCATGCAGGGAAGTAGTCCCATCCTAGTAATCTGAGTTTTAGAATGAATTTATCGTTAAATGATATAACATTCAACACAAATACCTGAGGTTAATTAACGCAGATGTATACTGATAAACAGAGCTACAAGTCCCAACATGCAACTCGTGTAATAACCTGATATCCGAGTATTGTTTATAACAGCAGTTTCTATTTAGAATCATGGCGGACAGTCGCGGTGAATTTGCTCTTGCGTCTTCGTTGACTTATGTAAAGCATAAGGCGGGAAAACCATTGACTAGTGGTGAAAAAACAATTGTGTTGAACGTGTATTATAAGTTGTGTGAGAAATATCCAACTGTTCCCATCAAAGAAGTAGTGAAATTAACTTCTGAGTTCACCGGTGTTTCGAGTACCTGTATAAACAATGCTCGTAAAGAAAAAACTGAAACAGGAAAAGTGGTTACACCCGGGAAAAAACGAAAGCATGTGAAATACGCCATGCAAGAATGTGACGAGTTTGTTAGAAACGCAATTCGTGTTACATGTTAGTCACTCTTTAAATTGACGGAATAAGGGATCATTTTGTTTCTATTACGTACCGCATGCACTCACCACGTGGTTGTGTTTGACTATTTCTGGCGCGAATGGCGGAAGGATACATTATAACTGTGCACTGGCCACCTGGGTTCAATTTTGCGCGGATCAACCTTAGAGTGAATAGATAGTAGGTGTGTCTTATGAATTATAACCTTTCTGCTTATCCTTAAGTGTGAGAAAAGTTAAGCATTTTGCTTAGAAATCCGGGCTTTATTGATCGCTATTAGAATTAATTACTTTCTCTTAAACTTAGTATTTAAGTTCAGCGTCCTTCGATGTGACATGAAGATTTTTAATGAACACACTCATGTCAAACTAATCTTTATGTGGAAAATTTGTTATTTTTTAATTTTGTTGAATTTTCAAGTTTGATTCAACTTTTAAATTTAGTGCCTATATACTGCTAATATTAAAGAATAATTAGCCAATATACCAATGAAACAGTTATATATCCCAAGAAATATTTAAATTAAACATTAGTTTGACTTTATTTGGTATTCTTCCTTTGTTAATTGGTACATTATCGATTTGAAATAATTATCAACTTCAACATTTCAATTATGTTTGTATAATTAATGATTATTTTGTGTAATATGTTAAAGGTTTTAAAATGTAAATCAACATTACTTTCTTGGCATGTCTGAGATAATTTTAAAATCAAGTATTATACACGAAATATGATGCCTCATTTTGTCATAAGAAGGTATTGCTAAGCAAGACAATATCTGAACTGTATTGTCATAATAATGTATAAACTAATTTTCAAATTCTCTTGTCATAATAATGTATAAACTAATTTTCCAAACTCTCTTGGATCAACATGTTCAAAGAAGTTAGATGCCATATTTGGCGATATGACGAGAAATTGTAAAATAGTTTCGGATGTGGCAGACAGTATGCAATAGTGAAGAAAGTGATGCAGTCATATGAATTAGTAATTGTGATAATTCATTAAGGTACAAATAAATATCTTAAATTTAAATGGAATTCAATGAATGCTTTATTCTGTAACTTCGACTCAAGAAAAGAGTTTTCATTGCTCTACCAACTGATTGCCAAGGCATACATAAATATCTTGCAGTGAGTCGAGATAAGACGACAAAATAAATAAGGCAAGAAGTAATTATGTCAACAAACTTACTGTTGGTGTTTTTTTTAAACACACAAGCGGTGTGTGGACAACATTTGAGAGGTAGAACTGGAACTGGCATTGAATTTTTAAGTTCCAGTTCTACCTCTCAAGACAAAAAGTATTTTCAAAAAACCGCACCACCAATATTGCTACTTCTCACTCATAGATAAAAGGTGGGAACTGCCCAACAGTATTAGGAGATATTCTGCGTATATTCATCTGGAGGAGATTTTAGGCTATTTTTGATAGTTTGCCTAATCTTGCATTTTATCAAAAGATTGTAAGATTCATGGTTATCAGAGATACATTTGTGTGCTTAGGTACCGATGGCTTGCTTCCAAGTGGAGCCCATGTGTTGTGACATCAGATGAACCTTCTGTGGGCCCTCGGCTGACAGAAGTGGGCTGTGGTGGTGGTGTACAACTGCGTGACGTGACTTGTGTTCAGACCAGTCAAGGCAACCAACCTGTGTCAGATGAACTGTGTGAATCATTGGAACCTCTACCAACAGTCCAAAGGTAACATAGTGATAGATGTACTTAACATTTGTAGTGGAAATACTGCTACAGTAACATAGCAATCTAACATATTATGTAAATGTAATTAATGAAAGTATCCACCTATCAATATATAAGTGAAACATATTAAATGTTAGTGTATAGAAAGCTAGCTAGCCATGTAAAAACAATGGTTGGATGGAATTAGTTGCATGAGGCTCAGCCATACCACATAGAGATATTGTCAACTATTGTATGGCCAGTGGATCTCTGGCACTCACATTTCACAACTATGATCAGTTGGAGTTACCAACATGTAGTAATGAATTTCGGAAAATGGATTGTCAAAATTATCTTAGTAATGAAAGTATACAACATTTGAGTCATTCCATGTCAAATTGCACAAAATTTGACCTTCATGTCTCCGATTTCATTAATATTAAATTTACGTGTTCTGTGAATGAAAAAATGGTACCCCTATTCTTTTGTGTGTCTGTAAATTAATTGTTTTTGTAAATATAAAGCATTAAATTTTTCGGATATTTTGCGCACACCGTTCTACATAAACATAAATATCTCTGGTATTATTTTTCAGATAAATATGATCTGTAGCTCATTTTGAACATTGAAATGTGTACTTTATTTATAAGTTAAACAAAAAACATAGTTTGATATTTCCTATTTTACAAGACCATTAACATTACAAACATCATTAACAATAAGGAAAAATTGAAGCTATTAACAGTGAAGTAACAAGATTCTAAAGTAAGAACAAATTAGAAACTTACTTTAGAATCATTAACAATACTTACTGTTAACTAAAAATTTCCAGGAAAATTTTTAAAACATAGCTTGATGATGACATGTAATCCTAGAAAAAGTTCAGATTGGAATTCCAAATACATGCAGAGAAATTAAATAACTTACCAAGCCATGCAGACTGGAGTCGCCCTGCTTTCATGGCCAGAAGGTATACACACCGCGTGCAGCTGATTGCATGTAATGCGTTGCACTTCCACCAAGGTCAAACATGTTAGTATAAACACTGAAATGGGTCATTCCACGTCAAATCGAACACTTCTGAAACTTGACACACTATTTTCTCCAATTTTTTTAATCTTATCGATAGATGAGAAATCCGTATGTTTTCTTTTTGGTTTGACACGCTTATTTTGCACTTTATTAATATTTTACGATATATTCGCATACTGTATTATATAGAAATCATTATATCGAATATTATTTGAATTTTAGATCTTTCGTGGTTGCAGTAGTCTAAAGTAAAAATAATTACAGTTTTGCATGCCATTGTTTTAGGTTCACTCAAAATATAAAATAGGCCCCGTTTAGGGCGTAATATTTTTAAAATATATTTTAATTACTAAACGCTGAATAAAATTCAGAAGCCCTTTGTAAGGTCTAAATGTCAGCTAACTCCCCAAGTGGAGAGGCAAGTCGATGCCTGCCAGGTACTGCACTACTATGAACTTGAAGGTAACACAGTTTTGAAGCAGATTGTGACTGGAGACGAGTCCTGGATCCATTACTGCCAACCAGAGACCGAGTGCTCCAGTATGGAATAGCAGCATCCGTCATCGCCAAAGCCAAAAAAATTCTGCAACCAGCCATCAACAAAAGGTGATGCTGACCTTGTTTGGGTATCACAAGGGTCCCACAGAAAAAGGCAAGACGGTGACCAGTGCTACCTATAGTAAATTGATGCGTGACATTCTAAAACCTGCCATATGCACCAAGCACCATGGACTCCTCAACAGGCATTCTCATCCAGCATGACAACGCATGACCTCATATGGCTCATTCGACCTTGGCAACTTTGAAGAACTTGCATCTGGAGTTACTCCCCCAACCTTGCTGCCCCTTTGGTTTCCACATCTTTGACCCACTGAAGTACTCCCTAGGTGGCAAGCTGTTCACGACCGACATGGAGGTGGAACAGGCGATGCCTGAGGGGTATGTGCACAACCAAAGATATTTTTTATTGAGGTATCCTACCCTTCTGACTCTGTGGTGGAAATGTATCGAAAAGCACGGGGACTACATTGAAAAATAGTGTACTTGTTTCAATTCTGTAATAAAGGAGCTGTAAAAAAATATTTCTGGTATTCATTTGACTTACCCTCGTATAAGGACTTACAGAATTGCTCAGTTGTTAATTTAAAACTAGGAATGCTTTGATGCTGCTCACCATCAGTGATAGTGACGACTGAAACTAGCATCCAGAAACTGGTCGTCTTCCGGCTGGTTACCGGTCTATGGTAGCCAATTGGTACAACTTTGTCCTTGTATTAAAATCTCCACATTTTTAAAGAGCAGTTTGATTGAAACAATGCTTGTTCTGTACAGATGTGAAGTGGCATGTCCGAGAGACTGTGAAGTGGGGCAGTGGGAGCCATGGGGGCCCTGCATGCCACTTGAATGTCCACTGTTTGGAGAGCCACCAGCAAGAGGTAAGTCATATATTAACAATGCACAATTTGAGAGCTTGGAAAAAATATTAGTAACCTTCATAAAGCAGAAATAAGTGAAATGTATGGAATAACTCCACCTATTCCTGAATACTATACTTTTGCTTTGATTATGTAATATTTGTTACAGTTATCTTCCTTTCATAGAAGTTTGAAAACAGTGTTGTTGTAATTAATTTAATTTAAAAGAAGATCACCATCCGCACCATGAAACACCATGGAAACCCAGTTATTGTCCGGTTGATAATGGAGGAAAGTTAACCTTCGAAACTAGTCCCGGAAAACTATGTTGTAGTGTTGTTCAGTGTTATTAATTGACTCACCTTTTAAATTGAATTTGTTACGGTATTTAACATTCAACTAAAATATCTGAAATTCCCTTTTAATGTAAGAACTCAGTCAGCTTAAATTTACAGATATGCTGAGAAGAATTGGAAATAATGCACTTTATCACCTAAGTTTCAATCACAGAAGTGTTTAATGCTGTAACATGTTTAATGTTTTATAATGTTGTTGATTCAAATAGTGTTTTACAAAGTTCAGATAGCAAAACAACAATGGTGAACGATTAATAGTAGTTGCTGCTTCAATGCTCCCTATATGGTTGCTGATCTTTGGGGAAACTTCCTTCCTTAAGGAAAAATTGAAGCTAATAACAGTGAAGCAACAGAATCTAAATTAAGAACAAATTAGAAATTAAAAGCTCCACTTATCTTAATATTGCAAGGTGGTATAATGCTTTATAGGATTAAAACTTTTATTTTTTATGTAATTATTAGTATCAGTAAATTTTCTACAAATGCCAAAATTTAATTTGTTTTTTAATTTTTAAATCTAGGAATGGAAGACATCCATTATTTTCTGTTTCCAAAGTGAATTGTATAGCTTTATCCTGTGAATTTAAAAGATTTAAAGCATCAATCTGTTTCTCAGGGACAAGAGTGAAAATGTCATCCACATATCTATACCATATTTTAAAAAATTAGAGGAAATGATTTTGTAATTTGAACTTCGAAAAAACTCCTGAAAAGATTAGCAAGAAAAGGCAAAAGTGGACTTACCCATTGCCAAACCAGAAGTTTGCTGAAAGAAATTACCATTAAAACAAAGATTTGCAAGTTTTACAATATCATCTATTAATATTAATAAGATAAGTGGAGCTGTTAGTTTCTAATTTGTTCTTAATTTACATTCCTTCCATCCATTTATTAGCTGGAGGCACCCAACAGGCCGTAACTTTTACCTCCAACTGTAGGATAATGACTAGAACACGGGAGTGTGGGGCCTAATACAGCGATTGCAATTGATTATACAGATGGCATACAGTGTGACGTATGTCTCATCCCCTCCTCTCATCGTATAGTTCCATGCCTCAAAATTCCACCATTCCGAGTGTGTTCAGCTGATACACTGAAAAGCTGCACGTGTCAAGCAACTCATATGGAATACCTAAAACAATTTGCTCACAAAGTGCAATAATAAATTATTTATGAAATTTTGTACGCTTTCACGGCCGGTGTCATAAAATATATAATGAATATTCAGACTTGTGGGCCGTGGTCTAGTGGAAATTCTTCCATACATTTTGTTCAAAACTGCATCAAACATCATCAGTGGTGTGACCGCAGTACTCTGCTACTATTGGCGAACTGATCGGAGCCGTTTGATTTCACAGGTTTTATATACTTAGCATGTGTGGGTGTATGACGGTTGGTCTGGTCTTCGTTTATTGGCTTGGCTGCTGCGTGGGCTGGTTTAAAGTGGGGGCTTCACATGCTATGTCAAGAGTTTTTCGCAATACAAACATATTGTAACGCAGAATTTCACCTTTGACAATCTGCATAGCTATGGGTACATAGTTGTGCATTGTAATGACTTCTTATTATGATAAAAAAGATGTATATTTCATGAAGCAATTTATTTTCTTAATAGATAAAGCAAATACCTCTCCTAAGCTTTATTTCACCTCTTTTTTTTTTTAAACTACCAAAGTTTGTCTCCAAAAACAAGGGAAGATGGTGTGTAGGCCTATTGGGTCACTTATGACTGCCTTTTTCACTGCAATATCTTAACACCTTTAAATATATTATCCTTCCTAGCTATTGTTTTGGCAGCATACCTAAAATGCTCCACACAAATTTTGATAATTCTAAATATTCTGTTATAGGCAAGTATTCTCAAAAGAATGTTGGGAACAGGAAATTTTATAGTGCTTTGGTTTATTAAATAAAAATTATTGTAACAAATCAGAAAACACCAATTACTGCTAATCACACTTTATTGCCTTCTAGTCAGTTAGCATAGTGCTATCATTACACTTAAATCACTTTTGTACAAACTCAGAGCAACAGAACAACTGTCGAATTACAAGAAAGAACTGTCAGTTTACAACTCACACTGAACTGCTACTCGGCACGCTTCACAAGTATTGTCCACTGAATGCTTCGTGAACGTATAACTCACTCCAACACTTCACCACAAACATGACTGGACAACAACTACTCTTTCCAAGAACGAGCAGGTCCCTTATATAGTTCTTTAGACAATGGAAAAGTTCTGGAAGTAGAATGATCGAGAGTGGCTGTGAGAGAACAGTCCAGACACCTGACCACCACCATAACAGCTATTGTCTCCACATGCTTTATTCGGCGGTTGGGTCTTTAGGGCAGGTAAATGCCCCCAGCTCACTCCTGCTGCTGGGTAATCAGGCCCCAACCAACATTTCTTACCAGCTGCACCCTGGGCTTTCGCTGGCGTGACATTATTAACTTTGAAAAAATAATTTTTTCACAATTTTTATAGTTTTTATAGAACTTTATAACTCAACTACTACTAAATATTAAAATTAAAGAAAAATCACTCCCATTATTTATTTCTGTATGCTCAGTTTGTTTAATACAAGCACTCAGATTCCTTTTTTGGAGCACTAGGTTTCCAGGAAATGCAGCGTGCGCTCTACATGTATTTTCCTGGTAGTGAACCACACAGAAGCACATGAGCAGTGTGCATACTCTGCCTGCAGTTTCCTGGCATATGTCTCTGTTATACATTCACACACATTACAGTTCAAAATGCTGCTTGTTGTACTCTGACACGTACAGAAGAAGGTAAAAATATGAAATTAACCTCCAATGCCGAACAAAATACTGAAAAACTTAGCTTTAAACTTCATTCAAATCAACAGGGATGCACTTCTCTCAGTCACATCCAGTGCATGAGCACATCGTTTGACATGATTGGCGTAAAGCAAGCAGAACCACCAGTCGTTCTGTTTCAATGCTTGGCGTGATACGTTAACAGTACTAATTCAAGCAGATTATTGTTTAAAACATACTGCTCAGCAAGAATAATGCCAACTGGGTTAATATATAGTAGATAATAGGAAAATTTAACTAAGGAAAACTGGCAGGGTATGCAATACATCACACACATCCATTGATGCTATGCCCCTGGCTTTAATTTCTATTGGAGTTAAAGTATTTTATGCTCCCATAGTAATGAAATCTGGCAGTGATAAGACTTGCAACTAATTGTTAAGTCTGCACCATGGCCAAGTAGTTAAACCATTTGTCTCTCACCAAAGCGACCCGGGTTCAATCCCAGGTGACCGCGTGTGGGATTTATAGTGGATGAAGTGACGCAGGGGAAGGGGACAATTTCCTCCGGGCCCTTTGGTTTCCCCTACAATCTCGTCCCATGGTGTTTCATTTTCATTCCATGTTCCATCAGTGCCACCACCTGTGATGCATGTAGTAAAAGCTGGCATTAAACACTACAAAAAAACTAATTGTTGTGCAGGATATCGAGAGCGAAGACGGAGTATTGAAGTTATGGCAAGCGAGCAAGGTCTGGCATGTCCGAGTACAAGAGAGGTGCAGCCATGCCCCCAACCTGCATGTCACATGTGGGTGGAGCGTCACTGGGGATCATGTGAGTTATATCCTGGAGTCAAGAAATGTGGAGAAGGTCGCAGGACTCGTGAAGTCACATGCCGCTCAATATATGGAGTAAGTTTATCATCTCAAACTTATTTGATAGCCCATTTATGTCATTTGCTATCTTATTGTATTATTTATCAACAGCAAATGTTGGAAATAAAACTTTATAGAGCTCTTAACCATTTCAACACAATTTCACTTTAGACCAAATCTAGTGTTTCAAACATGATAGCATATTGTAACTACTTCCTTCAAAGCTGCTCTTGCATTTGTAATTCATGTGCCTGAGCTTCTAACACCATTGGCCAGGCTTTCAACGTTTGAAATTGGCTAAGTTGGAATTCTCATTAAGGTATTAATGAAGTGGGATCGTTAAAATAAATGGTAGTTGGAATCTGTGAATGTTGACAGATCTTTGGTCAGTACTGTGGTGTTTGACATATAAAATAATGAAAACAAGCATCAGTAAACATTTCTTTTTATCTATTAGTTACTAAAATGTGTAGCAGCAAAAGTAGCAAGTGTTCCAAAATTGAAGGTTTCTGACAGCCAAATTTTGTTTTTTAGGACAGTAATTTATAAGGGATATTGCATTCCATACAAAATTTGATACTAAGATTTTAATGGAAATATGTTTATCTCCTTAATTAAACAAAAACAAGGATTTTAATAAAAAGTTCTCCCCCTGTTTTTGTGGGGGTGGAGAGGGTAGGGGGTGCACGTGCAAAAAGATGGCATTTAATTTCAGTATTCTCTAAGGATGTGACATGAAAATGTCCAAGAAAATTTCATGAACCTCAAAGCACTCTTTACATTTCTGAAAAGTGACCACCATTTTTACTTACTACGTATAGCAAAGTAGAGGAAGTATTGTATTCTACCCAAAAATTTGATGTCCAGATTTCACTGGAAATGTTTGGATGAATCCGAAAAAAGCATTTTTAGAAAAAGGTCTGTGTGTGTTGTGTGTTGTGTGTCATGTGTCTTGTGTGTGTCAGCCTGTGGGCAGAATAACTCGAAAACAAAAAGTTGGTTAAGAACCAAAGTTGGTATTTGAGTTTGTCTTTCAAAGATGCGACATGAAGAATTTTGAAGAAAATTCCTTTACCCTAAACTACCCTTCACATGCAAAATTTTTTGAAAATTTTTAGTTTCTTGAAAATGGCTAACGATTTTGATTAAAATGCCATATGTTTCAGATTTTTATGGCAAATGACATGTATATATTGAATTTTCTGGCTATAGTCCATGAAGTCCTATTTACTCTGGATAACTTTTGCATAACTGGTAAACCGTAAGAGAGAGACCAAATCTTACTATAGAAAAAAGTGTTGATCTTGCTAAAACACAATTTATGTGTAAAAAAAAGTTTTGTAGAATGAACCATTTTGTAGATATTCCTTGCTATTTGTGCGAGTTTTGGAGAACTACACTTCTGTGAAATGGAACATTGCTATTCATTTTGTTATATGTTAACCGTACAAAGAGAACGAGATCTCAAAGCTTTAAAAGATTTGACTATCGCACAAAGCCTACTGTATTCTAATATTCCCCTTGTACCTACAAGGAAATAAGCAATAAGATAATCTGTACAAATGTTTATCTCAACTAACACGAAGAAGATATAGGAATAAGAGTTTGTGAAAATGGTTAGTACAAGAGTACAGAAAGTTATGTGAGTGCAACACATCATATTTTTCATTAAAATCCATATATTTAACATACTTGCACCATGAAGAACACTTGAAGACCTGTGAAGCATTAAGATCAGAAGAAACTACAGTTCAAAAGTATTGGAAAGCACGAATGCTAATGGCTTCATTGCCAGATGCAAGGCACTAGAAAACAACAACAACATACTTGCATCACAAATAACATGTATATCTTGAACTTTTGGAAATAGCTTCTAGTCATCTTCATCATGGATGAATTTTTCATAATTTGCAAAAACCGTAAGGGACAACAAAACGTTACTATACAAATGATGTAAATCTTAATAAATTACAC
Source organism: Tenodera sinensis (assembly GCA_030765045.1). Taxonomy (NCBI): domain Eukaryota; kingdom Metazoa; phylum Arthropoda; class Insecta; order Mantodea; family Mantidae; genus Tenodera; species Tenodera sinensis. The sequence continues at coordinate 13,352,193 of CM060968.1, read as the reverse complement.
AATTTATGTCAAATATAGAACTTAAATATCAAGTTTGGTGTTGTCAAACTCTATTTTTGAGCTATGCTGTTCAAACATACACACAGACCTTCTAAACATCTGATGTGTTGGACTCGTATTACTTTCTCTACTCTTGCTCTAACCATTCTGACAAACTCTTATTCCTATACCTTCTTTGTGTTAGTCGAGATAAACATTTGTACAGATTATCTTATCGCTTATTTCCTTGTAGATACAAGGGGAATATGGGAATACAGTAGGCTTTGAGCGATAATCAAATCTTTTGAGATCCCATTCTCCTTTCAAGCATTGCACGCTTAACATATAAAAAAATGAACGATGTTCCATTTCATGAAAGTTTTAAGTTTTCCAAAACTGACATAAATAACGAGGAATATCTCAGAAATGGTTCACTCTATAAACAAATTTATTCAGACATAAATTGTGTGTTTTAGCGAGATCTACATTTTTTGTCTAAGATTTTGTCTATCTCTTGCAGTTTGAGTTATTCAAGTCATCCAGAATAAACAGGACTTCATAGGCTATAGCCAGAAAATTCAAAATATAAATTTCATTTGTCATACAAAGATCATATTAACAAATCTTAAAATATTTTAATCAAAATCGTTATAGCCATTTTTAAGAAAAATAAAACTTTTTGAAAAATTTTCCATGCAAAGGGTAGTTTAGGATGGGGCTATTTTCTTCAAAATCTTTGTGTCACATCCTTGAAAGAATTTAACTTCAATGCCAACTTTGGTTTTTAACCGACTTTTCGTTTTTGAGTTATGTTGTCCACAGACTGACACACAAATGGACCTTTTTCTAAAACTGCTTTTTTTGGGGCGGGAGGATTCAGGGAGTCTCAAAACATATATTTCCAGTGAAATTTCAACATCAAATTTTTGGGTGGAATACATCCTCTACTTATCAAAAGAGAAAGTAAAAATGCTCTTTTTGGGTTCAGGAAGTCATATTTTAAGACATTTTTGGGTGGAATACAAACTTACTGTTAAGTATGCAGTACAAAAACTAGATGAAAATGACTTCTGAATAAATGAGAAGTAATAACTTTTACAATAAAATTGCTCCAAATTCCTCAAGTGATTAGAAACTAAAGAGAAATAAAGTATAATGTTTAGTGCTCTTGGCTTCCAGTGAAGGCCACATAATTTTTCTTGAGATTGTTGACATTTTGTTCATCCTGTTGTGAGCTGCTTTTGGGCTGTTGTCCGGTCTTTGCTCTAATGCTCTTTTTATATACCTGACGTGGTTCTCTGGCACTCCCATCTCCTGTCTCTGATTGAACTCTGCAAGGAAACCCAACAGTACACAAAATTGTGCATTATTACCACTCAGAGAGAGGGGACAGGAGTGCCAGAGAACTGCATTGGGTATATAAGTGAGAACATAGAGCAAAGACCGGACAAGAGCCCAGAAGCAGCTCGCAACATGAGTGAAACATCAGCAATCTCAAGAAAAGTGAGGCAGCCTTCACTGGAAGCCAAGAGCACTGATCAAGACAGGTGGTGGAAGCCCATGCATTCAAAGTATAATATTATTTGGTGCAATGAAACAGAGGTGATTTGTTTTAAACAGGGAGTTGTGGAAGACTCAATATGTGCACGGAGACAAGTGAAGCCAATCACTGAAGAACCTTGCTTGCTGCCATGCCCCTTTGACTGTGTGCTGTCTCCTTGGTCAGACTGGAGCCCTTGCAGTCACAGCTGCTCCTCGTCACACCAAATGGCTTTGCAACAGCGCAATCGTACAGTGGTTGCACCTCCTGGCTCAGGTGGGACTCACTTCAAAATCTTTCTCATGTCATCAAGTTTTAACATATCAATGCCAGCAATTTTTGGAATAAGTCCAGTAATTGGAATAGATATTTTAAATTATAATTTGGCAGAACTGACATTGATTTTTGCATATCATTATTTAAAAAAAAAATATATTAGATTAGCAAATAAGAGTTTACACACATTCCGCTAGTTAAAAATATTCCTGGATACATTAAATGTTTCCATCATCTTATGATTATACATGCACCCTTTTCTAAATCTTAAGTTATAATCTAGAAGGAAAGATAGTTGACTAAAAAAGAATTTATAAAAAATAAAATGTTTTAAACACTTAAAATATGTTTCTTTGATGCAAAGAAAGATTTAAAAATGGTCATTTTTACATAAATTTTCTTTCCCTGGAAACAACCCTTTCAAAAAACTGCCTAAAGAAATAAATACATAACCATGACAGATAACACAATGCAAGAATGTGAGACGGGTAGTTTTGTGTGTTGTGAAGGGAGGAATATGTACTGCCAAGATGTTGTCTCCGTTGCCCTCGGCTGTTGACTCTTCTTCAGGGGTGGTTATGCAGGTGGATTAATAAGTGTTTCTTAGCATTCGGACACTGACTTTATTCACTTTCTCTTACACCAGCTCCCTCACAGCTACACCCGTCTCATTCAAGTAGTTGAGTCTTTCTGTCCCGGAGTTCACTGCACCGACCCTTTTGTGGCCCTCCACTTTGTTCATAACGGTACCTCCCCTTGCTACGGTCAGTATGCCTGTCTTAGAAATACCTGTGCAGTGAGGGGTGACAAATGCCCCGCATCCTGTTTGTTCCCTTTCAATACCTGAATGAGGCGTTTGAAGACCGCATGGTCGCTATTTACATTTCACAAGTTTCCAAGTATAACTGCTTATCACTAACAATATTTAAACAATTATTATCCTAAAATATTTATCTATATACAAATTATGTTCTAACCTAATGTACAATATACATACTAATATGTACCGTTACATATGCCCCTAAGTTTAAAATAATTTGTTGGTAACAAAAATTATTTTTAACTTACATGCTCTAACAGCGAAACCAATCCTAAACAACGTTGAACTATGATACACTTCTCGATGTTTGTCGAGGCTGCGTGCCTGATTAATTGTATGTGTTAATTTTTATGGCATATTTACATTTTTTTTTTTTTTTTTTTGTATCTTTTATCACTCTTCACTTTCCACTGTGCACTACATGTTTTTGAGTTTTAACAAAAGGCAACACATATTTTTGTCACTTGACACCAATGAAACAATTTTTAAATACATACATTTCTTTTGTGGATATACAACTTTACCCTCATGCATAGAATTGTGTGTTATGTTATTACCCCATCGCTAACAACTATGGTCTATATTTTAATTGTTGTGAAAAGAATATTATTTTAGAATGATACGTATATTTACTTTTTTTTAAGGAGGAAAATGGTTTGAGTGCATGAAACAGAGTAATTTTATTTTTGCCAAAATAGTTTCCATTCCTTCGGGTCGAAACTGGTCTGGGATCGAATAAGAATTTTAATCTTCTCGCATCTATTGTCATTCTTAGCTCTCCACTTATTTTTTTTTTTTTTAAAGTCCAACAAATAGGATTGATATGCTCAGAAGTGCTTTGCCTAATTATTACATCTTGTAACATGTCGCATATGACTTTATCCGCTTTGTCCCTTGAAGAATGGAAATGGGTCTACATTTGTACCGAAAAGGTTTTATTCCATTTAAAGTGAAACTATGAACATGAGAGGTACAACACCTTGGTTTTTTAGAAAAAACTTAACGGTTTTTGTATAAGGTATCACATAGGCATTCCCTGGTTTCGGCACTGATTCCTTGGGCTTTCGCGGCAATTAGATAAACATATGTTTCTTGATGAGGGTCAACTACCTGTCTTGAAGCTTCCATCTGACCGTTCAGATCATCGCAAAATTCCATAGGAATATTATAAATCGTAATTACCTCATTCATGGTTTCCTCTGCTAAGTATTCAATTTTCCCCAGATTACCTATGTTTTGGTTATCAATTCCCATTACAGTTAACACATTATTTATGCTATCTTATTTAAATGCCCTACCCATATTAAATTGATTTGTATTATCATCGGATCCCTGACAATTTGTTTCTACACCTGTACACTGATTATTACGAGCAACTCCCGGGATCGTGCAGTGCCCTCTTATCAGTTTCCCTGTCTTTGAATTTCTACTTCGCTAACTGCCTCTGCATTACTATCGCTGATAAACGGATTTGCGTGAGGACTTAATAATGTTGGCAAACGTGCATTCCCATTTGACTCTTGGGGCAAAAATTGATTAGCTCTTGTTTCACCCTGTACTCGATTGTTTTGGTTAAAATTACTCGCATAAATGTTTTCCGGCCTTGTATTATGCCTGTTTTGATGTCCTCGATTATGGCCATAAAATCTAACTGTATTAATTTGTCTATTTCTTCCCCTCTGATACTGATAATAATTTTGATTTTGATTTCCATTTCTCTGTGGTGATTGTCTACCCGTAGGAAAGTTATTTTCTCTTCTACTTGAAGTTCTGTTCTGAAAATCTGGTTCTGTGTATTGGTATCTCTGCCTTGTATCCTGACCGGGTCCTCTGTTCCAACTTCTGTAATATTCTGCCCCTGCTCTAACAGAACCTGAATTGTTTCTATTTCCATTTTTTGTATTCAGATCAATGGAATTCCTGACATTTTGGGTTGGTTTTACCTGACTGTAGTCGAATGCAGAAAGCAAGTCTATCATTTCTGAGAAACTTCCTAGTTTTGCCACTATAAGGTTATTTCTAATGTGCTCCGGATAGTGACCGATTACTATTGCAATGAGTTCTTTTTCCTTTAGCGGTGAATCTAATAATTTGCTTCTCTGAACGATCTTCAAAAAGTAGTCGATCATGTTTATTCCCGAATTTGGATCGTATTTCCCATTTGATATTTCCATCCTAATTTCATTTTGCTGGTTTGCCCCCCAATATCTAGCCAGAAAATATTTTCTAAATGAATCGAAATTTGTGTCCTCGCCCAAAGTTAGGCGCAACCAATTTCTAGCTCGCCCTTCTAAGCCTTTGCCTACAACCACCATCCTTAATGCCTCAGGAATTTGCTTTAGTTTAAAGTAATTTTCTATTTCTTTAAGAAATAATTTTGGGTTATCACCATTTTCCTCCTGAAAAGTTGGTACGGGAATTTCATTTAATAAATGATGCGGCCATGTTTGGTAACTAATGGGGTTTATAGCATGCACACTTGATTCAGCGGATGCAGAAATTTGTTCTGCAAACATTTCACCTGGATCAGCTGACGCTTGAATTGGACTTTGTACTCTGTCGGTTCTAGTGCCAGCTGAGACTGCAGGTACATTTACATCAGAAACGGTACCTGTGTTTGTTACATTTAATTCTAACCTCGAAAAAGTACCCCTAATGTCCTGTATTTCTTTACTTAAATTATGTTGGCTTGCATTTAAATTCACCACGAGGCATCTGACAGATTCAATTTCTTTAGTAGTTTTTAAAACATCTGCATTTTTACTCGATACTGAGGTTTCTACCAAGTTCTTCAACATTTGTACATCCTTGTCCACTTTGTTTTCTAAGCCAGTTTGTTTGTCAGATATCTCTTGGTGAAAATTTTGCAATTTGGTCTCTACCCCTTGCTGCATACTACCCAACTCTCCCGTAACTGCTTCAATTTCTGATCTCATTTCTGTCATTTCTTTGTTCATTTCCCCCTGACTAACTATAAGAGACTGCCACTTCATTTCTATTCTCTTTTCTAGGTTCACTATATTTTCCTCTAACTTTTTGTTACTTTGCTCAACTTTACTTTCTATTCTGTTTTCTAAGTTCGTTATACTTTCCTCTACCTTCTTATTGCTTTGCTCGACCTTCCTGTTGTTTTCCTTAATTTCCCTGTTAGTTTCCTCTAACTTACTTTCTATCAACCTCCACAATAAACTAATAGAATCTCTATCTATCATCTCTTGACTGACTGAGGCTACAGCTTGCCTGTGTACATGTTCCCGACTATCACTACCTACTTCTACCATTTGCATATCTGCCTCCTTCTCTGCTTCACAATTGTTTCCATTTATTTGGTGGCTACCTTCCATTTTATCTACAATTTTCCCACTTCTTAATAGCATGCAAAGCTGTTTACAGAAATATTATTGTGGTTCTTTACAACTCACTTTTAGAGCTTCCTAAACTTATTGGGCGTATTTCCTGTGAAGAAGTTCTGCTGGGATGTCTAGTAGTAGATGCGCTCCGGTCTTTGATGACGAATGTTGGTACTCCAGGGTGCTGAATGATGATGCTTGTAGCGTGGATGCTGAATGAAGATATCTTCGTAGTCCTTGGTTTATACCTGCCGTCTCGACTTTACACGTTGGGTGCCATCTATGAGACGGGTAGTTTTGTGTGTTGTGAAGGGAGGAATATGTACTGCCAAGATGTTGTCTCCGTTGCCCTCGGCTGTTGACTCTTCTTCAGGGGTGGTTATGCAGGTGGATTAATAAGTGTTTCTTAGCATTCGGACACTGACTTTATTCACTTTCTCTTACACCAGCTCCCTCACAGCTACACCCGTCTCATTCAAGTCGTTGAGTCTTTCTGTCCAAGAGTTCACTGCACCGACCCTTTTGTGGCCCTCCACTTTGTTCATAACGGTACCTCCCCTTGCTACGGTCAGTATGCCTGTCTTAGAAATACCTGTGCAGTGAGGGGTGACAAATGTCCCGCATCCTGTTTGTTCCCTTTCAATACCTGAATGAGGCGTTTGAAGACCGCATGGTCGCTATTTACATTTCACAAGTTTCCAAGTATAACTGCTTATCACTAACAATATTTAAACAATTATTATCCTAAAATATTTATCTATATACGAATTATGTTCTAACCTAATGTACAATATACATACTAATATGTACCGTTACAAATGGTTTTTGCATTGCAGGAGGACATTCTTGTCCTGATCCTGACGAGATGCTACAGATGGAACCCTGTAATACACATGGATGTCATGGATATAGTTGGTTGGCTCTTCCTTGGCAGCCCTGTCATCAACTTGCAAATGCTACAACAACAACATCCACTACAACAACAACTTCTACCACCACAGGTCCACCATCTAGCTTTCCCCCAGGTAGTTATCCTTGTGTATGCCACAGAAAAACTCAATAAATATTTAATTTAATAACTTCGTCTTTTGAAATATTCACAATTTATCAAAGATAAGTGGAGCTTAGTCTCTAATATTGTGACAACCATACCGGTTTCGAACACCATCAGTAAATTGAGAGGTAGAACTGGAACTTAAAAATTCAATGCCACAGCTGGGATTTGAACCACATACCCTCCACTTACCAGGTGGGTGCTCTAACCATTAAGCTACTGTGACAACCTGCCAGAATGACATTGAATTCTCAAACCAGTTCGTATTTTTCCCAGGAAACCACAAAGGCAGTCTCACATCAGAGACAATTATCTCAATGGTGACTTACTATTGCAAGTGCTTTATGTCCCAGGATTAATTAACCTTCAGATGGTAATTACTATTTATGCTAATAAACTTACTGTTGGTGTTTTTAAACACACAAGCCTTTGTGGTTTCCTGGGAAAAATACGAACTGGTTTGAGCAATCTGGCGACCCAGTTCAGTTCTTCTCTAAGAAGAGCACACTGAACTGGGACGCAGGATTGCCGTTCAATCCTTCCTGGGAACCAGCCTTAAAGTTGGAGATCGACCAGCTCAGAAAACTCGGATTCCATCGGAGCGTTGAATCAGCTCCAAAATAGACGGTGTTTTCTGCTAGGTCCATACTAGCGGACAGTATATATACTGGTCCTTTTACTCTTTTATTCATTCATCTTCCTGATGTAGGAAGAGATGCATACTCCTGAAACGTCGATGGCTCATCATACACCTGGCTCGAAGCCAGAGAACAAAACTATCATATTTTGATTTAATATATAAAATTTTAAGGATTATTTTAAATATGCCAAAAATATTAGGAAGTTAGTCAGATTGCTTTCTTAACATTTTCAGGATTAGGGAAATATACAGAAAATGACGTCATGGGGGACATAGTAGCATAGGTCGATTTTAGACGCATTTTGATATGTGTGTGATATAAGATAGTAAAAGTGAAATGATTAAGTGAAATATTGATTAACTGTAATACTTTAATCGTTCTAGTGCCCTATCCATCAGTGAAAAATATTGGGAGAGCAAGAGAATTAATGACTTCACTGTCAGAAATCCAGCATTAGCTAACAACAAATAATATTTTAATCGACACAAAGTGCACAATTAAATAAAAGGACATATCGTGGTGAAGTGCAAAATGATGGTAAACACATTTAGCGAAATATTGCTAAATAATTCATACATCATATGCTCATACATTACATGGTGATGATGTTAAGAAAGTCAATCCACTAACCAAAAGGACTTATTATTGTGATACATATTTAACCCTTTCAGTACCGAGTGATTTTTGCTACTTATGCCGTTCTTCCTCTAATTCGAAACCGGTTTAGATTAGGCAGTCTGGGACACCTTCAGCCTGCTGGCTTGAATAGCCATGATTGTTGAGGCAACATGTAGTGCACTGGCCATGCACTCACAGCCTGAGGTCATGAGTTTGAGTCTCGGCAACCGCAGTCAAATGTGCCTGTGGTAAAGGACGGGGAGGGCCCACGTAAAATAATCGGTGTGGTGGCACACGTGGATGATGACGGGGTATCATTTGACTGCGGTTCCATGGATTTTACATCTTTTCTTTAAAAAAAAACACTACAATATAAAAGGTAGAACTGGAACTTAAAAATTCAATGCCACAACTGGGATTTGAACCACAGACCTTCCGCTTGCCGGGCGGACGCTCTACCACTGAGTTATTGTGACAAACTGCCAGAATGACATTAAATTCTCAAGCCAGTTCGTAAAAAAATAATTTTTTACAATTCAAATACGTCTCAAATACTTATGTTTAATTGGTGACAGACAGTATAACAAGAATATAGCATAAAAACAGCTAAAACTAGTACAAATAGGGAAAAAATGCTTATGTCCATGATCATGGACACCGGAACTGAAAGGGTTAAAATACTGTGAACAAGGTGCGAATAAAATAATTCATAAAGACTTAATCCTGAGTCCACAATTATTTCACCCAGTAGCATGGCCCAAGATTGCAAAGAATCAAAAGCTCTACAGCCTGCAATTATTTAAAACCGCACCATTATAGATCACTGTATGTGATAGGATCTGTTCAATAGCAGCTCATGTGTTCATAAAACTTGAGACTCAGTTAGCACTGGAAATGTGAAATATGTTGCATATTGGTTATGGTTCTGCACAAATTAATAAATTTATACAACTGTAGCCTTTCCCTATAATAATGGTGATGATGACAGTGCATAACTTGTGTGACATAAGAAAGGGATGTTTTTATGGATATTTGCCGTTGTGTACATAATTAAGTACAATATTTTACGGCAACAACATAGTAAAAGTAATGCATAAGTTAAATTGTGATTGCATATGGATAGTACAGAGAACCCAGTATTTAGTTTTAATGAAGTCCAATTATATAAAAACTTCTTTAAACAATGAAAAATTGTGTGAAGTAAAGTGCCTGATTTAAAAGGATGATCATAACTAAGGAATCAATTTATAATAATGATAATAATTGATGTAATTATTGGTATAATAATTGGTAACACATAGGAAAAAGATTTAGCGTCTATAACGATGGCAACCAGCATAAACAAGAGCAGTATCAAGGATGCGATACAATTATCACAAATCTGCAATCTAAATTTAATTTTCAGTAACTTACAGCAAGTATAATTGAAACTTATAGTCTGTAAATATTTTATAGATTTGTTTGTTTCACTATTAGTAGCTTCAGTTTTTCATTGAATAATTGAACTTGTTTCAGTAATGAATAATTAGTAGTCCTTGGAACCACCTTGAAATAGTAATAGAACTGATACGTATCATTTCCCACGCTCTACTCTTTTTTTCTCAATGTTAGCAACTACAGTCAGCGAGAACTAACTTGGCACTTGACAGCTAGCTGATTCACTCGCCTGTGAACGAGGCTAGCATGATAAATGAAGAGCTAGTTGTCAAGTGCTAGGTTAGCTCTTGTTGGGTATAATTTTGAATTTTGAAGTAAATGTATGCATTACTGGCATGTTAAGGTCAGTAAGAGTGAAAACATTAAACTGAATTCAGTCCTGAGGTTGTTTAATTTGAGTCATTTTGCAGATGCAATGGAAGGATTTGAAGATGAAATGCAGTTGTCAAACAGCAATACCAGCAACACAAACTGTGGAGAGGGTATACAAGAGCGTGAAGTCTGGTGCATGGAGGCAAATGCAAAACGAGTAGCTGATACAAAGTAAGTTATGTTTGTGCTTATGAGCTTTCCAAAAAAGTTAAGCTTGGCCAAAAAGCAACAAATCACTTAGCAACCAGGTGTGCATCCAGAAAGTTGTGTGAGGTAGGTGTCACATGAGGAATTCCACCGTAGTGGAGCCTCAAGACAAATTCCATTCCAGGACAAGCCCTTTACTGGCTCAAGAATGAGATATGGATATGGGACGGTGGTAGGGCGGTGGTAAATGTGTTAGGGATGAGTTGTGTTTATAGGATTTTTTTTTTTATTGTCACAGTCGGGAAAGGGAATATGTTCTAATTTTGTCCAAGTAGAAGTCGGGGACGTTTATAGGTTTCCCCGGAGTCAAGGTCATATTCCCCGAGACCCTGGATCAGGGCATTGAAACTTTGTGACAGGGAATTGTAGAAGGTGCAGGAGAGAGTTAATATGTAGTCTGTGAGAGTGGGGATAGATAAGTCTCGGTGTATGTCCTTGTTGGGTAGGTACCAATCGGCATCAACAGAGATGCGCAGATGTCGATTCTGTAGGGTTTGTAGTTGTTTGAGGTGGGTAGCAGCTGCAATACCCCAGACTTGGCAACCATAGGCGAGAGCTGGTCTTAGAATCTGCTTGTAGAGTAGTACTTTGTTGGGAATTGACATGGTCGATTTTCGATTATACAGGGGGTACAGCATTGCCATCTTGCGATTGACTTTGTTGGTGATCTCCTCTATGTGAGGTTTCCAGAGAAGTTTACAGTCTAATATGACTCCCAGGTATTTGGCTCTGTTGGACCAATGCACGCTGCCACCAGCTATTTGGAGCTCAGGAGGATCTTCCTGCACCAGTCGCCTGGTGAAGGTGACGGCCTGTGACTTGGTGGAGTTTATCTTCAGGCACCAGGCGGAAAACCAGGCTGTTAAGGAGTTGGCATAGCGTTGTAGCCTGTTTGCTGCTTCCGTATGTTTGGAAGAGGCAGTGGCAATGGCGGTGTCGTCGATCCAGAAAGTTCTCTTAGTGATGGTCCTATCAAGTTACATAATGCATGCACACATACACATAATCATACCTTCTGTTGTTTTACAAAACAAAGTCCAGTCCTTGTGACTTTTCCTTTAGTTTGTTAGCAATCTGGTAATTTTGTGTGTTTGAATATTTATACTGTCAAGTCAACATATCAAAGTTTTTGTAACTTCACATTAACGACTGTTCAAAACTTGGAAAAACAAACACTCAGATACTGCCAAAGCCCATTATTAGAGTCCAAATTTTATGTAATTACATATTCTGTTCCTGTATATGTAGCTAAAATGTTGAGGAATTACACCAATAGGACCCTTATTCCAAAATTTTAATTTACATATTTTGTATAACACATATTTGGTGCCATAATATATAATATTACGTATATTTTTGCATTTATTATCCTGTAACAAAATCAGCAAACTGCAAAATTTCATTACCTTTTCTAGCACTTTATTTTCCTCTAAATATTACTACAATGTAAAATTTCCTTCTCATTGCTACTAGTTCATAATCTTATCACTCGGCGACACCTACAACAACTCGCTTTAAGACTGACTGGCTATTTATACTGGAGCCGACCTCACATCACTTCCTTTGAGTTCTTTCAGTGACTCAGCAGAAAATAGCAGAAGCTTCTGGACACTATGGTGTTATCATGCAGTTCGATCACATACACACAGTTGCTAGTTGTCCTGTAGTCTCAGACCTCCTTTATGTTGTACTGGCATCATTGTTTACAGTCACGTACACACAGTCACTTGCCATATCCAATGTTACACTATCTTCTGTATATTTTTGTACGACCGTCAATATATTTTCACCAATTTCACTCATTATCGTTACATAGCATGAAAGCGGAGAAATATTGCAAGTTTTATTCCTGTGGTTCTTATCTGTTGTCATCAATACTATACAGTGTCATTACATTCGAAGCTAAAGTTCACATGTTCAATGTGGACAACAATGACTAGTTTCATAAATGTTGAAGGGACTTAACAGTAATAGTAACCACTTTATAGAGAGCACCATATTTTTATGTTTTGGCAGTCGCATCGCTCTCTCACAACACCCAGAATGTCTGGAGGACCACACCTGTCGTTGGTTTACGGGTCTCGCCATCCTGACTGGGAGAATTATCAAAATAAATTCACCAATCATATCCTCTGATTACCAATCAGAGGACGTAGTTTATGTCCGGCCACTTCTAACGCTCCATCCTCCATGAAAAATATTGGAGAGCAAAAGGATTAATGACTTGATTGTCAGAAATCCAGCATTAGCCAAAAACAACAATGGCTAGTTTTAAATATGTGAGAAAAAGAAAGGAAGACGCTTCAGAATTTCTAACGCTTCAGAATTTCTAACAGACAGTTGCATGTAAGTTAATCATGGCACTAGTTGCGTCTTCATTATCATGAAACTGGAAATGTGGACTTCTATTAACAGTGCTTTAATCACTGATGGTAAAACAGTCCTCTGCCAAACTTGTGATAAATGTACAGGGTGTGCAAGGAAATCTCAAATTGAACAGCATTTATGAAGCAATCTACATATTAGGAATAAAGCCATTATTTACTTACTGCAGCGAAGCACTACACAAAAAAGATTCAAATCTTTCAAAACCAAAGTCTGAGATTAATTACAGGTGCTATCAAAACCACACCAATAGCAGCTATGGAAATACTAACCAACCAATGCCCCATTGAATATGAAATAGAAAAAGCGGCTCTTATTCAACACAAAAAGTTGATCAGACTCCCATTCAATACATGGCACAAGAGAAATTTTACACATACACTAAAGACTCAGGAGAGCTTTCTTTCCAAAATTCAAGACATCAAGAAGAATGTATACCTTCCTAATTCAAAGGAAAACTTCATATCTAAAGTCAATCCGACACAAACATTAGACATCACATATTATTTACACCTGACAGAAGAAGTTAAGAAAAGTGATACTCCAACTAGTGTTCTAAAATTATTGGCATTAGAGACAATCCATACTAGATTTCCAGAACACGAATGGCTCCATATTTATACTGATGGATCATTTATATCAAACCAAGATGGAGCAGGTGCTGGAGTCACATGTCACCTCTTTTCCTATTACAAATCTTTAAGTTATGGAACTACAAACTTTGATGGAGAAATTGAAGCAATTCGAATGGCCCTACAAAATCTTTTATACAGAATTTCACATTTTCAGCAAGCAGTTATTCTCTCAGATTCCAGGGCAGCAATTATAGCAATTACTTCCAAGTTGTCACCAAAAAACCAAACAATTATAGAATGTTGGAAAATCCTTACCCATCTAACAGCACTTCAAAAACACCTAGTCTTCCAATGGATACCAGCTCACTGTGGACTGAGTGGTAATGAGAAAGCTGATTTTCTTGCAAAAATGGGTACCAGCAATGTGCAGAAATCAATAGTTAATTTACCATTTTATGCAGCTAAAAGATTAGTCAACTCTGAATTCAAAAAAATTATTGAAAAATATTACTATGAAAAATCAAAGAATAAAAGATGGGAACTACCAAACATTCAAACAGTAATTCCTGAGTATCCTCGAAAAACAGCAGTTGCAACCTTCAGGTTGATTACAGGACATGATTGTCTGGCAAAACATTTAAACAGAATTGGGATATATTCTTCACCACTCTGTCCTCTATGTGATCTGCAAGAGGAAATGGATCGAGACCACCTTCAAATATGCCCGGCCACTTCTAGTGCCCCATCCATCAGTGAAAAATATTGGAGAGCAAGAGGATTAATGACTTCATTGTCAGAAATCCAGCATTAGCTAACAACAACATATTAGGAATAAACAGTGCAGTTCTTCAGAGAAATAGGTACTACTTACACAGTTACAGGCGCAGTGTACCTCATCTAATAGTGAGTTTTACAATGAACTGCATGGCAGTTTAAACATTTCTTACAAAAATACTGCAACTGTAATATTCCTGACAAGTCCACTTTTAAAGTTGGCATGTTTTTATATTCAAGGATTAATAGTTAGCCTGCAGTGCTGCATGCAATAAAAGCAGACATGTGGAATTTTTCTTTCTTGGAAGTTTGAAAACAGTGTTGTAATAATTTAAACCAAAAAAGTGAGTTGATTAATAACACTACACAACACTTATACTTTACTGGAGCATGTTTTGGAGGCTGATTTCCTCTGAGGTCTTTTCTGGTGGTGGTTCAAGGAACTTGCTGAAGATATCCTCGGGGATATCAAAATTGAACACTGTTTCTATTTTCCAAAATGAAGATTTGTTCCCACGTGGACATCTCTTGTTTTCCCATTACAACATGAAACTCCTCAAACATGTAATGGGAAAACAAAAGCTGTCCACATGGGAACAAATCTTCATTTTGAAAAATAGGAATAGAGCATTCAATTTTGATATCCTCAAGAAGGATATCTTCAGCAAGTTCCTTGAGCCACCACTAGAGGAGACCTCGGAGGAAACATCACCACCCACACCAGGGAGAACCAGTTAATGGAGAAAAGTCAAGCCTTTGAAACATGCTCCAGTAAATTATAAGTAAGTGTTGTGTAGTGTAATTTACTCACCTTTTTGGTTTAAATAAGTGGAAATACTTAAATATATCTGCAAATAAACATAGCATTCCACATTAAATACAACATAAATACAACACACTCAAACGTTTGTCTAACCAATATAACAAATATACAAATACTGTTACTATTGGACAACTTCAATATACCGTCACAGGTGTAACCAATATTCATAATAAAGAGCCATAATACTTCGACTTTTACTGCAAAATTGAATGCATTGCTTGTGTTTTGTTGACAGTTGTCATCCTCTCCAGAAGCCAGTCACGACAAGAGAATGTTGGAGAGAATGTCCTGTAGACTGTCAGGTGTCACCTTGGTCAGAGTGGTCCTCTTGCCCTCAACAGTGTGTCCCAGGTAAGTGTCGGAGAACCAAAGTGGAAAATGACCAAATTTGCTATATTTTTTTATCAAAATAAATTCTTGGATATCTGGGTACAGAATATTGTTTGATGGAGCTTAAGCATTCAATATTTGTAAACAGAAATTAAAATTAAGTTTGTTTGCTTAAAGCTTGGTATGGCATAACCTTTTTATTGGTTTTGTTTATTTACTTTTTTTAATTCCCCCTGTCATTTATATACCCCCTTTGACATTCGGTCACATCAGCAGGTTTGCTTTTGGAACAGTTTATCAGCAATCGCATTGTCTTTTACTATTCTGTTCATCCTTGAGTTTGTTTCCATTAAGTTTTTCTTTATAAATATCAAAATTCATCCACATTTACATACACTCATACTTCCAAACTCTAGAGAGGATGGGGAATAATACTGCCAAAAGTTCCCATCTTCCATCTGGGGATCAAACACAGCACCTCTGGATTTGAACACTGGCATGCTAACACCAGACCAAAAAGAGGTCAATGCTTACTGTCTGTTCACCACCTCATGGTCTAAGGGGAATGAGGGGCAGGGGAGTGACATTCCACGTACTGTAACCTTAGTTTCATAAACAACGTTGCTCTGTTGGTCATGTTGCCAACTTACCTCCAATATTATTCATGCTATGTTTACTCGCTGCTGGTTTCTCTTAATTTCAGTTGTCAAACCTTTGTGTCAGAAGCAATGGTAAAAGTAATGTAGAAGTAGATAATCCTCCACCTAGGAGCACTGTGAAATCTGCTATGATATTGCGGTTGTAGAACAAAGGGGTTCAAAGTGACAGTTCTATGTGTAAAACAGATATTTATAGGATGCCTGAATCAAACAAACCTAATGAGGCTCTTGACTACCTGTACTTGTTTGGGTTTTGAGTTTCACTGTTTGAGATTGTATTGTAACACTACGAGCCAGTTCTGAGAATACAGATGGCCTGTAAATATATTTGAAGTAATATTTTCAGAAAACGCAATTTTTCTCAAATTTACATTTTTGAACACAAAATGAGACTGTTATGCAAAGACACTTGAACAAATCTAATTATTTTTACGTTATGGCAAATAGTTTTTGTAAAAAAATAAATAAATAAAATGTTCAGATATTTGGCTAATTTTTATATAAGAATATGTGCAAATAGAAATAAATTTTTATCTTAGCAAATAGTGCTATGACTACAAAAGTAATAACTGATTTTGTACTCCTAATTAGAACAAATATGAACCACATAACATTAGAAACCCACTTAAAAAATAATCGCACCAGGTGTGTGTTGAAAATGAGCAATATTTTATATTGATTGATAAAATAGTTAATAACCCTATAAGTAATAATCATATAAATGTGAAACTTGCTACATAGCTTACTAGTGGCTTACTTATAGTCTACACAAAATTTTAAGTCAGTAGCTTACATATTACAGAACTTTGAACTTTTAGTCCCCATGTCCATTAATACATCTTGAGAATTCGCACTCCATTCCATTAATTAAGCAAACAGTTTGAAATTCCACCTGTTTCAAACAGAGCACACAGCTACCCTCAGTTTGCAATGCAATACATTGCAAAGAGCTGTAGTCTCTTTGCTATATAGCATCTTTGAGCTTCATGATTTTTATTGTTTTTCTGAGGTTTAAAACCACATATGAAAAAGGGTTGTTAAATATTTTCTTTAATATTATCCTGGAAGAGTTATGATGGATGTTGTTGCAGATGCCAGCTCTGAAGTAAGGGAAGGGGAAGTGGCCCCTACACAGTCAAGGCATCGAGTGGTGTTACGATGGCCTGCTGGAGGAGGTGCCCCTTGTCCACAACTGGAAGAACTAAGACCTTGCCCACTCTCTGGTGCACGCTGCAGACACTATTTGTGGGGAGAAGGTCCCTGGTCAGACTGTCAGTTGCCAGCAAGTGTAGAATGTGGCATGGGTTACCGTACAAGAGGTAAACAAAAATGTGAAATGTAATACAGTAAAACTTTGTTAATGTTTCTCAGGGGGCCAAAGCAAAAAAGCCCATGTGTAAAAAACTCGTAAATGTAAATTGACAAATAAATATTGAAAAATTTATACAGCATATGTGTTACAGTTAAGTAAACAACAAGAAGTAATAATAGGATTGTGTAAGTATAATCGGCTATATGAAACAATATAAACACAAGAGAAATGCACCAAATAAAAATAAATACGAAGAAAGTTGAGTCACTTTAGGAAGTAGTTATCTTGGTTTGTTTTTTTTGTTGGCCGCAGCTACCACAGTGTGAGCAGTACCATTCAGCCATTACTTCCTCAGAAACATTATGGCGTGTCACAAAATGTTTGTATTTTCTGCCCTAAATGTGGGTCTATTTATTTGTAGAAACACCTAACACACACACACTTTCTTCAATTTCCACTTCCTTAGCTACAATTGTATTTAAGATAGACAGAGAAATCCCTAATTTTGTAGCAATTTCTGTGTGTTTCATGCTGCCACTTTCCTTCACCACATTCAAAATGCATAATTTTTCATAATGCACTTCCTTCCCATGTTCACTAACGCAACTGAAGCTCAGAGCACAAATGACTGAAGCAAGTATAGTTTGGTGTTTCACAACGTTGCTCAAAAATAGCTTCAAGGTCACTCACTTCCGCACTGAGGGATGTTTTCCAAGAAATGTACTACCCTACAAACTCATGAGGCACATCGGAAAGAATGTGAAACTGCTGAGTTGTTTACATGAGCTTATCGCACATACAGTGAAACAGTGTATGTACACTCTGCTCAGAAGCAATCATATCTTCAGGAAAGTAACACCTCATAACTTCAGGCAAGAGAGATCATCCTTTTGTGCTGTGTTACTGACCGTACATCAAGGTCAAGTCACTAGTATTTTGCTATTCTAGTAAATAAATAACAAGCAATTGGAGCACTTTGACAACCAAGGTTAACACGCCTGGATGCTTTTCCAGGTAGTACAGTGTGAGTATAAGTTTCGGATATAAATATTTCTTGAGATTTTAAAGAAGGAAACATAAATAGTGCATTTTGCTCTCAGAGATGTAAGCTATGATCATATAAGTGTAAAAATTGTATAAATGAAAGTCGTATAAACGAAATAGTGTGGTGTAATATGCTAAAGGATTTTGCCAGGACTGCCGAAAAAAGAATGTATAAATGTAAAACACTTATGAGTGTGAAACACATGAAGTTTTACTGTAATAAGTTTACTTTTGAGAGGTAGAGGTTCTACCTCTCAAACATTGTCCACGCACACTTTGGTTTAAAAACACCAACAGTAAAATAAGGAAAATTGAAGCTATTAACAGTGAAGCAACAAGATTCTAAAGTAAGAACAAATTAGAAACTAAAAACTTCACTTATCTTAGTAATTTTGCACGTTCTTTTTGCATTTCTAAGATAAGTGAAGTTTTTAGTTTCTAATTTGTTCTTACTTTAGAACACCAACAGTAAGTTTGTTGGCATAAATAAATAAAGTTTACTTTTGTTTATTAGCTACAGGCATTACAAATGCATTTTTTTACTTTGCCAGTATACAAAGGATTCACACATTTGCATAATATCAGGAACATTGTTTCAAAGATATTATGAATGCTTGAAAGAAAATTTAATCTAGCAAGCTGCATAGACACACATAATGTACACTTGTATGTTTTTATAAGATGTAAAAATTTGTTTTTATATAGATATGTGAGGAAGAGAGAGAATATGTTTTAAAACTGGCTTGCAAATGGTTAGCATACATTTCATTATTGTCCGCAGAACACTTCAGTAATTTAAAGATTGATTAAAGTCACAGATCTTTAATTTTTAAAGCATATAATATAACAATGGAAATAAAATATTTTATTGTATGTTTATTTCAGCTGTTTGGTGCTATCGAAATCATCGCTCTTCTAAAGTTGAACCCAGTTTGTGCTTGGAGCGCAGTAATGGAACTGCTCCTGTGCAATCTGAACCTTGCTTTGTTGACTGCCGATGGCCCTGTGTGCTTTCTGACTGGACTCCATGGACTCCTTGTACACAAGCATGCTCTACGCGTACAAGATCTCGTCAACTAATTGGTAAAAGTTCACTTGGTTTTAAAGTTCCTTCTTTGAATACATTTATACCTGCTGTTAATGATTAAAGTTACTCACAGAACTACATAAAATATTTCTACCAATGCTGGTCTTATATTTTCAGTTATTTTCATATCTTTACAAAAGGGTTACACTGTTTTAAATTTTAAGGTGCAATAGAATATAAAACATAGGGACATGTCTCAAAAACTCAACCAGATAAGCATTAGTAATCAAAACTGTTAGTGTGAGCTAGCATACAAAACTTAAAATGGTATTAAACTTCTTAAGTTTCTTTAGTGCTACAAATTGGGGATGACAGCAAATTTTTGTATACCTGTTCTGAAGTCCCTTATTTCTAAACTGCTAAAGTTTTAATTTTCTATAAAAGTGTAAGCATTCTCTTACATGTACAGTAATTTTATGATCCATTTATTCCATTACACTAAAATTTTCAGCAGAAAATGCTTTTGTTTCTAAACCATAATGCTATGCTTAGAATTACATTTCTTGATCAGTTGCCAATGGCTGCAAAGAAATTGATAGTGAATGAAATGAACCTGCATAAAAATGTTTCGGTGTATACAATGACTGGCACAAAATTTAATAGCAGGTGGCTCAATGTAACATCCAGTCACAGGCTTGCCACATCTTGCAGTTCTGTATAGTTGAACATTATGAAAAATCACCCTGTAAAGCCAGTTGTATAAATAACATTTGCGCCCACAAAATATATTTGCATATCAAGAAAGTGAATAGTAATGGCCATCTATCAGCAACCATTAAATTTTGCATCTGCCATAGTTTTATGTTATTTTAATGGTATTGTCATAGTAGCAATATATTCAGGACCTTTGAAATGTCGCTCGTGAGCGCCAGTCGGTTGGCCTGGGGTGTACGCTTGCCTCAATTTTGGGTGACGACTCTGTGTCTGCCTGTAAGGCTCTGCGGTTCGTTGCACAAATTGGGTTCGCAAAGCAAGTATAACGTCTTTTTAGCGTGTGAAATTTTTTTTAGCCTTTTAACATAGGTTTTTGTGTTTTACGTTTTAGTGTTTTAAGTGCTTAGTTTTAATGTGTTTTAGCTTTGATCTTTTACACATTTTAATGAATGGTTTTACCAAGTTTTAACTTAGCGCACTCATGTGCCGTTTGGTGTTTTTATCTGTCTGCGTTTTTAGTTGCCATTTTAAACTTCACATTTTAGGCAGTTTTTAGGCGAGTTTTAGATTTTTTATTTTCTGACCTAGGGCCCAAATGACCTAGTTGTCGATGGGCCCCTAAACTCCATCCATCCATCCATCCTTTGAAATGTGACACTATAGCATCAATGCTTTCCTGATAATGCAGGGTTCTTCATTTAAAACCTAACAGGCGTATGGCATTTTGTCTGTGCACGATTGGGTGTGCCACAGTCGGTTTCGCTCCTACATAAACTCCTCGCATAAAGCATATATAACACTTTTGTGTGCAAAAGTTATTATAAATGGGAATGACCAAGCCATGTTTGCACAGCGTATATTCAGATGTTCCCTGCTGAAGTGCCTCCTCCCAAATTTACGGTTCACGAGATTATGAATAAATTCAAAACCACTGGTTCTGTGGCAAACAAAATGAAAGCATAAATGTACAGTTCTAACAGAGGAATAGATGAAATAGGCACATGTTTTGAACATTCATCAACCAAATCCATCCCAAAATTAGCACAACAGGTGGGAATTTCAGAGTCTTCTGCACATACAGCAACTAAATTCTTAAAAACAATGAATATTAGGACTTGTGGGCCATGGTCCAGTGGAAATTCTTCTTCCATACGAAGAATTTCCACTAGACCACTAAGCCTGAGTATTCATTTTGTATTTTATGACACTTGCTGTGAAAGCTTACACAATTTGAATGAAATTCTTAATACTAAAACCGTTTAAGTATGTAAGCGTCCATGCTTTAAAACAAGCTGACCCAGTATCATGAATGTATTATTGTGAATAGTTTCTTTCATCAGTAAATAACTGTTTAATTGATCCACATTTTCTGTTCTTTTCCGATGAGGTGTAGTTCCATCTAAATGGTTATGTCAACACTCATAAGTCAGTACTGGGCCTCTGAAAATCTCATTATGATCAGAGAGAGTTTGGTGCACTGTTACTGCTAAACTCAAAATCGGTTCACTATTCTATGAGCAGACTGTAAATGCAGAGAGGTACCGAAATGACATTTTGACCTCATTTTATCATGAACTGATAGAGGAAGAGAAATCATCTGGGTGGTACTGCCCATACAGCAGAGTCCCCCCTAAGGAAGTGTTTGAAGATAGTGATTAGTGGTGGTGTATGGCCCTCTCACTCTCCTGATCTGTGTGTGGGATAACCTGAAAGACAAAGTTTATGAGACAATACCTCGTACATTGAAAGAATTAAAACCAAATATTAGAAGTGAAATCTGAAAAATTACAGTGGCCCAACTTAATCAGAATGTGTTCTCCCAATATAATGCTTGTTTAGCTGAGGGTGGACGACATTTCCAGTGTCTTCTATAAGGTAAGAGTGTTTTATATGCTTTACACACAGAGTTTATGTAAAAGCAAAAGTGGCAGTTGGCACACCCAATTGTGCACAGGCAAAATGTAGTGCACCTGTTAGATTTTAAATGAGGAACCCTGTATTACAAACTATACTAATTCATAGCAGATTGTTGCTCAAAACATACTCCTCAGCAAGTATTATGCCAATTGGATTAGTATATACAGACAATAGAAAAGGTAACTGAGGAAAACTGACAGAATATGCAACACATCACCCATATCCATTGACCTTGTGCCCCTGGTCCTTCTAATATGCTATGTGTTGACTTGATAATTAAAACAAAGCCATTGATTTGCAGGACTTTCTGGCTCAAGAGCTCCGTGCAAAGATCCAGAACTGTTCCCACTGGTTGAAACAGAACCCTGTCCATGTGCTCGATACATCTTACAGCCTGCAGGACCATGGTCTGACTGTATTCTGGATGGTGATGGTATAGTGGCAACCAATGGCCGTGTAACACGAGGACTGTGTGGGGCAGGAACTCGCTATAGGCGCACCGAATGTGTTGATACAGAAGGAACTCTTGTAGAACCAAGGTACATTTATAATATGGAAAGACAGTTTACCTAGTTCGTAAGTGGATCAGAAGAAAAGTAATGTTGCACTGTATAAGTTGTATCTCCACTGTGTATGCATTTGTATTTGCAGTCTCTGTGGAAACGAAGCTGGAATGGAAGAGGAACCATGTCTAATACCTTGTCCAAGCGATTGTCGACTTAGTGAATGGAGTGCTTGGGGAGTATGCAGTGCTATCTGTGGCCCTGGTCTGCACAACAGGACAAGACAGGTAGATATGCTGATGATGTTAGGGAGAATAATATGAAAGGCCTGAAAGATATGCTTAGGGGTAGGTTAAAGTCATAACTCACATGATCCAAAAACCTAAATGTTGGTAAAGAACTAAAAACAAATTTGTATTGGTTAAACTCATTTCCATTTGGGTGGAAGCTATTGTGAAAACATCTAATATGTGCACTCACATGACTTTCTCTACCCTTGTACTAATCATTCTTACAAACTCTTATTCCTGTATCTTCTTCGTGTTAGTTAAGCTAAACATTTGCAGAAATCATCTTATTGTTTATCTTTTTGTAGGTGCAATGGGAATATGGGAATACAGGAATACAGTAGGCTTTGAGCGATAGTCAAATATTTTAAAGCTTTCAAATTCCGTTCTCTTTGCACAGTTAACATATAAAAACATGAATAACGATGTTCCATTTGATGAAAGTATGCCTTCTAACACTCACACAAATATCAAGGAATATCTCCGAAGTGGTTCACTCTACAAAAAACTATTTGTACATAAATTGTGTATTTTAGCAAGATCTACAATTTTTGTATAGTAAGATTTGGTCTAATTCTTACGGTTTATCAGATACACAAAAGTCATCCAGAGTAAATAAGACTACATGGGCTATAACCAGACAATTCAAGATATACATTTCATTTGCCATAAAAATATCTCAAACCTCTGGCATTTTAATCAAAACCGTTAGAGGCATTTTCAAGAAAATGAAAATTTTTTAAAAATGTTCCTTGTAAAGGGTAGTTTAGAGTGGAGGAATTTTCTTCAAAATCTTCGTGTCGCATCCTTGAAAGGTATTAAACTTAAATACCAACTTTGGTTTTTAGTCGACTTTTGGTTTTTGAGTTATGCTGTCCACAGACTGGCAGACACACACTAATACAGGCACACGCTTGTGGACCGTTTTCTAAAAGTGCTTTTTTTTTTTTTTTTTTTTTTTTTTTTCCAGGGACCCTCAAAAAATATATTTTCGGTAAAATGTCGACATTGAATTTTTCGGTGGAATAAAATGCTTCCTCTATATGTAGTAGAGAAAGTAAAAATACACCTAAATATTATGAATTACTTTTCAAATTGTATTTATTTGTGAAAGAATGAAAATTATTGGGCTTTAAATAATGGTTCATGTGAGTTTTGACTCTAATCTCTGGATCAGAGAGGTCTGAAAAGTATCCTTTTGGAACATGTATGTGAGTTTAGAAAATGACTAATTTGCAGCATGTGAGTTTTGATAGTAAACATTTAAGAACAACACTTGAATGTTGTCAATGAAAGGAGATGGCTGACCACTGAAATAAATAAACAACTATTCAGGAACATTAAGATATTCTAGTTTTGCAGCTTGATAGCAACTTCCGCTGGCAACCTGGCTATTTAGGCTTGGTTTCTTTTCCACATTTCTGAAGCAGTTGCATGTTTCCATGGTGCAATAGTGACACCTTTTCATTCATCACTATATGCATGAAAATTATCACAATTTAATTGCTGAACTTGATGGTATTTATAATAAAACTAGTGCAGAGTCCTTCGTCAACCTAAGTGCAGAGTAATACTATGGCTAAGGGTGAAGAGAGTGAGGGAACTACCAATCGCTGATTGGTCGAAAAAGCAATGGAACAAAACTCAAGATCCAAAGGATCAGGAGACTACATAAACAGGTAACTTTGTTGCCTATTTAAACATGGATCAAGTGAGAAATAAAACCAAATTTCTCCAGAACCATATTCTATACAGAAAACTGAATTATAATATAGCACTACCTCCATTTTGTACTTTTTGGATCATATGAGTTGTGACTAACCTACTCTTATAATAACAAGGATGCTAAACTATATGTGAGGGAAAACTGAAGAGCAGCAATCTGACATTCTGCTGGTTCAATGAGCTTGAATGTACACATCAGGCAGTAGGTATAAGCATTGTTCTGATTGAGTAATTTTTACATCCATAACATGACAAGTATTGCACTTAAAAAATAATTTCTTGAGTATTTTTATCTCTGATTTGTTTTATAGCATGTGCATGGTGTATCTGTAAAGCAGTAATAGGCAGAGGAAGTTATATCTAGATAATACTGATTTAGATTTACTGACACATCACTTACTTTAAAAAATGGGACATGTGAGAGCAAATGAGCTCTTGAAACATACCATTTTTAATAAATCTTCCGACAAAGTAGTTTAGAGGAAGTTATGTGAGCTATTGATATACATTAACTTCTGGTATGCTAAGAACTAAACAGTTTGGTGCAGTAATAAATAAATTAGTGAAAAAAATGTGCTTTGAGACAGAATAACTTCAAACTTTATCAACAAGACAAAAAAAAACAAAAAAAAAAACACCAGCTCAACAGCCCATGATGGGCCAAGGCTTGCTACCTGGCTGCTGCGTCCTCCACCTCTGCCAGTACAGGTGTCATGAGTGGGGGTGCAGAACTGGAGGGTGGGATGTGGTCAGCGCTCCAAGCCCTCCCAGCCAGTTTTGCAGCCTTCATGACCTGGACTCACTACCTCTCCATTAAGTAGCTCCTCAATTTGCCCCTCCAGGACCTAACAAGGCTGAGTGCATCCCTTGCTAGACCTCCCAGTAGCAGGGTGGGGATCGAACCTGGCATGGCTTCTGCGCCAAACTTTACCAGCACCCAAGTTATTTCATAATTATAGTAACAGGTTATCAAGAAGTCATTCTGCAGCTCTCATGTAACCAAAATTTCCCTAGAAACAGGAATTTTAATGGCGGCACTGGTTCCTGTCACCTTTTACACAACATCAATACTTGCATCACAATAACTTGTCTACCGATAGCCAACATTTACATGCGATAAACATGCTGGAAGCAATAACAAAATAGACCATCAGGCAGAGTGGAGTGGGGAAAATCTGAGTACCAATGTTATCTCAAGTGATAGGCACCAGCCTGGTGCAGAGGAATTGTTGACCTGTTAAAACTAATGCTCTGGGCTTAAACTTTTAGGAATATGTATTCACAATACTTACTAGCTAAATATTGCAATTGTTGACTCAGCCCAGAATTGATAATGGAGACAATGGTTTTCAAAACAGGTTTGGATTAAAAGTGAGTGAAACTAGAAGTGTTTAGGTTGACTCAAGTACTTCCACAAATTATTTAAAAGTTTCACTGTTTACATACAGTACCTTGCTAATCCAAACTAATCAGGCATGTGGTCTGTTTGAATTCGGGATGTTCACATTATCCGAAAAACAAAGAAAATATGTATATAAATTCAGCTATAGGATTAGCAGCCACAAGGTAATGTAGTTTAACGATGTGAGGAAGTTGCGATTACCATGCACAACATAGTGACAATGTATTCAACATAACGACAATGTATTCTTCTGACCTTTGGATTTACCTGCTTGCATGCAATAGTGGCAGTACATAGATAATTCAGTTTGTTCCACTATTATTAGCAGTCCTTCGACAGTAATTTATGCTTTTCACTCATAAGCTAATACAGACCAGGGAACAGATGCTTGTTTGTGTGTATCGTGCACTACAAAGTCAATAAAACGAAAACAGTTCCTATACATTGAAAAAAGAACCTTTAAATTATAGATTGTGTATAATATAAAACTGATCACAAAGTTAATGATAATGGAGGAAAGTTAACCTTGAAACGCGTCCCGGAAAATTATAAATGTAAGTGCTGTTTAGTGTTATTGACTCACCTTTTAAATTAAATTGATCATAAAGTGTTTAAAATAGTGGAGCATATTGATAGATTAAAAGATATGTCAATATTTATAAACACATTTTGGTCCAACTTGTAATAATATTAGAGTACTACTTTCGGAGAGGGTCCTCGCCATCATTCAGCTGTTGGTCAACTGGTTCAACATCATGTAACTGCCTCCCCCTTCTCTTGTTGCCTGGTATGCTGTTCTTCCTATTGGCTAGTCGTAAGACATTGTCTGTGATTGGTATATCAAAATTAATCAGCCAATCTCGATCCTTAATGATGTAAATATTTTCCCACACTGTTAACTCCCAATAATTTTTTGCTGGTTTTAAAAATTGGATATTTAGGTTGTGTGATTGCAAGACTAAAAGTGGTGAGCTATGACTGATTTATCTGTTTCTTAGTATTTGATATTTATGACATGTTCCTTTATTCTGGTTTCCAAATTTCTTTTTGTTTTGTCAATATGTCTTATGGGAGTCTTCACAGTTGACACGGTAGATTCCTGATAATTTAATACTTGGTGTGAGAATACTACTAAACCCCTAGCACGACAGCCCATGAAGGGCCAAGGCTTGCTGCCCAGCCGCTGCGTCCCCCACCTCTGCCCACTACAGGCGTCATTGGCGGGGTGCAGCACTGGAGGGTGGGACGTGGTCAGTGCCCTGAGCCCTCCCGGCCAGTTATACAGCCTTCTCGACCTGGGACCGCTACTTCGAAATTTTCTCAATCAACCTCTAAAACATACCACTCCACTAGTTCTTTGGAGCAGAATGTGTTTGGAAATATTGACATATTTTTCAATTTATCAATGTGCTCCACTGTTTTAAACACTTCATTTTCATCTGTTTTATACCAAAGTTTCACTGTGCTATAATATGACAAAGTAATATGTGGAATAATGGATACTGGAGGATGATAACATTGTTGAAATCAATTAAAATAAGAATTTTGATAATTAAGGAAATAATGAAGCTATTAACAGTGAAGCAACAAGAATCTAAAGTAAGAACAAATTAGAAACTAAAAGCTTCACTATCTTAGTAATATTGCAAGTTCTTTGGTGCTGCACTGACAATGTTTCAAGTTGACTCCAACTCATTCTCAAAGCTATACAAACAAATTCGTTATTATAGCTGCTGATGGTCATTTTATGGTTTTGTTTTCAGAGATTAGTGATTAAAATGAACATCAGTAGCTATGGTAACGAATTTGTTTGTATAGCTTTGAGAATGAGTTGGAGTCAACTTGAAACTTGTCAGCACAGCACCAAAGAACTTGCAATATTACTAAGATAAGTGAAGCCTTTAGTTTCTAATTTTCTTACTTTAGGAATTTTGAGTCGATTAGGCTAACTTTCCTCCGTTATCAGCTGGACATTGACTGAACTGCAGAGACTGGTGTCTCCTCTAGACTGCTCTGGTGGTGCTTTTAAGAACTTGTATAACAGATCGCCTTGTGGTATATCAAAATTGAAAACTCGGTCTTTGTTTTTCCAGATGAAGATCTGTTCCCATGTTGACAGTTCTTGCTTTCCCGATGTGTTTTAATAATTTAGGATCCAGATATATGTCGTGATTTTCTTTCTAAAAATGAGTGGTAACTGCCGATTTTTCAAAATGATTTGTGTTTATACATCTGAAATGTTCTTTAGGTCTCATTTCCAAATTCCTCTTAGTTTTTCCTATATACACCTGGCTGCAGTTATTGCATTCTATTTTATATATTTCAGATTTTTATTTGCAAACATTTAGAAAAATCAGCAGTTGCTACCCATTTTTGGAAAGAAAATCAGGACATTAATCTAGATCCAAAATTATTAAAACACATCAGGAAACCAAGAATTGTCAACATGGGAACAGATCTTTATCTGGAAAAACAAAGACAGAGTTTTCAATTTTGATATACCACAAGGCGATCTGTTACATAAGTTCCTAAAGCCACCACCAGAGCAGTCTACAGGAGATACCAGCGCTGGGAACCAGCCTCTACAGTTCATTCGATGTCCGGTTGATAATGGAGGAAAGCTAGCCTCCAAAACATATACTGGGAAAATTTAAGTGAGTGTTGTTCAGTGTTATTGACTCAAAATTTGAATTTTAATGTAATATGAGGAAGCTTACTTGACAGTGGTGTTTGTTTGATTGAAGATACTGAGGACATCGCTGAATGGTGGACGACCATGTGGATCACTAATTGAACATAAAGTGTGCAGCCAGCCATGCGAGTCCTTCCACTGGGTAGCTGGTGGCTGGAGTGAGTGCCAGTTAATACCAGCAGACAGAAACAGGGGCTGTGGCACTGGTGACCAATATCGACAAGTCAGGTAATTCATTTTAGTGTTGTTAAACACTTCCATTTATGCCCTCTAGCTTCTGAAGGATCAAAATATTTTGTTTGTAGTAATTATTGTGATACATTTATTTATTCATTTAATATAAATCTGATGTGTTGCACTCACACGACTTTCCCTACTCTTGTACTAACCATACTTACAAACTCTGATTCCTATATCTTCTTTGTGTTAGTTAAGATAAACATTTGTACAAATTATCTTATTGCTTATTTCCTTGTAGGTGCAAGGGGAATATTAGAATACAGTAGGCTTTGTGCGATAGTCAAATCTTTTAAATCTTTGAGATACCATTCTCTCTGCACGGTCAACATATAAAAAACTCAACAGTGATGTTCCATTTCATGAAAGTTTTAAGTTTTTCGAAACTGTCACAAATAACAAGGAATATCTCCGAAATACTTCAGTCTACAAAAACAATTATTCAGACATAAATTGTGTATTTTAGCAAGATCTACATTTTTTGTATCGTAAGAGTTTGTCTATCTCTTACGGTTTACGAGTTATTCAAAAGTCATCCAGAGTAAACAGGACTACATAGGCTACACACAGAAGATTCAAAATGTACATTTCATTTGTCATCAAAATATCTCGAATCAAAATCGTTAGAGCCATTTTCAAGAAAATCAAAATTTTTTAAAAATGTTCCTTGTAAAGGGTAGTTTAGGGTGGGACTATTTTCTTCAAAATCTTTGTGTCGCATCCTTGAAAGACATTAAACTGAAATACCAACTTTGTTTTTTAATCAACTTTTCATTTTTGGGTTATGCTATCCACAAACTGACGCACGCACCACACACACACACACACTTTTTCTAAAAATGACTGGATTCAGGGGGTCTCAAAACATATATTTCCACTGAAATCTATCAATTTTTTGGGTGGAATACAATACTTCCTCTACTTACCAGTAGAGAAAGTAAAACATAATATTTGGTTGAATTATAGTTACTTCTGGCACAATGATACTATTCCTTACTGATCAACTATCATCGAGAAATGGACAATGGGTGTAATGAAACTAAGTATTGCTGTCAGTGTTCGAATCAGACTTTCTGACAAGGGGGGGCAAACTTAAGTTTGTGTTATATTTATGACAATAATAGTAGTAATACCAGTAATAGTATTATTGGTGAGTTGTATACATAAAACATACTCTATTCACCAGCTGAAGGTCTCTGGCAGGAATGCAACTAGCCACTACATCAGTAAACAATTCACGTTAAAGAATGATATCACGAGCAGCAGTTCTGCTTCTAATCACATTTACGATAATGTTGCCAAACTTGGGATGCATGTTCACGCCAGATTAAACTGAAGAACTCACTCAAAATAGCACAATTTAAATGTTATTTTCAGTTCATGCAGTATATTTAGCTTATAAAGTATAAGCAATGTTTTCAACTACTCCATCTTTCTCCCACTGATTATTTTCTGCCTTTTCTATATTTTTAAAAACACTGCCAATCTGTTTTGATCTTATGTGATATATCCTTGAGTGCTATATTGTCCATTTCCTATAAGAGTATGTCAGCTGTTGCATTTCTTTAAGTATTCAATTTACCTTGGCCCAAACTAATTCTATGGGATTGAGATCATACTTGCATCAGGACAAGTAAATGATAGTGTGGCCCAATAAAACCAAAATAATCAATAATAACGTTATAACACTTGAGAAAGAATTCAGTCTAACAACTTCTCATTCCATCCTGCAGGATCAAAGGATGAAGTATTCAAATTTCAGTCAGTTAATAGTATAGTAATTGCTCCTGCAAGTACAGGTAATGAAAGTAATAGAAGGAGGGTAGTAATACCTTTGAAATAACATGCAGTTTACACAGTCAGACATTTTATTAGTCTCTTAATACACAGGCTTGCAAATACAACAAATTGACAAACTACATTTCACAGGTCACATTTCATAAATATTGGAGAGACTGAGCAGTAATAGTAACCATTTTTTAGAGAGCGTCAAAACCAACTCTTGTTTTCGTTGTGCTGCTTGAATGTTTATGAACAGCATGATGAGGTATGTAGTATTTCGGTTCTTGTGATGTGGAGTTCCAGAAGTTCAACCATGTGTCCAAGGGCCTCATATTCTCTCATGAAGTTAACATAATCTCTATGAGGATGGCTCTGTGCTTGCAATTTCTCCTCCAAGAAGTGAAAGTGCTGTATAGCTATGTCCCTTGAGTTGCATAGATTTATTTCTTCATGGGCAGCTCTACAATGTACCTTCCATTTTCATCTTGTACGGTAGTACTCTTGAAATGTTCCTCACACTCCTTGTGTCTAGAGAATGTGTTACATGACTAACTTTCTCTAGGGCTCAAAACCTTTGAATCTGGGCTTCTAGGCTGTGGTTAGATCTAATGAGTTATTTAGGTCTCTGTTCATTTAGTATGCTTTCATTCAATTGTTGTGGATATTCTCCAGATAAAATCCATCTCAGTTGAGTGTCCTGAAGAGTAGGATAACCTGGATGGCTTTTCTTTCCCTCCTTCATAAGATGCAAGAAGAACTGCAAACCGATGAGCAAGTGAGTACCTTTAAGAAGATAGAAGTCTGGGTCGGCAAGGATGACATCTTTCGGAATGTTCCACTCTTTGTAGTTAATGTACGATGTAGGAATGTTGCCAGTGATTTTAGGTAATACTGTACATTCCATGTAGAATTGAAAGTCATTGACCGTTGAGTGCACTTGTACATTTACTGATGTATCCGCTTCAGGTGTTAGATCAGTATTCATTCTTTTCTTCTTGAATATAAGCTGTTGTACCGTCTATTCAGATATGAAATTGCTCTCACTGTCTAGTACTGCACATAAGTAACGAAACTCTCCATTTATGTCCCTGATTTTAACTAACATTGTGCTCGGAAGCTCACAGGTTTTTCGAGCATTTCTAAGGGAGTGGTATGAATCCTGACTTGAATTGTTGGTCTGTGGAGTTTGTATCATTGGATTGTTTTCTTGCCATGAGTTAGTTGTTACCTGACTATCCCATTGGTGTAGCAACATATGATGGAATTTATTGCATATTTTGCATGCAGTTTTAGAACAGCAGACAGTTGGTGCAGTGTTTGCTGTCCTTGATCAAATTGAATTCTTCATCACAGTTCAGTTTGAGGAAACCTGGACATTTATACAGTCTGCATTCTTCTGAGCTGATATGACATCTCTCTACTGTTGAAACACATGATTGTTGTTGTGCCATCATTGGCTTGGACTTGACATACTGGTTTACACTAGCTGGAAGTGGTTGTGTAGAGGAGCAAAGTTGCAGCATCTGACATTGTTTTTCCAAGAAGCTGAAGAGTTGCTTGAATCCTACTACTTCGAGCTCTGCATATTCCTTTTCAAACTCCAATCTCAATTTTTTTGTCTAATCTCGAGAGCAGGAGTTCGTTGAGAAGTAGGTTGGATGTTTAAGGCATTGAGGGCATCTATACTCCCTTGGAATGTATTGATTAGGTGGTGCACCTCACTCTCGGTTGAGCTGAGTTTATTTGGAGAATCCATAATTTGCCTGATGTATTCTACTACTGTAAACTTGGGCGAATGATAACGGCTCAGTAGGATGTTATATGCTACTTGAAAGTTGGCGCCAGGTATGCTGATGTTTTTTATGCAGTCCTTGGCTTTGCCTTTTAAGGAGGAGAGAAGGTAGTGGAATTTCTCGTTGTTGGAAAACTCGCTGTTATTCACTACCAAGCCTTCAGACATATCCCTGAAATGTAACCAGTTGGCTAGAATACCGCTAAAACTAGGAAGATTGATTTTCAGAAGTTGCATGTTTCTAGACAGCTATGGGATGACTGTGTTAGAACCTCATTGTTTACATAAACATTTTGTTCATTAGAGGCTTTCCTTAGTTTAGCCTCAAGTAGGTCGACAATTTCTTCAAATTCTACTCAGTAAGCATTGTGACTTGTGCATTTTCCTCATCATGTGCTTCTAGTTTGTCTTGAATTTGCTTAAATTCTTCATTAATGGCAAGCAATCTAATTTGACTTGAATAAGGTTAAAATCTGCCGTGTTTAATTCAGTATTCAAAAAAATTCTGAATGCATGTTAAAGTAGCTTTTAACATAGCTCATTTTTTGGTTTATACTCATCTGTTGGCTTCATTCATGTTAATGGTATTTAGTTACTGAAACACAAGCAAGAATAAAAATGTAGCTAGTTAAACAACATACTATTGTTATTTATTTATGCAAACAAACTTCCTGTTGGTGTTTTTAAACACACAAGCCGTGTGTGGGCAATGTTTGAGAGGTAGAACTGGAACTGTGTGTTTAAAAACACCAATAGTAAGTTTGTTGGCATAAATAAATAATAATTACCATATGAAGGTTGTTTAATCCTGGGACATAAAGTACTTACAATAGTAAGTCACCATTGGGGTAATTGTCTCTGATGTGAGACTGCCTTTGTGGTTTACCAGGAGAAATACGAACTGGTTTGAGAATTCAATGCCATTTTGGCAGATTGTCACAATAGCTCAATGGTTAGAGCACCTGCCTGGTAAGCGGAAGGTCTGTGG
The DNA here is from genome assembly GCA_030765045.1 of Tenodera sinensis. NCBI lineage: Eukaryota > Metazoa > Arthropoda > Insecta > Mantodea > Mantidae > Tenodera > Tenodera sinensis. The sequence continues at coordinate 13,318,931 of CM060968.1, read as the reverse complement.
TTCAAATCCCAGCTGTGGCATTGAATTTTTAAGTTCCAGTTCTACCTCTCAAACATATTATTGTGTTGTACAATGAATTGTCCTTCATAAATCACTTGACTTTTTTACTTGTTTCTTGAAGCCACTGCCCAAAATTGTTCATGTTATTGCTGTTTTCTTTTATAGTTGTTTGTTGTTTCAGATGCATGCATATTGGAGATGGTACAGAACTGCCAAGAGAAGTTGCAGATATCTACTGTGATCCTGTGAGCCAGCCTCCAGATGTGAATGCTTGTCATGTTGCCTGTCCTGGTGAATGTGTCCTAGGACCATGGTCAGACTGGTCTGATTGCCCACAGGTGAGTTCTGTTACTAACTAGGGGCTTCCATTCTACTTTTAGTGCAAATAAGCACCAACTAATATCATAATGAGACATAGGAATTGCTAAGTTTTAAAGCCAGGGCTAAGGTTACTAGATTACTATATGGAAATGTAGAACACAATTGTAAACACCCATCCACCCTATAGTCCGGACTTAGCACCCAGTGACTACCACTTGTTTCGCAAGTTGAAAGAATACTTGGCTGGAAGGCACTTCTGTGATGACGAGGTGAAAGATGAGGTCAGATGCTTCTTCAATAGCATGGCAGCAGGCTGGTATGACATGGGCATACAAAAACTGTTGCAGCATTTACAGAAATATATCAATCAAAATGGTGATTATATGGAAAAATAGAAAAATGTTCAAGCTTTAAAATTATGTACCATTTGTTATCATTAAATGTTTCTTCTAATTTTTTAAAAAAAATTAGAGACCTTATTTTTGAGTTCACCCTCATATGTGCACAGTAATACATTGTATGTATTTTGTTGACAGCCATGTGATACAAGTCAAGAAAGACAGAGAACGAGAGCTGTGCTGCGCAGTCCTGCTGGAGGAAACATACGTGGCAGTTCAGGGAATTCTGTGAACTCTATCACCAGCTGCCCACCTCTGATAGAAGCCCAGACTTGCCAGTTGAACGTCACTTGCTTCAGTTACTCATGGAAACACACAGACCTGGGGTCATGTCTACCTCTGGGTGGCAGTCCATGTGGTGAAGGAGTCCAGTCTCGTGCTGTATATTGCGAGCGCAGTGATGGAAGACCAGTAGCAGATAGGTAAGAGGTTACACAAAATTGGGTTTTTACATCCCACAAAACCTTTTTCTAAGTCCAACACCATATAAGCGCTGATGCCAGCTGCCAAAATTGCCCAGGAATAGCAGTGCAGGTAACCTCAGAAGTTGCTATTCTCTGCACCAATGCCCCAGACATATGTGTTGCAGACAATGTTAATTGTTAGAAGCAAACATGTTATGGCAAATTATAAGTAAGTGTTGTGTAGTGTTATTGACTCACCTTTTTGGTTTAAATTGATTATTACAACTCTGTTTTCAAACTTCCAAAGAAAGAAGATAATTATGGAGCATATTTAATTCAATATTTTAATGAAATATATAAATTTCTCCATAAACATGAAAACATGAGAAATATTAGCAATAATTAGTATTGTCAGGTGTAGACATAATGGCATTTACTGTAGCCATGAAAGTTTTTTGGGGGGAGGAAGGGGCACTCTTTAATGTGGTAGGTCCCATTGGACAATGAATGGATGAAATATGCTAAATAAGCATGGGTTGCATAGAGCTTAAAGTTAGCCATGTGTATCCATGATTTCAATTTTTTGACAGATTTTGTGAAGTAATGGCTGATGAAAAGCCCTCAGCAACAGAGAAATGGTGCTATGTGGATTGTCCTGTAGACTGTGAAGTAACTCAGTGGAGCCCTTGGAATCTGTCTACATGTCGCTGTGGACTCTCAGGTATGTTAGTTTACTATTATATTATTATTTATTTATGCCAACAAACTTACTGTTGGTGTTTTTAAACACACAAGCCATGTGTGGGCAATGTTTGAGAGGTCAAACTGGAACTTAAAAATTCAATGCCACAGCTGTAAGTGGAGGACCTGTGGTTCAAATACCAGCTGTGATTCAAATCCAGCTATGGCATTGAACTTTTCAGTCCCAATTCTACCTCTCAAACTTTGCCCACACACGGCTTGTGTGTTTAAAAACACCAACAGTAAGTTTGCTGGCATAAATAAATAATAATTATCAATAAATGCTTTTGCTATATAAACCTAGTCAATATTTCAAGTTTATCAATGTATTATCATACCGCTCTGTGTGATAATTGGGTATTAAAACAAAGAAGACCAGGTCTCAAAAGATCCGATGAACAAGTTTAGATAGTAATTGTTATTTTATGCCAACCAACTTACTGATGGTTTTAAACACACAAACCGTGTGTGGACAATGTTTGGGAGGTAGAATCAGGACTGAAAAGTTCAATGCCATAGCTGGATTTGAATCACGGCTCTGCTCCACATGCAGCTGCTCCAACCACTGGTTTTATGCCAGTGAACTTACCAATGGTTTTAAACACATAATACATTAGGTAATTTAATTAAACCTGGGACATTAAGTACTTATAATTGTAAGTTGCCCATGGGGTACTTATCTCAGATGTGAGATTCTCTTGTGATCTAACATGAAAATACAAATCAGTTAGGGAATTTAATGTCATACTGGTAAGTTGCCATGGTAGCTCAGTAGTTAGAGCAGTCATGCAGGAAGTGGAAGATATGTGGTCCAAATACCGGGTATGGCACTGAATTTTTCAGTGCTGATTCTACCTCTCCAAAGTTTAGATAAGTTAAAATGGAATATGTAGACTATAAGCTTCACTAATCTTTGTGTGTGGGGGTGCGGGTGCGCGTGTGTGTGCGCGCACATGTGTGCACTTGCGTGTGTAGTTGAATTAATCACTGACTTAAGTCACTATTATTCACTAGCTTTATCAAGGCAAAACAATTCAACAACTTACACCATATATAAAAGAAAAGTGAAGCCTATAGCTTCCATATATTTGTTATATTAGTAGATGATTTCAGCACTTGCAGATCTAAATAACGAAAAATTGAAGCTATTAACAGTGAAGCAACAAGATTCTAAAGTAGGAACAAATTAGAAACTAAAAACTTCACTTATCTTATTGTTTTAGTGCTAACCCTGGGGTTTCAAGCTGTGTCCAGCTCATTCTCAAAGCCATATGAGAATGAGCTGGACAGAGCTTGAAACCCCAGGGTTAGCACCAAAACAATAAGATAAGTGAAGTTTTTAGTTTCTAATTTCTTACTTTAGAAACTTGCAGATCTATTTACTCCTGCATTTGTAAACATTTAGCTTTGCACATTATTAGTTTCTGTAAAATGTCTTTATGTTAATTTTTATTTTAAGGTGATGTGATGATCAGAGAGCGACGTGTGGTAACTCAGCCAAGTGAAAATGGTCGCCCCTGTCCTCGACCTTTGATTCAGCGTAAACCATGCCCAGCAATTCCTTGCTATACATGGCATCGAAGCAAATGGGGACCATGTGATCTACAGGTAATACATTCAATATTATTCTAAAGTAAGAACAAATTAGAAACTAAAAACTTCACTTATCTTAGTAATATTGCAAGTTCTTTGGTGCAAAGCTGACTAAAGCTTCGAGAATATTACTAAAAAATGAAGTTTTTAGTTTCTAATTTGTTCTTACTTTAGAATCTTGTTCCTTCACTGTTAATAGCTTCAATTTCCTTAATTCAATATTATATTGATTTAAAATAAGCCTGGTAACAGAATTACGAGGTGCATCCAGAAAGTAAGTCTCGATCGCATCCAGAGATGGCACCACCTGTCAGATAGGAATGTGCTTGCACAGGAGAAGAGAGGAAGTATATGGCAACATTACAGTAAAGTTTCAGTTTTGTGACTGCAGTAGTTACTGCTCTGTGCTAGGAGAAAATGGCTGCTCCGATAATGTCTCCCGCCAAATGCGAGGTTCGTGCAGTCATCCGATTTTTGCATGCTCAAAAGCAATCTCCAGCAGAGATCCATCGCCAATTGTGTCATGTGTATGGACAAGATATGTGTGACAGTAAGGTAAGACGATGGTGCAGGCAATTCACGGAAGAAAGCACCAATATTCACGACGAAGACCATAATGCTCGACCGTCCCTGATGATGCCAGAAGTGTTGGAAATTGTGCAGAACCGGCGCTTCACAATTCCAGAACTCTCGTCAGTTTCCCCAGATCTCTCGCTTGCTTTTGCACGAAATTGTCTCTCGGTGGCTTGGTTTTCACAAAGTGTGTGCAAGATGAGTGCCTAGACCACTGACAGATGAACACAAAACCAACCGTCTGGCCATAGCATTGACATTCCTACAGCTATACGCAGCAGAAGGTGACCAGTTTCTCGGCAATATTGTCACTGGAAATGAAACATTGGTGGCAAATATCACACCAGAGACAAAACAACAATCAATGCATTGGCGGCATAGTGGTTCACCTACGAAGATCAAATTCAAGCAGACAGTCTCTGTCAAAAAATCATGTGCATTGTCTCTTGGGATCGACGTGGGTGCAGAATGAAGTGACTTCGTGGCTGCGGACATTGGCGGCAGAATCCTATGACTTGGGCATACAATTAATGGTGGCACCGTTGCGATAAATGCCTCAACAATGGTGGTGACTATGTTGAAAAGTAGCCAGTGAGTCTATGTAATTATTCCAATAAATATTTCTTACGTAGTGATGTTTTTGTTCTCTTTATTGCTCATCGGGACTTACTTTCTGGATGCACCTCGTAAAATGGATTATTGAGTGTATACAGTATATTTCCAGCAAAATATTGTATTATCTTGTATTTGCTAATACAAAACTTAGTTATAAAACTGACTCCAGAAAGTATGAAACACTTAAGCACTAGAAAGTGCCAAATAAATGCTCACATGGGACACAATGTTCTCTACACAAACAGTTAAGGGGAGGCATCTGTGAAAATGACTAAAATCCACAATTTTTGTCATAATGTGAAAATTGTCAAAGTATATCTAGTACATCTACCAAATTCCACTTTTCTATGCAAGATAGGTTTTGCAAAAAAATAAAAAATTATTGGGAATTTTTTGGTGCTATTTTAGTGTAGTATAAGAAATGCTTCACGTAAAATATTTGTTATAAATAAAGTAAGCTCTGGGTATGTTTCTTTTGATTGTCTACAAAACCTGGTATTTTTATTTAGCTATCAAATACTTTAGGGGGAAAAAATTATTCAATACATTAATAGTTATCTTTCCTCAAATTATTAATAATTTTCAAAAACAAAATCCGGTAACAAACTGCTCTATCTAGAGTATTTAAAGTACCAGGTTTCATGAAGCAGCTATCTAAGAATATGTGTGCAAAATTTTGAAGCAATCTATTAAGAATTGCACTAGAAGTATTTTGAATATTAAAATATTTAAAGAAAAAAAAAAATAGAAAGTGAAGAAAAACGAATTGACAGTTTTAAGTGTATGACAACATATATTTACTGCTTTAGAATTTCCTTGGATCATATGAAAGCCCTTCAGATAACTGTTTGACTTCTTATTAAGTTTTGCTACTCTTAATTGTCTTTTTGCTGATTTAAATCTATTTAATGTCTTTAGTGCACTCAGCTTTAATCTTTGCTTATCGCTAACCTTATTAATTCGTTTGCTAATTGGACTACTTTACTAGCTGTGACTCTTTCCTTTACATAGGGTAGCCTCATAACCCATACTGAATCCACTAATAGCTAAAGTCCTTGCAATTTGCAATTTAATTTTAGAAACAAAAATGCTTGTAAACAATTTAAAAATATGACCATGTGATTAACACATGTACAAGGCAAAGATTTCACCATACTTTAGACTGTTTTACATACATTCACCATCAAGGAATCTGACCAGCTGGTTTAAACCTCGCAATTGTATGCAATTTTGCTGTAATGTGGTAATGAATGCATTTCAGGAACCATGCTCAGCTGCACACATATATTTAAATCATGTAACAGCCCTTTAAATGGCTATGCGGCGTGAGTAACAGTAGATTCTGAACGTACAAAGCACAGACATAATTTTAAGGCAAAAAACGAAAAACTTAATTTATTATTATTTATTTATGCCAACAAACTTACTGTTGCTGTTTTTAAACACACAAGCCGTGTGTGGGCAAAGTTTAAGAGGTAGAACTGGAACTTAAAAATTCAATGCCACAACTGGGATTTGAACCACAGACCTTCCGTTGTGGCATTGAATTTTTAAGTTCCAGTTCTACCTCTTAAACTTAATTTATCATTTTGGCCTAAATTTCACCAATGCCTCTCCTTAAATCAAATAGTTTATGTACCTTTAAGGTAAATTGTCTTTTAATTAACACCAAATGGCCATATATTTACCAGAAGTTTCTGGGACAGTTTCTGGTATGTCACCTGAACAGATGGAGTGTCAGCAAATGTAACCACTAAACTAAAAACCCCTAGTATAACACCCCATGAAGGACCAAGGCTTGCCGCCCAGCCGCTGCGTCCCATACCTCTGCCCACTACAGGCATCATTGGTGGGGTGCAATACTGTAGGGTGGTAGTTATACAGCCTTCTCGACCTGGAGCCGCTGCTTCTCCATCAGGTAGCTTTTCAAATGGTCCCCCAGGACCTAACGAGGTTGGGTGCACTCCGTGCCAGACCTACCAGAGGGGATAAAATCCCCATGCTGGTACTGGGGATCGAACCCAGGTCCTCTGCGCCAGAGGTAAGTGCGCTACCAACTGTGCTACGAAGGCGGTCAGGGATAAATGTGTCACACCTGGCTTTTGGTGAATTGCAATATCTTATGTTCTCTATATATTATACTGACCTTGAAATTTCATCCCCCTCTCATAGAAACAAATGAAGAGCAACAGTACTTCAGAAAACCAACAACATGTTGAAAAACTCAAAGCAATATCATCTCAGATAATATTAATATATCAAATATTTCCGAAATCGTTGATGCCACAAACAAGTTATTTGAAATAAATTACATTTTTAAAGAGGTCTAAATTTTTATGCAGTACAAAAACGTCTGTCCTATGGTGCACCCATTATACAAAATTAATATAAAGAGAACTTAACAATTGTTCCCAGAAAATCTAAGATACACATTTTTAGTCATGTAAATATTGAACAGTGACAAAATCCAGTCCTATTACTTCTCTATCACTTTGTTGACTTATAAAATTTGACCACAAATACAGTTTTCTTCTCATCATTAACACAGTTTACAGTCCTTGTGCTATCACAACTCACAACTTTTAAATCTCATAATCTTGTTCAGTCTTTTTAGTGTCTTTCTTCACTTTCCCTGTCTCATGTACTAACTACAATGTCCTAAATGCTTGTGAATCTTCTTACGATGACACACATACACACAGCTGGCTCATAACTGTCTGACTGACTGACTGACTGACCCTGCTGCTCTCTCATGTCCTTTTATATACTGAAGATGACATCACACCGACCTTCCTTGACTCCACATAGCATGCACACACATCCCAGTAATGACTTGCCCTTGAACGTTCTTGACCTCTTTGTTTATACCACCTCATTGTTACTGTCATGTACACACAGCAGGCATGCATGGCAACCTGACCTTGAACGTCTTGCCTGCTCACTGGTACATTACGCGATACAAAGTAGCCCAGCCCCACCCATCCACTGCCGTGTGCTGGGCCCAATGGCACACTATCTTAAATATATGATATTTTAATCAAAATACAGGATTTCCAAATATTTTCTCTATAAGGGGTAATCTGTGGTTGGGGATTTTCTGGAATACCTTGATATTGCATCATTGCAACATATTGAACTTAAATACCAAGTTTGCTAACCTGAGGTTTTGTTTTAGAGTTACATTGTTCATACACACAGAGAAATCTTTCTATTGGTCTGGGTGGCTCAATCAGTTAGGTGCTGGCCTGCTGATCCCAAGTTGCTGGGTTCAAAAACCTGGCCCAGAACAATAATTTTTAAGTGTTCCTGCAGGACCAAATTCCAGCACACTGGCAGCGTTAATATAAACCCAGCAATCGACAGTGTGGTTAACAAACAAAGTAAATAATTAGAGACCTTTGAGAGGGAGAATCAGGACCGAAAAATTCAGTGCCACAGCTGGGATTTGAACCATGGATCTTCCACTTCACATGCGGCTGCTCTACCATAGCTCTGCCACTGAGCTACCATAGCCAACTTGCCAGTACTATATTAAGTGCTGTATCTCCTGCGATTAAATAACTTTAGATGGTAATTATTCTTTTTATGCATGTGCATATGCACAATTACCACCTGTTATTTAAGTCCAGGACATAAAATACTTATGATTGTAAGTTGCCCTTGGGGTACTTATCTCTGATGTAAGATTCCCTTTTGGCCTACTGGGAAAGTACGAATCAATTGGGGGAATTCAATGTTATACTGGCAAGTTGGTCATAGTAGCTTAGCGATTAGAGCAGCTGCACATGAAGCAAACGATCTGTGGTTCAAATCCTGGTTATGGCATTAAAAAAAGCCTTGATTCTAACTCTCAAACTTGCCCACGCACGGCTTGTGTGTTTAAAAACCCTGCAGTTAGTTGATTTGACATAAAAACATAACAATTAAGGACTTATTTCTAAAAATGCATGTTTTTATTCAGGGGGCCTCAAAACATGTATTTTCAGTGAAATCTCGATGTGCCCAAACTTTTGGATAGAACGCAGTACTATCTCTACCTACTAGTAAGAGAAAGTAATAAGCAGAATAAGAAAATGTATAAATAAATGTACTGGGCATCAGATGCAAAGTTTTAACTTAATATAAACCAGTCCTCACTTGTGCATTAGGTATGGAAGGTTTATTGATCCATATTAAAGACTAGTGTGAAACATTCCACATGGAGTGCACCGTTGCGGACTGCCTCCATAGCACAGTTGTTAGCGCGCTTGTCTCTGGCGTGGAGGACCCAAGTTCGATCCCTGGTACCAGCATGGGGATTTTATCCCCTCTGGGAGGTCTGGCACGGGGTGCACTCAGCCTTGTTAGGTCCCGGGGGGCCCAATTGAGGAGCTACTTGATGGAGAAGTAGCGGCCCCAGGTCTAGAAGACCGCATAACTGGCCGGGAGGGCTCAGTGCACTGACCACGTCCCACCCTCCAGTACTGACCTCACCAATGACGCCTGTAGCAGGCAGAGGTGGGGTACGCAGTGGCTGGGTGGTCTATCGTGCCGGGGTTTAGTTAGTTCAGTGCACTGTTGCTAATGCGTAATGAAAAATGTGCAGGGAGCTTGGTGTGGACATGGACTAATGAGACGCAACGTGACCTGCATGCGAGGAAGTACAACTGTGGTAGAGCCCAGGCTCTGCCAACTGTATTCAAGCAATACATATTCTGCCTTGGACCTGAAGACAGAGGAAAGGTGTTATGCTCCATGTAGGGGCGACTGTCGAGTGTCAGAATGGAGCCATTGGTCACATTGTCATCGCAACTGTCAAGCTGCAGATGTGGGTAAGTAAAACTGTCTTCTGGTAGTGTGTATGTAGAGAAGTAGAAAATGCCAAGGCTCCACAAACACTTCTTCAATATACAATCTGTAGTTACATCTTACAATGGAAAATAAATATCACTATTATTCTGGACATTTCCTGCTAATGCATGAAGTCCTTCTCAGAATTTTGATCAAGATAAGCAGGTTTGTAGATGAAAGCATACTGAAAATAATAAGGCAATTGTTAATGGCATGACATGGTATGCAAAAGTATTGGCATTAAGGTGCAATTGTTACACATATGATCCATGGTTTGAGTCCTGGCTATGGCATTGAACTTTTCAGTTCTGATTCTACCTTTCAAAGTTTACTTACTGTTCATGCAAATCAGTCAGATACGCAGTACAAGGAGCAGGGTGAGAGAGGGCGGAGCCTACAAGCAATAGCAAAGCAGTACATAAACGCACAAAATAGCATAAAAACAGGGATGACAAACACGTATTAGTTGGTATCAGTTTTGTATTAACTAAAATTATTTAAAATCAAACTGTAAGTAGGCTCTTACAGAGTGTATTAATACTGCTGATGAAACCAATTCATGCTTTTAATTTGTTAGTGGATGTTTTTAAGTGTCAGTCTTTCTTTTTATACATGCTTAGGCTTTCATGGCCGGCATTAATCCTATAGAAAGTAGTTCCCAGGCTTGTAGGTCGTGGTCCAGCCGATGAATAAATATCTGGCAGTTTTGCCCAAGACTGCATTGAGCATCTTCAGAGAGTGACTGCTGGCTGGTTAACAACTAGAGGGCCATTGATGGAACACCTGGCTTATATATAGGTGAGAGGGACTGCCTCTCATCTCTTATTGATTGTTTGTACACCAATCACTACTATGTGGCTGTGGGAACTGCCACATGATTGGTTCTGTTGGCGTTTTGAGGCTTTGGTTTTGAATTGTCTAGCACCAGCATATACGTGTAGTTTCTTCTTTTCTATTGAAATTGTTTTTATGTTTGTGGATCTCAACAGCTGTACTGAGAAGTCATTGAGATCCATAAATATGTGGGGTAAGTGTAGGCTTTCCCGCCCGGGATTGATAATTATAAAAGAAACTTCTGGGCAGATTTTTCGTGGTCCGCTGGAGTATCTATGGTCACCCTCCCACTGGTACAGAGCCAATCAGAGCCCCTCCCACCAGCCATGCCACGTGTCGGCCCAGAGTCAATCAGAGATATCCATAACTATTTGTTGTATAGCTTTGAGAATGAGTTGGAGTCAACTCGAAACTTGTTAGCACCAAACAACTTGGAATATTACTAAGATAAGTGAAGCTTTTAGTTTCTAATTTGTTTTTACTTTAGATTCTTGTTGCTTTATTTTAATAGCTTCATTATTTCCTTATTTAACTGTATAAAGTGTTCACTGGTGCTAGTAATGTGTGTTCTGTAATGCGTGTGTTTACATACATTGAGTGGTCCCTATATAGACAGAGCCACTATAGATAAAAGTCCGGATAATAATTTTCTATTTTATGACACCAGCCGTGAAAGCTTACACAATTTGATCAAGTTATCACAAGTTCTAAATATTAATATTACTAATCCATATGATCAATGAATCAAGGCATTGTGCCATGTAGGAGTTAGATGAATTAGACATCCAGACATTTGTCTGGGGGCACCTTTCTGCCATTTGCCAGTTATGAGGACTGAGGTAGACCTAGAAAAAGCCTCAATCAGGGAACACACCCAGGTGGGATTTAAACTGCAGACCTCCCATTCATGAACCTGTGTCTTAATTTCAGCCACTTATGTTGGTATGGCTAGAGAAACTCATGTGAATACAATGTTCAAGGTACTTTCTTCATATCAAGAATCAGCTTCAAAAAATGTTTGCACCTCATAATATTATTAGAAATAGAACTCGTAAAATTGATAAAAACATGTGTGGGCAATTCTAAAGTAAGAACAAATTAGCAACTAAAAACTTCACTTATCTTAGTAATGTTGTAGGTTATTTTTTTTTTTTCAACCACTGACTCGAGTTTCAAGTTGTCTCCAACTCATTCTCAAAGCCAAGTGAAGTTTTTAATTTCTAATTTGTTCTTACTTTAGAATCTTGTTGCTGCACTGTTAATAGCTTCAATTTCCTTAACCTCTTGAGGGATATCGACGTGAAATCACGTCAATTTAAAATGACGGATGAGCGATATGGGCGTCCTGTGCGTTTAAGCATTTAACCCTTATTTATCCTTTATCCAACTCAACTTATTATAATTTTCCCTTTATGAAACATTTTAGTAAGGTCTATATACTTTATTGGCTTACCTTAATATGTTCATTCTGCAGTGATTTGCCTCAAAACAGGGATAAACACACAAGGGTACGTACATCTCCACATTCGTGAATTCCCTTCTTGCGGCACACGAAACACTTTGGAGATGGGCAGGACTTCTTTGCTGTTGGTGGTATCCTTTTAGGATAATGTTTTCCTTGAAGTCTGAGGGGTGCAGGAGTTTTGGATTTTCAACCCCCAACGTGGTATTGTTCAATTAGGCTGCGAGCTATTTATAGTCGGCAGTCAAGGTTGGTCATTGTCCTGTGTGGGTTTAGAGAGCTGTCCAAATCCCCAAACAATTGTATATGGTTATATCCAGTTGGTGCAAAAACACCTTTTTATACCACTTCTCCCTTCAGCTACAAGCAGGAAAGAATACGTATGTATTTCAACAAAGAAAGACACGGACTCTACTAAGTTACGAAACTCGCGTAAGCAAAAGTTGCAATGTTGATCTATTCTGATGACTCAAGAGACCACGCATACAGTAGTGCTTTATTACACAGTATGTTGACGCATAAGCCACACATACAATGGGTGTTTCTTTACTGTATCTTTCCGAGAACTTATATTAGATGCGTTCGACAGAGCAAAGTTGACTTTTCACCACAGTGAAACAAAATTGTGCCATTTCAACGTTTTGTAAATACAACTCAACTTTGCTGATGATGTACATTTATACTGCAAATAACGAGTTTTATACCAGTTTTTGTTTCATTAAAATAACTTAATATTTACACAAAATACAGCTGTGTATATATGAAGCACTTTTAGCGCATTTAACAATTTAAATGCTAGCAGTTCTCAGCTCACGGACGTTTTAAATGGCCATCGCTCAAGAGGTTAATTAATGTGTGGGCAATGTTTGAGAGATAGAACTGGAACTAAAAAACTCAATGCCACAGCTGGGATTTGAAACACAGGCCCTCCACTGAGTACCTGCCTGGTAACCAGAGGGTCTGTGGTTCAAATCCCAGTTGTGGCATAGAATTTTTTCAGTTCCAGTTCTAGCTTTCAAACATTGCCCACACACGGCTTGTGTGTTTAAAAACACCAACAGTAAGTTTGTTGGCATAAATAAATAATAATAATTATTTGATAAAACAGTTACATATCAAGTGTCCAGTAAAATATGTTGATCTTCTGCAACAATCCCATTAATATGTTATTCCACTTATGTGAAAAATAAAGCTCTGTAAAATTAAAGATGGACATAGTGAAGTTTGTGGAGCTTTGAGCATTGTGAGGTAGTAAGTGACAATGTGTGCTCCTCACCCCACAGAAGGACAAAAGCCTGCTGAACTTCTTGCAGGGGGCTATCAGACACGTTCTCGAGCCATACTGAAGCCCCCGACTCCAGGGGGAGAGCCGTGCCCTACAGCGTTGTGGGAGACGAGGCCATGCTTCACTGGACCTTGTCTTACCTTCAACTGGGTGGTCGGTGATGATGGACAAATCACCTGCCAGCGCTCAGATGGTGTTGTGGTAGTTGGTAAGTTTATTCTTCCTTCCATACTGCTCAACATCTTTAATTTTACCTTTTCTTTTTGTTGACATTTTCACAAAGCTAAAATATACAGGGTGGAAGGGAATTCATTACATTCCTTCTAATGTGTGCTACATAGAAGCATTACAAACAAAAAATCAAATGGCATTTTGTCCTTTGATCAGCCAATTTCAAAAAAATAGTTTTATCCAAATTGGTTGTGTAATTCCACAAGAACGTACGAAGATAACAGTTTACTTGTAAGATGCGTAGAGTAACTTATTTCTGACATAGCTTCGGTAGTAATTATGCGACATCACACAGGGTTTCGAAATAATTAATCAGTTAAAAGATGCTAAGGAATACTTTGAGCTGCTCTTTCAGACGTGCAGTAAGTTGGCACTGTTGCATTCAGGTTGGTCAGGGAATTGATCAAATTTGTGGATGTAAACAGGTTGGGCACTTTTGTGAAATGTTTTGGGAGCTAACGCTTGTGATTGGCCTACACTCTGTTATGCTGTTTTTTATTTAGTGAGCTAGGGAAAGTGACACACAATGTGCAGTGTTGCCAGCTTGTTTTCGACAAAACTAAAATATCTCCATAGGAAATGGTCAAAGACCAAAACGTAAGATACAAAATGTGTTCCAAACGATGAGTTCTACCACTGGTTTAAATTAATGTAATGACTTACCTTTCACCCGGTATAGCATTTATTTTCATGCTTATATATTCTACCTACACACAAACTTTGAGGTTAGAAAGTAATACAGTGAAATGTCATTTAATGAACATCACTTTAACATATACTTCAGTTCAATGTAAAAAACTGCATTCCACTTATATAGCTTAATAAGCATCTGTGCTGAATAACTTGAATTGTATGAGCATTGGTACAATGAAAATCCCAGTGTACCAAAAATAAGAAATTATCCTTAACCTCATAACATACCTATTATTTTACAACGTAGTGGCTCTTTTGTCACCAATTTTTCTTGTTGCCAAAATGAAATATTGCACTAAGTACAATAATAATGGTAACAATGAAATTAATTTTTTTGCGTTTAACAATGGAGATTTTAATCTCTGAATAACCCCTAGATTAAAATCAAGAGTGCACTTGTGATACATTTAACTTTTTTTCTTCCTGAAATTACATTTACAAGCCAAATCTTGGACATTGAAGCACTAAAAATGAACAGCAACAATAAATAAATGTTAGAACCATTGTTTATATGTTTGTGGCTGTGTGAAATACCTGAAGGATCAATTTCACACCATACTCTGGTACTTGCAATAACACTCAGATAAAACTCACTCATTACTTCTCCTCATAACTTTCAGACACACTAAATTCAATACTTCACTCTTCACTTTCCATTTTCATAAAGTGTGAAAAAGCAACACACAAACTGCAAGAAAGGATTGTAACCATGACCTCTAGTATGAGTAAAATGCGTGGAAAAATATTGAACTGGCTGATTCTGCTGTTGGCAGAACTATACATCAGACCACAGCAAAATCAAGAGAAAGAATCAAGAGACCACTAAAACACTACTGTGCTTTTCAAATGGGAAGAGTTCTGACCTGCAGTCAATGAGATACGTTTACATGCACAGCGTTCGAAGTTCATTATCCCAACTCTTCACATTTCTTGGCATGCATCAAGCCCCACTTAAGGTGAAAGCAATATGACAACACAGCAGGACTCTGATTGGTTACCAGCCTGGAGACGCTCAAGGACAAACTCCTTCCCATTTGAAAAGCCCAGTAGACAGAGCAAGCAAATTCTACCTTTCAAAAAGTATATCGGTCGCAAATGTGAAATCCAAGTATACTCTGCATTCTCCCCCCCTCCCCCCCCCCCCCCCCCCTGTTTTATACACACACAGAAGTAATCGTTTCAGGCCATCTATGGGTCACATTAATCATCCCACTGCATTTATATTCACTCCTTTTCTTTTTCCTTTCTATTTTTCCAATATTTCTTCATCTTGTCACTTGGCATTTTATTATTTTGTCAAAATTAAAAACACAATATATTCGGGCTTTTATATTAAGAAGTTGATAGAGGGTTCTTCATTTAAAACATAATGGCTGCACGGCATTTTGCCTGTGTGCAATTGGGTGTGTCACAGCCAGCTTTGCTCCTACATAAACTCCGCACATAAAGCATGTGTAACACTCTTACCTTATAGAAGGTGCTGGAAATGTCGTCCACCCTCGCGAGGCTAAACAAACATATCAGCAGAACATATTTTGAATAAGTTTGGCCACTGTAATGTTTCCAGTTTCATTTCTAATATTTTGTCTGAGTTGTTGCAACGTAGGTGGACTTTTCTCGTAAACTTCGTCTTTCAGATTACTACCCCACACACTGTTGGATCAGGGGAGTGAGAGGGCCATACACCAGCACTAATCACTCTATCTTCAAACACTTCCCTAATTTTATTGGACTCCTCTGGGCAATAGCAGAATCTTGTTGAAAGCACCCATATGATTTCTCTTCCTATATCAGTTCATGATGAAATGGGATCAAAATGTAATTTCGGTGCCCCTCTGCATTTACAGTCTGCTCGTAGAATATTGGGCTAATTGGCGTCTAGTGCTAAAAGCACACCAAACTCCAACTCTCCTATCATAATGATGGATTTCTAGAACCAAGGTGGATTTTCAGAGGGCCAGTACCAACTGTTATGAATGGAACCATGCCTCGTCGGAAAAGAACAGAAGTTATGGATCAATTAAGCCGTCATTCACTGATGAAAGAAACCATTCACAATAATGCATTCGTGATACTGGGTCACCTTGTTTTAAAGCATGGACATTTGTATACTTACACGGTTTAGTTTTAAGGGTATAGTTGTTCTACATGTAGAAGACTGAAATTCCCACCTGTTTTGCTAATTTTGGGACAGACTTGGGTGGTGAACATTCAAAACATGTGCCTATTTTGTCTAACCTTTCTTCTGTTAATACTGTACATCTACACTTTTATTTTTTGTTTGCCACAGAACCAGTGGTTTCGAATTTCTTCACAATCTCATGAATTGTAAATCTGGAAGGAGACACTTCAGCAGGGAATGTTTGAATATATGCTGTACGAACACAGCTTGTAAATTCCATTTATAATAACTTTTACACATGAAAGATATACGGTAGGAGTGTTATACATGCTTTACATTAAGAGTTTATGGAGGAGCAAAGCCAGCTGTGGCACACGCGTGACATGTTGTGCACCTGTTAGGTTTTAAATGAATCCTATTTATGATCACTTGAGCAAATTTTTAATAGTGTAACAAAACTGCAAATTGTGAAATCCTGTTACTTATCTAACACTTTACTTTCCTCTAAATTTTACTACAAATGCACAATTTTCTTCTCAATGCTAACACAGTTTATAGTCTTCTTTGCTATTACAATTCACAATTGTTCTTCTGTTACTCTTTCTCAGTCTTTTAATGTTATTCTCCACTTTCACTGTCTCTTATTTCTTGACTATTATGATACAATCACTTAACACATATGTACTCGCTGACAGGCTGGTCGACTGACTTTTGTAACTTACACAGCTAAACAATAGCTCAATTCAAACTGTAATTACTACTCTGCTGTGTCTATTCTATTTATACTGGAGCTGGTGTCACATGACCTTTGAGAACCCTCCATATACATGTGCAACAATGAGTCATCGGAATTAACTAGAAGCTTCTGGACACTGGTGTTATCGCACTGTTCAATCACATACACACAGTCACTGGTTGCCCTGTAATCTCAGACCTTTCCTTTGTGATTTACTGCCATGTTTACAGTCACATACACACACAGCCGTTTGCCATATCCACGGTCATCCGGCCCCCTCTCGTCCATATATTGTTGAATGACCCTGTGTCACAGTACTTTTGACTTCCTGAACAATTTACATTTTCATTTCTTGATTCAGAGTGGCTTTTCATCCCTGGCTGTATGTGACTTCCTTCAGCTTTTGTCATATAAGGTCTCTTTTGTCTAATCAAATACCATAGTCCAGTAGGCTCTTTAAAAGGTGCAGTTAAATTTTTACTGTTGGTTTCAATTTTCATATACTTATACTATCTAGTGGTAGATCATTATTTGTTTTTTCCCTTGATCATGCAAAGAGAATAAAATTTTTAAGCCATCACATTGCAATCTTTTTTTTAAACCTTGACTATCGCCTTAAGCTAATGTATTCTTATAAGGAATGTATAAATGTAAGATACATGTATTAGTTAACAAGAAGCAGACAGAAGAATTAAGATTTTTTATTTTAGTGTTCAATTAAATTACATGACATGATGATGATTGTTGTAGGAGGTTGTGATGGGAAGCCAAAACCTTGCACAGAGGGAGACTGCGGAGGAATAGCACATGCCAAGTGTGACACACAACTGGGGATGTGTGTTTGTAACTCAGGATACGAGCCTCTGTACGACCAGCACCGACTGCTGCACTGTACGACAGCTGGAGGTCACACAACAGTAGTGATGGCAGACCAACATCGGGCACTTCCCACAGACTCTCCCCCTCTACACGATGCTGCAGCGGCAGACAAAGATGAGATACAGTCTCGCTTTTACTTCCCTAGTGAGTATTGTCATAATTAAGTAGAAATTTATAAACAGTGATGTTTTTCTAATATGTATAATCACTGGTGAGCCAAAAATATGTACAATATCTTGAACATGTTTTTGGTATTAATTATACTCGTCCTCGACAAGTGTTAACTAGTTCCCAGTGGATGAATTTGCCATGGACAAATATGAAGTGCTGACATCTATCGGTGATGTGATTAACTACCAAAGATTATTTGGTAGTGACAGTTTAAAATTCATTACTCTGTATTCACTCTAAGGTTGATCTGCGTGAAACTAAACCCAGGTGGCCAGTGCACAGTTATAGTGTGTCCTTCAGCCATTCGCGCCAGAAATACTGTAACAACACAACCATGTGGTGAGTGCATGTAGTATGTAATAGGAAGGAACCAATCCGTTATTCTGTCAACTTAAAGAGTGGCTAACGTGTAACTAGAGGTTAAAGACAATAAGATTGTTACAACATAAACCTTTTGTAGCACTTTGTCAATTGTTAGCAGCTCGTTTTTAAAGAAGAAATTTGTGCACTGTTACACGAATTGCATTTTTAACGAAATCGTCACATTCTTGCATGGCATATTTAACATGCTTTCTTTTTTTTTCCGGGTGTAACCACTTTTTTTTTCATTTCAGCTGTTTCTGAGCACTGTTTATACTGGCATTCAAAGCACCGGTGAACTCTGAAGTTATTTTCATTACTTCTTTGATGGGAAGAGTTGGCTATTTCTCACATAACTTATATAGTACCTGGGCGACCGAGCTTTTCTCGGCGTTTTTTTGCCTGTTTTTGTATTTTTTTTTTTTTAATTTTTTTTTAATTTTTTTTTTTATTATGCGAGAAGATACTTAGATAAACCTGAAAGGCAAAACATTAACTAAATAATCATTTTTGTCGCAATTGTTAAGAGTAATTTCCGAGATACAACAGATATAGAAATACATAAAAATATTTCTTAAACACCATTATTTCAACTGTAAAACGTCTACTGCTGAACGCAGGCCTGCCCCATAGATATCCACCTAGTTTGAGGTTTTCGTCAAGCATTTGTTCCACTGTGGAGTTCAGTTCTTTGGTGCTGCGATTGACTCCAGGGCATTAACACGTTGGCCAAGGTCTTTCATATTTCCGTCGAGTTCTTCCATGGCTTCCTTAACCCCGGCCAGTCGCTCGTTAATATTCTCCAATAGATCTATCTTCATATTGGACATTCCCACCTTCATCTCTTCCGTTTGTAACGAAGGTGTTCAGTGTACTGTTGACCCAGGTAGTTTCCAATTTGTAACGTTCCTTCTTCTTACGTGGAGCTTACCTCACTGAGATCTGAGGGTACCATTTGCTGTTTGGTGTTGGGGGGCGTCAATCCTTCCTTGCCTGGCTAACACAGCGATGAGCATGAACAACTCTTTCTTTTTTCTGCAGTCCTGTTAAATGTATATATCTAGGGAGTGGTGCGGAACAACACGCAGTTTGATTAATTATAAGTTCACATTTAAGTTGTTGAATTAGTTTATTTTTACTATCACACGAGAATACACGTTTAGATATGATGGATTGGCGTCCTTTCCTATGTACGGGGTTCACCCGTCGATGCCACGGACCACGCACTATTCTATGTTCGATAAGTTCTTTATATTGTGACCCGCGTCGTAAAATAATGTATCTCTTGTGTCAAGGGTAATTCCTTCTTACTATTACACATGAATATTTGTATATTATGGTATATATGCCATAATACCACAGTTTTTACTCGGACTTGGTGTATCAGACGCGACGCCAATCCAGATAACACATGAACAAGACAATTGAATATCTATATCATTGCCCACTTTAACAACAATTCAAAATTTAAGGGGGCTTTTTCTGCCACCACTATAAACACACATTTTAAATATTTTAGGAGGCTTCTTCTAAACAATATCGCCTCACGTTTCAGAGTTTACATTTTCAATTTGGCTTCCATTTTTGTTTCCATTTTTTCAATTTTTGTTCCCATATTTTCTATTCTGTAGTTTACATTTTTCCAGTTCGGCTTTCATATTTGTTTCCTCACCGCATTCCGGAATTCATTTCATTCCCCATTATGTCCATCTTAGCTCACATTTGTTTCATCAACAGTTCCATATCGTGCTTTTCGGCGCACTCCTGACACTAATTGTGATTACTTTACTTTTTTGCTATTTTATTTATTTTTTATTAAAACACCTGAGCAAAAGCACTGTTGAGGAATAAAGATTACAGGAAGAATAGCTGGTTGATAAAGCCATGTGAATGTACTGCGCATTTGTGTTTCAATCAAATAGAAAGTTGTATGAATTGTTCTTAATTGTTTGGGGAAGTGGGAGTAGTGAAAGAAATGTGATTGTGTTTTACTAAAGAAAAATGAGTAGAAAAACCGTGTGAATGTTATACGTTGCACTTATATTTCAAATGTTTGGAAAAATGTATGGACTGTTTGTAGAAGAGGGAGTAGTATGTTAGGTAAAAGCAAATGGAGTAGAGAAAACCATGTGAACGTAATACATTGCGTGGTAAAATGGATTCCATAAAAACCTTCGACATGAACACACTTAGATATGTCAATTTTCATGGTCAACCGGCATTGGAGTTTACTCATTCTTCAACATACGATATGTATAGGCATTGGTATGTATGAAGTTGATAAACGATAGGAATAACATGTGAATTGTTATGTAAAACAAAAGTGAATAGAGAAAATAGTATGAATGTAATTCGTTGTATTTCTGTTTCAAATATATAGCAAATTGTATGAATTGTATGTTGAAGGGCGAGTAGCTAAAGAAGACATCGTGTCTCATAAAGGAAGAATTAGTAGAGGAAATCGTGTAAATGTAATAGGTTGCATTTATATTTCAATCATAGGAAATTATATGAATTGTATGTTGAAGGACAAACAGAGGATACATGAATGTGCTACGTAAAACAAAAGCGAGTAGAAAACCATTTGAAAGTAATACATTGTGTAGTAAAATTGTTACCATAATAACTTTCTCCATTAAAAATACATATACGTGCCAAATTTCGCGATGATTAAGTGGTTTTAGAGATCAACAGTTACATATATACAAACATCCAATTTGTATATATAGATGATAGAAATTGTTTGTAGAAGAGTGAGTAGAGAAAGAGATGCAAATGGGTTACCTAAAAGTAAGTAGAGAAACAACTGTGAATGTAATATGCAGCATTTCTATTTCAAACATACAGAAAATTGTATTGACTTCTTTGTAGAAGAGTGAGTAGAGAAACAGATGTGAATGTGTTACCTAAAAGTGAGAGGAGAAACATACAGAACATGGTATGACTTATTTTAAAAGCAAGGTTTTTTTTGTTTTTTTTTGTGCGTGTAAAATTGTACTTTTATGGAAAATTGTTCATAGAAGAGTAGAGAAAGAGATGTGAATGTGTTACCTAAAAGTACTTAAGTAGAGAAAACACTGTGAATGTAATATGCAGCATTTCTATTTCAAACATACAGAAAATTGTATGGCTTATTTCTAGAACAGTGAGTAGAGAAACAGTTATGAATATTATTATTTATTTATGCCAACAAACTTACTGTTGGTGTTTTTAAACACACAAGCCGTGTGTGGACAAAGTTTAATTACCATGTGAAGGTTATTTAATCCTGGGATATAAAGTACTTGCAATAGTAAGTCACCATTGGGGTAATTGTCTCTGATGTGAGACTGCCTTTGTGGTTTACCAGGAGAAATACGAACTGGCTTGAGAATTTAATGCCATTCTGGCAGTTTGTCACAATAGCTCAGTGGTTAGAGCGTCCGCCCGGTAAGCGGAAGGTCTGTGGTTCAAATCCCAGTTGTGGCATTGAATTTTTAAGTTCCAGTTCTACCTCTTAAAGTTATGAATATGTTGCCCAAAAGTAAGTAAAGAAAACAGTGTGAATGTAATACGTAGCATTTCTATTTCAAACATGCAAGAAATTGTATGACTTTTTTGTAGAAGAGCGAGTAGAGAAGCAGATGTAAATGTGTTACCTAAAAGTGAGAGGAGAAAACAGTGTGAATGTAATAGCATTTCTATTTCAAACTACTGAACATGGTGTGACTTATTTTAAAACTGTGGATAAAAATGATTTTTGGTGTGAAATCACGTTTTTATGGAAAATTGTTTATAGAAGAGTAAGTAAAGAAAAAGATGTATGTATGTATGTATGTATGTATGTATATATTTTCTGCGAATGGGTATTACTCGGTGGCAGAGTTAAATGTACAAATTAAGGTTACAAACAAAGTGCACAAACAATAGTAATACAATCATAATACAATAAAGAACAATAATAAAAATATAAGATGAAATGCACTAAATACTAATTAACACTCATTAATTAATTATAACCAAATTAAATTTAGCATTAGTATTCACCATCAGTTCAATAAATGTCAAAAATACACTTGCGTAATCTTTATAGTAAATTACACAGCATTTACTTGATTTACGATATTTTTCGAAAATTTCTTCACAGATAAAGGACAGCCCTGAAAGACTGCTACAGGTAATTCATTCCATTCCTCAATGGTTCTATTAACAAAGGAGAACTTTCCTACGTCGGTTCTGTGCCTTCTACCTTTAATTTTATACAAATGATCCTTTCTTCCGTAATATGTAGGGTTGTCCAATCTTTCACTAATACCCACCCATGCATTTGAACCACGATATGCTTGAAATAATGCGCATAACCTCTGCCTCTTACGCCAGAATTTTAGAGGCTCCCATTCAGTCTCCTCCCCCTTTTTAGGCCCAAAAGATTTACCTCGTTTTATAAATTTTATAGCCCTTCTCTGTATTCTTTCTAGCGAATCAATTTGACTAAGTCTATATGGGTCCCAGCATACTGCTCCATATTCCATAATCGGCCGCACCAAAGATTTGTAGGCAATTTCCCTGGACCTTCCGCTCCCCTTTTTCAGTACCCTCATTAAGAAATGTAACGCTTTCCACGCTTTCCTGGATGTAGAATTTACCTGGTCGTCCCACCCAGCGTTACTCGCCAGGTACACTTCCAAATACTTGCAGCTATCTACCTGCAGAATTTTTTCTCCGCCCATGTGATAGTTATGAACAATTTCCCTCTTAGATCTTCTAAATGCAATGGACTTACTTTTCTTAGCATTAATCGTCATCTTATTTGTAGCAGCCCAATTACTAATTTCATTTAAATCACCCTGAAGCAGAGACTCATCTATGGCATTCCGAATTTTATTATAGATAATGCAATCGTCTGCAAACAGTTTTATCTGACATTTAATATTTACACTTATATCATTAACAAAAATAAGAAAAAGTAGCGGACCCAGTACTGAGCCTTGGGGTACTCCCGAACTAACTGTGCCTCTCTCGGAGATTTCTTTACCTACTTTTACCTGCTGTGTTCTCCCATCCAGAAACGCTTTGACCCATAAAACCACTCGTTTGTCTATTCCTGTGCCAGCTAGTTTCCCAATAAGTAAATTATGCGGCACTACATCAAATGCTTTAGAAAAGTCTATTACCACTGCATCAGTTCTTCCTCCTGCGTCCACTTCATCTGCTAAGTCTTGAAATAAGGAAGTTAATTGACTTTCGCACGAGTACCCAGGTCGAAACCCATGTTGCGCTTCCTTGAACCATTTTTTGTTTTCTAACTCCTCCCTTATATATTCTGCTATTAAATGCTCCATCAACTTACACACTATTGACGTTAAACTAACTGGTCGATAATTATTTATTTCTGTTTTATTACTCCCTTTATAAATAGGAACTACAACAGCGGTTTTCCAGTCTTCTGGTAAGTCACAGTTATTGATTGACATGTTAAACAAAAACATTAGATAGGGAATCACAGCTTCTCCCCCAATCTTCAATATTTCAGTAGGTATGTTATCGGGCCCCCTCGACTTTCGATTCTGCAACATCTTGATCCTTTTGCGTAATTTGCAAGCCATTATTTGAAAAGTAGATTCCCCACTATCTCCAATTACCTGTTCAGCATTATCATCCAACTTATGAAAAATAGATACAAAATGTGAATTTACTGCGTTCGCTTTGTCCATATCGCTTACTATAGCAATCCCATTTACGCTAAGATCTGGTATACTCTCCTTATTACCCCTGCGTCTATTTACATAATTGTAAAAGGATCTCCAACAGTTATTTGCCCCACCAAAATTTTGTTCAAAAAACCGTTCTTGTGCTTGCAACTTTTCGTCTTGTAATTGTTTAGACAATTCCTTAAATCTATTAAAATGCCATTCGGATTTCTTCCTTTTATTAAACGCTCGCCTGGCTTTTCTTTTAAGTATCCTAATAGATTTTGTATAAAATTCTGGATCAGCGTTTTGTTTAATAATTTTGTATGGAACATGCTTTTTAATTGTTTCCGAAATCAGTGTTTTAAAACTAACCCATGTTGCATTTACCCCGGAAGCAGATTGTACAAATAGCCTATATTGTTCATGGAGGAATATTTGAATAGCGGTCACGTCAACACTGCGAAAATTCCAACTAATTACTTCTTCCCCTTCAGACCGGTTTCTCCGCCCCTTCCAGTTCAGTTCTAGTTGTACACTGCTGTGGTCACTTATACCTGGTAAAACCGCATATGAGGAAAACAATGATTCCGGCCTGCATAAAAATACATCCAGTACAGCTGATTGCCGGGTACCTGTTTTAACAACTTGCAGTAGCCCCTGATCCCAGATGAGAAGGTTAACCAGATTTTGAGCTTCGCCTCCTATTAACTGTCCGTCCCAGTTCACGTTTGGCAGATTTAAATCTCCTGCTAAGATAATATTATGTCGTGTTTCAGAAGCGATTTTTGCTACTAGTTTATGGAGAGTTACATAATCGGATTCGCCAGGTGGTCTGTAGCAAGCTATTATTGTTACATTGTTCCCTTCATTTCTTTGATCGATAATTTCTATTGCCATGATTTCTACATCCTCTTCAACGCACAATACTTTGCTGCTTAATTCTGATTTAGTACAAATAAAAATCCCCCCTCCCCTGCCATCCCTGTCCCTTCTGAACACCCTGTAATCTGATCTAAATACTTCCGCGTCATTAATATCAATGCTCAGCCATGATTCCGTACCTATAATTACATTTGGATTACATATTTCTACTAAATTCCAAAATTCTACAGTCTTATTCACAATACTACGACAATTTACCTGTAACAGCCTTAAAGAATCAGTCCTTACCTCTGAATTGTCGTTTCCTAGAAGTTGATGTCACTGCCGTTTCTGCACCTCAATGCCATCGGTCCACTTGGTTACTCTCTCGAACAACGCTGCCAAATTTGAAGATGTGAATGTGTTACCTAAAAGTACTTGAGTAGAGAAACCACAGTGAATGTAATATGCAGCATTTCTATTTCAAACATGCAGAAAATGGTATGACTTATTTGTAGAAGAGTGAGTAGAGAAAGATGTGAATGTGTTACCTAAAAGTGTGTAGAGAAAACACTGAGTGTAATTTGCAGCATTTCTATACAGAAAATTGTACGACTTATTTTTAGAAGAGTAAAGAAACAGTTATGAATGCGTTACCCAAAAGTAAGTAGAGAAAACAGCGTGAATGTAATACGTAGCATTTCTATTTCAAACATGCACAAAATTCTATGACTTATTTGTAGAAGAGTGAGTAGAAAGAGATGTGAATGTGTTACCTAAAAGTGAGTAGAGAAAACAGTATGAATATGCAGCATTTCTATTTCAAACATACAGAAAATTGTATTACTTCTTTGTAGAAGAGTTTGTAGGGAAAGAGATGTGAATGTGTTGCCTAAAAGTGCGAGGAAAAAACAGTGTGAATGTAATAGCATTTATATTTCAAACGTACAGAACATGGTATGGCTTATTTTAAAATTGGGGATAAAAATGTTTTTTTGTGTGTGTGTGTGTGTGTGTGTGTGTGTGTGTGTGTGTGTGTGTGTGTGTGTGTGCGTGCGTGCGTGCGTGCGTGCGTGCGTGCGTGGGTGCGTGTGTGCGTGTGTGTTTTTTTTTTTTTTCAATAACACTCTTTATTGAAATTAGGCAGCATGCCCCATTACAAAGTAATATTACATGCATTAATTTCACTCAATTGTTTTGTCCTTTGCTTGATCACTTTAATAGTCCACAATTTTAATAATTGTTACTGATGTTTGGTAAACTCGTATCTTCTCTTTTTTCACTGCATAGTTCATTTGTCACAGTTCTAGTGCGATGCAGAATTCTTTGAAAGCCTTCAAATGCTTTGTTACTAATTGATGTGTAGTGACTGGCCAGCTGCCTCCATTCTTCTTAATATCTTCTTTCAGCTTTATCCGTTGTTTTTGTGTTTCTTGACATTCATAAATTATATGTTGTACTGTTTGTTGTCCTTTATTACAGGGACATGTGGGGTCATCTATTATTTTGAATTTGTGCAGGTATGACTTGGTCTTTCCGTGTCCTGTTATTAATGCTGTAAAGCAGGGGGCAATTGGTAATTTTAATTTCAGTCTTTCTTTGACGGAGGGAAAAAACGACTTTGTTATAGGTCCTTTTGTAGTTTGGTCCCACCTATTCTGCCACTGTTGTACTATTCTTTCATTAATTTGTGATATAATGGTAGATTTAGGTATCTTGTCATAAATAATTTGAGTTCCATCGTCTTGTGCTGCTTGTTTTGCTATTTTGTCTGCCAACTCGTTTCCTGGAATTCCTACATGTGCTTTAACCCAATTGAATTGAATTTTCCATTGTTTCTGACTTAATGTTTTGACTGTTTCATGTATTTCTGTAGCTATGGAATGATGCTTTCTATTATTATTTAGAAGTGCCAGAGTTATTTGGCTGTCGGTGTGAACTGTCACAGATCTTTCTTCTATTGATACAGTGTGTTTTTTCAATTTCTTTTAGAGCTTGAAGAATAGCTATCTGCTCGGCCTGGTTATTTGAGCAGTTCTCGTGTAACTTGTATTTTAATGACCTGATTAAATCTTCATTCTTGAATATTGCTGCTCCTGCTCCAATTTTATCTTGCATTTTGCTGCCGTCAGTGTAGATCTCAAAGTGTGTTATTTCATCTGCATTTTCCTTTAGCTTGATTTTAATTTTATTTGCAGGGTGCTGCCATTTACTTAGCCCCACTGGTGAATCATAAGTTGCCTTGTCTTTTATTGCCTTGTACACGTCCGCTTTTCCTTCGATGATTATTGTTATTGGTTCCACTCCAGCTACTATACAAGATGCATCGTATGATATTGTTCTGTATGCTTTCGATATCTTTATGTTAATCAATCTTTGGACCCTTTGTAATTTCACTATGTTCTTTGTTTTCTTTGCTGCCTTTCCCCACACCGGTGCTCCGTATGTAAGAATTGGTACTATTGCACCTTTGTATATTGTGCTTAATGCTTTATGGGCTAAGCCCCATTGTAGTTTTGCTATTTTTTCCAACGCGTGTGTTATGCTTGTTGCCTTTTCAGTTATATGATTTATATGTCGATCAAACGTGAAGTTTTTGTCTATGTAGATTCCTAGGTATTTCATTTCCTGTACTTGTTCCATCCTCTTGTTATTTATGTAGACATTAATTTCCTCATTTCCTGTTCTTTTCTTCGCGACTAGCATAACTTTTGATTTTTGTTCATTAAATTTTAGTTTATTTTGTTCTGCCCATTTCTCAATTTTCTTTGTGTGTGTGTGTGTGTGTGTGTGTGTGTGTGTGTGTGTGTGTGTCTGTGTCTCTGTGTCTCTGTGTCTCTGTGTCTCTGTGTCTCTGTGTGCCTGTGTGTGTGCGTGCGTGTGTGCGTGCGTGTGTGCGTGCCGTTTCTGAAATACCGGGAATATGTATACAAGAATTGCACTGTAGAAGCGGGAATAAAAAATGTTATTTTTTAATGTAAAATTGCATTTTTTCGGGAATTACACCTATATAGATGAACTTAAAAAGCAAAACTCTATCTGAATACAAATTTTGATGGAAATCGTTAAAGCCATTTCCAAGTTACGTGGAATATATTTATATACAAGAATTGCTTGTTTAAATGTATAAGATAAGATACGTTCAACACTGCTTTTTCACCACTAGTCAATGGTTTGCCCGCCTTATGGTTTACATAAGTCGAAGACGTAAGAGCAAGTTCACTGCGGCCATCTGCCATGATCCTAAATAGAAATTGCAGGCTGTAAACAATACTCTGTAAATACCTGAATGTCAGGTAGCTCACATGAGTTGCATGTTGAAACTTGTACCTAGCTCTGTTTATCAGTACACATCAGCATTAATTAACCTCTTAGGTATTTGTATAGAATGTTGCATCATTTAAAAATAAATTCATTCTAAAATTCAGATCACTAGGATGGAACTACATCCCTGCACGCATTGCCACCGTGTTGTACCACGGTGCAATGGTTACATGGGTTTGTTTTGACGCAGATATACCTAAGAGTGAATTAAGTATAGATCTTTGTTTCTTAGTATTTGTATTACAAGAAATTCGATGGTTTATTGGTTCAAATCCCAGCTATGGCATTGAATTTTTCAGTTCTGATTCTCGTTTCAAAGTTGACCTACACGGTTTGTGTGTGTTACAGCAGTCACTTATCATTGATTGGCCTGATATATGGAAACTATATGAAAATCTTAAATACTTCAGATTATAAGTTGCTCTTAGGGTACATGTTTCAAATATGAGATTTCCTTGTGGTCTATCAGGAAAGTGCAAATCAGTAAGGAAATTTAAGGCTGTACCAACATATTGCCATTGTAGCTCAATAGTTAAGAGCAGCCAGACGTAAGCAGAAGACTTGTGGTTCAAATCCCAGTTTTGTCATTGAATTTTTCAGTTTTGATTGTACCTTTCAAGGAAGGAATATGTTTTGAACATTGAAATGCCAGAATTGCAGAACCTCAAAATTTGATTACTAGATGACACCACTTCTGCAATCACCACCTGTAATCCTGTCTCCAGTGTGCCAGTTGGACACAGGCTGAGGATGGAAGGAATAGCTCCTGAAACATGTTCTGCTTTTAAATTTAAGTGAATTATTGTCACAAATCTGACCCAACAATCTTTTAACTATTATTTCACTTCATGTTTCCAATTTCTGACCACAAAATCGAGCTTCTTGTTGATTGATAATGGTCACATTATAATATATGTATTTTAAGTTTATTGTTGTCTTTCTGGTTTCCATTGTTGATTATTGTGAAACTATTTTTACTGTAAGTTACCAAGTAACAAAATATTAGTATAAATGAATGAATTGAATTTTGGAATACTTTTGCTTCACTTACACTGTAAATTAATAGGTCATGTTTTGAAAGCTCTCACTTGCATCATCCACTGTAAATTGATTGGCAGCATTAGCATCTTCTCCCCTCTGGTCCCTAGATGGCATGATGAACTTGGTATAGATGTCGGGAGGTGGAATTTCAAAGCTCATAATTCTAGGAGTGTTTTGAATGAAGATATTCTTCCATATCGCAAGTTTTAACAGCTCACAATTTGTGTCTACAGTAGAACCCCGTTTATCCAAAATAAAGGGGGTGAAGTCATTTTGAATAACACAATTTTTTGGATAATTGATGAAAAATATTTTTTGTAAAACTGGGAGGGAATAAGATCTTTAAGCATGTAAATTTTAAACGTAACTTTAATTAGGCAAGTAAATCATAATTATCATTATTTCTGCATCCAAGAGTGGTCTACCTGATTCATTTACGAGATGCTATGTCGCACCAGTGAGTCACAAAACAATAGTGATTGAGGGACGGGGGTAGAGTTGTATCATTCCTTTGACATTGGCACTTAAATTTGAACACTTGCGAAAGGGGGCAGACGAACTATTGCAGGGATGAACAAAATATTGACACTTTTTTTTCCTTCTGTAGTTATTATTATTATTATTATTATTATTATTATTATTATTATTATTATTATTATTATTATTATTATTATTATTATTATTATTATTATTATTATTATTATTATTATTATTAATTTGGTTTTTTTTTATTATTATTATTTTTCTTTTTTTTTGGGTTGTCTGATTTTGGTTAAGCAGGGTTCGGTTAAGCGGGGTTTTACTGTATTTCATGGTGGGTTTTCCAAAAGTGCTGCAATGGCTGATTTGTCTATCTGTTCATATTTAATGTTCCAGATGTGTTCTTCAGTGCGGATGTTTGTTTTGTTAAAACATTAAATATAAAGAGGTAGACAAATCAGCCGTTGCAACACTTTTGGAAAACCCACCATAAATATAAATATGAATTTGTTGAGTACCAAAGTATATACAAGTTGGACTTCCTATGAACTTGGGCCCTAGCTCCTGTCATGTGACAGCCCTTTGCGATTCTCTAATATAATTTTTGACATATGCTTTCTATTCTTCGACTACAACTAATTAACCTTGTTCAAACCTGTATTTTTAACTTTCATCTTTTTGATTCACTTATTTTCACCAAATTCTCTTATACTTTCTTTTCCCTAAGATAATTACTATTTCAGATTAACCATTCCATCTAAAATTTATTTTCCCCTTCATTTTTCTCATGTTTTCTGGTTAATAATTTCCTACACCTTATTCACTTTCTTCTTAGCTCCATATCACTTCCACTTCCTTTTCTCACTTAACTTTCGCTTTTTTAAAGCGCTTACTTGATGTTTACCCAAACTCTTAATCCCTCCTACCATCCCTGAACACAATTCACTTTATCATTTGTCACACAGCGTGAAGCACCATTTTCCTCCCTTTTTTCTTCGGTCTCGTATATATTAACACATGTTTATTATCTGATATCCACGTTTTACTTTCTCTACTGGTAAGTAGAAGGAAGTGTTATATTCCACCCAAAAATTTGATGTCGAGATTTTACTGGAAAAATATGTTTTGAGACACCCTGAATCAAAAAAAAAAAAAAAAGCATTTTTAGGAAAAGGTCTGTGTGTGTGCATGTCTGTCTGTCTGTCTGTGGACCACATAACTCAAACAAAAAGTCCATTAAAAACCAAAATTGGTATTTAAGTTTGTCTCTCAAGGATGCAACATAAAGATTTTGGCAGTCACATCGCTCTCTCACAACCCCCAGAATGTCTGGAGGACCACACCTGTCGTTGGTTTACGGGTCTCACTGACCTGACCGGGAGAATTATCAAAATAAATTCACCGACCATATCCTCTGATTACGAAACAGAGGACGTATTACATGCCATGACAGGTCAGCATGTTAGGGATTAAGATTTTATAGAGAAATTAAAGAAATGGAGAGGTTGGAAAAATAAAGACTCCCTAGCCCTCGGGAACCCTAATAGCATCGGGGTCGGAAGAGAACAAGAGATGACCAAGGTAAGGACAGATAGAAAAGTTACAGTGAGGAGCAAAACACCAGTAAGTGGAAGTAATGCTCTGCTCATCTTGGGTACCTTGTGGTCGCTAGTCACATATCCCATATTAACATCCCTCTTAAGAGATCCTTTTATTTATACTGTGACTAAAATAATTACAGTTATTTCTTGTATTATGGCCATACTTGCTTTTCTATTGTATATATGTATTATAGTTCTGTAAACATACAAAGAATAAAATGGTGAAAAATTCTTTGTTAATAAAGGGTAGTTTTACAAGTTTCCCTTGATTTAAAATTAAATATGAACTTGATACATTCGTTTTGTAGAGTGAGAATTCTATTTAAATAAGTTTTTGCAGTGCTCCCCCCATGTTTCCACATAATAAATGGGGATACATGCATCCAAAATATATCAGTTTCAAAGTTTTAACATCACTATAGTTTTTTAAGTATCTCAGTAAGTACAAATATATTGTTCTGCTACTACTGGGAGAGTAGAAAACCTCTGAATGGACTATGCATTATTTTGCCTGCCTGCATCCTCGGCACTCATTGCCTTCTCCTTCTGTCATAGAAATACATGGATGAAAACATACAGCATTTTTAGAACTACTTTTAAAGGCTTTACTGACCAACTTTATAAGAGGAGATGCTGAAACTGCCCACTGTTGTTCTCCATACATTTTTGGCACTACTTTAGGGAACTATCCATCAATTGCCGTAGTTCACGTTTAGAAATGATGGCGATTTCCCGGCAAACACTTTGTTTCACTTCTTCCAGGGTGTGTGTCTTGCACACTTTATGTTTCAAGTCACCCTAGAGATAGCAATCGCTTATTGGAGCTCTGAGAAACCTTTCTCTACTAATGGTGTACAGTACATCAAATTTTCCATCATTCAGGGATACTTCATGAACATTAGGCTCTGAGTTATACGGCCAATTTTTTTTGAGTCAACAGTTGATATCCGTACTTACGTAAATACAATTTTGCCCCTTCTTTTAGAGAATTAACTGACAGGGAGTCCGATTTTGCCTTAAAAATAAAAATATGGTGCTCTCTAAAAAGCGGTTACTATTACTGCTATTGCTCTCTTCAGTATCATCAGTGAAAAATATTGGAGAGCAAGAGGATTAATGACTTCATTGTCAGAAATCCAGCATTAGCTAACAACAACAACATAAAGATTTTGAAAAAAATAGCCTCACCCTAAACTACCCTTTACATGGAAAATTTTGATTTTCTTGAAAATGGCTCTAATGATTTTGATTAAAATATCACATGTTTAAGATATTTGTATGACAAATGAAATGTATATTTTGAATTTTTTGGCTATAGCCTACATAGTCCTGTTTACTCTGGATGACTTGAATAACTCGTAAACCATAAGAGATAAATTCTTAATATACAGAAAATGTAGATCTCACTAAAACATACAATTTGTGTGTAAATACATTTTTTCATAGAGTGAAGCATTTCGAAGATACTCCTTGTTATTTGTGCCAGTTTTGGAAAACTTAAAACTTTCGTGAAATGGAACATCATTGTTCATGTTTTTATATGTTAAGCATGCAAAGAGAACAGGATCTCAAAGCTTTAAAAGATTTGACTATCACTCAAAGCCTACTGTATTCTAATATTCCCCTTGCTCCTGCAAGGAAATAAGCAATAAAATAATTTCTGTAAATGTTTTTTCTCAAGTAACACGAAGAAGGTATAGGAATAAGAGTTTGTAAGAAGGTTAGAACAAGAGCAGAGAAAGTCATATGAGTGCAACACGTCAGACTTTTTTATTTAATATTTTTCCAAATATGAGCTGGACTTTTCTGCTCACTCTTCTCCCATTTCAGTCCGCCAACATACGTAATGCCTGTCTCTCTGCCCTGCCATTCCACTTGGTCATACCCCACCTCTTCTCTTGCTTACCCAGTTCATTTATACTCAACTCTGGAATTGCCCCTTTCATGTTTGAGTAACATGCACCAGCATGTTTGCCTCCTCTCGCTGTAAACCCACCATGAAGTAAGACACAAATTGTGAACTGTTAAAAGGAATGAACTATCTGCTAGAACGCACTATATGGGGAAGATTTTCATTAAAAATCTGATGTGTTGCACTCACATGACTTTCTTTACTCTAGTACTAACCATTCTTACAAACTCTTATTCCTATACCTTCTTCGTGTTACTTGAGAAAAAACATTTACAGAAATTATTTTATTGCTTATTTCCTTGCAGGAGCAAGGGGAATATTAGAATACAGTAGGCCTTGAGCGATAGTCAAATCTTTTAAAGCTTTGAGATCCTGTTCTCTTTGCATGCTTAACATATAAAAACATGAACAACGAGTTCCATTTCACGAAAGCTTTAAGTTTTCCGAGACTGGCACAAATAACAAGGAATATCTTCAAAATGCTTCACTCTACGAAAAAATGTATTTACGCACAAATTGTATGTTTTAGTGAGATCTACATTTTCTGTATATTAAGAATTTATCTCTTACGGTTTACAAGTTATTCAAGTCATCCAGAGCAAACAGGACTATGTAGGCTATAGCCAAAAAATTCAAAATATACATTTCATTTGTCATACAAATATCTTAAACATGACATTTTAATCAAAATCATTAGAGCCATTTTCAAGAAAATCAAAATTTTCCATGTAAAGGGCAATTTAGGGTGAGGCTATTTTTTTCAAAAAATTTGTTGCATCCTTGAGAGACATTAAACTTAAATACCAACTTTGGTTTTTTTAACTGACTATTCTTTTTGAGTTATGCTGTACACACACACACACACACACGCGCGCGCGCGCGCGCGCGCGCGCCCTCCTCAGTAGCGTGATGGTTAGCGTGTCTGCCTCTTGTTCAAGAGATCGTGAATTCGAATCTCGCTTAGGGTAAGTTATCCGGGTAAGGTTTTTTTTCTGAGGTTTTCCCTACCCTGAGAAGACGAATGTCGGGTAACTTAAAGCTCCTGGACCTCGGGCTCATTTGAGCATCATTTCACCCATTTCATTCATTCGTCCGAGATGACATAATGTTGGAGGACGTTAATTTAAATATTAAAAAAACGCGCGCGGACCTTTTTCTAAAAATTCTTTTTTTTTTTTTAACTCAGGGCATCTCAAAACATATATTTCCGATGAAAGCTCGATATCAAATTTTTGGGTGGAATACAATACTTCCTTCTACTTACCAGTAGAGAAAGTAAAAAACAGTCATGGAGATATGAACTTTGAAATTCCACCTCCCGACATCTATACCAAGTTCATGTCATCTACTGGAGACCAGAGGGGAGAAGATGCCAACACCACCAGTCGATCTATAGAGGGTGATGGAAGTGAAAGCTTCTGAAACATGTCCTTTTAATTTACAGTGTAAGTGAAGCAAAACTATTTCAAAACTCAACTCATAACGTTCATTCATAGAACTTGCATTCACTGTTATAAAACTTCAAAAAGGGTAATTAAAATATTAGTAAATAACTTGGATACATGATGTATTTTCAGAAGATGATGACATCAACGTGTGGATGTTTGCAATGATCGGGATCGGCTGCGTGTTTATAGTGTTTGTGGCTGTCTCCATCTACCTCATGTGGTGAGTATTTGTTCCCACTACAGATGAAGTAATGGTCAGCGAATACTTCTACAACATAACTTGAATCCAATCTGTTTGCCAGCCGTACTGAAAGCTAAGGTATCCAAAACTAGTGGAATATAGATCACCATATCAATGTGCTCATTTCTCTTAGCACAGAGTAGGTTATTCTAACTATGCTGACCAAAACAATATGCTTGTTTAGTCATTTTATCAAAAAGTTATTTTTCAACTAACAAGAAGGCCTATTCATTCTTTAAGAACCTAACATTTTTAGACACTTAGTGTTACAGCTTTAATACTGTAAGAAGCTATTTTTTGAAAACTGATTTATGAAACTGTAAAACACAAAATGTGTAGTTTGCTCACAGGGTTTTGAAGATATCTATGAGCTTTCAGGATGTGAACACTAATATATGGCATTATGCTTTTCATTTGTTTTAATGATAAGACTGATAAGAAAGTATGTGACTTGGAAATTCAAGCATTTGATGTTACTTTTAGCATTTAAGAATACTTTCTAAAATGTGGCTGCTTTATATTGTTCCTGACAGTGTCTATATATTGCATTTTCACCTATACTTCAAAAACTGTTATTTATTTTAATGAAATGAACTTTACTTACATTGCAGTTTTCATTCTATAGCCTTAATATCTAAAGAAATGATTTGTATGCTGTTTGAATTTGAGGACAGAAAATTAAGAAATGGCAAATTTGAGACAAATAATTATAACTTAAATGCTTTGTAATCCACAAGTGCATTTATTATAGTGTTCCAGCTGACTGTTTCCTTTAGGCAAGATGTACTTAGTAACTTGTAGAAGTTTGTAGCATAGACTCACACAGACCTAACTATGTAAGGCTTAGGTATTTCATTTCTTCTAACATAGAAGGCTACATTTGCTCATTAAGATGTGATAATTGCTTTTTTTTTTAGTTGTACTTAGAAATTATAATTGAGGTGCTCAAATATGTTTCTTAGTATAAGTTCACTAGGTCTAAGCTTGTTATGTTGCTTTGCTGCTCTGTATAAAAATGTGTTTTTGGAAAGGGGCAGGATTGGTTGTGCAAACCTAATCTGGATTTCTTTACATCCAGAGTGTTGTGAATACTTCAAAATTACAATACAGATACCTAGACTTGATAATTCTGTGATGTTGGGCTACAACGGATGTTTTTAATTAAGGTCTTGTTTACAATCAAAAGGCACTGCTACATATTTTGGATAATTTATATTCTATCAGATTCTATAGACCTTACGGGAAGTCAGAAGACAACCAGAATTCTCACCTTTTGCTTAGTAAGCTCAAAATTTGATACTGTGATTTTACCGGAATCCAAAGGCATTCTTAGGAAAACGTCTGTCATTGTGTGTGTGAGAGTGAGAGAGACGGAGAGAACAACATAATTCAAAATTGAGAAGCCGGTTAAGTATAGTTTTTACCAAAACATAACTCGGCTTCACTCCGCTGCCAAAGACAATTATTTTGAGGTATGGGTTTTACAAGGATTGCAGTTTAAAAATATAAAGGAACCACAAGACGACCACATTGACTCTTGCCCTGTTTATGAGGGTTACCTTTTGGATTAATGGTTACAACCCAACAGCAAAGGAGAGCAGTTCCCTTGGAAGTTTATCAAGTTTTGGCAAAATGTATACCAAACTTGAAGCTATTAACAGTGAAGCAATACAAGATGAAAGTGACATAATCGTCAGACTGAAGGAGGTAAGAGAGTGGATGAACATTAACAAGAAGGCTCCAATAGTTCTTTTAAATTAAATGTGTCATTAAGTAGATAATCACGTTTAAAGGTGAGAGTGTGGTAACTTGGCACAACTTGATAGAGTAATCTGCTTCTACTGGCAGATCACTGTACTATTCTAATGCTCTATAAAAACCATTTAAGTATAACCTGAACAGCTTATCGGCAGTTCCCAAGAATTCAATATGGCCAACATTACGTTAAACTGCAGATGAAATATGCCAAAAAGCAGCACTGCCAACCTACGTAATAAAAGCATTATTTCTAACCTCAAATATCACAGGGTTAAAGTAACATGCTTTCAAACGATAATAATACTTGAACATCATGTGGTAACAATGCATGATGAACCTATTCATCTTCGGCAAATCTTGTTCTGCAATAACACTTTTGCATAAAATCACTTCCAAACACTAAATATATACA
Source organism: Tenodera sinensis (assembly GCA_030765045.1). NCBI lineage: Eukaryota > Metazoa > Arthropoda > Insecta > Mantodea > Mantidae > Tenodera > Tenodera sinensis. The sequence continues at coordinate 13,281,933 of CM060968.1, read as the reverse complement.
CACATGGACAAAAGTATTCATACACAACCATGTTAAGAATATCATAGCAGTTATTACGTATAATAATGTTTATTGGGCATCAATTTTATTTCTAGATAATATATTGGAATGCCCACCATGCAGACATATTGCAAATGTTCTGCTATTGTGTACAATAGAAGTGTAGGATGAGGCTCTGTTTGTTTACATGGATTAATGCCCAGACAGAAATGTTGGTACAGTTAGTTACTATCCTAGTTGACGCATGAGTAAACAGAGTGACCCTTATCTTCCTTTCATAGAAGTTTGAAAACAGTGTTGTAATTAATTTAATTTGAAAGGTGAGTTAATTAATAACACTGAACAACACTTACAACATATTTTTCCGGGACGCGTTTCGAAGGTTAACTTTCCTCCATTATCAACCAGACAATAACTGGGTTTCCATGGTGTTTCATGGTTCAGATGGTGATGCTTCTGGTGTTTCTTCTGGTGACGGTTCAATGAACTTACTGAAAATGTCTCTCTGAGGAATGTCGAAATTAAATGCTCGGTTTCTATTTTTTAAAATAAAGATTTGTTCCCATGTGGACAGTTCTTGTTTTCTGGTTATGTGTTTGAGAAGTTTCGGTTCTTTAATAATTTTTTCTTTTCTGCTTGTTTTACCTTTTTATCTACTAATTCTTTGGGAAAGCCGTTTTTTTGTGCTATTTCAATTATTTTGTAATATTCTGTTTTATATTCTTCTGCTGAAAGAGGGATGTTCACCAATCTATGTGTTAAACCATTGAAAATTGCTTGTTCGTGGCTTCTTGGATTGTAACTATTAGCTTTTATGTAGTTGTCTGTCTGCGTTGGTTTTCTGTGAATACCGAAATTTATTCTGTCCTTGTTTTTGATTAATTTTAGATCTAAAAATGGTAATTTATTATCTTTTTCTACTTCCACTGTGAAATTTATACTTTTGTCCTGTATGTTCAGAAGTTTTAATACGCCACTGATGTGTCTTTTTCGAACTATTGCAAATATGTCATCCACATATCGCTGCCAGAGTTTGAACATCCACGGGAAACCTTTTGTGATCCTTATTTCCAATGAACTCATGTAAATATCTGCTAAGATATCAGCGGTTGCATTTCACTTTTGGACAAAAAATCATGACATAAAGCTAGAACCGAAACTTCTCAAACACATAACCGGAAAACAAGAACTGTCCACATGGGAACAAATCTTTATTTTAAAAAATAGAAACCGAGTATTTAATTTCGACATTCCTCAGAGAGACATTTTCAGTAAGTTCATTGAACCGCCACCAGAAGAAGCATTACCATCTGCACCATGAAACACCATGGAAACCCAGTTGTTGTCCGGTTGATAATGGAGGAAAGTTAACCTTTGAAACGCGTCCCGGAAAAATATGTTGTAAGTGTTGTTCAGTGTTATTAATTAACTCACCGTTTAAATTAAAAAGAGTGACCCTTGTTTGGCTCGTTCAGTTGAGTAGTATACACCCCGAGAGACAGACTGGTTGCATTGATAAATACAGTTTAGTTAAAATCGGAAGAAAATAGAAGGAAACATTTGTTGAAGAGAGAGAAATTATTCTCAGACTTCATAATCAAGGAAAATCCAAGATTGCAAACTCAGTTGGGAGAAGCCGAACTACTATACAAAGTATAGTAAATAGGTTCAAAGGCAAAACAGTGATGATTAACAATAAAAGAAGCGGACGTTCACAGAAACTTTCATCAGGAGAGCAGAGGTATGTGATTAATTTAATTAAAAAAACTCCTATAATAACTTCATCAGAAATAGAGCACAACTAGCTGAATGTTTTCACAATCCAGTATCTTCATGTTCAGTAAGACAGATCCTTGTCGAGATGGATACAGAGCAAGGGAACTATATTAATAAACTTAATAGAACGAAGAGGTTGCAGTTTGCAAAAGTTTGTGCAGAAAGATGGTGAGTTTTGGGATAACATGTTGTTTACAGACAAAAGTATTTAATATTTTTTTGCAATGATGGCACATTTTGGTTTGGAGAAAACCTAGAGCTCGAGGAGAAGAACCTTATGACAAGAGTAAAGCATGGAGGTGGTGTGGGGGTGTATGGCTGCTTCAGGTGTAGGGGAATTGGTTTTCATAGAAGGAAATATGGACAAATGCATGTACTTGAATATCCTGAAAGAAAATCTTAAGAAAAGCGCCCAAAAATTAGGCCTTTCTCTGAGATATTACTTTCAACAGGACAACAGCCCCAAACATACAGCACAAATTGTTCGTCTGTGGCTGCCATACAACACCCCCCACACAATGAAAACACCTCCACAGTCTCCTGATACTAACCCAATCAAACATCTATGGGATGAATTAGAGATCAGGATTAGAAAACATATAACAAGCAAAACTCAATTGAAACAGCTACTTCAAATGGAATGGCAATTTATTGGGTCAGAAATCACAAAAAGCTTAGTATATTCTATGCCACATAGATTAAGAGAGATTATACATAGAAGAGGCAAGCAAACTTGCAACTGAACAGTATGAAAATAACTCCTTTCATGTTATTTATATACTGATAATAGAATGTGTACGAATAGTTATGTCCGGCCAAAAATTCCTATTCATAGAGAAGATATATTTTTATTTTATATAATTATACTTGTATAGGATTTTTTGTTGTTAATATTGTACATTGAGGTACTGTTTATAATTCTAGTTAAGGCAATTTTGCTCATGGACCACGTTTATGTAGCAATAAACAAAAATGCACATAATCTTGCTCTGTACGAATACTTTTGTCCATGTGTGTATATTTAAAGCACTACTGTGTTGCAAGCTCAAAAATAACAGTAACTATAACTGCATGTAATGCTCTAAAACAATTAAAGACAAAATCACGCAAACACGAGCAATAAAATGGCATCCACGGATCAATTAATATGACATCTGAACAGAATCTTGTTTTAAGATCTATCAGCTGCCTTCTCTCCAAGGTTCAAAAACAAGGGCTTCTGTGGCAACAATGGATGCAGTAATACCAGCTAGGGTTGTAGCTTTACCATGGTTATATTTTACCAACAGTTGGCAGTACTAATGCAACCTAACAGATGAAATATCAAATATAACCTGACTGCACCATAATGGAGACAAAAATGTCAGTTTTTTGGGGGGTATCCCAATAAGCTGTGTCCTCGTTAGCCATGTATCGAACTCGGATGTTTTGTTGCTGGTGCACTAGACACTAGAAAATTGTGTGGAAAAGTAAGATTATTGTTGACTGCCCCAAAAACATTACCTTGAAACATACATTTCCACATAATTACAAAGATTTAATTTGGTATTTTTAAAGGTCTGAATATCTGGCCTATTCTATTTGAGAGGCTTATGCCATGATAAGATAACGACCTCACGTGGAATTAGATTCTTCTTTAAACTTCACACAAAATTGTTTTCTAATTACTGACACTGGTTGCAATATTACTCTAATTAGGAAGTCACAAATATGATAGAAATATAAACAAGGAAACTTTAAATATGCTCTAATCAGTCAGGAATGTATAAATTTACTTAAAATGAAACTTCTACAAGCTAAGTCCATGCATGCTGACCAGAAGGGAGTTGCCTTATTCACTGAATGACAAATTGCATTGAGCATTCCAAAGATGTGATTCTTGCATGAAACACCTCTGGCATTATTTATACCATTATTCCATATTGAATTTAACAATGTGATACTAGTAATTGTTAAACCTTTAGGAAAGCATAATTTATGTGAATTTACACTCCACTGCAATATGCTTAAACAATTTATGTGCAGTTGTTTATACATTTGGCCAACTGGTAAGTGTACAATTCTCTTTAATTTTTAATATAACCAATTTAAAACGTGACTAATGTGCTTCAAGCAAGCACATACCAGCTTCTAATTGCTAGCCTAAAAAATATTGAATTTGTACAACACAATGCAGAAGCTTTTGGAAACACTTTAGCCAACAATTACTCCAACAATTACTCCAAGATTTTACAAGAGTCGTATGAGTGCCAAAGAACTTGAGGTAGTGAAGTTTGCAACACGAACATTTCTGACAAGATTTGCATGTGTATGTGTGAAAGGTATCAAAACATGTTGAGTAACACAAGTAAACAAATTTGGCACTGGTGTTTGTGCCCAATGAATTCCACAACCATGAACTAACCTTTATTTACATGGTAGCTTTAGAAACAAAAAATGGCCCTACTTTTAATCACTAACATTTATTGGCATAACAATTATGCAATAACATTGGGATTAATTTGAAATAAGAGTTTAGAGAAAGTATTCAATACTACTCTAAGATCTTTTGTGGCTTTGACAAAAAAAGCAATTGCTTGCGATTAAGTAAATTCCACACGATACATCAATATCTGAAGAAAATAAACATAGCTGATGCTGTTACCAGTTCTACCAGAATTAAAAAGGTAACAAATTGTGGATTTTTAAAACTTAATTTATACAAAAACTATTGAATCTATTGAAATGTGCCAAAGTAAAAAGATGTTATTACATTTTCTGTGAATATAGCCATAAATTAAGAACCCTAGTCAAGAATAATTCAGCTAGGTGATGATAATTTTTTTAGATAAAACTATTTTTTTCTAGAAAATTATAAACTTTTCAGCTTGTTGGTATTAGACTTCCTTGTTACTCACAATAAGAGAAATGTATTATTAAAGTCTGATGGATTATTTCACTTCCATCCTGTATAATTCGCAAATAATGTAGAGACCACAGGCTTCACTTACCTTAATATGTGATGTAGGTTACAGAAACACTGATAGCTTTGTTAACTCTCACTGACATTCTCAAGGTGACTGACCTTGGTTGACCTTGCTACAAGCGTTATGTGGGATGATATCACTATTACCCACCTCAGAACACAAACAAACTTGCTAACAGAATCAATCGACAGTATTTTGTAATTCATCACACAGTCCATATTTTTCAAAATGAGTTATCTTTTTTCCAAACTATTCAGTCTGTGGGTCCATTTAACTGTTTTACTGATTTAGCTTCTGGATTTATTTCATGATTAAATGACCAATAATGATCTGCCACAGTTGATCTATTTATAATAAAAGGTTCCTTTATTTGTAAATGGCATTTAGTTTTACCAATGTAAATCTTGTCACAATCCAAACATCTTACTTAATATCAGACCTTTTACAGTTTGGAATTTTGTCCTTTTTAGAAAAATTAAGCAAATTTGTTACATTTATCTTGAGGAGTCAGATATTTCATGTTCTTTAAACATTTTGTAAATTTGTATTACCCCAGGGGTGATAAGTAAACTTTTTTTAAAATTAGTCATCTTATTTTTTTGAGGATAATTTACAGCGTTTTGATATTTAAATTTCTCTACCTTTTTATGTATAGAATCTGTTTAGAACCATTAATTAATGCAGTGTTGATATGTTAATATTCTATGTTAAATTCTTCTTTATAAAGGGGTATATTTATCAATCTATAAATTAAACTGTGGAAAATCGCAAATTTAAGTGAAGGAGGATTAAAGCTTTTATTTTTTTTGTAATTGTTAGTATGTGTTGACTTTCTATAAATGCCAAAATTCAGTTTAGTTTTAAATCCAGGAATGAAAGACAACCATTATTTTCAGTTTCTAAAGTGAATTTTATGGCTTTGTAGTGTAAATTGAAAAGTTTTAAGCATCATTGATCAGTTTCTCAGTTGATGAGTTGCTGCATTATGCTATAGATCAAATATGTCATCCCCAGCACGAGGAAGTTAAAATTTGATTGTCTTCTTTCCCATTCCTGACACCTGGAGAAACTTGCTGCTATACATGCATTTTAGCCTTCTCATTCTGGTTTCCTTTCTCAATTATTGTAAACCAGTTCTGTACAACACATAAAATAAGTACCTCATTCTTAGTGTTTGAGGTCATTTTGAGCCACTTTTTTACACTCACCTTCACTTAAATTGTTTTAAAAACTGGAAACGTTTTCAAGACCATTCGATCCCATCATCAGCCTTTGGGCAACTGGCGCTATCCTCTTGATCCCTCTCTCTGCTACCATCATCCTGCTGCCATCTGGTGTTAGGGGTCCAGAGCTTAACACTTCATTTAAAGCTGGGATTTTGAAGTTAATCACTTAATTATTTATTCAAGATGCTCTCGGGCTTCTAGCCAGGTGTAGTGATGAAGAGACATCGACGTTTCGGGAATGTACATCTCTCCCATCTTCAGGATGAAGAATGAATAGCAAGAGTGCAGAGGTGGTTCACCGCTCCATTGGAATCTGTGTGAACCACCTCCGCACTAGACCAGGTGTTTTCTACTCGGTACGTACTGACTGACAGTACATATACTGGTCCCTTCACTCTTGCTATTAATTTTTCATCCTGAAGATGAAAGAGATGTACACTCCCGAAACGTTGATGTCTCTTCATCACTACACCTGGCTAGAAGCCTGAGAGCATCTTGAATATGTTCGTCGCCAGGAAAGCTTCAAATCATATTTCACTTAATTATTGTTTTTGATTATGTATATTTTCCCGAAATGCTCAGTTCTGTTAATGAATTTAGAGATTTTAACAGTTTTATATCGAGGCCAATGTTGTGGTTTTCATTCCAAAAGTGGTATGCCATGGCAGACTTTTCAGTTTGTTTCACTTTTGTGAGTCTGTAAGTCTGATTTCTGAATTTCTTTTAGTTTTCCCTAGGTAGCTTTTATCGCAACTATTATTAATAATAATAATAATAATAATAATAATAATATACATAAGGAGCACTCAAAAGAGCATTAAGTATGTTGCGTTAGTCACTATAGTCTCTTATGGATTTTGTTCTTTTTCCACACATTATATGATAGCGTCCACACTTTTGGTCGCACAATAAACATATGCAGTCAGTGTCCAGTTGGTAGAATCTTTGCGTTCTGCATATCTTATGATGGAAGCTGTGGATAGCGAGTCTGGTTATCACATGTCTGATCTTGACATGTCTCTGTCCACTTTCGGTCCGTCATTGCACTTGTGCCATAGAAGTCTGGGTCAATGTTTCGCTTCCTATGTCATGACTCTAGGTGTGCTTGATAAGGGCCAGTAGATGGCAGCATTAATTCCAGCCTGAGGTCCTCTATGAAGAAACTTTCTCTGGTCAACACATACACCATCCTTGAAGCAACTGATCTGGTAAACTCCAGATTTTAGATTGCAAAGGATAGTGTTGTTTAGTGGCTTGATCAGCATCTTTTTTAAACTGTATTTGTTTTGTAGCGCCAGTGTTATGTTTAGCTTTTTGAAGATTCTTTCGAATTTCCTGAAGGCCCAGGGATGGCAGGTGAATTTTCTAAATTTCCAGTTAAGTGGTGTTAATGTAGTTGTTTGCAAAATTATCTTGAGCTTTTCTGCATTTTTTGACATATTCCTAATGGTGGCTTGGTTGAATTCATTTTGTACTGCTGTTTCTAGTATGATGTTGCTCTTTTAGAAATTCTCTTTACTTAAAGGAACATTATATAACTGGTGAATTAAGCTTTTAAATGTTAAAATCTCTAAATTCACCAATAAAACTGAGCATTTGAAAAAAATATACATAATCAAAAACAATAATAAAGTGATTAACTTCAAAATCCCAGCTTTAAATGAAGCTCTGCACCCCTAACACCAGATGGCAGCACAACGACAGTAGCAGAAAGAGGGAACAAGAGGATAGTGTCAGCCACCCAACGGCTGATGATGGGACTGAACAGTCTTGAAAATGTTTCCAGTTTTTAAAACAATTTAAGTGAAGTGACTCAAAATGACCTCAAACATGAGGATGCCTGATGCAACTTCGAACGAAACGTCTGGAAGGAGATTTTCCACTAGACAATGTCCCACAAGCCCAGATATCATTTTCTATTTAATCACACCTGCGGTGAAAGCTTACATAATTTGATCAATTTCACAAATATTTAAAGAAATATACATTAAAGCTGCACACCAATTCTGAACTCAGAAGTTTGTAAAGCTAAATAATCTATTTTTAACAAACATGAGACTGTCACCACTACAGCCAAAAAATAGAAGCCTCTGGGTTTGTTCCTATTCCCAAACCTTAAGTTGGGAATATTTGCAATTTGCAAAGCATATTTCAGTCAGACTAAATATGGACTCTTGAACTATGTCCTTCCTTTAAAACTGCCAGCTCACCACATCCAGCAAAATGCCAATTTTAAATCTTTTAGGTAGGTATCGCAAAACTACATTGAATTAACAGTGCTTAAATATTTATGCCACATGACGCATAGCAACTGTAAAGATGAATACTTACTAATCTGTTATAAATAATCAAAACACATATTGCTTATTAATTGAAGCATGTGAAAATAAGCATGATAAAATTAACTGATTGTATCGTATGTCACTGTGTTTAGTAAAAATAACACCATAAATATCAAAGTAAAGTAACTGAAAATGATTAAAAATATTAATTTTTGTACCTCAGAATCAAAACACATTTGTGTTTGTTTATTCTTGTTTTCCTGTGTGCATCTGTGTTACTATGCACAAATTTTTGTGTATTTGTTTCACGAGTGGAAAAGAAATTAATTTATTAGTCCCATAGCAACTAAGTCATTTTCAGTTTTCTTTGCCCACTTCACACACCCATATAAGTATAATAAACTCCTTGGTAGTAAAGCAATGCATGCCAAATATTGTTTTATGTTGTTAAACAGAATGTTTTCATTTTGAAACAGTTTATTTTTGGAGTCGAGAGAAAACGTGAAAACTTTTGCAATATTCTCTTTAATATAAAGAACTGTTAATATTGTGCTAAGTTATTAGAAGTGACTATTAACAGTGAAACCTTCTAATATGTTGAAATTATAAGTGAATGGTGACACTCATTTCACTTTCTGAGTTTTCACTTGGAATATTTAGTAAGTGAAACTAAAGTGTCACCAATCTGCTCATAATCTCAAAAACTTAATACTCTGTTTACCAAAGCTAATACTCAGCCATAGGCACTGATGTCTTCCATTAACTTTCATACATAATCTGAAACATTACGTATTTTCTCCATAAAATGATGACTAAAGTAAATAACTAGGCTCAGATCTAATTATTTTGAATTTGAGATTAAAAGGTGTAAAACAAAATATATAAGTGAGATCATAATCATTCATTCTTTACACATTGTATAACTGATTAAATATTTTTCCCTGGGCATTTATCCTGCTCTAAGATGTAAATGAAATAATTAGATCTCACAATAGATAGAAATGTCAATACAAATTTGACCCAACAGATCATCCCAATTGTACTTCACACGACAACAAAGACCTTCACTACATTAACATTTCATAGCAACTGATTTCTGTTATTTTCTAATGATAGGCTAAAATATTATCTGCTAAAATATTAACCAAATGACAGTTTGTTTCCCCATACCAATAGTTTCTGTGTATTAGTGCCTCTGTAGCATTTCGCCTGTGCACAATTGGGTGTGCCACAGCCGACTTTGCTCTTACATAAACTCAGCACGTAAAGCATGTATAACACTCTTACCTTATAGAAGATGCTGAAAATGTCGTCCACCCTCAGTTAAACAAGCATTACATTGGGAGAACACATTCTGATTAAGTTGGGCCACTGTAATGTTTCCAATTTCATTTCTAATATTTTGCTTTAGTTCTTCCAATATATATGAGGATTTGTCTCGTAAACTTTGTCTTTGGGGTTACTACCCCACAAACTGTTAGATCAGGGGAGCGAGAGGGCCATACACCAGCACTAATCACTATCTTCAAACACTTTCCTAATTTTATTCATGGGCTCCTCTGGGCAGTAGCAGAATCTTGTTGAAACCACCCATATGACTTTTCTTCTTCTGCCAGTTCATGATAAAATGGGGTCAAAATGTCATTTCGGTACCTCTCTGCATTTACAGTCTCCTTGTAGAATATTGGACCGATTATGCGTCTAGCACTAACAGCACACCAAACTCCAACTCTCCAATCATGAGGGATTTCTCGAACGTGATGTGGATTTTCAAAGGCCCAGTACCAACTGTTAATAGTGTTGACACGACCATTTAGATGGAACCACGCCTCGTCAGAAAAGAACAGAAGCTATGGACCAATTGATGAAACTGATGAAAGAAACCATTCACAATAATTTGTGATACTGGGTCACCTTGTTTTAAAGCATGGACACTTGTACACTTATACGGTTTTAGTTTTAGACATCCTCATACATTGGAAGAACTACAACAAAATAATAGAAATGACAACATTTCCAACATCTTCTATAAGGTAAGAGTGTTATACATGCTTTACTCGCAGAGTTTTTGTAGGAGCAAAGCCGGCTGTGGCATATTCAATCGCACACAAGCAAAATCTGTGTGCCCGTTAGGTTTTAAATGAAGAACTGTCTATATTTAGTAGCCTCCCCAAGAATTCTCTTAGGTTTTGTTCCAATTTGACAGAGATATATGTGCAAATGCTTCTCAAAGTTGTATTTATATAAAATGTAAGAGCAGCAGTTCATCTAAAAATTCTACATTTTGAGGAGGTTCTTTATATGAACTACACTTAATTTGTACCAATTTCAACAAAATTGGAAATATGCTTGTTATGTTGCTGAGCAAATATCGAGTATTTCACCATTCATATGACATAAATCCTTTCCTATGAGCATATCACCCAGCACCATGCACTTATAGCGGTGAACTAGAAATTAACCTGTTTAACTAAACACCAATAGGTATCACGAAATATGCCAAGTTGGGATGTACATAGTGAAAAGTCCACGGGGATCAAAAGTAAATGAGATTCCTCCAATCACAGTTTCTTTGTGGTTAAACATGATTTCAACTGCAAACCACACATAGAACTATTTTGAAGGTATGCTAGGATTACAAACTCGGCAGCATGTGTGTTATATATCTTGTCTTCTGTGAACCATGACAGGCTAGCCAACCTCCAATAAATGTGCTCTGACATTTGGGTCTACTCAGTTAAGAGTCCTGCAGTATTCAAATTTACAGCTTTCCTTTAAATATACAGGTGTTTAAAAAAAGTGTCTGATATCGCAACAGGAGTTGGAATTTGTCAAAACTACAATAAATGTTTCGATGAACATGTGTCTGGAAACAAATATGTATTGAAATGTGAGCCATTTTAGTAAAATGTGCAACATATGCAGATTTCTGATAGGTTTGCCATACACCAATGTCTTAAATGTCCCCATAGCCAGAAACCTGATCGATTGAGGTTTGGTGAGTGGGGAGACCATGCTACTGGACCTTCTCGACCAATCCATCATCCATTAAATGTTTGGTTTAAGTATTGTAGCACAATGCATACAAAATGGGGTGGTCCCCCGTCATGCATAAACCACATGCGTCGTCTTTCCACAAGTAGAATTCCTCCAAAAGCACAGGTAATACATCGCACAGGAATCGATGATACACAGCACCTGTTAATCTGTTTGGTAAAATGTATGGTCCTAGAAGTCTGTCAGCCACAATTCCTGCCCACACATTGGGACTAAAGTGATCCTGATATTTAAACTTTTAAGAGACGATGGATTGGTCGAGGAGGTCCAGTAACAAGGCCTCTGTTTGCCAAATCCATTGGATTTCTGGCTATGGAGACATTTAAAGACATTTGTGTATGCTGAATCCATCAAAAAATGTGCATATGTTGCACATTTTTGTAAAACTGCTCATATCTCAACGCATTTGTTTCCGAACATATATTTATAGAAACATTTATTCTAGTTTTGACCAATCCCAACTGCTGTTGCAATATCACTTTTTTTAAACAGCCTGTATGCTCAGGAACAAAAATCATTAGACATAGGGATTTAACATGGGAGATCAGTTTTTCTCAAATACCCTCTCCCCTGTGGATTTTATAGGTGCATATTAAGTAAGAATGTTTTTAAGAAGGAATGGAATCTAAAATCAGCAAGTTTAGGGGTTGTTTATTTTTAGAGAAATAGCATTAGAATACTAATATAATTCTAAATCTAGCACATATCAGAAGAAAAAAATATTACTTTGCCTGAAAATGCCATTCTAATCTTTATTCCATAATGTATGTGCCACTGAGTTTAATTGTAAAAAATACATAAGTTAGAAGATGTAGCTCCTTTATGGTCACTCTGGTTATGCAAACTATTCAGATGCTATAGGACAAAACGACTGCTCTGTTGACATTTTGAACTTGTTGCCATACTTTCTTGTGTACCTAAAGTCTTCCGGATTCTATATGAACTTCACTTTGAAAGTGAAATTTGCATTCATTCTTCAACAAGCTTCAACCTGTATCATTCTATTATAAATAACATTTTTAAAGTAAATTTAATATTTGAAACCACAATTTGTAATAACTTACCATTAATACAGCAGAATGATTTTGACATTGCTGCATTCAACCTACCTCACAGCTATTTATAAAGGAAATCTCATTTGGAAGAAATAATAGCAGTTTAAGTAATGTAAATACAACTTTATTTGTTCTCAGTAACCAGCATACACAAAACACATGGTTTTCCTCAGCTACCAAGATAAAAACCAGATTGGATACTTAATATCATGATCCACAGTTCCACCTTAGGTCTAAAACAATAGTAAAAATAAAAATAATGGTACAAGCAAATGTGCTGCCATCTATCTACAGGTAATGATTAAAATACAAACAGTTTTATCTCAATTGTTATCTCGCGGATACCAGTTCCTTTTTACCTGGTGCCCAGGCTACGTGGGTATTCTGGGCAACGAGGCGGCAGATGCAGCTGCTATGTCTGCATGTCGCCTGCCGGAGTATTCTACATGTACACTCCCTTATATAGATGTGCAGAAGAACTTCCGTCACCAGCTATATGCTGTCTGGCAGGAGTCTTGGGAAGCGTTAGCTGGCACTCAGTTACGGACAATCAAGGGCACGGTACAACCCTGGCAAACATCTTGCAGGGATTCCAGGCGTGAGGAGGTAATTTTAACCCGCCTGAGGATAGGCCACACACGAGCCACGCATGCACACCTTTTGCGCGGTGATCCGGAGCTTGTCTGTGCGACTTGCAATATTCCACTCTCCGTCGCACATGTCCTTATTGATTGTCCGCGGTACGCTTGTGAGCGCCAGTCCCTTGGCCTGGGTCTTACACTGTGCACCGTGTTAGGCAATGACCTAGTAGCTGTAAATACAGTACTGCAGTTTGTTGCCAGCATCGACTTTGGTAAGCAAGTAAGGTTTCCTTCATCTTGGCGGATAATAACTTTTAGGATGTTTTTACTAGTGATATTTCGTTTTTTACTACCTTTTAAAGGTTTTATCAGCTTTCGCTTTTAGAAAGTTAGGTTTTTACCAGTTTTTTGACCTTTTACCTTTTTTAGCTCTTTTTAAACCATTCAACATTTTAGGTTATTTTAATTTTCCCTTTTTAGGGTGAGGTTTTATTGTTCACTTGTTTTACCTTTGGACTTCGGGCCCTAATGACCTAGTTGTCGACGGGTCCTTAAACAAAACTCACTCACTCACTGAAAGCACGTAGACTGGACAGCATTCTAATGCTATCTGCCTAACATGTATTGAAGCAGAGGTAAATTGCCTAGCACTATGGCCTCTGTGGACATATGTCAAAGCTGTCGTCTGCTCATGTATAGAAGCAGAGATACAGTTGCCAAGCACTAAGGTCTCTGTGGACACGATGAACTGCCATCTACTCAGTACATGTGGAAGCAGAGGTGCAGTAAGGCCTGTGTGGACACATATAGAAGCTGTCTTCTGTCCATCACATACAGAAACAGAGGTACAGTTGCCTAACACTAACGTCTCTGTGGACACGAACTGCCATCTACTCAGTACATGTGGAAGCAGAGGTGCAGTAAGGCCTGTGTGGACACATATAGAAGCTGTCTTCTGTCCATCACATACAGAAACAGAGGTACAGTTGCCTAACACTAAGGTCTCTGTGGGCACGATGAACTGCCATCTACTCAGTACATGTGGAAGCAGAGGTGCAGTAAGGCCTGTGTGGACACACATAGAAGCTGTCTTCTGCCTATCACATACAGAAACAAAGGTACAGTTGCCTAACACTAAGGTGTCTGTGGGCATGTGACGAAGCAAGATGGTATGGTACAGGGACGAGACCTAGAAGGTGAACTGTACAGTGTACCCTGAGCCACGAGCTATCTTGTACCATCCATCATTATTTATAACCGCATAGTTAAAGCTATATAAAATAAATGCAGAAAAAAAAATAATACACATAAATTGACATCAGGAAAGCACATTTATTTGTCTGTGAATGGCATTCCAAACACAAGTGTTATATTTGTTATTATTTTAGTAAAACTGCATGTTGTATTTTTACAGATAATTTTTAGATAATACAAAAGGGCAAATAAAGCATATTTGTCCATCAGGAAAATTTGTGCTGTCTTTGATATGTGCTATTAGAATTGGAATGACATACACATCGACAGTATTTTTATGAAACAAGGACCTTTGAACAGCTAGAGTAATGCTCTTGCATGGGTGTTGAGATTGGTTGTGTAGTGTGTAGAGTGACTGGTATCTGTTGGTCTCATGTTTTCTTTTCTGAGAAAAAAACACAACATTGCAACACCTTTCAAACAGGCCTTGTAAGAAACTTCCTTTATGGATCTAAGAGCTGGGCAGTTCTTTGGTCATATACAATCACGCGAAAGTAACAAATGAACAACTGTATTTTTAAAAAGCATTCTAGACCCCGCTTTTAGTGTTTAGTTTTACTACCAGTCCAGCTGTTGGCATTAGTATCAGGTCCCTGTACTTCATAGTCAAACAGCATGTTCTAGTAGGTAAATGTTATGCAAGCATCATTTCAAAATCTGATAACTCCAATAAGTTGTCAAAGTACTTCTCTTAGTAGTATTGCACAATCTTTAAACCCAACAGGCATTTGTGTTTGATGTTATATATTGAACATATTTTAGTGTTACGCTTAAAAAAAGAAAAGCAACTGTTTATTTGTTCAACTGCTAATGTGGTAATTTAAATGTTTCTCTTTTTTCAAGGTGTCATTTGTCTTTTTGGGACAATAAGAGGAGTGCAGAATGTAAATAACTGTATTAAGTGTAAATAATTTCACCAAGATGTTTTAGCAGAGTCAACAAAACCCTTTTCTTGTTTAAACATTTAATTATTAATCAAGTGCACTGCATGCTTTTTCACAAATGGTACTGCATCACACTTGTGCTTGTTTTTAAATTTAGCAGTTCTAAACAAAACCATCAGCATTTAAGGGATACATACACATTCCACGACACAAATGTCTGTGAAAAAAGCTATTTTAAAATGTACAAAACAGTCAAGCTATATATTAGCATGTGATCACATATAAAAGCCTTTGAAAGTTTTAAATTTACTTTCACAGAATTTAGCATATACGAGGGTTGTCTGTAAAATGAACTCTATTAGAGGAGATCCGGCAACACTGGCGTCTAGCTTGGTTCTCTCTCTCCCAGTACCCTGCCCTGCGAGCTGTCTGCGATGGTCAGTCTTGGTTTGATAATCATTAGAAATGGAGCTTCCACTCGCTTCTCCCGCCAGTTGCAAAAAGCCTGCACCAGTGGTCATTTATTTCCAACTGTGTGAAGTGTATGGAGAGCAGTGTATGAGCGTACAACACGTGTGCAAATGGTGCAGAGAATTCAAAGGCAGATGTACAGATGTCCATGACGACCAGCGTTCTGGACAGCCATCGGTTTCAAAAGAAACAGTTGTGAAAGTGGAAGAAGCAATGACAGCAACTGATAGATCCTTTAGGGTTTACCAAGGTGGGTCCCAAGAATGCTTACGAAGGACCACAAGAAAATATGTTAGTGGGCTGCAAATTTCTTCAGGCCTACGACCAATCTCAACAAATTTGGATGGGATACTGTAAAACACTCTCCTTACAGCCCAGACCTAGCCCCAAGTGACTACCATCTCTTCCCTGCCTTGAAGAAACACGGGTGGGACGCATTTCAGAACTGGAGAGGAACTGAAAGAAACTGTTTTAAGTTATCCTTGCCACACAGCTGATGAGTTCTATGATGCAGGCATACAAAAGATGGTACACCACATGCAAAATACACCTTTGACGCTTCTTAAAGACATGGTAACTAAATGTTACATTCATAAAAGATTAATAACTAAAAAGTTTCAGGGCAGGAAAATATTTTAAACTTCAGGTTCTTTAATGTAACCTGACACTGATTGTGTTGTTAACATTATGTGATCATGTTTTACTAGATTCCTCTAGGAACCGGAAATGTTAAACTTTGAACCTTCTTGAAACTGAGAGAAGGTTCAAACCTACAAAACATTAGTGTCTTCAAAAATATTTGGAACAATACTACAGTTTAGATTGATGACACTGATAGAGATCACGAGTAATGTTATATTGAACTGAAAAGTACAATTTAGGTGGTGCCGTGGCCGAGTGGTTAGACTGTTTGCCTATCACCTAGGTGGCCTGGGTTCAATCCCAGAGACCTGCATGTGGTATTCGTGGTGGACGAAACTGCGTCTGGGCGGGTTTTCTCTGGTTTCCCCCACCACTCATTCCACCAACTGCCCCATCACCTTTCCAACCATCCACTTCGCCTGCATTTCCTCACTCTCATACCTGGTGCTTGGCTAAGCACCCACTTCCAGGTCTTCACTCTGCCTGGTCCATAGGTTCC
Source organism: Tenodera sinensis (assembly GCA_030765045.1). Classification (NCBI taxonomy): domain Eukaryota; kingdom Metazoa; phylum Arthropoda; class Insecta; order Mantodea; family Mantidae; genus Tenodera; species Tenodera sinensis. The sequence goes on along the minus strand of CM060968.1, from coordinate 13,265,240 downwards.
TGTACTCTCTTACGGCATCTGACTCTATGCACTGGCTTGTAAGTCCTACATAAGGGGAGGGTAAGCAGATGAAGTAGTACAATTTTTATTTTGATCACAGTGACCAAGGTCATGACCACAGCTTTTGGTGATAGTTATGTTTGAGTTTCTCATTAAATTTCTTAATTCATTGTATTTTGTATAATGTTTCTTTCCCTACCATAGTTTTGGTGGAGTCCAACTCTACTCCCAGGTGCAATAACGTTGTGTTTGACTTATATGTAACTCCTTAAAACACATCCTTAAGACATCTTGAGTTTCCATTTTTGATCACTTTTTCTACCACATAAATAGTAGCTAGAAAAACCTACTTAATTTTCATATTCCCCTTGTACCTACAAGAAAATTTGCAATAAGATAATTTCTGCAAATGTTTATCTCAATTTATAAGGAGGAGATAGAGGAACAAGCATTTGTATGAATAGTTTGTACAAGAGTAGAGAAATGCATATGAGGCAACACAACATATTTTTCATAACCCTACACTGAGTATTAGTGAATGGAACACAAATGGTGTCCTGCATCTTCCAATAGTTTAAATTGTGCACAAATGCAAAATGTTAGAGTAGGTATTAACCTATGTATAATACTGTGGTTTGCTTGACTCTGCCAGCATCTCATGAAATTTATGTTCTCCATTTCTTTTTAAGCAGATATTGCTGATACCTGAAGTAGATTCTGCAATAGAAATTGCTCAAATAAAGAGAATATCCCAGATAAACATAGTATGCAGTTGTTTTCAGAATTCATATTGGCAGATTGGGAAGTCCAAATCTCTTATGTACTAACGCTTGCACACATGTGCCGGTGACTCGTTGCAGGAGAATTGCAGTGGGAAAGGCCAACTGTAGTGTGGAAAGTGAAGGCCCTGCGACACATCAGCGCCTCCCGTAGATGCTTGTCTTGCTTCACGGTTAGTGACATAAAAACTAACTTTTTAAACTGTCCACTTTGGGCTTAACGAAGGTAGGCATGACACCTTCCCCGCTCGGTTCTGTTGCAGGCATGGAAGCTGGGGTGGTTCTACACACCACCACCAGACACTGCAGCCCACGACAGTGCAGGCTGCCAACCCGGAACAGCTGCAAACCATGGATGCTGACACCAAACCTTGATAAGTGGGTTGTACTTCTGCACAAGACTCTGGCAAGCAATAACAGTGTTGTGTCACTGAACGAACATGTCTGGTTGGCAAAAAAAATATTAAAGAGGGGGAAATGCAAACATTTATGGCATCAGAGTCGTCCCAGACATGATGTGGACTAGCGACAATATCTTGATGGTTGTGTGCGGCGTGGCGAGCAAGTCCTGCCAATAATATTATGTTACTACTACTATTTAACAATTACTTCTAGTATTCCTACTTCTTCTTGATCTTCTGCAGCCACTTTGTTTTGTATCATGAGCATTTGTCATCACTTGTCAACTTCATGGACATTATAGATAGCATGTGTGCATCCATGGATATAATATTTTGTGTGTGTGCGTGTGCATGTTACATGTGAGCATAATTCTGGGTACGTGTATGTTGGAAGAATGTTTTCGTTCGCATGTATGACTGTGCCTATGCGAGGCTGTACATTTGTTTAAATCTGTATATACTGTAATCAACAGACTATGTCAAAACACTTTTTATCATGGAGACAAATGTAATACATAAATACACAGCTCAACATAAGGACGGAGAGCTTGCTGGCTCCTCGTGGGTGCTTAGTGGCAGGTTTGGATGTGTCTAACATAATGTAACCCATTAATGTTGCAAATATTGTAATAACAGTACTGTATACCACTATAATACTGTTGCAAAGAGAGCTTTTGCTGGATGTGTCTATCTTGTTTGTGTGTATAACATGTGCACCCTTCCTAAATTAGTTCCATGTGAAAAAAGGTAAGAAACACACATCTTGGTGCTCCATTATTTTCCAGTTATCATTTTTATAGAAAAAGTATTTAATTTTGGTGTTGTCATTTTCTTAACTATTTTGCAAGCAATTTTTATGACAGCAAAACCATATTGTAGCATCTCTTTTGTTTTTCTTTCTAATAACTGTTTCTTTATTGTCCTAGTTCTCAGAAATAAAACAAAGTGAAATTAACTGTACTTCTGTTAATAAACTGTTAAGTCCTTTTGGAACAGCCAATGCATATAAATTAAATCCAAAAACAGGGTTGTTATTTACATTATAGTTTGCACAGCACAATCTTCTCCTGGCTCCATTTATATTGCAACAAGTACGCCAAGAGGCATCTTATTTCTCTATGTAGCACTTATAACTTGTTTATATGATATTGTGTGTTGCTTCAGACAATATTTTAATAAGTCTGCCATATCAGAGTAAATGAAATGTATTTAAAGGTCACAATATTTCTCATTTTATTTAGAACAAATGTATCAACAAGAAAATATTTGATTATTTTGTTAATTTTATACTGCATTTTGTTCTGCTTATGCATATTATAGAACTGTGTGACCATATAAATAAAAGGAACATTCCAAATTTTGTAGGTAGGAAACTGTAAATTGTTGTAAAATGTACATTTGCAGTAAAATTTCCATGTAAATTTAAAATGTTCTTTTATTCTCAAACATTTCAGCTCTTGAGATAATTGTAATTTCATCAAGAAAAATAAGCTATTTTGACTCTAGGAAAAGTTCAACTTATTCAAACAGAAGAAAGAAAAAATATAGAAGAAAAAAGTACACATTTTCAGATAGCATTTCATTTTTTGCGGAGCAACATTAGCCAAACTGCTTTCAACTATCTCGCTTCAAGGCAAGTGAAATGTCTTAAATACTAATTTATTATATGCTGTGGAATATTGGAATAACTGTCATAAAATATTTGATCATTTTTGTATTTGTAAAATGTGATTACACCCAAGAGAAACCAGCTTTAATGAAGTTCTGTTATTCATCTGTGTATTTGGGTAACCTGATTTTCAGCATGTAACAGAGATCCCCTTTAACCAAATGCATTTAAAAAAGCAAACCAAACTTGAAAACAAACTGTAAAGCATTAAGTCCACAAAAGTTGTTTAATACTTAAGCTGACTACTAAAGTTTAATAAAGTAAAATGCAGTTGTCCCATCCTTGATTCAAGTTTAATGCTCCTGTGAAATCCATAATAATTTCTAATCTAAGTAATCGAGGAAAGAGATTTACCTTTAAGCTTTAGTTTTTGTATATGCATTTTGGTACTTTGTTTTGATATAAAAAATGTAGATATTAGAATATTCTAACCAACAGCTTCTAGGAAGGACAACCAAAGAATACTTTTCTTTTTGCCTATCTGAAATTTGTGTAGGAGCAAAACATAAAAGAAACAGCTCCTAGTATTCAAGAAGTTGCTAAACATATGTTAAACTTGCATAAGTGTTCTTAAATCACTTATCTCAGTAAGTTAATCTATAACATAACCTGTAAAGTATAAATAATTAATCTAATTGCCATGCTGCAGGTATTAATAAATAACCCGTTTATTCACTAAACCACAGGAAAGTTAAAAACTACTGATTCAAATTTTAGAATATTGGTTATTTGTGTGAGGAGGCCATAGTCAGTGGAGAGACACTTGTGGCAGAATAAAGTGTTCCTTTATTTTACTCCCCTCCGCTCCTAAAAATCCTGCTTTTACTTCCTCTTTCTTCTATATAAATGTAGCCCAGGATAAGCAGTCCAAATTTTAACCATTAAGAGAATCCACTAGGTCAGCCTTCAAAACTCCATAGAAACAGAGGGTACTAGAAAAGGGTATAAAACTTTCTAGATTTAAAAAAAAAAAAAAAAAAAAAAAAAAAAAAAAAAAAAAAAAAAAAAAAAAAAAAAGCTGAGCAGGTAGGCTTGTATACACCTGATGATAGCCTAGCAAAATATTAAAAAAAAAGTACAATTAAACAAAATGACCTCTTAGGTTGAGCACCCAGGTAAGTATACCCTCCTTTGTAGATTGTTCTCAAAACCTGTATAGCCTGAGAATTGACACAAGATATGTATAGGCTACATCTGCTGTGGATAGGCTAGTATAGGCTACACCAAATAAGGATAATATAATGTTTATTCACCACTTACATCATGTTACATGATATGGGCTTTGTCAAAAGAACAACTTGTATAAGATTTACAGAAATAATTTTACAATATTACAAATAAAATGTCAAATATTCACTTATTAAATAAAGATTTACAGAATAATATGTTTACAAGTTACAATGTCAAATATTCACTTACTGAATAAAAAGAATATTGTAGCAGAAATAAGCATGTGTAGGCTACATCATGTATGTATAGGCTACATCATGTATATATAGGCTACATCATGTATGTATAGGCTACAACAAGTATGTAAAGGCTACATCATATATGTATAGGCTACATCATGTATGTATAGGCTACATCATGTATGTAAAGGCTACATCATATATGTATAGGCTAGATCATGTATGTATAGGCTACAACAAGTATGTATAGGCTAGATCATGTACGTATAGGCTAGATCATGTATGTATAGGCTACATGTATGTATAGGCTAGTATAGGCTACATCATGTATGTATAGGCTACATGTATGTATAGGCTAGATCATGTATGTATAGGCTAGATCATGTATGTATAGGCTAGATCATGTATGTATAGGCTAGTATAGGCTACATCATGTATGTATAGGCTAGATCATGTATGTATAGGCTACATGTATGTATAGGCTACATCATGTATGTATAGGCTAGTATAGGCTACATCATGTATGTATAGGCTACATCATGTATGTATAGGCTACATCATGTATGTATAGGCTACATCATGTATGTATAGGCTACATCATGTATGTATAGGCTACATCATGTATGTATAGGCTACATCATGTATGTATAGGCTACATCATGTATGTATAGGCTAGTATAGTCTACATCATGTATGTATAGGCTACAACAAGTATGTAAAGGTTACATCATATATGTATAGGCTACATTATGTATGTATAGGCTACAACAAGTATGTAAAGCCTACATTATGTATGTATAGGCTACATCATGTATGTATAGGCTACAACAAGTATGTAAAGGCTACATCATGTATGTATAGGCTACATCATGTATGTATAGGCTACAACAAGTATGTAAAGGCTACATCATATATGTATAGGCTACATTATGTATGTATAGGCTACATTATGTATGTATAGGCTACAACAAGTATGTAAAGGCTACATCATATATGTATAGGCTACATCATGTATGTATAGGCTACATTATGTATGTATAGGCTACAACAAGTATGTAAAGGCTACATCATATATGTATAGGCTACATTATGTATGTATAGGCTACATTATGTATGTATAGGCTACAACAAGTATGTAAAGGCTACATTATGTATGTATAGGCTACATCATGTATGTATAGGCTACAACAAGTATGTAAAGGCTACATCATGTATGTATAGGCTACATCAAGTATCTAAAGGCTACATCATATATGTATAGGCTACATCATGTATGTATAGGCTAGTATTAGCTACATCATGTATGTATAAGCTACATCATGTATGTATAGGCTACATCATATATGTATAGGCTACATGTATGTATAGGCTAGTATTACCTACATCATGTATGTATAGGCTACATCAAGTATGTAAAGGCTACATCAAGTATGTAAAGGCTACATCATATATGTATAGGCTACATCATATATGTATAGGCTACATGTATGTATAGGCTAGTATTAGCTACATCATGTATGTATAGGCTACATCATGTATGTATAGGCTACAACAAGTATGTAAAGGCTACATCATATATGTATAGGCTACATCATGTATGTATAGGCTACATGTATGTATAGGCTAGTATTAGCTACATCATGTATGTATAGGCTAGTATTGGCTACACAATGTATGTGTAGGCTAGTATTGGCTACATGATGTATGTATAGGCTAGTATTGGCTACATGATGTATGTATAGGCTAGTATTGGCTACTTCATGTATGTATAGGCTAGTATTGGCTACATCATGTATGTATAGGCTACATCATGTATGTATAGGCTAGTATTGGCTACACGATGTATGTGTAGGCTAGTATTAGCTACATCATGAATGTATAGGCTAGTATAGGCTACATCAAGTATGTATAGGCTAATATAGGCTACATCAAGTATGTATAGGCTAATATAGGCTACATCATGTATGCATAGGCTTGTATAGGCTACATCAAGTATGTATAGGCTAGTATAGGCTACATCATGTATGTATAGGCTACATCAAGTATGTATAGGCTAGTATAGGCTACATCATGTATGTATAGGCTACATCATGTATGTATAGGCTACATCAAGTATGTATAGCCTACCTCAAGTATGTATAGGCTACATCAAGAATGTATAGGGTACATCGTGTATGTATAGGCTACATCGTGTATGTATAGGCTACATCAAGAATGTATAGGCTACATCAAGAATGTATAGGCTAGTATAGGCTACATCATGTATGTGTAGGCTACATCAAGTATGTATAGGCTACATCATGTAAGTATAGGCTACATCAAGAATGTATAGGCTACATCATGTATGTATAGGCTACATCAAGAATGTATAGGCTACATCATGTATGTATAGGCTAGTATAGGCTACATCCTGTATGTATAGGCTATATAGAGTATGTATAGGCTACATCAAGAATGTATAGGCTACATCAAGTGTGTATAGGCTACAGCAAGTATGTATAGGCTAGTATAGGCTACATTAAGAATGTATAGGCTACATCATGTATGTATAGGCTAGTATAGGCTACATCATGTATGTATAGGCTAGTATTGGCTACATCATGTATGTATAAGCTACATTAAGAATGTATAGGCTACATCATGTATGTATAGGCTACATCAAGTATGTATAGGCTATGTCATGTATGTATGGGCTAGTATTGGCTACATCATGTATGTATAGGCTAGTATAGCCTACATCATGTATATATAGGCTAAATCATGTATGTATAGGCTACATCATGTATGTATAGGCTACATCATGTATGTATAGGCTACATCATGTATGTATAGGCTATATCATGTATGTATAGGCTAGTATAGGCTACATCATGTATGTATAGGCTAGTCCAGGCTACATCATGTATGTACAGGCTACATCATGTATGTATAGGCTACATCATGTATGTATAGGCTACATCTAGTATGTATAGGCTACATCAAGAATGTATAGGCTAGATCATGTATGTATAGGCTAAATCAAGAATGTATAGGCTATATCATGTATGTATAGGCTACATCATGTATGTATAGGCTACATCATGTATGTATAGGCTAGTATAGGCTACATCAAGAATGTATAGGCTAGGTCATGTATGTATAGGCTAGTATAGGCTACATCATGTATGTATAGGCTACATCATGTATGTATAGGCTAGTACAGGCTACATCATGTATGTATAGGCTATATCATGTATGTATAGGCTACATCAAGAATGTATAGGCTACATCATATATAGGCTACATCCAGTATGTATAGGCTAGTATAGGCTACCTCAAGTATGTATAGGCTACATCATGTATGTATAGGCTCGAATAGGCTATATCATGTATGTATAGGCTAGTATAGGCTAAATCATGTATGTATAGGCTACATCATGTATGTATAGGCTACATCATGTATGTATAGGCTACATCAAGTATGTAAAGGCTACATCATATATGTATAGGCTACAACAAGTATGTATAGGCTACAACAAGTATGTATAGGCTACATCATGTATGTATAGGCAACATCATGTATATATAGGCTATAACATGTACGTATAGGCTACATCATGTATGTATAGGCTAGTATAGGCTACATCAAGTATGTATGGGCTACCTCAAGTATGTATAGGCTACATCAAGAATGTATAGGCTACATCATGTATGTATAGGCTATATCATATATGTATAGGCTAGTATAGGCTAAATCATGTATATATAGGCTACATCATGTATGTATAGGCTACATCAAGTATGTATAGGCTACATCATGTATGTATAGGCTACATCATGTATGTATAGGCTACAACAAGTATGTATAGGCTACATCATGTATGTATAGGCTACAACAAGTGTGTATAGGCTACATCATGTATGTATAGGCTACAACAAGTATGTATAGGCTACAACAAGTATGTATAGGCTACATCATGTATGTATAGGCTACATCAAGTATGTATAGGCTAGTATAGGCTACATCATTTATGTATAGGCTACATCATGTATGTATAGGCTACAACAAGTATGTATAGGCTACATCATATATGTATAGGCTACAACAAGTATGTATAGGCTACATCATGTATGTATAGGCTACATCATGTATGTATAGGCTAGTACAGGCTACATCATGTATGTATAGGCTATATCATGTACGTATAGGGTACATCAAGTATGTATAGGCTACATCAAGAATGTATAGGCTACAGCAAGTATCTATAGGCTACATCAAGTATGTATAGGCTACATCAAGTATGTATAGGCTACATTAAGAATGTATAGGCTAGTATAGGCTACATCAAGTATGTATAGGCTACATCATGGATGTATAGGCTACATCATGTATGTATAGGCTACATCATGTATGTATAGGCTAGTATTGGCTACATCATGTATGTATAAGCTACATTAAGAATGTATAGGCTACATCATGTATGTATAGGCTACATCAAGTATGTATACTCTAGTATAGGCTACATCAAGTATGTATAGGCTACGTCATGTATGTATGGGCTAGTATTGGCTACATCATGTATGTATAGGCTAGCACAGGCTACATCATGTATGTATAGGCTATATCATGTACGTATAGGGTACATCAAGTATGTATATGCTACATCAAAAATGTATAGGCTACAGCAAGTATGTATAGGCTACATCAAGTATGTATAGGCTACATTAAGAATGTATAGGCTACATCATGTATGTATAGGCTACATCATGTATGTATAGGCTACATCAAGTATGTATACGCTAGTATAGGCTACATCAGGTATGTATAGCCTACCTCAAGTATGTATAGGCTACATCAAGAATGTATAGGGTACATTGTGTATGTATAGGATACATCGTGTATGTATAGGCTACATCATGTATGTATAGGCTACATCATGTATGTATAGGCTAGTATAGGCTACATCAAGAATGTATAGGCTAGTATAGGCTACATCATGTATGTATAGGCTACATCAAGTATGTATAGGCTACATCATGTAAGTATAGGCTACATCAAGAATGTATAGGCTACATCATGTATGTATAGGCTACATCAAGAATGTATATGCTACATCATGTATGTATAGGCTAGTATAGGCTACATCCTGTATGTATAGGCTACATCAAGAATGTATAGGGTACATTGTGTATGTATAGGATACATCGTGTATGTATAGGCTACATCATGTATGTATAGGCTACATCATGTATGTATAGGCTAGTATAGGCTACATCAAGAATGTATAGGCTAGTATAGGCTACATCATGTATGTATAGGCTACATCAAGTATGTATAGGCTACATCATGTAAGTATAGGCTACATCAAGAATGTATAGGCTACATCATGTATGTATAGGCTACATCAAGAATGTATATGCTACATCATGTATGTATAGGCTAGTATAGGCTACATCCTGTATGTATAGGCTACATCAAGAATGTATAGGCTACATCATGTATGTATAGGCTAGTATAGGCTACATCAAGGATGTATAGGCTACCTCAAGGATGTATAGGCTACATCAAGAATGTATAGGCTAGTATACGCTACATCATGTATGTATAGGCTAGTATTGGCTACATCATGTATGTATAGGCTAGTATTGGCTACATCATGTATGTATAGGCTAGTATACGCTACATCATGTATGTATAGGCTAGTATTGGCTACATCATGTATGTATAGGCTAGTATACGCTACATCATGTATGTATAGGCTAGTATTGGCTACATCATGTATGTATAGGCTAGTATTGGCTACATCATGTATGTATAGGCTACATCAAGAATGTATAGGCTACATCAAGAATGTATAGGCTACATCATGTATGTATAGGCTACATCATGTATTAATAGCCTACATGTCTGTAGAGGCTAGTATAGGCTACATGATGTATGTATAGGCTAGTATTGGCCACTTCATGTATGTATAAGCTAGTATTGGCTACATCATGTATGTATAGGCTACATCATATATGTATAGGCTACATCATGTATGTATAGGCTACATCATGTATGTATAGGCTACATCATGTATGTATAGGCTACATCATGTATTAATAGCCTACATGTATGTATAGGCTAGTATTGGCTACTTCATGTATGCATAGGCTAGTATTGGCTACACGATGTATGTATAGGCTAGTATTAGCTACATCATGTATGTATAGGCTACATCAAGTATGTATAGGCTAATATAGGCTACATCGGGTATGTATAGGCTACATCATGTATGTATAGGCTTGTATAGGCTACATCAAGTATGTATAGGCTACATCATGTATCTATAGGCTAGTATAGCCTACATCAAGTATGTATAGGCTAGTATAGGCTACATCATATCTGTATAGGCTACATCATGTATGTATACGCTACATCAAGTATGTATAGGCTACATCATGTATGTATAGGCTAAATCATGTATGTATAGGCTAGTATAGGCTAAATCATGTATGTATAGGCTACATCAAGAATGTATAGGCTACATCATGTATGTATAGGCTAAATCATGAATGTATAGGCTAGTATAGGCTATATCATGTATGTATAGGCTAGTATAGGCTAAATCATGTATGTATAGGCTACATCAAGTATGTAAAGGCTACATCAAGTATGTATAGGCTACATCATGTATGTATAGGCTACATCATGTATGTATAGGCTACATCATGTATGTATAGGCTACATCAAGTATGTATAGGCTACAACAAGTATGTATAGGCTACATCATGTATGTATAGGCTACATCATGTATGTATAGGCTACATCAAGTATGTAAAGGCTACATCAAGTATGTATAGGCTACATCATGTATGTATAGGCTACATCATGTATGTATAGGCTACATCATGTATGTATAGGCTACATCAAGTATGTATAGGCTACAACAAGTATGTATTGGCTACATCATGTATGTATAGGCTACATCAAGTATGTATACGCTAGTATAGGCTACATCAGGTATGTATAGGCTACATCATGTATGTATAGGCTACATCATGTATGTATAGGCTACATCATGTATGTATAGGCTACATCATGTATTAATAGCCTACATGTATGTATAGGCTAGTATTGGCTACTTCATGTATGCATAGGCTAGTATTGGCTACACGATGTATGTATAGGCTAGTATTAGCTACATCATGTATGTATAGGCTACATCATGTATGTATAGGCTACATCAAGTATGTATAGGCTAATATAGGCTACATCGGGTATGTATAGGCTACATCATGTATGTATAGGCTTGTATAGGCTACATCAAGTATGTATAGGCTACATCATGTATCTATAGGCTAGTATAGCCTACATCAAGTATGTATAGGCTAGTATAGGCTACATCATATCTGTATAGGCTACATCATGTATGTATACGCTACATCAAGTATGTATAGGCTACATCATGTATGTATAGGCTAAATCATGTATGTATAGGCTAGTATAGGCTAAATCATGTATGTATAGGCTACATCAAGAATGTATAGGCTACATCATGTATGTATAGGCTAAATCATGAATGTATAGGCTAGTATAGGCTATATCATGTATGTATAGGCTAGTATAGGCTAAATCATGTATGTATAGGCTACATCAAGTATGTAAAGGCTACATCAAGTATGTATAGGCTACATCATGTATGTATAGGCTACATCATGTATGTATAGGCTACATCAAGTATGTATAGGCTACATCAAGTATGTATAGGCTACAACAAGTATGTATAGGCTACATCATGTATGTATAGGCTACATCATGTATGTATAGGCTACATCAAGTATGTAAAGGCTACATCAAGTATGTATAGGCTACATCATGTATGTATAGGCTACATCATGTATGTATAGGCTACATCAAGTATGTATAGGCTACAACAAGTATGTATTGGCTACATCATGTATGTATAGGCTACATCAAGTATGTATACGCTAGTATAGGCTACATCAGGTATGTATAGGCTACATCATGTATGTATAGGCTACATCATGTATGTATAGGCTACATCAAGTTTGTATAGGCTACATCATGTATGTATAGGCTACATCATGTATGTATAGGCTACATCAAGTATGTATAGGCTACATCATGTATGTATGGGCTAGTATTGGCAACATCATGTATGTATACGCTAGTATTGGCTACATCATGTATGTATAGGCTAGTATAGGCTACATCAAGTATGTATGGGCTACCTCAAGTATGTATAGGCTACATCAAGAATGTATAGGCTACATCATGTATGTATAGGCTATATCATATATGTATAGGCTAGTATAGGCTAAATCATGTATATATAGGCTACATCATGTATGTATAGGCTACATCAAGTATGTATAGGCTACATCATGTATGTATAGGCTACATCATGTATGTATAGGCTACAACAAGTATGTATAGGCTACATCATGTATGTATAGGCTACAACAAGTGTGTATAGGCTACATCATGTATGTATAGGCTACAACAAGTATGTATAGGCTACAACAAGTATGTATAGGCTACATCATGTATGTATAGGCTACATCAAGTATGTATAGGCTAGTATAGGCTACATCATTTATGTATAGGCTACATCATGTATGTATAGGCTACAACAAGTATGTATAGGCTACATCATATATGTATAGGCTACAACAAGTATGTATAGGCTACATCATGTATGTATAGGCTACATCATGTATGTATAGGCTAGTACAGGCTACATCATGTATGTATAGGCTATATCATGTACGTATAGGGTACATCAAGTATGTATAGGCTACATCAAGAATGTATAGGCTACAGCAAGTATCTATAGGCTACATCAAGTATGTATAGGCTACATCAAGTATGTATAGGCTACATTAAGAATGTATAGGCTAGTATAGGCTACATCAAGTATGTATAGGCTACATCATGGATGTATAGGCTACATCATGTATGTATAGGCTACATCATGTATGTATAGGCTAGTATTGGCTACATCATGTATGTATAAGCTACATTAAGAATGTATAGGCTACATCATGTATGTATAGGCTACATCAAGTATGTATACGCTAGTATAGGCTACATCAAGTATGTATAGGCTACGTCATGTATGTATGGGCTAGTATTGGCTACATCATGTATGTATAGGCTAGCACAGGCTACATCATGTATGTATAGGCTATATCATGTACGTATAGGGTACATCAAGTATGTATATGCTACATCAAAAATGTATAGGCTACAGCAAGTATGTATAGGCTACATCAAGTATGTATAGGCTACATTAAGAATGTATAGGCTACATCATGTATGTATAGGCTACATCATGTATGTATAGGCTACATCAAGTATGTATACGCTAGTATAGGCTACATCAGGTATGTATAGCCTACCTCAAGTATGTATAGGCTACATCAAGAATGTATAGGGTACATTGTGTATGTATAGGATACATCGTGTATGTATAGGCTACATCATGTATGTATAGGCTACATCATGTATGTATAGGCTAGTATAGGCTACATCAAGAATGTATAGGCTAGTATAGGCTACATCATGTATGTATAGGCTACATCAAGTATGTATAGGCTACATCATGTAAGTATAGGCTACATCAAGAATGTATAGGCTACATCATGTATGTATAGGCTACATCAAGAATGTATATGCTACATCATGTATGTATAGGCTAGTATAGGCTACATCCTGTATGTATAGGCTACATCAAGAATGTATAGGGTACATTGTGTATGTATAGGATACATCGTGTATGTATAGGCTACATCATGTATGTATAGGCTACATCATGTATGTATAGGCTAGTATAGGCTACATCAAGAATGTATAGGCTAGTATAGGCTACATCATGTATGTATAGGCTACATCAAGTATGTATAGGCTACATCATGTAAGTATAGGCTACATCAAGAATGTATAGGCTACATCATGTATGTATAGGCTACATCAAGAATGTATATGCTACATCATGTATGTATAGGCTAGTATAGGCTACATCCTGTATGTATAGGCTACATCAAGAATGTATAGGCTACATCATGTATGTATAGGCTAGTATAGGCTACATCAAGGATGTATAGGCTACCTCAAGGATGTATAGGCTACATCAAGAATGTATAGGCTACACCATGTATGTATAGGCTACATTGAGAATGTATAGGCTACATCATGTATGTATAGGCTAGTATAGGCTACATCATGTATGTATAGGCTAGTATAGGCTACATCATGTATGTATAGGCTAGTATTGGCTACATCATGTATGTATAGGCTAGTATTGGCTACATCATGTATGTATAGGCTAGTATAGGCTACATCATGTATGTATAGGCTAGTATAGGCTACATCATGTATGTATAGGCTAGTATTGGCTACATCATGTATGTATAGGCTAGTATTGGCTACATCATGTATGTATAGGCTAGTATACGCTACATCATGTATGTATAGGCTAGTATTGGCTACATCATGTATGTATAGGCTAGTATTGGCTACATCATGTATGTATAGGCTAGTATACGCTACATCATGTATGTATAGGCTAGTATTGGCTACATCATGTATGTATAGGCTAGTATACGCTACATCATGTATGTATAGGCTAGTATTGGCTACATCATGTATGTATAGGCTAGTATTGGCTACATCATGTATGTATAGGCTACATCAAGAATGTATAGGCTACATCAAGAATGTATAGGCTACATCATGTATGTATAGGCTACATCATGTATTAATAGCCTACATGTCTGTAGAGGCTAGTATAGGCTACATGATGTATGTATAGGCTAGTATTGGCCACTTCATGTATGTATAAGCTAGTATTGGCTACATCATGTATGTATAGGCTACATCATATATGTATAGGCTACATCATGTATGTATAGGCTACATCATGTATGTATAGGCTACATCATGTATGTATAGGCTACATCATGTATTAATAGCCTACATGTATGTATAGGCTAGTATTGGCTACTTCATGTATGCATAGGCTAGTATTGGCTACACGATGTATGTATAGGCTAGTATTAGCTACATCATGTATGTATAGGCTACATCAAGTATGTATAGGCTAATATAGGCTACATCGGGTATGTATAGGCTACATCATGTATGTATAGGCTTGTATAGGCTACATCAAGTATGTATAGGCTACATCATGTATCTATAGGCTAGTATAGCCTACATCAAGTATGTATAGGCTAGTATAGGCTACATCATATCTGTATAGGCTACATCATGTATGTATACGCTACATCAAGTATGTATAGGCTACATCATGTATGTATAGGCTAAATCATGTATGTATAGGCTAGTATAGGCTAAATCATGTATGTATAGGCTACATCAAGAATGTATAGGCTACATCATGTATGTATAGGCTAAATCATGAATGTATAGGCTAGTATAGGCTATATCATGTATGTATAGGCTAGTATAGGCTAAATCATGTATGTATAGGCTACATCAAGTATGTAAAGGCTACATCAAGTATGTATAGGCTACATCATGTATGTATAGGCTACATCATGTATGTATAGGCTACATCATGTATGTATAGGCTACATCAAGTATGTATAGGCTACAACAAGTATGTATAGGCTACATCATGTATGTATAGGCTACATCATGTATGTATAGGCTACATCAAGTATGTAAAGGCTACATCAAGTATGTATAGGCTACATCATGTATGTATAGGCTACATCATGTATGTATAGGCTACATCATGTATGTATAGGCTACATCAAGTATGTATAGGCTACAACAAGTATGTATTGGCTACATCATGTATGTATAGGCTACATCAAGTATGTATACGCTAGTATAGGCTACATCAGGTATGTATAGGCTACATCATGTATGTATAGGCTACATCATGTATGTATAGGCTACATCATGTATGTATAGGCTACATCATGTATTAATAGCCTACATGTATGTATAGGCTAGTATTGGCTACTTCATGTATGCATAGGCTAGTATTGGCTACACGATGTATGTATAGGCTAGTATTAGCTACATCATGTATGTATAGGCTACATCATGTATGTATAGGCTACATCAAGTATGTATAGGCTAATATAGGCTACATCGGGTATGTATAGGCTACATCATGTATGTATAGGCTTGTATAGGCTACATCAAGTATGTATAGGCTACATCATGTATCTATAGGCTAGTATAGCCTACATCAAGTATGTATAGGCTAGTATAGGCTACATCATATCTGTATAGGCTACATCATGTATGTATACGCTACATCAAGTATGTATAGGCTACATCATGTATGTATAGGCTAAATCATGTATGTATAGGCTAGTATAGGCTAAATCATGTATGTATAGGCTACATCAAGAATGTATAGGCTACATCATGTATGTATAGGCTAAATCATGAATGTATAGGCTAGTATAGGCTATATCATGTATGTATAGGCTAGTATAGGCTAAATCATGTATGTATAGGCTACATCAAGTATGTAAAGGCTACATCAAGTATGTATAGGCTACATCATGTATGTATAGGCTACATCATGTATGTATAGGCTACATCAAGTATGTATAGGCTACATCAAGTATGTATAGGCTACAACAAGTATGTATAGGCTACATCATGTATGTATAGGCTACATCATGTATGTATAGGCTACATCAAGTATGTAAAGGCTACATCAAGTATGTATAGGCTACATCATGTATGTATAGGCTACATCATGTATGTATAGGCTACATCAAGTATGTATAGGCTACAACAAGTATGTATTGGCTACATCATGTATGTATAGGCTACATCAAGTATGTATACGCTAGTATAGGCTACATCAGGTATGTATAGGCTACATCATGTATGTATAGGCTACATCATGTATGTATAGGCTACATCAAGTTTGTATAGGCTACATCATGTATGTATAGGCTACATCATGTATGTATAGGCTACATCAAGTATGTATAGGCTACATCATGTATGTATGGGCTAGTATTGGCAACATCATGTATGTATACGCTAGTATTGGCTACATCATGTATGTATAGGCTAGTATAGGCTACATCATGTATGTATAGGCTAAATCATGTATGTATAGGCTACATCATGTATGTATAGGCTATATCATGTATGTATAGGCTAGTATAGGCTACATCATGTATGTATTGGCTAGTACAGGCTACATCATGTATGTATAGGCTATATCATGTATGTATAGGCTACATCATGTATGTATAGGCTACATCTAGTATGTATAGGCTAGTATAGGCTACATCAAAATGTATAGGCTAGATCATGTATGTATAGGCTACATCATGTATGTATAGGCTACATCAAGAATGTATAGGCTAGTACAGGCTACATCATGTATGTATAGGCTACATCATATATAGGCTACATCAAGTATGTATAGGCTACATCAAGAATGTATAGGCTACATCATGTATGTATAGGCTAGTATAGGCTAAATCATGTATGTATAGGCTAGTATAGGCCAAATCATGTATGTATAGGCTACATCAAGTATGTAAAGGCTACATCAAGTATGTATAGGCTACAACAAGTATGTATAGGCTACATCATGTATGTATAGGCTACATCATGTATGTATAGGCTACATCATGTATGTATAGGCTACATCATGTATATATAGGCTACATCAAGTATGTATAGGCTACATCAAGAATAAATAGGCTACATCATGTATGTATAGGCTACATCATGTATGTATAGGCTACATCATCTATGTATAGGCTACCTCAAGTATGTATAGGCTACATGAAGAATGTATAGGCTACATCAAGAATGTATAAGCTACATCATGTATGTATAGGCTATATCATATATGTATAGGCTAGTATAGGCTAAATCATGTATATATAGGCTACATCATGTATGTATAGGCTACAACAAGTATGTATAGGCTACATCATGTATGTATAGGCAACATCATGTATATATAGGCTATAACATGTACGTATAGGCTACATCAAGTATGTATAGGCTAGTATAGGCTACGTCAAGTATGTATGGGCTACCTCAAGTATGTATAGGCTACATCAAGAATGTATAGGCTACATCATGTATGTATAGGCTATATCATATATGTATAGGCTAGTATAGGCTAAATCATGTATATATAGGCTACATCATGTATGTATAGGCCACATCAAGTATGTATAGGCTACATCATGTATGTATAGGCTACAACAAGTATGTATAGGCTACATCATGTATGTATAGGCTACAACAAGTATGTATAGGCTACATCATGTATGTATAGGCTACAACAAGTATGTATAGGCTACAACAAGTATGTATAGGCTACATCATGTATGTATAGGCTAGTATAGGCTACATCATTTATGTATAGGCTACATCATGTATGTATAGGCTACAACAAGTATGTATAGGCTACATCATATATGTGTAGGCTACAACAAGTATGTATAGGCTACATCATGTATGTATAGGCTACATCATGTATGTATAGGCTAGTACAGGCTACATCATGTATGTATAGGCTATATCATGTACGTATAGGGTACATCAAGTATGTATAGGCTACATCAAGAATGTATAGGCTACAGCAAGTATCTATAGGCTACATCAAGTATGTATAGGCTACATCAAGTATGTATAGGCTACATTAAGAATGTATAGGCTAGTATAGGCTACATCAAGTATGTATAGGCTACATCATGGATGTATAGGCTACATCATGTATGTATAGGCTACATCATGTATGTATAGGCTAGTATTGGCTACATCATGTATGTATAAGCTACATTAAGAATGTATAGGCTACATCATGTATGTATAGGCTACATCATGTATGTATAGGCTACATCAAGTATGTATACGCTAGTATAGGCTACATCAAGTATGTATAGGCTACGTCATGTATGTATGGGCTAGTATTGGCTACATCATGTATGTATAGGCTAGTATAGGCTACATCATGTATGTATAGGCTACATCGAGTATGTATAGGCTACATCATGTAAGTATAGGCTACATCAAGAATGTATAGGCTACATCATGTATGTATAGGCTACATCAAGAATGTATATGCCACATCATGTATGTATAGGCTAGTATAGGCTACATCCTGTATGTATAGGCTACATCAAGAATGTATAGGCTACATCATGTATGTATAGGCTAGTATAGGCTACATCAAGGATGTATAGGCTACCTCAAGGATGTATAGGCTACATCAAGAATGTATAGGCTACACCATGTATGTATAGGCTACATTGAGAATGTATAGGCTACATCATGTATGTATAGGCTAGTATAGGCTACATCATGTATGTATAGGCTAGTATAGGCTACATCATGTATGTATAGGCTAGTATTGGCTACATCATGTATGTATAGGCTAGTATTGGCTACATCATGTATGTATAGGCTAGTATACGCTACATCATGTATGTATAGGCTAGTATAGGCTACATCATGTATGTATCGGCTAGTATTGGCTACATCATGTATGTATAGGCTACATCAAGAATGTATAGGCTACATCAAGAATGTATAGGCTACATCATGTATGTATAGGCTACATCATGTATTAATAGCCTACATGTATGTAGAGGCTAGTATAGGCTACATGATGTATGTATAGGCTAGTATTGGCCACTTCATATATGTATAAGCTAGTATTGGCTACATCATGTATGTATAGGCTACATCATATATGTATAGGCTACATCATGTATGTATAGGCTACATCATGTATGTATAGGCTACATCATGTATGTATAGGCTACATCATGTATTAATAGCCTACATGTATGTATAGGCTAGTATTGGCTACTTCATGTATGCATAGGCTAGTATTGGCTACACGATGTATGTATAGGCTAGTATTAGCTACATCATGTATGTATAGGCTACATCAAGTATGTATAGGCTAATATAGGCTACATCGGGTATGTATAGGCTACATCAAGTATGTATAGGCTACATCATGTATCTATAGGCTAGTATAGCCTACATCAAGTATGTATAGGCTAGTATAGGCTACATCATATCTGTATAGGCTACATCATGTATGTATACGCTACATCAAGTATGTATAGGCTACATCATGTATATATAGGCTAAATCATGTATGTATAGGCTAGTATAGGCTAAATCATGTATGTATAGGCTACATCAAGAATGTATAGGCTAAATCATGAATGTATAGGCTAGTATAGGCTATATCATGTATGTATAGGCTAGTATAGGCTAAATCATGTATGTATAGGCTACATCAAGTATGTAAAGGCTACATCAAGTATGTATAGGCTACATCATGTATGTATAGGCTACATCATGTATGTATAGGCTACATCATGTATGTATAGGCTACATCATGCATGTATAGGCTACATCATGTATGTATAGGCTACATCAAGTATGTATAGGCTACATCAAGTATGTATAGGCTACAACAAGTATGTATAGGCTACATCATGTATGTATAGGCTACATCATGTATGTATAGGCTACATCAAGTATGTATAGGCTACATCAAGTATGTATAGGCTACATCATGTATGTATAGGCTACATCATGTATGTATAGGCTACATCATGTATGTATAGGCTACATCAAGTATGTATAGGCTACAAAAAGTATGTATTGGCTACATTATGTATGTATAGGCTACATCAAGTATGTATACGCTAGTATAGGCT
Source organism: Tenodera sinensis (assembly GCA_030765045.1). Lineage (NCBI taxonomy): Eukaryota > Metazoa > Arthropoda > Insecta > Mantodea > Mantidae > Tenodera > Tenodera sinensis. The sequence continues at coordinate 13,244,290 of CM060968.1, read as the reverse complement.
ACATCAAGTATGTATAGGCTACATCATGTATGTATAGGCTACATCATGTATGTATAGGCTACATCAAGTATGTATAGGCTACATCATGTATGTATGGGCTACATCAAGTTTGTATAGGCTACATCAAGTTTGTATAGGCTACATCATGTATGTATAGGTTACATCATGTATGTATAGGCTACATCATGTATGTATGGGCTAGTATTGGAAACATCATGTATGTATACGCTAGTATTGGCTACATCATGTATGTATAGGCTAGTATAGGCTACATCATGTATGTATAGGCTAAATCATGTATGTATAGGCTACATCATGTATGTATAGGCTATATCATGTATGTATAGGCTACAACAAGTATGTATAGGCTACATCATGTATGTATAGGCTACATCATGTATGTATAGGCTACAACAAGTATGTATAGGCTACAACAAGTATGTATAGGCTACATCATGTATGTATAGGCTACATCAAGTATGTATAGGCTAGTATAGGCTACATCATTTATGTATAGGCTACATCATGTATGTATAGGCTACAACAAGTATGTATAGGCTACATCATATATGTATAGGCTACAACAAGTATGTATAGGCTACATCATGTATGTATAGGCTACATCATGTATGTATAGGCTAGTACAGGCTACATCATGTATGTATAGGCTATATCATGTACGTATAGGGTACATCAAGTATGTATAGGCTACATCAAGAATGTATAGGCTACAGCAAGTATCTATAGGCTACATCAAGTATGTATAGGCTACATCAAGTATGTATAGGCTACATTAAGAATGTATAGGCTAGTATAGGCTACATCAAGTATGTATAGGCTACATCATGGATGTATAGGCTACATCATGTATGTATAGGCTACATCATGTATGTATAGGCTAGTATTGGCTACATCATGTATGTATAAGCTACATTAAGAATGTATAGGCTACATCATGTATGTATAGGCTACATCAAGTATGTATACGCTAGTATAGGCTACATCAAGTATGTATAGGCTACGTCATGTATGTATGGGCTAGTATTGGCTACATCATGTATGTATAGGCTAGCACAGGCTACATCATGTATGTATAGGCTATATCATGTACGTATAGGGTACATCAAGTATGTATATGCTACATCAAAAATGTATAGGCTACAGCAAGTATGTATAGGCTACATCAAGTATGTATAGGCTACATTAAGAATGTATAGGCTACATCATGTATGTATAGGCTACATCATGTATGTATAGGCTACATCAAGTATGTATACGCTAGTATAGGCTACATCAGGTATGTATAGCCTACCTCAAGTATGTATAGGCTACATCAAGAATGTATAGGGTACATTGTGTATGTATAGGATACATCGTGTATGTATAGGCTACATCATGTATGTATAGGCTACATCATGTATGTATAGGCTAGTATAGGCTACATCAAGAATGTATAGGCTAGTATAGGCTACATCATGTATGTATAGGCTACATCAAGTATGTATAGGCTACATCATGTAAGTATAGGCTACATCAAGAATGTATAGGCTACATCATGTATGTATAGGCTACATCAAGAATGTATATGCTACATCATGTATGTATAGGCTAGTATAGGCTACATCCTGTATGTATAGGCTACATCAAGAATGTATAGGGTACATTGTGTATGTATAGGATACATCGTGTATGTATAGGCTACATCATGTATGTATAGGCTACATCATGTATGTATAGGCTAGTATAGGCTACATCAAGAATGTATAGGCTAGTATAGGCTACATCATGTATGTATAGGCTACATCAAGTATGTATAGGCTACATCATGTAAGTATAGGCTACATCAAGAATGTATAGGCTACATCATGTATGTATAGGCTACATCAAGAATGTATATGCTACATCATGTATGTATAGGCTAGTATAGGCTACATCCTGTATGTATAGGCTACATCAAGAATGTATAGGCTACATCATGTATGTATAGGCTAGTATAGGCTACATCAAGGATGTATAGGCTACCTCAAGGATGTATAGGCTACATCAAGAATGTATAGGCTACACCATGTATGTATAGGCTACATTGAGAATGTATAGGCTACATCATGTATGTATAGGCTAGTATAGGCTACATCATGTATGTATAGGCTAGTATAGGCTACATCATGTATGTATAGGCTAGTATTGGCTACATCATGTATGTATAGGCTAGTATTGGCTACATCATGTATGTATAGGCTAGTATAGGCTACATCATGTATGTATAGGCTAGTATAGGCTACATCATGTATGTATAGGCTAGTATTGGCTACATCATGTATGTATAGGCTAGTATTGGCTACATCATGTATGTATAGGCTAGTATACGCTACATCATGTATGTATAGGCTAGTATTGGCTACATCATGTATGTATAGGCTAGTATTGGCTACATCATGTATGTATAGGCTAGTATACGCTACATCATGTATGTATAGGCTAGTATTGGCTACATCATGTATGTATAGGCTAGTATACGCTACATCATGTATGTATAGGCTAGTATTGGCTACATCATGTATGTATAGGCTAGTATTGGCTACATCATGTATGTATAGGCTACATCAAGAATGTATAGGCTACATCAAGAATGTATAGGCTACATCATGTATGTATAGGCTACATCATGTATTAATAGCCTACATGTCTGTAGAGGCTAGTATAGGCTACATGATGTATGTATAGGCTAGTATTGGCCACTTCATGTATGTATAAGCTAGTATTGGCTACATCATGTATGTATAGGCTACATCATATATGTATAGGCTACATCATGTATGTATAGGCTACATCATGTATGTATAGGCTACATCATGTATGTATAGGCTACATCATGTATTAATAGCCTACATGTATGTATAGGCTAGTATTGGCTACTTCATGTATGCATAGGCTAGTATTGGCTACACGATGTATGTATAGGCTAGTATTAGCTACATCATGTATGTATAGGCTACATCAAGTATGTATAGGCTAATATAGGCTACATCGGGTATGTATAGGCTACATCATGTATGTATAGGCTTGTATAGGCTACATCAAGTATGTATAGGCTACATCATGTATCTATAGGCTAGTATAGCCTACATCAAGTATGTATAGGCTAGTATAGGCTACATCATATCTGTATAGGCTACATCATGTATGTATACGCTACATCAAGTATGTATAGGCTACATCATGTATGTATAGGCTAAATCATGTATGTATAGGCTAGTATAGGCTAAATCATGTATGTATAGGCTACATCAAGAATGTATAGGCTACATCATGTATGTATAGGCTAAATCATGAATGTATAGGCTAGTATAGGCTATATCATGTATGTATAGGCTAGTATAGGCTAAATCATGTATGTATAGGCTACATCAAGTATGTAAAGGCTACATCAAGTATGTATAGGCTACATCATGTATGTATAGGCTACATCATGTATGTATAGGCTACATCATGTATGTATAGGCTACATCAAGTATGTATAGGCTACAACAAGTATGTATAGGCTACATCATGTATGTATAGGCTACATCATGTATGTATAGGCTACATCAAGTATGTAAAGGCTACATCAAGTATGTATAGGCTACATCATGTATGTATAGGCTACATCATGTATGTATAGGCTACATCATGTATGTATAGGCTACATCAAGTATGTATAGGCTACAACAAGTATGTATTGGCTACATCATGTATGTATAGGCTACATCAAGTATGTATACGCTAGTATAGGCTACATCAGGTATGTATAGGCTACATCATGTATGTATAGGCTACATCATGTATGTATAGGCTACATCATGTATGTATAGGCTACATCATGTATTAATAGCCTACATGTATGTATAGGCTAGTATTGGCTACTTCATGTATGCATAGGCTAGTATTGGCTACACGATGTATGTATAGGCTAGTATTAGCTACATCATGTATGTATAGGCTACATCATGTATGTATAGGCTACATCAAGTATGTATAGGCTAATATAGGCTACATCGGGTATGTATAGGCTACATCATGTATGTATAGGCTTGTATAGGCTACATCAAGTATGTATAGGCTACATCATGTATCTATAGGCTAGTATAGCCTACATCAAGTATGTATAGGCTAGTATAGGCTACATCATATCTGTATAGGCTACATCATGTATGTATACGCTACATCAAGTATGTATAGGCTACATCATGTATGTATAGGCTAAATCATGTATGTATAGGCTAGTATAGGCTAAATCATGTATGTATAGGCTACATCAAGAATGTATAGGCTACATCATGTATGTATAGGCTAAATCATGAATGTATAGGCTAGTATAGGCTATATCATGTATGTATAGGCTAGTATAGGCTAAATCATGTATGTATAGGCTACATCAAGTATGTAAAGGCTACATCAAGTATGTATAGGCTACATCATGTATGTATAGGCTACATCATGTATGTATAGGCTACATCATGTATGTATAGGCTACATCAAGTATGTATAGGCTACATCAAGTATGTATAGGCTACAACAAGTATGTATAGGCTACATCATGTATGTATAGGCTACATCATGTATGTATAGGCTACATCAAGTATGTAAAGGCTACATCAAGTATGTATAGGCTACATCATGTATGTATAGGCTACATCATGTATGTATAGGCTACATCAAGTATGTATAGGCTACAACAAGTATGTATTGGCTACATCATGTATGTATAGGCTACATCAAGTATGTATACGCTAGTATAGGCTACATCAGGTATGTATAGGCTACATCATGTATGTATAGGCTACATCATGTATGTATAGGCTACATCAAGTTTGTATAGGCTACATCATGTATGTATAGGCTACATCATGTATGTATAGGCTACATCAAGTATGTATAGGCTACATCATGTATGTATGGGCTAGTATTGGCAACATCATGTATGTATACGCTAGTATTGGCTACATCATGTATGTATAGGCTAGTATAGGCTACATCATGTATGTATAGGCTAAATCATGTATGTATAGGCTACATCATGTATGTATAGGCTATATCATGTATGTATAGGCTAGTATAGGCTACATCATGTATGTATTGGCTAGTACAGGCTACATCATGTATGTATAGGCTATATCATGTATGTATAGGCTACATCATGTATGTATAGGCTACATCTAGTATGTATAGGCTAGTATAGGCTACATCAAAATGTATAGGCTAGATCATGTATGTATAGGCTACATCATGTATGTATAGGCTACATCAAGAATGTATAGGCTAGTACAGGCTACATCATGTATGTATAGGCTACATCATATATAGGCTACATCAAGTATGTATAGGCTACATCAAGAATGTATAGGCTACATCATGTATGTATAGGCTAGTATAGGCTAAATCATGTATGTATAGGCTAGTATAGGCCAAATCATGTATGTATAGGCTACATCAAGTATGTAAAGGCTACATCAAGTATGTATAGGCTACAACAAGTATGTATAGGCTACATCATGTATGTATAGGCTACATCATGTATGTATAGGCTACATCATGTATGTATAGGCTACATCATGTATATATAGGCTACATCAAGTATGTATAGGCTACATCAAGAATAAATAGGCTACATCATGTATGTATAGGCTACATCATGTATGTATAGGCTACATCATCTATGTATAGGCTACCTCAAGTATGTATAGGCTACATGAAGAATGTATAGGCTACTTCAAGAATGTATAAGCTACATCATGTATGTATAGGCTATATCATATATGTATAGGCTAGTATAGGCTAAATCATGTATATATAGGCTACATCATGTATGTATAGGCTACAACAAGTATGTATAGGCTACATCATGTATGTATAGGCAACATCATGTATATATAGGCTATAACATGTACGTATAGGCTACATCAAGTATGTATAGGCTAGTATAGGCTACGTCAAGTATGTATGGGCTACCTCAAGTATGTATAGGCTACATCAAGAATGTATAGGCTACATCATGTATGTATAGGCTATATCATATATGTATAGGCTAGTATAGGCTAAATCATGTATATATAGGCTACATCATGTATGTATAGGCCACATCAAGTATGTATAGGCTACATCATGTATGTATAGGCTACAACAAGTATGTATAGGCTACATCATGTATGTATAGGCTACAACAAGTATGTATAGGCTACATCATGTATGTATAGGCTACAACAAGTATGTATAGGCTACAACAAGTATGTATAGGCTACATCATGTATGTATAGGCTAGTATAGGCTACATCATTTATGTATAGGCTACATCATGTATGTATAGGCTACAACAAGTATGTATAGGCTACATCATATATGTGTAGGCTACAACAAGTATGTATAGGCTACATCATGTATGTATAGGCTACATCATGTATGTATAGGCTAGTACAGGCTACATCATGTATGTATAGGCTATATCATGTACGTATAGGGTACATCAAGTATGTATAGGCTACATCAAGAATGTATAGGCTACAGCAAGTATCTATAGGCTACATCAAGTATGTATAGGCTACATCAAGTATGTATAGGCTACATTAAGAATGTATAGGCTAGTATAGGCTACATCAAGTATGTATAGGCTACATCATGGATGTATAGGCTACATCATGTATGTATAGGCTACATCATGTATGTATAGGCTAGTATTGGCTACATCATGTATGTATAAGCTACATTAAGAATGTATAGGCTACATCATGTATGTATAGGCTACATCATGTATGTATAGGCTACATCAAGTATGTATACGCTAGTATAGGCTACATCAAGTATGTATAGGCTACGTCATGTATGTATGGGCTAGTATTGGCTACATCATGTATGTATAGGCTAGTATAGGCTACATCATGTATGTATAGGCTACATCGAGTATGTATAGGCTACATCATGTAAGTATAGGCTACATCAAGAATGTATAGGCTACATCATGTATGTATAGGCTACATCAAGAATGTATATGCCACATCATGTATGTATAGGCTAGTATAGGCTACATCCTGTATGTATAGGCTACATCAAGAATGTATAGGCTACATCATGTATGTATAGGCTAGTATAGGCTACATCAAGGATGTATAGGCTACCTCAAGGATGTATAGGCTACATCAAGAATGTATAGGCTACACCATGTATGTATAGGCTACATTGAGAATGTATAGGCTACATCATGTATGTATAGGCTAGTATAGGCTACATCATGTATGTATAGGCTAGTATAGGCTACATCATGTATGTATAGGCTAGTATTGGCTACATCATGTATGTATAGGCTAGTATTGGCTACATCATGTATGTATAGGCTAGTATACGCTACATCATGTATGTATAGGCTAGTATAGGCTACATCATGTATGTATAGGCTAGTATTGGCTACATCATGTATGTATAGGCTACATCAAGAATGTATAGGCTACATCAAGAATGTATAGGCTACATCATGTATGTATAGGCTACATCATGTATTAATAGCCTACATGTATGTAGAGGCTAGTATAGGCTACATGATGTATGTATAGGCTAGTATTGGCCACTTCATATATGTATAAGCTAGTATTGGCTACATCATGTATGTATAGGCTACATCATATATGTATAGGCTACATCATGTATGTATAGGCTACATCATGTATGTATAGGCTACATCATGTATGTATAGGCTACATCATGTATTAATAGCCTACATGTATGTATAGGCTAGTATTGGCTACTTCATGTATGCATAGGCTAGTATTGGCTACACGATGTATGTATAGGCTAGTATTAGCTACATCATGTATGTATAGGCTACATCAAGTATGTATAGGCTAATATAGGCTACATCGGGTATGTATAGGCTACATCAAGTATGTATAGGCTACATCATGTATCTATAGGCTAGTATAGCCTACATCAAGTATGTATAGGCTAGTATAGGCTACATCATATCTGTATAGGCTACATCATGTATGTATACGCTACATCAAGTATGTATAGGCTACATCATGTATGTATAGGCTAAATCATGTATGTATAGGCTAGTATAGGCTAAATCATGTATGTATAGGCTACATCAAGAATGTATAGGCTAAATCATGAATGTATAGGCTAGTATAGGCTATATCATGTATGTATAGGCTAGTATAGGCTAAATCATGTATGTATAGGCTACATCAAGTATGTAAAGGCTACATCAAGTATGTATAGGCTACATCATGTATGTATAGGCTACATCATGTATGTATAGGCTACATCATGTATGTATAGGCTACATCATGCATGTATAGGCTACATCATGTATGTATAGGCTACATCAAGTATGTATAGGCTACATCAAGTATGTATAGGCTACAACAAGTATGTATAGGCTACATCATGTATGTATAGGCTACATCATGTATGTATAGGCTACATCAAGTATGTATAGGCTACATCAAGTATGTATAGGCTACATCATGTATGTATAGGCTACATCATGTATGTATAGGCTACATCATGTATGTATAGGCTACATCAAGTATGTATAGGCTACAACAAGTATGTATTGGCTACATTATGTATGTATAGGCTACATCAAGTATGTATACGCTAGTATAGGCTACATCAAGTATGTATAGGCTACATCATGTATGTATAGGCTACATCATGTATGTATAGGCTACATCAAGTATGTATAGGCTACATCATGTATGTATGGGCTACATCAAGTTTGTATAGGCTACATCAAGTTTGTATAGGCTACATCATGTATGTATAGGCTACATCATGTATGTATAGGCTACATCATGTATGTATGGGCTAGTATTGGAAACATCATGTATGTATACGCTAGTATTGGCTACATCATGTATGTATAGGCTAGTATAGGCTACATCATGTATGTATAGGCTAAATCATGTATGTATAGGCTACATCATGTATGTATAGGCTATATCATGTATGTATAGGCTAGTATAGGCTACATCATGTATGAATTGGCTAGTACAGGCTACATCATGTATGTACAGGCTACATCATGTATGTATAGGCTATATCATGTATGTATAGGCTACATCATGTATGTATAGGCTACATCTAGTATGTATAGGCTAGTATAGGCTACATCAAGAATGTATAGGCTAGATCATGTATGTATAGGCTACATCATGTATGTATAGGCTAGTATAGGCTAAATCATGTATGTATAGGCTAGTATAGGCTAAATCATGTATGTATAGGCTACATCAAGTATGTAAAGGCTACATCAAGTATGTATAGGCTACAACAAGTATGTATAGGCTAAAACAAGTATGTATAGGCTACATCATGTATGTATAGGCTACATCATGTATGTATAGGCTACATCATGTATATATAGGCTACATCAAGTATGTATAGGCTACATCAAGAATAAATAGGCTACATCATGTATGTATAGGCTACATCATGTATGTATAGGCTACATCATCTATGTATAGGCTACCTCAAGTATGTATAGGCTACATGAAGAATGTATAGGCTACATCATGTATGTATAGGCTATATCATATATGTATAGGCTAGTATAGGCTAAATCATGTATATATAGGCTACATCATGTATGTATAGGCTACATCAAGTATGTATAGGCTACATCAAGTATGTATAAGCTACATCATGTATGTATAGGCTACAACAAGTATGTATAGGCTACAACAAGTATGTATAGGCTACATCATGTATGTATAGGCTATATCATGTATGTATAGGCTAGTACAGGCTACATCATGTATGTATAGGCTATATCATGTACGTATAGGGTACATAGAGTATGTATAGGCTACATAGAGTATGTATAGGCTACATCAAGAATGTATAGGCTACATCAAGTATGTATAGGCTACAGCAAGTATGTATAGGCTACATCAAGTATGTATAGGCTAGTATAGGCTACATTAAGAATGTATAGGCAACATCATGTATGTATAGGCTAGTATAGGCTACAACATGTATGTATAGGCTATATCATGTATGTATAGGCTAGTATGGGCTACATCATGTATGTATAGGGTACATAGAGTATGTATAGGCTACATAGAGTATGTATAGGCTACATCAAGAATGTATAGGCTACATCAAGTATGTATAGGCTACAGCAAGTATGTATAGGCTACATCAAGTATGTATAAGCTAGTATAGGCTACATTAAGAATGTATAGGCAACATCATGTATGTATAGGCTAGTATAGGCTACATCATGTATGTATAGGCTATATCATGTATGTATAGGCTAGTATAGGCTAAATCATGTATGTATAGGCTACATCAAGTATGTATAGGCTACAACAAGTATGCATAGGCTACATCATGTATAGGCTACATCATGTATGTATAGGCTACATCATATATGTATAGGCTACAACAAGTATGTATAGGCTACATCATGTATGTATAGGCTATATCATGTATGTATAGGCTAGTACAGGCTACATCATGTATGTATAGGCTATATCATGTACGTATAGGGTACATAGAGTATGTATAGGCTACATAGAGTATGTATAGGCTACATAGAGTATGTATAGGCTACATCAAGAATGTATAGGCTACATCAAGTATTTATAGGCTACATCAAGTATGTATAGGCTACAGCAAGTATGTATAGGCTACATCATGTATGTATAGGCTAGTATAGGCTACATCATGTATGTATAGGCTATATCATGTATGTATAGGCTAGTATAGGCTACATCATGTATGTATAGGCTACATCAAGAATGTATAGGCTATATCATGTATGTATAGGCTAGTACAGGCTACATCATGTATGTATAGGCTACATCAAGAATGTATAGGCTACATCATATATAGGCTACATCAAGTATGTATAGGCTAGTATAGGCTACATCAAGTATGTATAGGCTAGTATAGGCTACCTCAAGTATGTATAGGCTACATCAAGAATGTATAGGCTACATCAAGAATGTATAGGCTACATCATGTATGTATAGGCTAGTATAGGCTAAATCATGTATGTATAGGCTAGTATAGGCTAAATCATGTATGTATAGGCTAGTATAGGCTACATCATGTATGTATAGGCTAAATCATGTATGTATAGGCTACATTATGTATGTATGGGCTACATCATGTATGTATAGGCTATATCATGTATGTATAGGCTAGTATAGGCTACATCATGTATGTATAGGCTACATCATGTATGTATAGGCTACATCATGTATGTATAGGCTACATCTAGTATGTATAGGCTAGTATAGGCTACATCAAGAATGTATAGGCTAGATCATGTATGTATAGGCTAGTATAGGCTACATCAAGAATGTATACGCTATATCATGTATGTATAGGCTAGTACAGGCTACATCATGTATGTATAGGCTATATCAAGAATGTATAGGCTACCTCAAGTATGTATAGGCTACCTCAAGTATGTATAGGCTACATCAAGAATGTATAGGCTACATCAAGAATGTATAGGCTACATCAAGAATGTATAGGCTACATCATGTATGTATAGGCTACATCATGTATGTCTAGGCTAGTATAGACTAGATCATGTATGTATAGGCTACATCATGTATGTATAGGCTACATCAAGTATGTAAAGGCTACATCATATATGTATAGGCTACAACAAGTATGTATAGGCTACAACAAGTATGTATAGGCTACATCATGTATGTATAGGCTATAACATGTACGTATAGGCTACATCATGTATGTATAGGCTACATCATCTATGTATAGGCTACATCATGTATGTATAGGCTACATCATCTATGTAAAGGCTACATCAAGTATGTATAGGCTACCTCAAGTATGTATAGGCTACCTCAAGTATGTATAGGCTACATGAAGAATGTATAGGCTACATCAAGAATGTATAGGCTACATCATGTATGTATAGGCTATATCATATATGTATAGGCTAGTATAGGCTAAATCATGTATATATAGGCTACATCATGTATGTATAGGCTACATCATGTATGTATAGGCTACATCAAGTATGTATAGGCTACATCATGTATGTATAGGCTACAACAAGTATGTATAGGCTACATCATGTATGTATAGGCTACAACAAGTATGTATAGGCTACATCATGTATGTATAGGCTACAACAAGTATGCATAGGCTACATCATGTATGTATAGGCTACATCAAGTATGTATAGGCTACATCATATATGTATAGGCTACAACAAGTATGCATAGGCTACATCATGTATGTATAGGCTACATCATGTATGTATAGGCTACATCATGTATGTATACGCTAGTACAGGCTACATCATGTATGTATAGGCTATATCATGTACGTATAGGGTACATCAAGTATGTATAGGCTATATAGAGTATGTATAGGCTACATCAAGAATGTATAGGCTACATCAAGTGTGTATAGGCTACAGCAAGTATGCATAGGCCACATCAAGTATGTATAGGCTAGTATAGGCTCCATTAAGAATGTATAGGCTACATCATGTATGTATAGGCTACATCATGTATGTATAGGCTAGTATTGGCTACATCATGTATGTATAAGCTACATTAAGAATGTATAGGCTACATCATGTATGTATAGGCTACATCAAGTATGTATACGCTAGTATAGGCTATGTCATGTATGTATGGGCTAGTATTGGCTACATCATGTATGTATAGGCTAGTATAGGCTACATCATGTATATATAGGCTAAATCATGTATGTATAGGCTACATCATGTATGTATAGGCTACATCATGTATGTATAGGCTGCATCATGTATGTATAGGGTATATCATGTATGTATAGGCTAGTATCGGCTACATCATGTATGTATAGGCTAGTCCAGGCTACATCATGTATGTACAGGCTACATCATGTATGTATTGGCTACATCATGTATGTATAGGCTACATCATGTATGTATAGCCTACATCATGTATGTATAGGCTACATCTAGTATGTATAGGCTAGTATAGGCTACATCAAGAATGTATAGGCTAGATCATGTATGTATAGGCTAGTATAGGCTACATCATGTATGTATAGGCTAAATCAAGAATGTATAGGCTATATCATGTATGTATAGGCTACATCATGTATGTATAGGCTACATCATGTATGTATAGGCTACATCATGTATGTATAGGCTACATCAAGAATGTATAGGCTAGGTCATGTATGTATAGGCTAGTATAGGCTACATCATGTATGTATAGGCTAGTACAGGCTACATCATGTATGTATAGGCTATATCATGTATGTATAGGCTACATCAAGAATGTATAGGCTACATCATATATAGGCTACATCAAGTATGTATAGGCTAGTATAGGCTACCTCAAGTATGTATAGGCTACATCAAGAATGTATAGGCTACATCATGTATGTATAGGCTATATCATATATGTATAGGCTAGTATAGGCTAAATCATGTATATATAGGCTACATCATGTATGTATAGGCTACATCATGTATGTATAGGCTACATCAAGTATGTATAGGCTACATCATGTATGTATAGGCTACATCATGTATGTATAGGCTACAACAAGTATGTATAGGCTACATCATGTATGTATAGGTTACAACAAGTATGTATAGGCTACATCATGTATGTATAGGCTACATCAAGTATGTATAGGCTAGTATAGGCTACATCATGTATGTATAGGCTACATCATGTATGTATAGGCTACAACAAGTATGTATAGGCTACATCATATATGTATAGGCTACAACAAGTATGTATAGGCTACATCATGTATGTATAGGCTACATCATGTATGTATAGGCTAGTACAGGCTACATCATGTATGTATAGGCTATATCATGTACGTATAGGGTACATCAAGTATGTATAGGCTACATCAAGAATGTATAGGCTACAGCAAGTATGTATAGGCTACATCAAGTATGTATAGGCTACATCAAGTATGTATAGGCTACATTAAGAATGTATAGGCTACATCACGTATGTATAGGCTAGTATAGGCTACATCATGTATGTATAGGCTACATCATGTATGTATAGGCTAGTATTGGCTACATCATGTATGTATAAGCTACATTAAGAATGTATAGGCTACATCATGTATGTATAGGCTTCATCATGTATGTATAGGCTACATCAAGTATGTATACGCTAGTATAGGCTACATCAAGTATGTATAGGCTACGTCATGTATGTATGGGCTAGTATTGGCTACATCATGTATGTATAGGCTACATCAAGTACGTATAGGCTACATCATGTATGTATGGGCTATTATTGGCTACATCATGTATGTATACGCTAGTATAGGCTACATCATGTATGTATAGGCTAGTATTGGCTACATCATGTATGTATAGGCTAGTATAGGCTACATCATGTATGTATAGGCTACAGCAAGTATGTATAGGCTACGTCATGTATGTATAGGCTATTATTGGCTACATCATGTATGTATAGGCTACATCATGTATGTATAGGCTAGTATAGGCTACATCATGTATGTATAGGCTAGTATAGGCTACATCATGTATGTATAGGCTAGTATAGGCTACATCATGTATGTATAGGCTAGTATAGGCTACATCAAGTATGCATAGGCTAGTATAGGCTACATCATATATGTATAGGCTAGTATAGGCTACATCATGTATGTATAGACTACACCATGAAAGTGTAGGCTACATCGTGTACGTATAGGCTACATCAAGTATGTATAGGCTAATATAGGCTACATCAAGTATGAATAAACTACACCATGTATGACTAGGCTACATTGTGTATGTATAGGTTACATCAAGTATGTATAGGCTAATATAGGCTACATCAAGTATGAATAAACTACACCATGTATGAATAGGCTACATCAAGTATGTATAGCCTACATCTGCTGTGTATAGGGTACTATAGACTGCATCTGCTGTGTATAGGCTAGTGTAGGCTACGCCTGCTGTGTATAGGGTGCTATAGACTACATCTGCTGTGTATAGTCTACTATAGGCTAGTGTGGGCTACATCTGCTGTGTATAGGGTACTATAGACTACAGCTGCTGTGTATAGGGTACTATAAACTACATCTGCGGTGTATAGGGTACTATAGACTACATCTGCTGTGTATAGGTTACTATACTATAGGTTACTATAGGCTACATCTGCTGTGTATAGTCTAGTATAGGCTACTGTAGGCTACGTCTGCTGTGTATAGGGTACTATAGGCTACATCTGCTGTGTATAGTCTAGTGTAGGTTACGTCTGCTGGGCGGCGCCGTGGCGGAGCGGTTAGCGCGCTCGCCTACCATCTAGGCGGACCGGGTGCGATCCCAGGGACCCGCATGTGGTATTCGTGGTGGACGAAGCGGCGTCAGGGCGGGTTTTCTCCGGGTACTCCGGTTTCCCCCGCCATCTCACTCCACCGGTGCTCCATCTTCATGTATCATCAGTGTCACCGCCTGCGGTGCCGTAGTAGTAAAAGCGGGCGTTAAACACAACAACATACGTCTGCTGTGTATAGGGTACTATAGGCTATATCTGCTGTGTATAGTCTAGTATAGGCTAGTGTAGTCCACATCAGCTGTGTATAGCGTACTATAGACTACATCTGCTGTGTATAGTCTACAATAGGCTAGTGTGGGCTACATCTGCTGTGTATAGTCTAGTATAGGCTAGTGTAGGCTACATCTGCTGTGTATAGTCTAGTATAGGCTAGTGTAGGTGACATCTGCTGTGTATAGGGTACTATAGGCTACATCTGCTGTGTATAGGCTAGTGTAGGCTACATCTGCTGCGTAAAGGGTACTATAGACTACATCTGCTGTGTATAGGCTAGTGTAGGCTACATCTGCTGTGTATAGGGTACTATAGACTACATCTGCTGTGTATAGTCTAGTATAGGCTAGTGTAGGCTACATCTGCTGTGTATAGGGTACTACAGACTACATCTGCTGTGTATAGGGTACTATACACTACATCTGCTGTGTATAGTCTAGTATAGGCTAGTGTAGGCTTCATCTCCTGTGTATAGGGTACTATAGGCTACATCTGCTGTGTATAGTCTAGTATAGGCTAGTGTAGTCCACATCAGCTGAGTATAGGGTACTATAGACTACATCTGCTGTGTATAGTCTACAATAGACTAGTGTGGGCTACATCTGCTGTGTATAGTCTAGTATAGGCTAGTGTAGGCTACATCTGCTGTGTATAGTCTAGTATAGGCTAGTGTAGGTGACATCTGCTGTGTATAGGGTACTATAGGCTACATCTGCTGTGTATAGTCTAGTATAGGCTACTGTAGGCTACCTCTGCTGTGTATAGGGTACTATAGGCTACATCTGCTGTGTATAGTCTAGTATAGTCTAGTGTAGGTTACGTCTGCTGGGCGGCGCCGTGGTGGAGCGGTTAGAGCGCTCGCCTACCATCTAGGCGGACCGGGTGCGATCCCAGGGACCCGCATGTGGTATTCGTGGTGGACGAAGCGGCGTCAGGGCGGGTTTTCTCCGGGTACTCCGGTTTCCCCCGCCATCACACTCCACCGGTGCTCCATCTTCATGTATCATCAGTGTCACCGCCTGCGGTGCCGTAGTAGTAAAAGCGGGCGTTAACCACTACAACAACATACGTCTGCTGTGTATAGGGTACTATAGGCTATATCTGCTGTGTATAGTCTAGTATAGGCTAGTGTAGTCCACATCAGCTGTGTATAGGGTACTATAGACTACATCTGCTGTGTATAGTCTACAATAGGCTAGTGTGGGCTACATCTGCTGTGTATAGTCTAGTATAGGCTAGTGTAGGCTACATCTGCTGTGTATAGTCTAGTATAGGATAGTGTAGGTGACATCTGCTGTGTATAGGGTACTATAGGCTACATCTGCTGTGTATAGTCTAGTATAGGCTAGTGTAGGCTACATCTGCTGCGCAAAGGGTACTATAGACTACATCTGCTGTGTATAGGCTAGTGTAGGCTACATCTGCTGTGTATAGGGTACTATAGACTACATCTGCTGTGTATAGTCTAGTATAGGCTAGTGTAGGCTACATCTGCTGTGTATAGGGTACTACAGACTACATCTGCTGTGTATAGGGCACTATACACTACATCTGCTGTGTATAGTCTAGTATAGGCTAGTGTAGGCTTCATCTCCTGTGTATAGGTTACTATAGACTACATCTGCTGTGTATAGTCTACTATAGGCTAGTGTGGGCTACATCTGCTGTGTATAGGGTCCTATAGACTACAGCTGCTGTGTATAGGGTACTATAAACTACATCTGCTGTGTATAGGGTACTATAGGCTACATCTGCTGTGTATAGTCTAGTGTAGTCCACATCAGCTGTGTATAGGGTACTATAGACTACATCTGCTGTGTATAGTCTACAATAGACTAGTGTGGGCTACATCTGCTGTGTATAGTCTAGTATAGGCTAGTGTAGGCTACATCTGCTGTGTATAGTCTATAGGCTAGTGTAGGTGACATCTGCTGTGTATAGGGTACTATAGGCTACATCTGCTGTGTATAGTCTAGTATAGGCTACTGTAGGGTACATCTGCTGCGTAAAGGGTACTATAGACTACATCTGCTGTGTATAGGCTAGTGTGGGCTACATCTGCTGTGTATAGGGTACTATAGACTACATCTGCTGTGTATAGTCTAGTATAGGCTAGTGTAGGCTACATCTGCTGTGTATAGGGTACTACAGACTACATCTGCTGTGTATAGGGTACTATACACTACATCTGCTGTGTATAGTCTAGTATAGGCTAGTGTAGGCTTCATCTCCTGTGTATAGGGTACTATAGGCTACATCTGCTGTGTATAGTCTAGTATAGGCTAGTGTAGGCTACATCTGCTGTGTATAGGGTACTATAGGCTACATCTGCTGTGTATAGTCTAGTATAGGCTAGTGTGGGCTACATCTGCTGTGTATAGTCTAGTATAGGCTAGTGTAGGCTTCATCTCCTGTGTATAGGGTACTATAGACTACATCTGCTGTGTATAGTCTAGTATAGGCTAGTGTAGGCTACATCTGCTGTGTATAGGGTACTATAGGCTACATCTGCTGTGTATAGTCTAGTATAGGCTAGTGTGGGCTACATCTGCTGTGTATAGGGCACTGTAGACTACATCTGCTGTGTATAGTCTAGTGTAGACTTCATCTGGTGTGTATAGGGTACTATAGACTACATTTACTGTGTATAGTCTAGTATAGGCTAGTGTGGGCTACATCTGGTGTGTATAGGGTACTATAGACTACATCTGCTGTGTATAGTCTAGTATAGGCTAGTGTAGGCTACATCTGGTGTGTATAGGGTACTATAGACTACATCTACTGTGTATAGTCTAGTATAGGCTAGTGTAGGCTACATCTGGTGTGTATAGGGTACAATAGACTACATCTGCTGTGTATAGTCTAGTGTAGGCTACATATGCTGTGTATAGGTTACTATAGACTACATCTGCTGTGTATAGGCTAGTGTAGGCTACATATGCTGTGTATAGGGTACTATAGACTACATCTGCTGTGTATAGGCTAGTGTAGGCTACATCTGCTGTGTATAGGGTACTATAGACTACATATGCTGTGTATAGTCTAGTGTAGGCCTCATCTGGTGTGTATAGGGTACTATAGACTACATCTGCTGTGTATAGTCTAGTATAGGCTAGTGTAGGCTACATCTGGTGTGTATAGGGTACTATAGACTACATCTGCTGTGTATAGTCTAGTATAGGCTAGTGTAGGCTACATCTGCTGTGTATAGGGTACTATAGACTACATCTACTGTGTATAGTCTAGTATAGGCTAGTGGAGGCTACATTACTGTGTATAGTCTAGTATAGGCTAGTGGAGGCTACATCTGCTGTGTATAGGCTAGTATAGGCTAGTGTAGGCTACATCTGGTGTGTATAGGTTACTATAGACTACATCTACTGTGTATAGTCTAGTATAGGCTACATCTGGTGTGTATAGGGTACTATAGACTACATCTGCTGTGTATAGTCTTGTGTAGGCTACATCTGCTGTGTATAGGGTACTATAGACTACATCTGCTGTGTATAGTCTAGTATAGGCTAGTGTAGGCTACATCTGGTGTGTATAGGTTACTATAGACTACATCTACTGTGTATAGTCTAGTATAGGCTAGTGTAGGCTATATCTGGTGTGTATAGGGTACTATAGACTACATCTGCTTTGTATAGTCTAGTGTAGGCTACATCTGCTGTGTATACGGTACTATAGACTACATCTGCTGTGGATAGCCTAGTATAGGCTAGTGTAGTCTACATCTGCTGTGTATAGGGTACTATAGACTACATCTCCTTGTATAGTCTAGTGTAGGCTACATCTGCTGTGTATAGGGTACTATAGACTACATCTGACCGCCTCGATAGCGTGATGGTTAGCGTGTTTGCCTCACGTTCAAGAGGTCGCGAGTTCCAATCTCGCTTAGGGTCTGTTATCCGGGTAAGGTTTTTTTCCGAGGTTTTCCCTTATCCTGAGAAGACGAATGTCGGGTAACTTAAAGCTCCATGGACCTCGGGCTCATTTGAGCATCATTTCACCCGTTTCATTCACTCACCGTCCGATATGACGCAATGTTGAAGGACGTTAATTAAAAAAAAAAAAAAAAAAAAAAAGACTATATCTGCTGTGTATAGTCTACTAAAGGCTAGTGTAGACTATGTAGACTACATCTGCTGTGTATAGGGTACTATAGACTACATCTGCTGTGTATAGGGTACTATAGACTACATCTGCCGTGTATAGGCTAGTGGAGGCTACATCTGCTGTGTATAGTCTAGTATAGGCTAGTGTAGGCTACATCTGGTGTGTATAGTCTAGTATAGGCTAGTGTAGACTACATCTGCTGTGTATAGGGTACTATAGACTACATCTGCTGTGTATAGTCTAGTATAGGCTAGTGGAGGCTACATCTGCTGTGTATAGGGTACTATAGACTACGTCTGCTGTGTATAGTCTAGTATAGGCTAGTGGAGGCTACATCTGCTGTGTATAGTCTAGTATAGGCTAGTGGAGGCTACATCTGCTGTGTATAGTCTAGTATAGGCTAGTGGAGGCTACATCTGCTGTGTATAGTCTAGTATAGGCTAGTGGATGCTACATCTGCTGTGTTTAGGGTACTATAGACTACACCTGCTGTGTATAGTCTAGTATAGGCTAGTGGAGGCTACATCTGCTGTGTATAGTCTAGTATAGGCTAGTGGAGGCTACATCTGCTGTGTACAGGGTACTATAGACTACATCTGCTGTGTATAGGCTAGTGGAGGCTACATCTGCTGTGTATAGTCTAGTATAGGCTAGTGGAGGCTAAATCTTCTGTGTTTAGGGTACTATAGACTACATCTGCTGTGTATAGGGTACTATAGACTACATCTGCCGTGTATAGGCTAGTGGAGGCTACATCTGCTGTGTATAGTCTAGTATAGGCTAGTGGAGGCTACATCTGCTGTGTATAGTCTAGTATAGGCTAGTGGATGCTACATCTGCTGTGTTTAGGGTACTATAGACTACACCTGCTGTGTATAGTCTAGTATAGGCTAGTGGAGGCTACATCTGCTGTGTATAGTCTAGTATAGGCTAGTGGAGGCTACATCTGCTGTGTATAGGGTACTATAGACTACATCTGCTGTGTATAGGCTAGTGGAGGCTACATCTGCTGTGTATAGTCTAGTATAGGCTAGTGGAGGCTAAATCTTCTGTGTTTAGGGTACTATAGACTACATCTGCTGTGTATAGGGTACTATAGACTACATCTGCTGTGTATAGGCTAGTGTAGGCTACATCTACTGTGTATAGGGTACTATAGACTACATCTGCTCTGTATAGTCTAGTATAGGTTAGTGGAGGCTACATTACTGTGTATAGTCTAGTATAGGCTAGTGGAGGCTACATCTGCTGTGTATAGTCTAGTATAGGCTAGTGGAGGCTACATCTGCTGTGTATAGTCTAGTATAGGCTAGTGGATGCTACATCTGCCGTGTATAGGCTAGTGGAGGCTACATCTGCTGTGTATAGTCTAGTATAGGCTAGTGTAGGCTACATCTGCTGTGTATAGTCTAGTATAGGCTAGTGTAGACTACATCTGCTGTGTATAGGGTACTATAGACTACATCTGCTGTGTATAGTCTAGTATAGGCTAGTGGAGGCTACATCTGCTGTGTATAGGGTACTATAGACTACATCTGCTGTGTATAGTCTAGTATAGGCTAGTGGAGGCTACATCTGCTGTGTATAGTCTAGTATAGGCTAGTGGAGGCTACATCTGCTGTGTATAGTCTAGTATAGGCTAGTGTAGGCTACATCTGCTGTGTATAGTCTAGTATAGGCTAGTGTAGACTACATCTGCTGTGTATAGTCTAGTATAGGCTAGTGTAGACTACATCTGCTGTGTATAGGGCACTATAGACTACATCTGCTGTGTATAGTCTAGTATAGGCTAGTGTAGACTACATCTGCTGTGTATAGTCTAGTATAGGCTAGTGTAGGCTACATCTGCTGTGTATAGTCTAGTATAGGCTAGTGTAGACTACATCTGCTGTGTATAGGGTACTATAGACTACATCTGCTGTGTATAGTCTAGTATAGGCTAGTGTAGACTACATCTGCTGTGTATAGGGTACTATAGACTACATCTGCTGTGTATAGTCTAGTATAGGCTAGTGTAGGCTACATCTGCTGTGTATAGTCTAGTATAGGCTAGTGTAGACTACATCTGCTGTGTATAGGGTACTATAGACTACATCTGCTGTGTATAGTCTAGTATAGGCTAGTGTAGACTACATCTGCTGTGTATAGGGTACTATAGACTACATCTGCTGTGTATAGTCTAGTATAGGCTAGTGTAGGCTACATCTGCTGTGTATAGTCTAGTATAGGCTAGTGTAGACTACATCTGCTGTGTATAGGGTACTATAGACTACATCTGCTGTGTATAGTCTAGTATAGGCTAGTGTAGACTACATCTGCTGTGTATAGGGTACTATAGACTACGTCTGCTGTGTATAGTCTAGTATAGGCTAGTGGAGGCTACATCTGCTGTGTATAGTCTAGTATAGGCTAGTGGAGGCTACATCTGCTGTGTATAGTCTAGTATAGGCTAGTGGAGGCTACATCTGCTGTGTATAGTCTAGTATAGGCTAGTGGATGCTACATCTGCTGTGTTCAGGGTACTATAGACTACATCTGCTGTGTATAGTCTAGTATAGGCTAGTGGAGGCTACATCTGCTGTGTATAGTCTAGTATAGGCTAGTGGAGGCTACATCTTCTGTGTTTAGGGTACTATAGACTACATCTGCTGTGTATAGGGTACTATAGACTACATCTGCCGTGTATAGGCTAGTGGAGGCTACATCTGCTGTGTATAGTCTAGTACAGGCTAGTGGAGGCTAGATCTGCTGTGTATAGGGTACTATAGACTACATCTGCTGTGTATAGGGTACTATAGACTACATCTGCCGTGTATAGGCTAGTGTAGGCTACATCTGCTGTGTATAGGCTAGTGTAGGCTACATCTACTGTGTATAGGGTACTATAGACTACATCTGCTGTGTATAGTCTAGTATAGGTTAGTGGAGGCTACATTACTGTGTATAGTCTAGTATAGGCTAGTGGAGGCTACATCTGCTGTGTATAGTCTAGTATAGGCTAGTGGAGGCTACATCTGCTGTGTATAGTCTAGTATAGGCTAGTGGAGGCTACATCTGCTGTGTATAGTCTAGTATAGGCTAGTGGAGGCTACATCTGCTGTGTATAGGGTACTATAGACTACATCTGCTGTGTATAGTCTAGTATAGGCTAGTGGAGGCTACATCTGCTGTGTATAGTCTAGTATAGGCTAGTGGAGGCTACGTCTGCTGTGTATAGTCTAGTGTAGGCTACATGTGCTGTGTATAGTCTAGTATAGGCTAGTGGAGGCTACATCTGCTGTGTATAGTCTAGTATAGGCTAGTGGAGGCTACATCTGCTGTGTTTAGGGTACTATAGACTACATCTGCTGTGTATAGGCTAGTGGAGGCTACATCTGCTGTGTATAGTCTAGTATAGGCTAGTGGAGGCTACATCTGCTGTGTATAGGGTACTATAGACTACATCTGCTGTGTATAGGCTAGTGGAGGCTACATCTGCTGTGTATAGTCTAGTATAGGGTAGTGGATGCTACATCTGCTGTGTATAGGGTACTATAGACTACATCTGCTGTGTATAGGCTAGTGGAGGCTACATCTGCTGTGTATAGTCTAGTATAGGCTAGTGGAGGCTACATCTGCTGTGTATAGTCTAGTATAGGCTAGTGGAGGCTACATCTGCTGTGTATAGTCTAGTATAGGGTAGTGGATGCTACATCTGCTGTGTTTAGGGTACTATAGACTACATCTGCTGTGTATAGTCTAGTATAGGCTAGTGGAGGCTACATCTGCTGTGTATAGTCTAGTATAGGCTAGTGGAGGCTACATCTGCTGTGTATAGGGTACTATAGACTACATCTGCTGTGTATAGGCTAGTGGAGGCTACATCTGCTGTGTATAGTCTAGTATAGGCTAGTGGAGGCTACATCTGCTGTGTATAGTCTAGTATAGGCTAGTGGAGGCTACATCTGCTGTGTATAGTCTAGTATAGGCTAGTGGAGGCTACATCTTCTGTGTTTAGGGTACTATAGACTACATCTGCTGTGTATAGGGTACTATAGACTACATCTGCCGTGTATAGGCTAGTGTAGGCTAGTGGAGGCTACATCTGCTGTGTATAGTCTAGTATAGGCTAGTGGAGGCTACATCTGCTGTGTATAGGGTACTATAGACTACATCTGCTGTGTATAGGGTACTATAGACTACATCTGCTGTGTATAGGCTAGTGTAGGCTACATCTACTGTGTATAGGGTACTATAGACTACATCTGCTGTGTATAGTCTAGTATAGGTTAGTGGAGGCTACATTACTGTGTATAGTCTAGTATAGGCTAGTGGAGGCTACATCTGCTGTGTATAGTCTAGTATAGGCTAGTGGAGGCTACATCTGCTGTGTATAGTCTAGTATAGGCTAGTGGAGGCTACATCTGCTGTGTATAGGGTACTATAGACTACATCTGCTGTGTATAGTCTAGTATAGGCTAGTGGAGGCTACATCTGCTGTGTATAGGCTAGTGGAGGCTACATCTGCTGTGTATAGTCTAGTATAGGCTAGTGGAGGCTACATCTGCTGTGTATAGGGTACTATAGACTACATCTGCTGTGTATAGGCTAGTGGAGGCTACATCTGCTGTGTATAGTCTAGTATAGGGTAGTGGATGCTACATCTGCTGTGTATAGGGTACTATAGACTACATCTGCTGTGTATAGGCTAGTGGAGGCTACATCTGCTGTGTATAGTCTAGTATAGGCTAGTGGAGGCTACATCTGCTGTGTATAGTCTAGTATAGGCTAGTGGAGGCTACATCTGCTGTGTATAGTCTAGTATAGGGTAGTGGATGCTACATCTGCTGTGTTTAGGGTACTATAGACTACATCTGCTGTGTATAGTCTAGTATAGGCTAGTGGAGGCTACATCTGCTGTGTATAGTCTAGTATAGGCTAGTGGAGGCTACATCTGCTGTGTATAGGGTACTATAGACTACATCTGCTGTGTATAGGCTAGTGGAGGCTACATCTGCTGTGTATAGTCTAGTATAGGCTAGTGGAGGCTACATCTGCTGTGTATAGTCTAGTATAGGCTAGTGGAGGCTACATCTGCTGTGTATAGTCTAGTATAGGCTAGTGGAGTCTACATCTTCTGTGTTTAGGGTACTATAGACTACATCTGCTGTGTATAGGGTACTATAGACTACATCTGCCGTGTATAGGCTAGTGTAGGCTAGTGGAGGCTACATCTGCTGTGTATAGTCTAGTATAGGCTAGTGGAGGCTACATCTGCTGTGTATAGGGTACTATAGACTACATCTGCTGTGTATAGGGTACTATAGACTACATCTGCTGTGTATAGGCTAGTGTAGGCTACATCTACTGTGTATAGGGTACTATAGACTACATCTGCTGTGTATAGGCTAGTGGACGCTACATCTGGTGTGTATAGTCTAGTATAGGCTAGTGGAGGCTACATCTGCTGTGTATAGTCTAGTATAGGCTAGTGGATGCTACATCTGCTGTGTTTAGGGTACTATAGACTACATCTGCTGTGTATAGTCTAGTATAGGCTAGTGGAGGCTACATCTGCTGTGTATAGTCTAGTATAGGCTAGTGGAGGCTACATCTGCTGTGTATGGGGTACTATAGACTACATCTGCCGTGTATAGGCTAGTGGAGGCTACATCTGATATGTATAGTCTAGTATAGGATAGTGTAGGCTACATCTGCTGTGTATAGTCTAGTATAGGCTAGTGTAGACTACATCTGCTGTGTATAGGGTACTATAGACTACATCTGCTGTGTATAGTCTAGTATAGGCTAGTGGAGGCTACATCTGCTGTGTATAGGGTACTATAGACTACGTCTGCTGTGTATAGTCTAGTATAGGCTAGTGGAGGCTACATCTGCTGTGTATAGTCTAGTATAGGCTAGTGGAGGCTACATCTGCTGTGTATAGGCTAGTGGAGGCTACATCTGCTGTGTATAGTCTAGTATAGGCTAGTGGATGCTACATCTGCTGTGTTTAGGGTACTATAGACTACATCTGCTGTGTATAGTCTAGTACAGGCTAGTGGAGGCTACATCTGCTGTGTATAGGGTACTATAGACTACATCTGCTGTGTATAGGCTAGTGGAGGCTACATCTGCTGTGTATAGTCTAGTATAGGCTAGTGGAGGCTACATCTGCTGTGTATAGTCTAGTATAGGCTAGTGGAGGCTACATCTTCTGTGTTTAGGGTACTATAGACTACATCTGCTGTGTATAGGGTACTATAGACTACATCTGCCGTGTATAGGCTAGTGGAGGCTACATCTGCTGTGTATAGTCTAGTATAGGCTAGTGGAGGCTAGATCTGCTGTGTATAGGGTACTATAGACTACATCTGCTGTGTATAGGGTACTATAGACTACATCTGCCGTGTATAGGCTAGTGTAGGCTACATCTGCTGTGTATAGGCTAGTGTAGGCTACATCTACTGTGTATAGGGTACTATAGACTACATCTGCTGTGTATAGTCTATGATAGGTGTAGTGGAGGCTACATTACTGTGTATAGTCTAGTATAGGCTAGTGGAGGCTACATCTGCTGTGTATAGTCTAGTATAGGCTAGTGGAGGCTACATCTGCTGTGTATGGGGTACTATAGACTACATCTGCCGTGTATAGGCTAGTGGAGGCTACATCTGATATGTATAGTCTAGTATAGGATAGTGTAGGCTACATCTGCTGTGTATAGTCTAGTATAGGCTAGTGTAGACTACATCTGCTGTGTATAGGGTACTATAGACTACATCTGCTGTGTATAGTCTAGTATAGGCTAGTGGAGGCTACATCTGCTGTGTATAGGGTACTATAGACTACGTCTGCTGTGTATAGTCTAGTATAGGCTAGTGGAGGCTACATCTGCTGTGTATAGTCTAGTATAGGCTAGTGGAGGCTACATCTGCTGTGTATAGGCTAGTGGAGGCTACATCTGCTGTGTATAGTCTAGTATAGGCTAGTGGATGCTACATCTGCTGTGTTTAGGGTACTATAGACTACATCTGCTGTGTATAGTCTAGTACAGGCTAGTGGAGGCTACATCTGCTGTGTATAGGGTACTATAGACTACATCTGCTGTGTATAGGCTAGTGGAGGCTACATCTGCTGTGTATAGTCTAGTATAGGCTAGTGGAGGCTACATCTGCTGTGTATAGTCTAGTATAGGCTAGTGGAGGCTACATCTTCTGTGTTTAGGGTACTATAGACTACATCTGCTGTGTATAGGGTACTATAGACTACATCTGCCGTGTATAGGCTAGTGGAGGCTACATCTGCTGTGTATAGTCTAGTATAGGCTAGTGGAGGCTAGATCTGCTGTGTATAGGGTACTATAGACTACATCTGCTGTGTATAGGGTACTATAGACTACATCTGCCGTGTATAGGCTAGTGTAGGCTACATCTGCTGTGTATAGGCTAGTGTAGGCTACATCTACTGTGTATAGGGTACTATAGACTACATCTGCTGTGTATAGTCTATGATAGGTGTAGTGGAGGCTACATTACTGTGTATAGTCTAGTATAGGCTAGTGGAGGCTACATCTGCTGTGTATAGTCTAGTATAGGCTAGTGGAGGCTACATCTGCTGTGTATAGTCTAGTATAGGCTAGTGGAGGCTACATCTGCTGTGTATAGTCTAGTATAGGCTAGTGGAGGCTACATCTGCTGTGTATAGTCTAGTATAGGCTAGTGTAGGCTACGTCTGCTGTGTATAGTCTAGTGTAGGCTACATGTGCTGTGTATAGTCTAGTATAGGCTAGTGGAGGCTACATCTGCTGTGTATAGTCTAGTATAGGCTAGTGGAGGCTACATCTTCTGTGTATAGGGTACTATAGACTACATCTGCTGTGTATAGGCTAGTGAAGGCTACATCTGCTGTGTATAGTCTAGTATAGGCTAGTGGAGGCTGCATCTGCTGTGTATAGTCTAGTATAGGCTAGTGGAGGCTACATCTGCTGTGTATAGGGTACTATAGACTACATCTGCTGTGTATAGGGTACTATAGACTACATCTGCCGTATATAGGCTAGTGGAGGCTACATCTGCTGTGTATAGTCTAGTATAGGCTAGTGGAGGCTACATCTGCTCTGTATAGGCTAGTGGAGGCTACATCTGCTGTGTATAGCGTACTATAGACTACATCTGCTGTGTATAGGGTACTATAGACTACATCTGCCGTGTATAGGCTAGTGTAGGCTACATCTGCTGTGTATAGGCTAGTGTAGGCTACATCTACTGTGTATAGGGTACTATAGACTACATCTACTGTGTATAGGGTACTATAGACTACATCTGCTGTGTATAGGGTACTATAGACTACATCTGCTGTGTATAGTCTAGTATAGGCTAGTGGAGGCTACATGTGCTGTGTATAGGGTACTATAGACTACATCTGCTGTGTATAGGGTACTATAGACTACATCTGCCGTGTATAGGCTAGTGTAGGCAACATCTGCTGTGTATAGGCTAGTGTAGGCTACATCTACTGTGTATAGGGTACTATAGACTACATCTACTGTGTATAGTCTAGTATAGGCTATTGTAGGCTACATCTGCTGTAGGGTACTATAGACTACATCTGCCGTGTATAGGCTAGTGTAGGCTACATCTGCTGTGTATAGGCTAGTGATGGCTACATCTACTGTGTATAGTCTAGTGTAGGCTACATCTACTGTGTATAGTCTAGTGTAGGCTACATCTGCTGTGTATAGGGTACTATAGACTACATCTGCTGTGTATAGGCTAGTGATGGCTACATCTACTGTGTATAGTCTAGTGTAGGCTACAACTTCTGTGTATAGGCTAGTGTAGGCTACATCTGCTGTGTATAGGGTACTATAGACTACATCTGCTGTGTATAGGCTAGTGTAGGCTACATCTGGTGTGTATAGGGTACTATAGACTACATCTGCTGTGTATAGGCTAGTGTAGGCTACATCTGCTGTGTATAGGGTACTATAGACTACATCTGCTGTGTATAGGCTAGTGGAGGCTACATCTGCTGTGTATAGAGTACTATAGACTACATCTGCTGTGTATAGGCTAGTGTAGGCTACATCTGGTGTCTATAGGGTACTATAGACTACATCTGCTGTGTATAGGCTAGTGTAGGCTACATCTGCTGTGTATAGGGTACTATAGACTACATCTGCTGTGTATAGGCTAGTGTAGGCTACATCTGCTGTGTATAGGCTAGTGTAGGCTACATCTACTGTGTATAGGGTACTATAGACTACATCTACTGTGTATAGTCTAGTATAGGCTATTGTAGGCTACATCTGTTGTAGGGTACTATAGACTACATCTGCCGTGTATAGGCTAGTGTAGGCTACATCTGCTGTGTATAGGCTAGTGATGGCTACATCTACTGTGTATAGTCTAGTGTAGGCTACATCTGCTGTGTATAGGCTAGTGTAGGCTACATCTGCTGTGTATATGGTACTATAGACTACATATGCTGTGTATAGGCTAGTGTAGGCTACATCTGGTGTGTATAGGGTACTATAGACTACATCTGCTGTGTATAGTCTAGTATAGGCTAGTGTAGGCTACATCTGGTGTGTATAGGTTACTATAGACTACATCTGCTGTGTATAGTCTAGTATAGGCTAGTGTAGGCTACATCTGGTGTGTATAGGGTACTATAGGCTACATCTGCTGTGTATAGTCTAGTATAGGCTAGTGTAGGCTACATCTGGTGTGTATAGGGTACTATAGACTACATATGCTGTGTATAGTCTAGTGTAGGCTACATCTGGTGTGTATAGGGTACTATAGACTACATCTGCTGTGTATAGTCTAGTATAGGCTACATCTGGTGTGTATAGGGTACTATAGACTACATCTGCTGTGTATAGTCTAGTATAGGCTAGTGTAGGCTACATCTGGTGTGTATAGGTTACTATAGACTACATCTGCTGTGTATAGTCTAGTATAGGCTAGTGTAGGCTACATCTGGTGTGTATAGGTTACTATAGACTACATCTGCTGTGTATAGTCTAGTATAGGCTAGTGTAGGCTACATCTGCTGTGTATAGGGTACTATAGACTACATCTCTTTGTATAGTCTAGTGTAGGCTACATCTGCTGTGTATAGGGTACTATAGACTACATCTGCCCGCCTCGATAGCGTGATGCTTAGCGTGTTTGCCTCACGTTCAAGAGGTCGCGAGTTCGAATCTCGCTTAGGGTCTGTTATCCGGGTAAGGTTTTTTTCCGAGGTTTTCCCTTATCCTGAGAAGACGAATGTCGGGTAACTTAAAGCTCCATGGACCTCGGGCTCATTTGAGCATCATTTCACCCGTTTCATTCACTACCCGTCCGATATGACGCAATGTTGGAGGACGTTAATTAAAAAAAAAAAAAAAAAAAAAAAAAAAAAAAAAAAAAAAAAAAAAAAACTACATCTGCTGTGTATAGTCTACTATAGGCTAGTGTAGACTAGACTGCATCTGCTGTGTATAGGGTACTATAGACTACATCTGCTGTGTATAGGGTACTATAGACTACATATGGTGTGTATAGGGTACTATAGACTACATCTGCCGTGTATAGGCTAGTGTAGGCTACATCTATTGTGTATAGTCTAGTATAGGCTAGTGTAGGCTACATCTGCTGTGTATAGTCTAGTATAGGCTAGTGTAGACTACATCTGCTGTGTATAGGGTACTATAGACTACATCTGCTGTGTATAGTCTAGTATAGGCTAGTGGAGGCTACATCTGCTGTGTATAGGGTACTATAGACTACATCTGCTGTGTATAGTCTAGTATAGGCTAGTGGAGGCTACATCTGCTGTGTATAGGGTACTATAGACTACATCTACTGTGTATAGTCTAGTATAGGCTAGTGGAGGCTACATCTGCTGTGTATAGGGTACTATAGACTACATCTGCTGTGTATAGTCTAGTATAGGCTAGTGGAGGCTACATCTGCTGTGTATAGGGTACTATAGACTACACCTGCTGTGTATAGTCTAGTATAGGCTAGTGGAGGCTACATCTGCTGTGTATAGTCTAGTATAGGCTAGTGGAGGCTACATCTGCTGTGTATAGTCTAGTATAGGCTAGTGTAGGCTACATCTATTGTGTATAGTCTAGTATAGGCTAGTGTAGGCTACATCTGCTGTGTATAGTCTAGTATAGGCTAGTGTAGACTACATCTGCTGTGTATAGTCTAGTATAGGCTAGTGTAGACTACATCTGCTGT
Source organism: Tenodera sinensis (assembly GCA_030765045.1). Taxonomy (NCBI): domain Eukaryota; kingdom Metazoa; phylum Arthropoda; class Insecta; order Mantodea; family Mantidae; genus Tenodera; species Tenodera sinensis. Next base: position 13,213,401 of record CM060968.1, on the reverse strand, counting down.
GTATAGGGTACTATAGACTACATCTGCTGTGTATAGTCTAGTATAGGCTAGTGGAGGCTACATCTGCTGTGTATAGGGTACTATAGACTACATCTGCTGTGTATAGTCTAGTATAGGCTAGTGGAGGCTACATCTGCTGTGTATAGGGTACTATAGACTACATCTACTGTGTATAGTCTAGTATAGGCTAGTGGAGGCTACATCTGCTGTGTATAGGGTACTATAGACTACATCTGCTGTGTATAGTCTAGTATAGGCTAGTGGAGGCTACATCTGCTGTGTATAGGGTACTATAGACTACACCTGCTGTGTATAGTCTAGTATAGGCTAGTGGAGGCTACATCTGCTGTGTATAGTCTAGTATAGGCTAGTGGAGGCTACATCTGCTGTGTATAGTCTAGTATAGGCTAGTGTAGGCTACATCTGCTGTGAATAGTCTAGTATAGGCTAGTGTAGACTACATCTGCTGTGTATAGTGTAGTATAGGCTAGTGTAGACTACATCTGCTGTGTATAGGGTACTATAGACTACATCTGCTGTGTATAGTCTAGTATAGGCTAGTGGAGGCTACATCTGCTGTGTATAGGGTACTATAGACTACATCTGCTGTGTATAGTCTAGTATAGGCTAGTGGAGGCTACATCTGCTGTGTATAGTCTAGTATAGGCTAGTAGAGGCTACGTCTGCTGTGTATAGTCTAGTATAGGCTAGTGGAGGCTACATCTGCTGTGTATAGTCTAGTATAGGCTAGTGGAGGCTACATCTGCTGTGTTTAGGGTACTATAGACTACATCTGCTGTGTATAGTCTAGTATAGGCTAGTGGAGGCTACATCTGCTGTGTATAGTCTAGTATAGGCTAGTGGAGGCTATATCTGCTGTGTATAGGGTACTATAGACTACATCTGCTGTGTATAGTCTAGTATAGGCTAGTGGAGGCTACATCTGCTGTGTATAGTCTAGTATAGGCTAGTGTAGGCTAGTGGAGGCTACATCTGCTGTGTATAGTCTAGTATAGGCTAGTGGAGGCTACATCTGCTGTGTATAGGGTACTATAGACTACATCTGCTGTGTATAGGGTACTATAGACTACATCTGCCTTGTATAGGCTAGTGTAGGCTACATCTGCTGTGTATAGGCTAGTGTAGGCTACATCTACTTTGTATAGGGTACTGTAGACTACATCTGCTGTGTATAGTCTAGTATAGGTTAGTGGAGGCTACATTACTGTGTATAGTCTAGTATAGGCTAGTGGAGGCTACATCTGCTGTGTATAGTCTAGTATAGGCTAGTGGAGGCTACATCTGCTGTGTATAGGGTACTATAGACTACATCTGCTGTGTATAGTCTAGTATAGGCTAGTGGAGGCTTGCTCTGCTGTGTATAGTCTAGTGTAGGATACATGTGCTGTGTATAGTCTAGTATAGGCTAGTGGAGGCTACATCTGCTGTGTATAGTCTAGTATAGGCTAGTGGAGGCTACATCGTCTGTGTATAGGCTACTATAGACTACATCTGCTGTGTATAGGCTAGTGTAGGCTACATCTGCTGTGTATAGGCTAGTGTAGGCTACATCTGCTGTGTATAGGGTACTATAGACTACATCTGCTGTGTATAGGGTACTATAGACTACATCTGCCGTATATAGGCTAGTGGAGGCTACATCTGCTGTGTATAGTCTAGTATAGGCTAGTGGAGGCTACATCTGCTGTGTATAGTCTAGTATAGGCTAGTGGAGGCTACATCTGCTGTGTATAGCGTACTATAGACTACATCTGCTGTGTATAGGGTATTATAGACTACATCTGCCGTGTATAGGCTAGTGTAGGCTACATCTGCTGTGTATAGGCTATTGTAGGCTACATCTACTGTGTATGGGGTACTATAGACTACATCTACTGTGTATGGGGTACTATAGACTACATCTGCTGTGTATAGGGTACTATAGACTACATCTGCTGTGTATAGTCTAGTATAGGCTAGTGGAGGCTACATGTGCTGTGTATAGGGTACTATAGACTACATCTGCTGTGTATAGGGTACTATAGACTACATCTGCCGTGTATAGGCTAGTGTAGGCTACATCTGCTGTGTATAGGCTAGTGTAGGCTACATCTACTGTGTATAGGGTACTATAGACTACATCTACTGTGTATAGTCTAGTATAGGCTATTTTAGGCTACATCTGCTGTAGGGTACTATAGACTACATCTGCCGTGTATAGGCTAGTGTAGGCTACATCTGCTGTGTATAGGCTAGTGTAGGCTACATCTGCTGTGTATAGGCTAGTGATGGCTACATCTACTGTGTATAGTCTAGTGTAGGCTACATCTGCTGTGTATAGGCTAGTGTAGGCTACATCTGCTGTGTATAGGCTACTATAGACTACATCTGCTGTGTGTAGTCTAGTATAGGCTAGTGTAGGCTACATCTGCTGTGTATAGGGTACTATAGACTACATCTGCTGTGTATAGTCTAGTGTAGGCTACATCTGCTGTGTATAGTCTAGTGTAGGCTACATCTGCTGTGTGTAGGCTAGTGTAGGCTACATCTGCTGTGTATAGGGTACTATAGACTACATCTGCTGTGTATAGGCTAGTATAGGCTACATCTGCTGTGTATAGGGTACTATAGACTACATCTGCCGTGTATAGGCTAGTGTAGGCTACATCTGCTGTGTATAGGGTACTATAGACTACATTTGCCGTGTATAGGCTAGTGTAGGCTACATCTGCTGTGTATAGGGGTACTATAGACTACATCTGCTGTGTGTAGGCTAGTATAGGCTACATCTGCTCTGGATACTCTAGTATAGGCTGAGATAGGTTACACTTGGTGTGCTGAGCACACAAGTTGAAACACACAATAAGTAATAGCATCATCAATATGCTTGGGGAGTTTACTGATTTAATTTGAATGTACCTAAGTAAGGTTAAAATCAAATTAGTACAAAATCCTTTGTGTAGTGTTCAAATATGTTAATAGAAACTATTGTTAAAGTGACAATATGGACTATTTTCAAATAGATTACTTGTTTACATTTGTCCTCGCTTGTATTTCATTCAGTGCTGCACATCAATGAGGCAGTATAGTAGAATTTCTGAATTTAAGTCACATGTTCTTGAAATCTGGTGCTGTCTCTTACACCGTGTTTTGTCTCCTATAACAAATTAACACGGATAATGCACTTTTCATATGCCTATAAATTATTACTGTAATAACAGTTTGCAAGTCTTTTTATTTTTAAGGGTAAATGTTATTGCTGAAGTAATAATGCGTTTTAAGCACTGTGTAGCTATATAATGTTAGACATATATTTTCAGCTAACCTCTATTCCTTATAGTTACCTCACTGGATGTAAACAAATGTGCATGGACATTGACTGGAAAGCAGCTAAAGCTCTACCCAATGATAACGAGGAAATAGTAGCTATATTATTTCACAATTGTCATCTATAATTAATATTATAAAGAGAGAACATTTGTTTATGTATAAAGGGTAATATAAAAAGCCACTCGATTTTGATAATTCTTTCGCCATTGAATATGCTAATTCCTTCTGATGGGCATGGAGCAATAAAGTGCCCTCTAATTTCATTTTATAAATTACTAAAAGATGTGATAGTATTTATAAAGACCTTGTACTTGAGTGTGATCAAGAGAATTATAAAATAGCATCCTTCTGAGTAGAGCCTTGACTTATACTAGAAAAAGCCATAGAGGAGGAAAAATTATTATAACTCCACAGAATAGCCAGTTACATTTTATTGCAAGGAATATACATAGGCAGTCATGATGTAACTTTTCAACAAACAGAAGACAGTTTAAAAAGTGAAGGTGTGTTAAACAGGTTAGTTAGAAGTTCCGCATCACTTAACTTTTGAAGCATGTAGCCGATAAACATGAAACTCCATGTATGGAGATAATCATGGCATAAATGTATGCCACATTGCCTTGTATATGGGAAAGTAATAATGACTATATAGACGTATCATTATACTTTGTGACAGTCCAGCAGTCTTAAATGCTCTTGAAGGAAGGTTAATCAGGTATAAGCTGATCTAGGAGCGTCTGGTGCCAGCGCTAAGCAATTCAGTGGAATTGATGTGGGTGCTGGGATATAGAGGAATCTATAGCAATGAAAGAGCAGACGATCTGGCTAAAAAAGGGGGAAAGATTCCCTTTGTAGGTCCTGAACCTAGACTCGGACTGTCCTATGGATTGGTATAGGGAGTAATTCGAGAGTGGACAAGGAGTCTTCAGGGTTAAACACTTCAGCTGTATGGTTAATTAAACCCGGGGCATGTACTTATGATTGTAAGTCATTCTTGGGCTATTTATCTCAAATGTGAGATTCCCTCTGTGGTCTACCAGGAAACTATGCATCAGTTAGGGAATTTAATGTCATACTGACGATGGCCATGGTAGCTCAGTGGTTAGAACAACCACCTATGAAGCGGAAGATCTGTGGTTCAAATCCATCCCGCTAGCAATCTTGAATGTAGCATAAAAAGGAAATAAAATAAAACATTCTTACTCAAGAGTTATTAAAGTACGTTTGCATCTGCTGGTTCAATCTTCTTTTGTTTTGCTGTCTCAGTTGCTGTATCATGACCATGTACGTATATTGCTTGGAATGAAATATCTGTGGCACTTGTTTTATTTTAAATGCATATTTTGTGGAGTAACAACAGCTATTTTCTACTACATGGGATTCTCAACTATAAGTCCCAGCTTTCTTTACAAGCAACTTCTTTTATAACTCCAATGTATTCATATTCTAGTACAAGGCCCTTGTAAATAATTTTTAATCTTTAATTTATGAAAATAAATTAGAAGATGATTTGCAAATCATGTCTGTGATACATTTCAATGGTGAAAAAATTATCAAAATCAGTTGAGTGTTAATTAGAGCTTCTAGGGTTACCAATCTTGCAATGATTTTATATTATATTATATAAAATCATAATTATTATATAAAACCATAAGAATACTTCAAGATATATTTATATATTTTAAAATGCGAGGCATATTTTTAAAGTAAGTACCGATAATTTTTTAAAAAATAACAGAAAATTATTTTTCAAGTATTTTACTATCCTTCATAACCTTTCACTACTTCTACATTTAGTTAATACCTTATCTAGCCACTTACCGTAACGGGAAATCAATTTTTATAAGCCTTTATCAAACAATGATGCCGCCTGTGATAAAAGCCAAGTCTGAACTTCTCTTTTTAACATCATCGTGATTGAAATGTTTTCTATCAAGGAATTTCTTCAAATGAGGAAACAGATAAAAATCCCTTGGTGCCAAATCGGACTAGGGCGAGTGGTCAAATTTTTCTCAACCAAATGATGCAATCAGATCTTGAGTTTAGGCTGTGTGTGGCCGGGTATTGTCATTCATTGTTTCTCCACAAACTTTACACAATTGAGGATGGTTACTAACATAACGTTTCCCGTATTCAAAAAATAAATCACTGATCTGACTTCACAGTCGGCAGGTCATTTGATTGTTTTGAACATTTCGAAATGCTCAAACAATGTGAGAAAACAAAGTGACGGTCGCTCACTATTGCACCTGGCTTCCTAATGAATGAAGGAAAACATCGTGCACACTCAAAATCTCCACTGCCAACACTGGCAACATATTTATACGTTGGTCTGGGTGGCTCAGTTGGTTAGATGCTGGTCTACTGATCCTAAGGTCGCGGGTTCAAACCCGGCCCAGGCCGATGGTTTTTAAGTGTGATTTACTGGCATGTAAAAGAACTCCTGCGGGACAAAATTCCGGCATACCGGCGACGCTGATGTGATCCTAGCAATTGACAGCGTCGTTAAACAACAAAATAATTTAATTTAAAAACATATTTATACAGTACTTACTTTAAAAACAAGCCTTGTACCTGGTGTTTAAAAATTCCTTGCCAATGTGGAAAGACATATAGGGCATTGGAGAGAGAATGAGGAACACAAGTGCAATTTATGACTACTACAATCGGAAAAATCAGCAATAGCACAGCATAGTCTCTACAATGATCACAGAAAATTATTTCATGAGCTCGCTGTTTTACACCACAGTAAAACAGTAAGACAGTTGTAAAAGAGCAAATTGAAATGAAATTAGAGCCAAATAAATTTAGTACAGATAACGGCCTACAACTGAGCACAGCTTGGACAGAAATGCTTAAAAGAAGGCCATGATTTTGAGATGGCTTTATTTCTTGCAATTGAGATAGTCATTTATTTATTAATTATTCATTTTCTGATATTGGCCATGGAGTTTAATATGACTGAAAGCTCGAAAGATTTAACTGATATTACAGGGCTGGAAACCGGAGAAGCTCTAATTAATAATAATCACCCTGAAAGCTTCAGATCTTATATCAGTTTAGTGGTTTTTGAGATTAATTTACACACACACATGGAGTCACAAGATAACAGATCCATCATGGTTAATAAATAACCTGCATGGTTAATAAAATGTAAAATAAACAGAAAAAAAGAAAAAGCAGAAATGAAATTTGGGGAGACATGAAAAAACAGAGTTTTGCTATACTACTGCACCCATCCAGAAAGAGACTGACAGTTGCTAACCACATGGTGGAAAGCTTTACATGAATAGGAGTGGATGGATACATTGTAGCAAGGACCAATTGGAACTAAGACGTTTCCATAGCAACAGTGTTGCAGACATTGTAACACAGATTAATATTTGCCTGACGAGCAATTATAGCAGTAACAAAACTGCACATCTTATCTTCTGTTCGTTCATCTGTTCAGAGAGTGGCTGTGTATAGATAATGTGACACGGTCACTGCACACAACAAAGGACGGTCAGGGCCAGGCTGCCCCACCCCACTGGTGGCACCAGCATGAAAGGCTCTCCAGATCAGGCTGCCTCACGTGACTGTTATGAACATGTGACAATTAGAGCAGCAGAACCAAACAGGGTTTTCCAAATTATTCAAGAAGTGTCTGGCAGCCTGTATAATCTAGAAGTTTGAGAAAGGTCCATGTTACACCATCCTTGCCATATAAGGAATGAATGACATAGGAGTCAAGTCAGCTCTTAGTTGGAGTGTGTGTATCTGTCAGCTACGTGTGTCATAGTATTTGAGAGACAGAGAAAGTGAAGAAAGACAGTGAAAGAACTGAGTTAAGGTTACAAGAAGAAAACAGCTACGAGTTGTAATATTACGAATGACTAGACTGTATTAACGTCAGTAAAAGAGGACTGTGTATTAACATTTTGGAAGAAAATAAAGTGAGAAAAAAGTAATTGGACTGGATTTTTGTCATCTTTGTCACATTGGTGCCAGAAGAGGGAGTCATCGAACTGTCATTTTGCCACAATAACTGGCATCATCCTATTTGTGCGGTTATTTCTCTTGTTTGAGGTTATTTTGAGTCACTTATTTACACTCACCTTCACAACTAAACTGCTTTTTTAAAGCGGTTTTAAAGCGGAAACCGCTTTAAAAAAGCAGTTTAGTAGTGAAGGTGAGTGTAAATAAGTGACTCAAAATAACCTCAAACATGAATACTTCACTGTCAATAGTGCTTCTATTTTTAATATTTATTTCTCTTGTATTGATATGTGTTTTATGTCTATATCTGTGCATATGCTGTGAGCATTTGCAATTGTGTTCAACACTTTTAATGAATATTTAACTATGATCAAAAATAGTGACATAGAATAGCTAAATGAAAACCTGAGCATACTCAGAAAGCAAATAAAACTGTGATAAAGCACTCTCCACATGGTTGCAATAAGTTGTATAAGTAAAGTTGTATAAGTAGCAATATTGCCACTCTCTACAAAACAGCAATTCCTTACTTGATTTTAGCCAACTTTAGCCTCTTCCTCACCTCATGACACTTATCTAATTCATAGCAATAAACAACGCTCCAATTTAAACCAAAAAGGTGAGTTGATTAATAACACTACACAACACTTATATTTTACCCGAGCATGTTTCGAAGGCTTGACTTTCCTCCATTATCAACCGGACATTGACAGGTTCTCCATGGTGTGGATGGCAATGTTTTCTGGTGGTGGTTCAAGGAACTTGTTGAAGATATCCTTCTTGGGAATGTCGAAATTGAGTATACTCTGTTTCTATTTTTCAAAATGAAGATTTGTTCCCATGTGGACAGCTCTTGTTTTCCCGTTACGTGTTTGAGGAGCTTCAGTTCTGGCTTTATGTTGCGGCTTTTTGTCCAAAAGTGAGTGGCAGCTGCTGATTTTTCCAACTGGTTGTCTTTTACATTTCTAAAGGGTTCCTTGGATCTTGTTTCTAAATTTCTTTTGGTTTTTCCTATATACACTTTATTACAGTCACTGCATTCAATTTGGTATATGCCAGATTTTTTATTGGGTGGGATGGCACCTCTGATGTTTGAGTTCAGTAGATTTTTTATGGAGTAGTGGTTCACTGGTGCTAGCTGAATGTTATGTTCTTTGAAAACTTTTTTGAAAGTTTTGAAGGCCCAAGGATGGAATGTGAATTTTTGTAATGTACATGGCTTTTGAATTGGTTCTTCACCGCTGCACGGCCTTTTGCCTGTGCGAGTTTAAAGCTGCCGTGGCCAGGTTTGCCGCTACTTTTTTTTTTTTTTTTTTGTGGTGGGGAAAAAGGCTACTTACAGACTCCTACCCTGGCTTCGAACCCGGGCAGCCTACTCACAAAAAAACCCCACTGGAAGTCTTGAGGTCGAGACCTCTATGCTGCAGTACCGTATTAAGCACCTGCGCATTCAGTGGTGAGAGATGGAAGCTGCCTGCCAGTGGCAGTAACAGCGACTATTACTGATGTGCCAGAGGGCAAACATGACTTAAGCCCGGAGTGCCCCCTGGTAGTAATTAATGGTGATGTGTTTGATAGTTGATGGTGATCTTTTGTGTTTCAGCCACTTGGCATCATTAGGTGTTACATGTAGTGTAGATGGATGTGAGGGATGACTGAAATGAGCATGTTTAGTTTTAATCTCCACCCAAAGGGTTCGTTTCTTGTCCTTAGAGTATGTTTTTTTTAAATTTTTTTTTTTTTTTTTTTTATTTATTTATTTTATTTTATTTTTTTTTTATTATTTTAAGGCCTATGATCTATACTAGAAGTATTTAAGATACGCTTATATAACTAGGTGCAGTTATGGTGACATGATTTACAACTTGTAGATCTAACTTCTACTGTGTCTGTTAATCTTACTATGGTGATATCAAGCAGGAGGCTTCGTCATTAATCGTGTACCTGTTCTTGCCTGGTCATATAAGTACACACATGGCGGGCTGTCTGCCTGAAGTGCAGGAGTGAGCCTGTGCCACTGCCGGGGAGGCCCTCGTCTCCCGGGGTCCGCCTTGGCTAGGTAGCACAAGGTCTTGTGAGGGCTTATCAGTATTAATGTGTGTTTTAGTGTTATGTGTTTGTTGTGTATTTCCCTTCATCCCCTAACCAGTAATTTCATGGTACTAAATTATTCAGGTATTCCTGTATGTTGAGTTCAGGTTCACCTATATTTATAGTGCGATCGAACAATGATAGAGGGCGTAGGTGTTTGTCACGAGTCATATCATACTCCCCGAGCATTTGTATTTGCTCGTTGGTTCTTATTCTTTTTGGCATACAGGTTGCATGCCAGGTGTTTAATAAACTGCTCAATTCTGAGCATTTTTAGCTCTTCGTGTAGCTGGTACGAAGGAGCCTCTCGCAGTAGTTTTGCAATAATTTGCAGTATTCTATTTTGCATCATTTGGAGGCACTTTATGTGCATTTTTGCCACATATCCCCATACCAGGGCGGCGTAAGTTAAGATGGGTCGGATCAGCATCTTATAGAGCGTAAGTCCCATGCGTAGCTTAAGGGTGCTGTTCAGATTAATCAGCGGGTACAGTCTGTTGAGTTGGCCATTGGCCTTTGCTCTGGCCGCATTAATATGCTCACTCCATGTGAGATATTCATCCATCTTAACCCCGAGGTACGTGACAGATGTCTCCCACCCGATAGGTTCCTGAGTTAGGGTGAGGGGTGGGAGGGCTCGCCTCCTTTGTCTGTGCAATTTTCGCCTGGTGAAAAGGATTGCTTGGCTTTTTCTTGCATTCAGTTTTACCCGCCATTTGGTGAACCAGGGCTCCAATGCGTTTAAAGCATTCTGGAGCCGTAGGTGTATGATGCGTGGTTGAGTAGATTACGTGGCCAGGACCGTGTCGTCCGCGTATATGTATTTATCTGCCCGGGCTAGTGGTGGTAGATCGTTGATGTATATATTAAATAACGTAGGCCCGAGTAAACTTCCTTGTGGGACTCCCGCGTTTATGGGGTGGAATGAGGATTCGGTATTCTCAATTGAGATTCTGAAGCTCCTTCCCCTGAGGTAATCTTTTATTAGGGCGACCATTGAATCTTGTACCCCTATCCGGATGAGTTTGTGGAGTAATCCTGCATGCCACACTTTATCGAATGCGCGTTCTATGTCCAATAGGAGCATGCCTGTCGATCGTTTAGTGTTAAATCCCTTGGTGATACTTTCGGTAAGCCTAAGGATCTGTAGTGTTGTAGGGTGGTTGGCCCTGAAGCCTGGTCGTCAGTTATCACGTTGTTTTTAATTAGAAATGAGTTTAGGCGTTTAAGTATGATTTTCTCTAGGAGTTTACTTAGTGTGCTTAAGAGGCTATAATGTAAGATTTTTATACATATTTCACGTGTGACTTGTTACTAGCGGCAAACCCGGCCACGTCAGCTTCAAACTCGCACAGGCAAAAGGCTGTGCGGCGGTGAAGAACCGGTTCGAAAGCCCTGTAATTTTTGTTTCTGCTGCTGTGAGTGTTGTAGTTTCTTTTAGTAACTTTTTTGTTTCCGCTCGTTTCACTTTTTTGTTTACTAATGATTTGGGGAAGCCATTTTTTTGTGCTATATCAATTATTTTGCAATATTCTGCTTTGTATTCTTCTGATGGAAGAGGAATGTTCACCAATCTATGTGCTAAGCTATTGAGGATTGCCTGTTTGTGACTTCTAGGACTGTAACTATGAGCTTTTTTTGCAATTGTCCCTCTGCGTTGGTTTTCTGTGAATGCCAAAGTTTATTCTTTTCTTGTTTTTGAATATTTGTAAATCCAAAAATGATTTTGGGAGATAAACTGTTATATATTCAAATTTTTGTATCATTGTTAATTTCCTTTTTTACTTTCTCTACCAGTGGAGAAAGTACTGTATTCCACCCAAAAGTTCAATGTTGAGTGATTTCTCATCATTTTTCAATTTCACAATAAACTTTATGCTTTTTTCCTGGATGTTCAGGAGTTTTAGAGCATCACTCAACATTCCTCAAACACGTAATGGGGAAACAAGAGCTGTCCACATGGGAACAAATCTTCATTTTGAGAAATAGAAACAGAGTATTCAATTTCAACATCTCCAAGAAGGATATCATCAGCAAGTTCCTTGAACCACCACCAGAGGAGACCTCAGAGGAAACATCGCCATCCACACCAAGGAGAACCAGTCGATGGCCAGTTGATAATGAAGGAAATTCAGCCTTTGTAACATATTCCGATAAATTATAAGTAAGTGTTGTTAAGTGTTGTTAATCGACTTACCTTTTTGGTTTAAATTGATTGTTACAACACTGTTTTCAAACTTCCAAGAAAGAAGATAAACACACTACTTTACCTACCCCTCAAAAGGGTTGCAGCTCTGCCATGGCCTCACTTCCAGAAGACATTTGCTGGAGTGATGACATCCCAAGCACCATGATACTGCATTGATCCCTCCTTGCGATGAAAGCATTCCACATGCCAGGGAAAGAGGCATATGCACTATGCCTGCTCAAGACCGTCATCGGAGGTGATGGTCATCTTAAGCTGTGCCACAAAAGATGGCAGTGATGTGTTCCTCCTGGAGTGCCACCATGACGTCCTTAGGAGCACAAAGTCAAGGCCTCTGTGGTCCATGTGGGGGTACTGTGACGAGTAGCTGTAAAATGGATATTCAGCTGTCAGAGCACAGTCTTCACTACCATTCTGACTTGATATGATTTTCACACGAAGCATGCATATCTTTAAATTTGGTAAATGGCTTGACTAAGAATGAACCCTGAGCACCCCTCCGTACAACTGGCCTAAATAGCACACAGTGCCAGCAGATAGCTCCCATACGTATGCCGAATATACCAGCCAAGATTTGTATTTTTCACGTTCTAGCCAGTTATAAATAAAAGCTCCTTTTTGTAGTTTTTGTAAGCCATTGTGAAAATTTTAAGACTTACCTGGTGTCCAAGGTAAAGGGAAATTTCCGTAAATACTTCATTTCTGTACTTGTAATTCAACTTTCGTGTTTTGACAATACTGCCCAGCTTTCTGAGCCATAAAGAAGAATTGGGAGATAAACTGTGTTATATATTCACATTTTTGAATCATTGTTAATTTCCTTTTTTACTTTCTCTACTGGTAAGTAGAGGAAGTATTGTATTCCACCCATGTTGAGATTTCACCAGAAATATATGTTTTGAGACCCCCTGAATCCAAAAAAAGCATTTTTAGAAGGTCTGTGTGTTTGTGTGTCTGTCAGTCTGTGGACAACAAAACTCAAAAACGAAAAGTCGGTTACAAACCAAAGTTGACATTTAAGTTTAATGTCTTTCAAGGATGTGACACGAAGATTTGGAAGAGAATAGTCCCACCCTAAACTATCCTTTACAGGAAAATTCTCAACTCTCAGCAAAACTTTTTATGTTCAAAAACATTGACAACTGTTTGAAAAACAAAATTTCTTGTCTGTTTATGTAACATCTTACAAGTTGTCCCACAATTACTACTGCACACACTTGGTAAGTGACAAATAAAACAATTTTCAAAATGCAGTGAGCCGGTAGTCATGCTTAACTGTACAATGTCACACACTTCTCACTGGCTAGTCAACAATAGGTCTGGCTGCGCTATGGCCAAGTGGTTAGACCATTTGCCTCTCACCAAAGCAGGCTGGGTTCAATCACTGGCAACCACATGTGGGATTTGGGAATTTGTGGCAGACAAAGTGGCACAGGAGCAAGTTTACTTCAGGTTCTCCGGTTTCCCACATCATCTCATTCTACCGGTGCTCCATCCTCATTCCATGTATCATCAGTGTCACCGCCTGTGGTGCCATATGTAGTAAAAGTGGGCATTACACACTACCAAAAAAAAGCAATAGGCTACCCACGTCTAACTCCACCTTCCTGTTTTGTGGTTATTCTAATGAAATATGCAAATCCTGATACCTTTTTCTTGCGGAAAGTCTTCCTCCTTTTAAAACTGTTTAGCATCTTAATTTATTCTCTTTTTACACACATAACACTTTATACAAATATCACGCAATTCTCAGTTTCAGTTCCTTTCTAGCTTTCTTCATCAAAAGCTGATATTCCTCAGTATCACTTTCTACTTTCTTTAGTTTTTTCAGAATGTCATTTACTGCATTTGTCAGCATGTGCCACTGCAGTTTATCAAAACCTTGAGTCACGCATTCACCGCTGCCCATTTCTCGCAGTTTCTCTTCTCTACGCAAGAATTTTCTGACATCTGCTGCTGATTGGAGGCATTTTATGTGCATAAGTTTTGAATCTGTTGGTTCTTTTTGCACCATATTATCACTGGATTTCTTTTTCTTCTTCTTCTTCTTTGGTGATATATTAACTTCCATGCTGTTGTTCACTTCACTTTCTACAAGTAACTGAGTGTCCTGCAGGTCGACAGGTTCTGAAACAAACATAAAAATCTGATGTAACATTTACATAACTTTCTGCATTCTCTACCTCTGCCCACTACAGGCATCATGAGTTGGGTGCTTCATGACCTGGAGTCACTACTTCTTTATCAAGTAGCTCCTCAACTGGCCCCTCAGGAACCTAATGAGGCTAAGTGCACCCCATGCCAGACAGTTGATTTTCTTGGAGAGTTTGGGATTGAACTAAACTTTTTTTCATTTCTTACCAGTTGAAATTTCCAAAACAGGAGAGATATCTTTCAAATTTCAGAGTGAATGTGTTTTTTATTATTCATCTGATTGACACAAATGGGATTTTTTGTTTTACTTTATAAATAATTTTGAGTCCTTTCTTTGCTAACATGTCCACTTGTCCATTGCCAGTTATTCCACAATGAGCTGGAATCCATTGGAATAATATTGTTTTATGCAATTTTTGTAATTGGATTAAATATTATGTATTTCATATATTTTTGCAGTTTTTTGATAATCTGTTAATATTATAGCTTGAATTGCGGCTTTGGAATCAGATAAGAAGGCTATATTAGTAAATTTGTTTTGTCTAATAAGGTAATTTTGTAATGATAGCATCAATCAAAGTTGGTGGAATTGTCTCCAACATGTTTATAAAAGGAGAATAACTAGCAAGTGGCACCAGCACCTGCACCTTCATCTTGACGTAAAGGGAGCCATCGGTATACATATGAATCCATTCATCTTCTGGAAATCTTAAATTGATGGTTTCAAGGGCATATTTAGTTTTTCTTACAAAAGTTCATTACTATATTTTATCGCAAATTGTCACGATTTTTGTTTTCTCCATTAAGTAAAAATACATGATGACATGCGAGTGAGACCATTATGCAAAGAGTGTTGACTTTGAGTGACAAGTGTACAGTAACAGGGGTAAAAGCGAGTCTGAGCATATTCAACATGGCCAAATCACACTATTTGAAGTTGAAAAGAAACAGGAGGGGAAACAAAAGTGATGCTGACACTGCAATGCAAACACCTACTCTAATAAATAAAAAAAGAAAAGAAAGAAAAATGTGACTTTGGATTTATTGACTTAACACTAGAAGGACCGACATTGCCTTGCTACCTAAAAGGACCAACATCAGTCATTTTGACCGGTACCTTTTTCATCAGTTTTCAGCATTTCATTTATAATATAATTTAAATCGGGATATTTTATGCATGAAATAGTACCTTTATTTACATTTTAAAGGAGTTTACATTATATTTACTCATTAAACAGTGTGAATCCATTACAATTTGAAGTACACTGCTTACAAAACATGGGATCATATAAATGACATGCATACTCAGTTATATCACTTTAGCATTCTGAAGTAGTTTGTAACACTGGTAACAATACAGTAGAGTGCGATACACACAATAACAAAAACAGCTAATTTTTGTAACTAAAGTAAGAACAAATTAGAAACTAAAAACTTCAATAATTTTTGTATTTAGTCAAATCTGCCATCTTGTACAAATGGACTCCAGATTGGTGTGGCTGCTGCAAAGTCATGTGTCTTCAGTCTTTCGTCACGTGTATGTTTATCATCAAATCTCAGGACCCTCTTGATCTCCATAATTTGTTCCTTCCCATAACACGAGAGAAAAATGATGGTACCCAATTTCAAGGGGAAGTTCTTCCCTCCATATAGTCCATGGTCATACAATATGGCTATAACTCCTTCAAGTTGGTCTAGCTCAAGAGTACAAGAATTGTCCTGAAGGTCTTGACGGGCCCTTATCTCGGTGCATTTTTTATATTCTGGAGAATGTTAGCATCCATCAATACTCGCCATGTGCTGGCATAGTTTCCACTAACTATCAGTTTCTTTGCATAATCTGTAGGGCCTGGCCTTTCTGTCATACATTGTGATGCCCACGTCTGCCAGGTGTGTTTCTCGGCTCAATTCTTGTCCATATTGTACCATCAACAGCAGACTCATTACTTCCCACAGCTGGAAAGCTTATTTCTTGTGGAGCTCGACGTCCTCGATTGAATCTGCCTCTCTTGCATGGGACAGAGTCATGTGGTTCTGCAACAGCGCGGTCATTTGCCTGTTCCTGTACAGGTTCTTCAATCACTGTATTATCACCAACGTCCGATTCCAACGATTCGCTTTTATCCGATTGATGAGGAATATATTCAACATTGTCACCATTGTGAAATAATTCCTCATCACTAAATATGTTCTCTCCTTCTGACTCATTGTCAGGTAAACTATGGAAATAATTCAACATTTCATGTTCTCGAAGATATTCACGGTGGTAATTATGATGTGACATGGCAATGATGCAGTATGGCCTCAAAAATATTTTACCATTCACTATATTGACATGACTTCTAAAACATGTCTGCTCTGGAGCTAAACTTTTTCAAACTAAGCTTCTACAATGATCGCAAACCCTGGATTATTTTCAGACCACATTGTAATTATTGTTAGTTACGACACGTCTACTCTAGCACTAAACATTATTAAACTGGGTTACAACAATGACTGAAAGCCTTAAGTAACTTTCGAATACATTGTTACCACTATTTAGTTATGACATGTGCAAAATAATCGCACCGGTCAAAATGACCAGCTAAGGTCCTTTAAGGTAAAAAGAGTGTATAATTTTTTGAAACCTGCTATAAAAGATTAAACATTTTAGGGAATCACTCTTGCTCTATTTCGTTAAAAGTCACAAAATATTAAAGCGATATTCATAGTACCTCAATGTATACACTTTTTTAAAGAATGTTAACCGGTCAAAATGACTGGTACAGTCCTAGTGTTAAGGCTCTCATTTATTTACCAAAACATTTACTATATGGTCATGTGTAATTTTTAATTGGAGTCTATATTATCCGACTACTAAACAAATCCATAATTTGGCTTACTCCCTTTCTGCCGCTGGATTACCATTCTGTTCTGTGAATGCCATCACTCTTAGTTTAAAACCTGCCATAGTATTTCTTTTACATCTGGAAATCTTTCTGCAAATCGCACTCGCACCTGGCGAGCTGACTTAGTTAACGCATATAAATGATCTCTAGAGCGTCTCCTCTAAGCAGAGGTTACCCTCATTCGCCTGGCCACTGTGTCCTCCAGCCACAGCCAAGGCCACATAGGAGTGCAGGTTGGGGGTGGCAGGGGCCAGCATGCCGACTCCCCTGACCGTAAGGCGAACTACTTGACCTTTTAGGGATGCTACTTTTCTATCAGGATAGCACCTCAATTGGCCCTCAGAGACCTAACAAGGCTGAGTGCCCCCCGTACTAGACCTCCCAGTGGGGAAAAAATCCCATGCCGGTACCAGGGATCAAACCCAGGTCCTCCATGTCAGAGGCAGGCACGCTACTAACTGCGCTGCGGAGTTAAACACATATGATTAATAAATAAATACATGCTGCGCAATAGAAAAATGCTGAGCTATAATACACTTCATGACTAAGTACTGGACAAAATAATAAAGCACTCAATCACATGTTATCACTGTCAGCTCAATACTGCACTTTCAGAGCATAGAAAAACAAGTCAACCGCATGACCTTGTGTACAGCAGTTGCGTTATTGTGTTTCCATGTGTGTAATAGAAAAGAAAACTGCACAGCAGTGTGAATGTTTATAGGTCTCTGTAGTTTATCATCTTAAGATCAACAGCATGACATATAATCCTAAAGCTTTCTGTTGCATCTGCTGCATAATGGTTAAGGCCTGCGTTGAAATGCAAGGCTATGCCAATTCCATGCATATTAGTAACTTTCCACTTACCTCCTAAATCCTCCGAAGAGATATTGAAATGCTTGTGCTTTTTTGTCACAGTTACTGCACTGCTTAAATTTGTAACATTCTCTGAAATATCTTCCGCATGTGTATTATTTGATTCTCCATCAGCAGCATTATTTTCATCTTCCATGTCAATTAATGTAAATATTTTATTCATTTCTTTTTTCTTGGCAGTTATGCGTTCTCTTCTGAAAAAATAAGTAAATCATCATAATTATTATTGAATAATAAATATTATTGCACATATGAGCTAAACAAAATACGAAATGAGTCATTTTGCCACTCAGCTTGCAGTGA
Organism: Tenodera sinensis; assembly: GCA_030765045.1. NCBI lineage: Eukaryota > Metazoa > Arthropoda > Insecta > Mantodea > Mantidae > Tenodera > Tenodera sinensis. The sequence continues at coordinate 13,195,575 of CM060968.1, read as the reverse complement.
ATTAAAGAACCTACTCTGCAATACTTGGAGGGAATTCCTGAGTACCTGAAATGCAATTCTTCAGATATTGGCTGAAATCCATTAAAATGAAAAAACAAGAAACTGAAAAATACATCAAGCTTGCAAAGACTGCCTCTGTGATCTGGTGGTTAGAATGCTAGCTTTCAAACTCAGAGGTTCTGGGTTGGATTCCTGGCTGATGGGTGGGAATTTTACTTTAGTCAGGTTTATTCTCCAGCCTCCATGGAGTCTGGGGGTGTGAAAGAGAGTGAATGTGTGTGTGTGGAATATAAAATCAACTGACAAATTGATGTAGGTCATGAGACAAGACACGAACAAATTCTGTGCATATGGAAAGCAGCTTTCTTTCCCTTCCTCTCTGCAATGGCTGAGAGGGGAGAAAGGCGGCCAAGCTTGCCGTGAATTAGTAAACAAGAGCATGCAGCTGAAACAATTGCAGTTCACATGAAAGTAATTGTTGGCACACAGCGATAGTTATAGCCAAATCACTTTGTTTATTATAATACTAATTTTTATACTTATATAATGTCCTTCATGTATGGAAACGTTGACTTCTGCTCATACGCAACTTCTCCCACCATTAGTCTTACAGGTGAAGAGTTGTCACTGCGCAGCTAAGGGAATTGTTCTTGTATTGCCTCATGACCTATACCACTAGTAAACAAGTGAACATTATTTCCATAAGTAATTGTTCCAAAGGCAAAGTCGCTGATATCACTACACGTTAAAGACAGCATATAAGTTAAACAAATAAAAATTATAGGTTGCGCGTTTGTTCTTGACGAATGACCTTGAACAGAAATCCAGTGAGTAGGCCTACCCTTAATAAACAGGTCAGCAAATGTTTATGCTACGATAACAGACACCTCTGTTTTCCTCTGTTGCGTTTGTGTATACAGTCGACCGCAAAAGTTTTGTACGGTACGGATGTGTGTATGCAACGAAAAGAACAGCAATTCAGACGAGGGAGAAATGTCGGGAATAGTAGAAATGCAGTAAAGTTAAGTGGAAACAGTTATAGAGGTATAGTGTATAATACGTGTGGCTGATATTACTGGAAGTGTGATAAATTGATTTGTAGTGCTGTAGTACTTCAGCTCAGAAGCATGTGCGTCATCTCACTGCAGACTGTACCTCCTCTCTCTCGTTCCCGCAAAAGCTGAGTAGTGACTCGCATTCAACCTTTCATATAAAATTTTCATTCGTCAAGAAGTAACGCGCGACCTGTACAACAACACTGTTTTCAAACTTCTATGAAAGGAAGAAAATAAAAAAGACCACCTCATCGTCAACCAAAGAGAATTTACTTTCTAAAGGAAAATAAAGAAGCAAAATTCTGGTCTAATGATGTAACGACCTTTATTACCTCTCCTAATTTTTTTTTTTTTTTTTTTTTTTTGAGATCGAGATCACCACTTCTTTCCTTTACACTTTCAATATATCATTTTGGTATGTTAATGACATCCTTTTTCTCTGGGTTCTCCAGTTTCCCCCGCCATGCATTCCACCAATTGCTCCATTATCACCCTTCCAATCATCCATTTTGCCTGCATTTCATATCATCCTCTTCCTCACTATCATACCTGGTGCTTGGCTGACCACCCGCTTCCAGGTCTTCACTCTGTCCGGTCCAGAGGTCCCTCTGCTCCCCAACAGGTGTCTGACCCTAGGCACTGGCTTGTAAGTCCTACATAAGGGGAGGGTAATCAGGGAAAGAAAGAAAGAAGATGAAATCCTTGTAATAGTAAATGAATAAACTAGTGGAGGACACTTTCAAGCTTTTAAATTTACAGATTCCATAGAAAGACTAAGGGAGAAATAATGGAACACAACAAAATGGCTAGTGACAAGACCCATATGGGCTATCCTGAACATCAAAGATACAGTTCCTGACTCACCCAGACATGAAGCAGTAGCTGTATTCTGCACAGTAACAGGACAGGGCTGTTTGGCAGCATATTTACACAAAATATCAATATATCCATCACCAAAGTGTGTCCATCCTGTGCAATGATGAAAACAGCATTATGACAGCAGAACATCCTCATGTGTGCCCCCCCTAGCTGAATTAAACAGAACATCATCACAACTATATTGGGAAGCAGAAGAATGGAGCTTATCCAAGTCACCACCACCACCAATTTACAGATTCCAAAAATCAAATTCAGATGGGGAAAGAAACAGATGGAGCCCTTTTCTTCCTAGACATAAGAATTATCAGAAACAACAATAAACTTGATTTCAGAATATACAGGAAATATACACATACAGACAACCACAAATGCAGATGTTTCAACCATAGTCTACTACATAGGCTACTCAACATCCCTTTAAATAAAACACAATACAGGAAAGAATTAACAAATAGAAATAATGGCACAGAACAACAGCTTCAACAAGGCATTGGTGCATAAAAAATTACACAAATTGAAAACGAAGAAACCAATGTCAGACAGAACCACTCTAACAACAGAAAAGATAAGAAAACGTTCAAAACATTCACTTATCACGAAGCTCATGAGAAATTCCAAAAGATGTTTCTCAGTTATAACATAGTAGTAATTCCACAAATAAAATAGGAATTGGTGAGTACATTTTTTATAAATGTTAGTACTTAAGCTTAAAGAATGGAAGTTCTTTTTAAAAAAGGTTTTTTAACACCAACTCGATTTTTCTGTCACTTTGGATTTGTAATGACAAGATTTTACTGTTTCTCACGTTAGCTTCTTTGTTTGAACTGAACAACTACCTTTCCATTTTGCTTTCTCTTGTGCCTTTTAAAAGACTAGCAATATCTCCTTCTTCCAATAAATCAATTCTATGCCAATATTTTAATATGTGCTTCACCACTAAGTTTTTCCTACCAACTTCAGCTACAGCTACTTCACTTCATTAATAGGGCTTTTACACAAACCTAAAGTCAGCACACCCTTAGTTGTGATTGACATTTTGACCAGCAAACAACAATGTTGCCACTTTTAGTGCTGTCGTCCACATGGTAACCAAAAGCATAGCAGTTATACAACAATGCCATGCAAACTCACAGGAATTAACAAAGACTGTATAGAACAACGGCTCATAGCAGATTAAGGCAACAAAGACAAAAAGAGAATGAAGATTAAATTCAAATGTTTAAACACACTGATTGTCATATTTAATTTGATATATATGTTAGTGTTGGTGCTGTTTTTATTGAAGTGTTGCTTCAATTTTGAGCGATGTGGCTCTTATTTCCCTCAGGGCGTGGTAACGGAACAAAAGTGGAACAAAAGCTTGATGAAAGTCTGGTAAATGTTCTATATATGTTCACACGCTACCTATAAACACTTCTTATCACCTTGAATATACAGACGTTAGTCCCGATTCTTTTAGTTGCGAGTCTATCATTCCGACTGCCATGTGTACATCCACGCATGCGTTCATCAAATAGTTCCTGCATTGGTAGGGAAGCGATCCTTAGCCATTTTCCCTTCGCTTTCAATATTGAACACATATAATTCTTTTATTTATACATATATATTAAAATTAAATATGGTAATATTTATGATGTCTTTAAACAAACTTAATTGTTCCTAACAATGAACATTAGTAACACGTTTTTGTCATTTAACCAACTCATACCAACATCAAAAAACAAATTACACTCCTAACAAATATTCACATAAACGATTTTCTTTTGGGGTCTTCTAATATTCTGTCTCACATGCCCCTTGTTTTGTTTTTCAAGTTGTCACCTATATTTACAATCTTGAAACACAATACAATACTTCTCCCTATTCCTCTGATACAGTCACTTTGCACAATACTTTTTTTTCTTTACAGTCTTCTTCGCTGTATGTTTTTGTCTTTTGTTTTGGCATGACACAGCATGTCTTTATAAATTTCACATATTCAGTTACTACACAATACATATTCAGTTATTATACAACACATATTCAGTTATTATACAACACATATTCAGTTATTATACAACACATATTCAGTTATTATACATTTGACATTGACACAAATATAATTTAAGTGTATCATGGTTTATTGTATGGCTTTTGACTTATGTTCCTTGTTATGAGGAGAGAAAAACAGGATACAAATCTTGAGCTAATGATTATGATCATATTTATGGCAATATTTTATTCAGTTCTTTGCCTTCTTTGTCTTTTAAGCTTATTATGTATAGGCAGGTCATTGAGTCAATTCTTAAACTCTGATGTTACTAATGGTACCATTTTTTAATTGGGTTCTTATTCACTATTGTTTAGTTCGACATTTCTTCAAGCTTAACATTGGCTATATCCATCTTAATTCAGGGGCATTGCTTTTCTGTAGTAGTAATGTTTTAGGGCGCACAACTGCTGGGGTTATTAGCGCCCGATTGCTTTTCTGATTATGGTTTTTCTTACTTCACTAATTGTCACCTCTTTATCTCTTATCTCTATAAGAGAAAACTTCTATACTTATAATTATTCTGCAATTGTATTATTTTTCTTCTCAATTCACCCTCGACACCTTTGTGTCAAAAATATTTTATCTTTGTCATCACAATTGATTCCTTTTTATTTTTTTGTCCCTGACATCCTTATGTCAAAAACACATTATTTTCCATCACTATAATTCACTTCTTTAATGACAATCAGTGTCCTCATCTGTTTTTGTTGACAATGCTCTTTGTGGTCAATATAGCCAATGACTATGTTGATTTTCTTTCTTGTTGTATTTTCCAATCTGAACATAATCTTCTATAAGTAACCCATTAAACATTATTATTTTCCATCATCTCTACTATTCCTGCCTTACATGTTTGTTGCCAAAGACTATTTGGTCCTTTCTTTGTATGGTTTCAATTTGTTTTTATGGTATCTTCCTACCAACTTGCCATTTGTATTCTGTAGCTCATACGTATGGTCACCCAGCTGTTTTGTTATGACCAGTGGTCCAGTGTACAGTAGTTCCATCTTTCCAGATCTTTTCTCAGATGCCTTGGATGCTTTGTGGCTTCTTAAGAGCACCTTTTCTCCAATTTGTGGGGACCATTTCCTGATAAATCTTTTTACCTTATTTCTCCTTTTTTCTGCCTTTTGCTGTAACCTTCTGAATGCCAATTGACATTTTTCCTTCTCTGTCAATTCCCTTTGAGCAGCCATCGTAGTGTCAATGTCAATTGTCAATCTCTTGGGTTTTGTGTTGGTCATCAATTCGATTGGGGCAAACTTGGTTGTGGTAATTTCCCTGAGTGTTGGTGGTGGTTGTTGTTTCTGTATTCTGTGCAACATCCGCCCTATTTGGCATGTTTCCATGCTGTTCCTGTTGTCTTATGTTGCCGGTGTTCCGTTGGTTTCTGCCCCTTTGGCGTGAATCCCTATTGTATGGCTGTCTTTGACTGTTTAGGTATTCCCTACAGAATCGTATGTGGTTCACTTGATGGGTACGGTCTCCTGGTCTTCCACGATCATATGTATATGTTTGGTGTCTCGATTCACCCCTTGGTATCGTGTCGTGGTACCGCTGTCTTGTGTTCTCCATCCTTTCACCATGACTGTGTGGTTGTGGGAAATGGTGTGCCCCTCTCCCCCTGTCATGGGTGCTCCAAGTATTTCTATCTTCTCTCTCATTCTGGTTGTTCTTAGTCGCGCTCCTGTTTAAGATAGGTGAGTTTGGGTGACCGTTCCTATGTCTATGCTCATTAGGCCGACCATTTTGTGTTTCGAAGGCTGTTAGTAATTCTATCATGTCTGCAAAATCTACTGGTCTCGCAACAATTAACCCTGTTCTCACTGTGTCTGGGAAATGTCTTGTTATGCTGGTAATTAACTCTGCTTCCAACAGGTTAGGGTCTAATAGCTTCCCTTTGTTGGCTACTTTCATAAAATAATCGACTAGTGATAACCCTTTGGTTGGATCATATCTTCCTGTCGCTAGCTCTACCCTAGTTTGGTTTTGCTTAGCTGGGCCCCAATACCTTGATAGGAATAGATTTCTGAATGAGCTATACAATTCATGACCAGCTAGTGTTAACCTAAGCCATTCTAATGTTTTGTTTTTTAAGCTTTTCTTGACTATCATCATCCTAAGCTCATTTGGTATCCTTTTCACTTTAAAATACTCTTCCATCTCTTTAACAAAGAGTTTTGGATCGTCTCCCTTCTCCTCGTCAAATGTAGGTGGTGTGATTTCATGTAGTATGCTGGTGTAGCATGTGTTGTGTGTTGTGTCATTGTTTAATTGTGAACCTCTTTCTCTGTATGTTGAGTCAACATTTTGTACATCATTCAAATAACTCTCATCTTGTACATTACTTACATCTAAATCATCATTTTGCCTTTGTAGTGCATTCACAACACCATTTACATTAGCCAAACTTTCTTTTCCTTTTTTCATTTCTTCACAAATTGATTTTAAATCATTCTTTATTTCTAAGTGACTTTGTTTCATATCATTCATAGCATCTTGTTGCGACTGCACTACATCAGCCATAGTCTTAATTTTAGGAATTACAATTTGTTCTACATACCACTTGAAGACCTGTGAAGCATTAAGATCAGAAGAAACTACAGTTCAAAAGTATTGGAAAGCACGAATGCTAATGGCTTCATTGCCAGATGCAAGGCACTAGAAAACAACAACAATTTGTTCTACAGTTTCATTAATAATTCCTTTCTTTACTACCTCAATTTCTCTCCTTAATTCCTCAGTTATTTCTGCTTTTACATTTGTAATCTTACAGTCTACACTTGCATTACATTCTGTTATTTCATCTCTACATCTACCAATTTCTCCTTCTAATACAATCTTATTTTCTCTCATTTCCGATTCAATTTTTCCCATCCTATCTCCTATGATTTCTATCCTAGCTTCTAAGGCTTCCTTTGTCTCATTTAAGTTTTTATGTACTAATTTTAAATTAGTTTCCATTACTTTCACATTTTCTTTACACTCCTGTCTTCCTAATTCTATTTTCTGTTCTAAGTTCTGTTTTCCTAATTCTATTTTCTGCTCTAAGTCCTGTCTTCCTAACTCCATTTTCTGTTCTAAGTTCTTTCTCACTTCCTCCATTTTCTGATCTATCTCTTCCTTATTCTGTTCTAGTTTTTGTTCTATACTCTGACCTAAATTTTGTTCTATGTTCTGTCTCAATTCTACGTTATTTTGTTCCATTTTCTGACCTAATTCTACCTTGTTTTGTTCCATTTTTTGACCTAAACTTTGTTCTAGTCTTTCAAACATGATCATTAATAACCTTTGGTCTTTTCCCATTGCTACCTGTTCCTCGCTTTCTGGTTCTATCTGATAACTAGGCCTATCTGCCCCTTCCCCTACACCTGTTACTAGATCTCTCTCTTTTTGCGACATTTTAGTTTCTTTATTCAGTTCACTTTGGCTTAAAAGTCCTACTATTTTGCCGCTTTGCAGTAACATAAAAATAAAATGAATATGAAAATAAAAATTTTTGGTCCTACTTTTTTCTCGTTGATTTATCCAGTTACGTGCGTCTCCTGGGTGGTTGGCTTCACTAGACGATCTCTGGTGTTTTCCCGCATTGATTATCCGTTCATCGGTGTTCTCGAAGTCGTAAATTTCAAACGATGTTCTAATGGCGTCTTCTTTCTTTTTGGCGCAAAGATTTGGCGTCTTCTTTCTTTTTGGCGCAAAGATTTGGCGTCACTTGGTATTTCACTTAAGTTCATTTCCTGTAGATTTCCATTCCATCCAAAATTCGTGCCCCACGTTGGGCAAGCCATTTGGTGCTGTTTTTATTGAAGTGTTGCTTCAATTTTGAGCGACGTGGCTCTTATTTCCCTCAGGGCGTGGTAACGGATGGAATGAAAAATCACACAATGTTTCTTCACCACAATGTATTATTTTATTAACACTTTTTCTCTATTTTACATTTAAATAAATCCTCCTAGCACCATTTTAGATTATTTAAGTCTTTCCACTTTTTCAAAAAGTGGAACAAAAGCTTGATGAAAGTCTGGTAAACGTTCTACAATGTTCACACACTACCAAAATACGTCTTATCACCTTGAATATTTAGGTGCTAGTCCCGATTCTTTTAGTTGCGAGTCTATCATTCCGACTGCCACGTGTACATCTGCGCATGCGTTCATCAAATAGTTCCTGCATTGTTAGGGAAGCGATCTTTAGCTATCCTGATTTCGCTTTTAATATTGAACACATTTAATTCTTTTATTTATACATATATATTAAAATTAAATATGGAAATATGTATGACGTCTTTAAACAAACTTAATTGTTCCTAACAATGAACATCAGTAACATGTTTTCGTCATTTAACCAACTCATACCAACATCAAAAAACAAATTACACTCCTAACAAATATTCACATAAACAATTTTCTTTTGGGGTCTTCTAATATTCTGTCTCAGTGTTATTATAAAATGAGCAATAATTGTCTGCATGAATGCAATATTGAAATACCTCTACCAAAAACACTTTTGTTTATTTTCCCAGAAAGCTTTGCTTTGTCCTTTTGACTCATTATTTTCAGTCAACATAGTTCAATAATATTTATTCCTGACACAGGCGCATGCATGTGCACAACCCCACACACCCCCACCCCCACACACATACATAATATTTATCACTGAATTCTGTGTTCATGAATGCGAACGTAATATTGATGCTTCACAAACTAAACAGTGCACGCGAAACAAGCAAACTGATGTACCAGGTACGCGATGTCAACGATTCACAGATTTGCAGTACAACACAATAGCATACTGTTAGCACCAGGTCCTGGAAGGGAATTCAATCGCCGTGCTAAATGGAAAACACGTGGTATTCAATGTTACTGCTGTCAACTGTGCAATGGCCCCTGTTGTTGCTACAGAAATGGCTTGGGGGGGCATGCCTCAATTGGTGCCTCCAGTGGTTGCTAAGAGACCAAAGTGACACTTTAACGCCCTCCCTCCCCACTGGTACAGTTTTCAGAGCACATTAGCACATAGGCAGGAAATGTCAATCACTAACTAAGAGTGCGCTAACTATAGTTTCTAACTTACAGTTTAGGTGCTGTATCCATGTCCAAGATGGGTGAGTTGAGCCAAGTTTTCAATTTTTCTGGTAGTTCATACCCTTCTGGCAGCCAAGTGACACCCACTGGTTTCAGAACCTCGACAAACGACCGCAGTTCTTCATACCATTCACATGCACAGAGTGCCAGATATTTGCTGATTGCCCTGTAAAACAGTAAAACACTGATAATAGAACACTTACATATTAAATGTATACTGGAAAGAGTAAGAGGTACACAAATATTACAAATTATGGTATTGAATGAATCATGTGCCCTTAGGTTTCTGCACTTGTGCAACACAGATTACTTTGTATATGATAGTATACATTCTTCTGCACAAGTGATTTCTGTAAAGTAACCAATTGATCATGTGCTGATTCACAATAACCAATAACCACGATAATTAACTTCACATTCATTTGCAAAAATTGTTGTTTATTACTCTTATCTCACTACTCTAAATTTTACTTTTATTTTAATTTTTATGAAGGAAATGAGAAAATGATCAATCATCTTCCACCAAGTGATTAGCACATTACCCCTAGACAAAGAGGAAGAGTGAGATGGAGAAAAGTCAAGGGAGCAAGAGTGGAACAGTAGAGAGAGGAAAACATGCACTAATACCAGCAGAGCATGTTGTGTTAGTATGTTAATAAAAACAAATTAAGTAAAACGTAGCATAAATAAGGTGGGATTCACTCAAACTTAAAGCAAATATACCTTCACATTTTTAAAAGGCACAATTTTTTATTTTTGTTGTATAATGACGCTGTCAATTGCCAGGATCATATCAGCGTCGTAGGTGTGCCAGAGGGGGAGGCATCTGTGAAAATGACAAAAATCCACACTTTTTGTCAGAATGATGTGAAAATTTGTATGCATGTGTGCCAAAGCATATCTAGTAGGTAAGTGTACCTAATTTCATTTTTCTATGTGAGGAAGCTTTTGCAAAGAAAGAAAAAAAGAAAAAAATCTGATGTGTTGCACTCACATGACTTTCTCTACTCTTGTACATACCATTCTTACAAACTCTAATTCTTACGAGTATATCTTCTTCTTGTTAGTAAAGATAAACATTCGTACAAATTATCTTATTGCTTATTTCCTTGTAGGTGCAAGGGGAATATTAGAATACAGTAGGTCTTGTGCGATAGTCAAATCTTTTAAAGCTTTGAGATTCCGTTCTCTTTGCACACTTAACATATAAAAAATGAACGATGTTTCATTTCACGAAAGTTTTAAGGTTTCCGAAACTCACATAACAAGGAATATCTCCGAAATGGTTCACTCTACAAGAAAATTTATTGAGACATGAATTGTGTATTTTAGCAAGACCTACATTTTCTGTATAATATGATTTGGTGTAATCTCTAACGGTTTACCAGTTATGCAAAAGTCGTCCAGAGTAAATACGACTACAGTGGCTATAGCCAGAAAATTCAAGATATACATTTCATTTGGCATAAAAATATCTCAAAGATATGACATTTTATTCAAAATCGTTAAGAGCCATTTTCAAGAAAATCAAAATTTTCGAAAAATTTTCCATCTAAAGGGTAGTTTAGGGTGGGGTTATTTTCTTCAAAATCTTTGTGTCGCATCCTTGAAAGACATTAAACTTTACCAACTTTGGTTTTTAACTGACTTTTCGTTTTTGAGTTATGCTGTCCACAGACACACTGACACAAACACACACACAGACCTTTTTCTAAAAATGCTTTTTTTGAATTCAGGGGGTGTCAAAACATATATTTCCGGTGAAATCTCGACATTGAATTTTTGGGTGGAATACAATATTTCCCCTACTTACCAGTAGAGTAAGTAAAAAATGATATGGGTTTTGTTTGCTGCAATTTTAGTATAGTATAAGAAATGCTTCATCTAAAATATTATTTGCTGATGTGCATTAACATTTTAAGGGAAATTAAAAGCACTATCCTAGAAAATGTATAATTCATTACCATATTCTGCTAAGAATAGCAAGAGATAACAGTGCTATTTCCCAAACGTGACCTAGGTTTATTCTGCACTTCATATAGAATGCTGCATCTTCACAGCTTTGTGCCACACTGCACATTAGGCTTGCAAATCCTTGAGTGCGTAGCAATACCCACTCCACTATCTGTCTTGAAGGGGCTAGCACAGTCCTAGTGCCTAGTTCAGGTGCTGACGGCTCCAACAGTGTATACATCCGTCCAACATTCATTGACAGGTAGTTCAGCAAACCACGATTTACCTGAAAAATAGCAAAATCTTTACAAATATAAAGGCAAACAATTGCTAGAAATAGAAAAATAGGATGCGTTGCACTCACATAACTTTCTCCACTCACTTGTATAAACTGTTCTTACAAACACTTATTCCTCTATCTACTTCATGTTAATAGAGATAAAGTCGGTCTGGGTGGCTCAGTTGGTTAGACGCTGGCCTACTGATCCCAAGGTCGCAGGTTCAAATCCGGCCCAGACCGATGGTTTTTAAGTGTGCTTAAAAACGACAGCTCCATGTCAGTAGATTTACTGGCATGTTAAAGAACTCCTGCGGGACAAAATTCCGGCACACCGGCGACGCTGATGTGATCCTGGCAATTGACAGCGTCGTTAAACAACAAAATAATTTTTTTTTAATAGAGATAAAACATTGCTAGAAATGGCTTTATTCATATTTCCTTGTTGGTACAATGGGAAGAGGAGAATACAGTAGCTTAACTGATAGTAAAATCTTTTAAGATAGTCGTTATGTGAAGGTTTTGAAATTCCATTCGCTTTCCACAACCAGAAGGGGAAAGAAAATGATGACTTCCCATTTTATTAAAGTATAAGTATTGGAAAATTCAAACCAGTGACAAGAAATACCTCAGAAATGGTTAACTCCAGAAAAAAAAGTGTGCTTTAATTAGACCTACATCTCTCGGCTGGTAAGATTTTGTATATCTCTTACGATTTACTAGTATGCAAAGGTCATCCAGAATGAAGAGGATCTCAGAAGCTGTTCCCAAAAAATTCAAGATATTCTAACAAATGAAAAAAAAAACACTGGCTACTGCTAATAACACTTTATTGCCTTCTAGTCAGTTATAGTCGGTGCAGTTTATCGGCAGTCCCCAGGAGTTCAAAATGGCCGACATTACACTAAACAGCTGACAGAAATATCACAAAAAGCAGTCCTGCCGAGGTACATAATAAAGCCACTTCTAACCTCAAATATCACAGTGCTAAAGTAACTTGCTTTCAAACGATAATAATGCTTGAACATCGTTACCACACAACATGATGAACGTACTCACCTTCAGCAAATCTTGTTCTGCAATAACACTTTTGGATAAAATTACTTCCGAGCACTAAATATCGTAATATATACAAGATGTACTCCTGTGTAGTGAATACAAAAATAACAACATTAACTATAATTGCATATACTGTTCTAAAACAATTCAAAACAAAATCACGTAAAAATGATCAATACGTCCACTGATTAATTAATTAATATGGCGTCTAAACAGAATCTTGTTTTAAAATCTATCGGTTGGCCTCTCTGCAACATGTTCATAAACTGGCAACATAACAGACACAATAACACCAACTATGGCCATAGCTTTACCATGGTTATATGTTACAAACAGTTGGCGGCACTAATGCAACCCAACAGATGGGATATCACCAAATATAACCGGACTGCACCATTACGGGGGGAAACTGTCAAGGTTGTTTTTTCGGGGTATCTCAATAAGCTGCGCCGACTATAGCATAATTTATAGGAATATTAATCTTAACTTTAACAACTATTCAATGATGACGAGACGTAGTACGAGAAAGTACAATCACCATTTTGGTTTTGAAGCAGCAGCCTGATGTTGACATTTCGTAAATGTTGTTTGCTGTTATACCTACATCACTTTTGTACAAACTCTGAGCAACAGAGCAACTGTCAAATAGTATCACAATAAAGAACTGTCAGATTACAACTCATAATGAACTGCACTTGGCATGAATCACAGGTGGTGCCCATTGAACACTGCGTAAGGTTTAAGGGCACTCAACTTCGAGGTCATCAGCACCCTTAAAAAAACCATGGCAATAGCCAGATATAAATTTTGAATCAAAAATAAAATTATTACCACTAACTCCTGCAATCTACTACAAGAACAACTAGTACAACTTAGTCTTTGGACATGAACAAGTCCCTTATATAGTGCCTCATACAATGGGAGAGTTCTGAAAATGGGATGCTCTGGAGTGAATAAGGAGGAACAGTCTAAACAAAGGGACAGCAAACAATAGCTATTGTTTCTGTATGGCCCATTGTCCTGCCAAAGGACAGGTCATTAAATCAGGTAAGTGCCTCCAGCCCATTCCTGCCATCGGCAGAGCCTAGGCCAACTCTCACAATCAAGGGAGTTAATAAATTACCTTTAACAGTTGGTCTAAATTCTATTAAATACATTGATTTGGGTTGAAGAGAATATTTTGGTGCACAAAACTTATGTTCTAATAAAATTAAGAGGAATTAATCAGTGATTTCAAACAAATGGTTTGAATTATTTATTTATGCCAACAAACTTACTGTTGGTGTTTTTAAACACACAAGCCGTGTGTGGGCAAAGTTTAAGAGGTAGAACTGGAACTTAAAAATTCAATGCCACAACTGGGATTTGAACCACAGACCTTCCGCTCTTAAATGGTTTAAAATCTTATTTGAGGATATCAACCAGAATGACTACAAGCAGGGGTTTATTTACTTTATTTGTTTCCTAACACTTGGGCCCAAGGCTGTCATGATAATATACATTTCATTTGAGAGGTAAAACTGGAACTTAAAAATTCAATGCCACAGTTGAGATTAGAACCACAGACCCTCCGCTTACTAGGCGGGTGCTTTAACAAATTTAGCTACTGTGACAACCTGCCAGAATGACATTGAATTCTCAAACCAGTTGGTATTTTTCCCAGTAAACCTCAAAGGCAGTCTCACATCAGAGACAACCCCAATGGTGACTTACTATTGTGAGCACTTTATGTCCCAGGATTAAATAACCTTCACATGGTAATTACTATTTATTTATGCCAACAAACTTACTGTTGGTGTTTTTAAACACACAAACCGTGTGTGCGGACATTTTGCGGTGCCTCACAATTTGACAGAAGAACAAAAACACACCCATGTTGAATAGTGTGAGAAAATACTGAGAAGATTCAAAGGAGGTGTTTCTGACATCATCACAGGTAGTGAAACCTGGATATATTACTTTGATCCACAGACCAAATTGCAATCGGTGGTATGGATCTTCCCTGATGACAATCCACTGACAAAAGTGAAGTGCTGCCAAATGGTTGCCTCATTTGTCCTAAAGGGTGGTCTTGTGGCAACCATTCCTCTGGAGGAGCAAAGCATGACAACCGCTAACTGGTACACGACAGTTTGCTTGCCAAAAGTTTTTGCCAAGTTTCAAGAGTGGTGGCCATGCAGGGGACTGCAAGGGATCCTTCTCCATCACGACAATGCGTTCGCACGCATGCTCAACATCACCATTCAGTTCCTGTAGTCTATAATCTGTTTGCTGTTAGAACAAAGTAGCGCTGCACACTGAGCTCCACCTCTACTATGCTATTGGTTAACATAATATCTGCACATGCGCAGGTAAACAACAATATCAATGTTGCCACTGCCCAGCTTACCTCATTCAGATAATCTGAATTTAACTGTTTTCTTTGTTGTTACATAAACCATTGCATTATTAAACATATGACAGCCATTGTTACTGCAGTAATCACATGTATCACATTGTAAGGATCTCGGCAAAGATAGCACTTTAGGTTTTTTTCCATGTATTGTTTGGAATGCGCCCCACTCTTACTGGATGGTAAGAGCCATTGTCTATTATCACGCTTTATCAGATATGTATAGCCACAGTAGGATATTTCACTATAATAACTTTTTCACCGTTCCTTAAAGACTTTCCTCGCAGATGTTAAACAAAACCACTTCTACTGATCTTGTTTCCATTTTGCACACCAAGATGGCACTGAGGTAATGGGCAAACCCTACGGTTGACGACTGGTGTTCAAAACTTGAGGAGTAAATGCTCCGCGACTGGCAATAAGGTATATAGTGTATTATTGCAGTATATTGCATTACAAAGTTATATTCTATATTATAACAATTTAAGTGGTTTATTGAATGCACATAAAGCAAGAAGCTAAACAAGCCTTGGAACTATGTTGTGGTAGAATACGGGAGTATTAAAATGCACCAGCCAATGAGGTTCATTTCCACCACGTGCTTCTGCTTACATCTACTTTATCTTTAAAGTAAATAGATTATAGAAAGATCAAACTTATGATTCATCTACCATACTGTCTCCACCTGGCTCCATGTGACTTTTTTCTCATCCCAATAATAAAAAATTGCATGCATGAAAAGAGTGAAAATGCTCTCTTCTAAGCTCCTGGCTACCTATGCATCCACAGGTTGTTCACTCCTGCACTGCTGGAATTTTGTCACTACCTGATACCAGTTTACTCACAAAGAATGGGGCTATTACATCCTGCATCCAATTCGATTGGATTAACTTTCATTTTTTCATATCTCAAAACTTCTGTAGTGACCCTCGAAATACCCATTCTCTGAGGTACAATCCAGTTGCTTGTACACATAAGCCTAATGCACTCTCCTTATGATCGCAGTAAGAGGAAACGACACCCCCTTTTCTGCAAAATGTCAATCCCCTTCTTTATTGGAACCAATTATACTTTAGATATACCTATCCCCTTTCCATTTAAAAATTGCACATTAAGCTCAGAACTACAGTTATTCAAGATCAGCATAAAAAAGTGATGAATATATACCCTTATGACTTCGGAAGGTAAGAATTTACCTGATAAAACAACTCTATTAAATTATCTCTTTTTGTTACCTTGGACATAAACTTCAAGGCCTTGTCATTGCGAAATTTAGTCTTCATTCGATACAGCAGACGAGAAAGCATAGCTGCCTCTTTGTGCAACTCCTTCTGGTCACTCAGAATTGTAATGGCTTCTCTGCAAATGGATGCTAGTTTTACTGTATCTGAAACAAAATGTTTATTTTATATACACAGTACAACCTCAGTTATAAGTATGACTGATAACTACACAATTTTATTGGCTTGAATAATGCTAAAATTAATGTATTACCCATGACAAAGTGGAGTTTTATGTGTATAACAGTGTGAAACTCTTTGCAAAGTTCTAATTATCCAACTTGATCAATTATCATTTGATCACCTCAGGCTCAATTAGATAGGTAAGATCATATCTTTTCTTGTAATTTTCAGTATGGCAGTCCTGGACTCCTGTTTGTCACCCAGCTGTGGTTACAGTGAGATAACAGATCCCTCCTTCCAAGGAGAATAATAACCACAGTACAGCTTCCGGGCAAACTTCCACAGACCAACCCGTCAAAAATTAATCAAATGGCATTGAAACAGTATAAAAGTTACTCCAGAGTGTTCTCCAATATTGCATTAGAGAAAGATATTTATTGTCGACTATGGTCACCTGCAGTATACGTTACGGCTGGTAATGTTTGGGAGCGCCATGTTACCCTAGCTTCGGTTAGGTTAGGTGTAGCTTAGTTTTTTAGGTTCGGGAATCAAATCGAGAAAGGTGAGGGACAAGGAGAGTGTAGAGGAGGAGAGAAGAGGGGAAGTGTACAGAAACTGCGTTTCAATGTCTCTTTTCGTGAGCGAAATTTCTAAAATTTTCAATTTTTTGCGGAACTTCGGGAATTTTTTTATGGCTTGAGGCATTTTTGGAAGCTAGAATTTTTACACGTGCCTAACAGATATTTTGGATAAATTTTTTTCTCGGCGGGGTGGTCTGCGGAAGTTTGCCCGGATAACCCCTGGTAAATGCATGTGTGAGCGTAATAAGTTTTATTTTACTTCTGCTCTTAATGTGCAGGTGAAACTTCAAAATATTTTAGGTTAGAATTGTTTTACTTACTAACGGCGTGTAAAGTTGTCTCATATGTCAGATTCGGAGGCGCCACCAAATCCTTTACGTTCCAAAGAGCCATTCTGGCTTAAGAAATACTTAGCTAAGATACTATAATAGTATTTCAGTCTATTTAGAAGACACCGGTTTTCAGAATATAGCAAAAGAACCACGTGGGTGATGATGTATATATTTCCATAGAGCAATGAACAAAACGTAGTTCCAAAGAGGAAGTAGTAAATAGGGCAGTGCACAAAGGTAATATAGTACCACGCTGATCACGAATAATAACCACACACGGAATTAAATTATGTGGAACATAAGCAGGACAGGGAATTTCTCCTCCTTCAACTTTACAGAATCTTTCAACCTTATATTGAGCATTCTCCTCGTCGTCTCTTGTAATAAACAATTCAAAACGGACCAGGCCTGTCGCAGAACGCTGTATCCTCTGTCCCCACCTACATATCACATATAAAAGTACCCTCTTCTTTACCTGATTACACCCTGATTACTTCCTATTATGTATGACTTACACATAGAGTGTTCTGTGACTTACACCCTCTAAGTCTAGGACTTACAAGTCAGTGCCTAGGGTCAGATGCCTGTCGGGGAACAGAGGAATCTATATGGACCGGACAGAGTGAAGACCTGGAAGTGGGTGGTCAGCCCAGCACCAGGCATGAAAGTTATAAAGAGGATGATATGAAATGCAGGCGAAATCGATGAGTGGAAGGGTAATGGTGAAGCAATTGGTGGAATGAGTGGCGGGGGGGGGGGGGGGGGGGGGGGGAACCGGAGAAAGGTACCGCCAAAATAAAAAAACATCAGCTCATTCCCCATGGGACTAGTTCATAAAGCTCTTTCATCCATGGAGTGTGAAATTAGGCGGGACAGCAAAATTCTACGCTAATTTGCCTCTACATAAGAGTTCCCTGATTAGGTCCCTTGAAGATTACGACCCTAGAATACGCTGCTTTAGGCAGCATTAGGTTCTCCGCATAGCTTGCGGGCATACCAGGTATGTATGAAGTCCGCGCATTCGTTCTTGAACAATGCCATTGATCCAGAAAATAGTTATACAAGAAAGAGTTACTACAGGCCCTAGCATCTGACAGTTCTGTTCGCATAATTTTGCAAGAGTAATGTGAAGACGAAAGAGTATCATTTGGGGCTCTAGTAAAACATGTCTCGACAACAGTAACGGAAGTGACGAAAGATCGGAGAAAGAATTTTGAAAAAATTATAATTGAAGATAATGGAATGGGGAACAGTGACGAGGTTAATAGCATTTAGGGTGATCCCACAGAAGACGAAGATATGCCAAGCATAAAGAATTAGTAAAATATGATTCCGGGCTAAGAGGCCGTGGTCCATCGGGCTTCTTCTTTCCACTCCCAGACGTTTCGCTTGCAGCTGCGGCAAGTATCATCAACGGCGTCGTAAAACTCTCCTTGGTCTCTGTCGCTACTGAATTGCCGGTAGAAAGAGCAGGCTTATATGCTAGTAGGTACCTCCCAGTGTACCATGTCGGTCTGGGTGGCCCAGTTGGTTAGACGCAGGCCTACTAATCCCAAGGTCGCGGGTTCAAAACCGGCCCAAACCAAAGGTTTTTAAGAGTGCTTAAAAACGACAGCTCTATGTCAGTAGATTTACTGGCAGGTAAAAGAACTCCTGCGGGACAAGCTTCTGACACACCGGCAACGTTGATGCGATCCTGGCAATTGACAGGGTCATTTAAAAAAAAAAAGAAAGAAAGAAAACCGTGGACCACGGCCTCTTAGCCCGGAAGCATATTTTACTAATTATAACTCCAGCTGTGAAAGCCTTCATTTATTAATAAAAAGAATCAAACTGTGATAAAAGACTTAACCGTTTTAACCATGCGAACTTAGGTCATTATTGATACTATGATATTTGATTTTGGTAGTGGCTATATGAGTTCTCTGCATAGAGACAAGTGAAGCACTGCCTTTATGTGTAGTAAACATTCCAGCAGATTACCACCACAATGAGGCATCTTTGCATTTCGCTACACTTCCTTAATTATTGCTTAACCATTTATGCAATGGAACTATCAGTCTATACTTTAAATTGTATTTGTTAAAATGCATTTGAAGCGTTCACTTTCAATTGCTATATAAACTGCGCATGCGCTTCACCCTCCTTGTGACTTAAGTTACTTGCAACCAATGGCAGCAATTGTGCCGGAGTGATCTTCTCTCTACTCTACTTACCTTGGCCAGTTTATAAAACTGGAGCAATTCCACCAGCAGTTAATGCTGAACTCCTTGTGTATCCAATCCAAGAGTGGATTGGCTCATAAATTTCACTCATAGCTATACGACGTTCGGTTTTAGAAGGCACATGAGCTGGACCAATGCGTATGTTTTACACATTTTTCTTTCTTTCTTCTTTTTTTTTTTTTTTTTATTTTTTTTTTTTTTTTTTATGTATTTCTGGTGAAATCTCCATCAAATTTTTGAGTGGAATGCAAATACATTAACTAGTTAAGTGGGACAGAAAGTAAAAAGTGGTATAGGTGGTCACTGCATTTATAAAAGCACTATTTGGCAAAGCAACAAAGCGAGCGCTGCGATTGCTTCTTATCTTGTTTATTAGAAGTGTGAAATAATAGTAACTTGGCGTATAGTCAGTGATAAAACACAAATAGATAAGATCACGCAAACAGCAGGGCAGTTTCACATTCTTTCTGATATGCCTCATGGCTTTGCCAAGTAGTAGGAAGAGGAGAGATACAGAGGGTTTGGCATGGAAGCTGTGCTTATTGCACCTAGCTCCCAAAGGGTACCAGTGAGAGGAAGGATGAGGTGAGAGGAGGCACCGGGCGGCCAGATCCAAACTAGTGGTACAGATATTGACAGAGGTCCCTAAGGTTTACCAAGTTTGTCAACACCTTCAGATCTTTAGGTCTTCTGGCATCATCTTAGGAGCCCCATGGTTGGGTGCAATGCCCCCAGATGTCACCTCCCTATCCAGATCCCACAGACGAAGGATGGAAAGAGTTCCTGTGCACATATCATACCTGCCAAGCTGCACCTAATGCCTTTTCTGACACTTGGTACCCTGAAAGAACCAACAGGATGAACAAAGAATAAAATGATTAATGAAGTGAAATAGGACAGGAAATTCAGGGGATGTAATTACCCTTACCAACACTTGCCTAGTTACCTAGAGAAATACTTCGAAAGTTTCATGGGTCAGGAATCGAACCCATGATCTCCCAAATCTGAGCCTCACATTACCATGGAGCCATCTCGCTTGGTTATAAAAGTAAAAAGGACAGATTTAAGAAGATGGAAATTCTTCATATACAGGGTCCTTCATTTAAAACCTAATGGAGTGCACAGTGTTTAGCCTCTCCTGTGACCTTGCTGGATTCCCCCACTACTGGCTGCCATTATGTGCATGGCTATACAGAAGTTCAGGGTACGAGCGATACATAATGGAAGTAGTAGGTATGATAAGGCGATGGTGCAGGTGAGAGGAGAATAGATTGCATCATTGCCAGGTTTAGCCATGAAAGTTAATGTTCCAGGTTCTTTTTTAAAAAGGCTTAACAAATTTATTATCAAACGAAATCACTAAGTGTACAAGCAGTTGTATTATGTAACATTGGAAACAAATGCAACACTTAATTTTAACTTTTTCACTGAACTTTCAATTGGTTTTTGTCTACTAAAGCACAACGTGGCAACTACACATTAAGCACATGGTTGCCACCTCTCAGTTATACTCTGTGCCGTGTTCATCTTGTTCAGAACCGAATAGATAGAGGTTAAAATGTTACAAACTAATGATTATTAGTTCACATTAGTGTGTTGCATTATTAGAGAAAATGGAGGCGATGTCTCCAAAGTGTTATAATGTGAAGATAGTTTGTAAAGCCCGCCACAATGTTGCAACACCGTATGCTGAAACAAGTGATGTGAGGTACATCTGGTTTGTATCACTCATACCCTGAACTTTGGTATAGTTGGTACGGGGCCTCTGAAAGTCTACATTGCGTTCAAGAAATTCCTCATTATGACCAAAGAGAGTTTGGTGTGCTTTAGTGCTAGATGCATAATTTGTCCAATATTCTACAAGCAGACTGTAAATGCAGAGAGGTACCAGAATGACATTTTGCTCCCATTTTATCATGAACTGACAGAAGAAGAGAAATCATATGGGTGGTTTCAACAAGATTCTGCTACTGCCCAGAGCAGTCTGTGAATAAAATTAGGGAAGTATTAGAAGATAGAGTGATTAGTGCTGGTGTATGGCCCTCTTGCTCCCCTGAACTAACAGTGTGTGGTGTAGTAACCTGAAAGACAAAGTTTATGAGGCAAATCCTCATACATTGGAAGAACTAAAACAAAATATTAGAAAGGAAATAGGAATCATTACAGTGGCTCAACTTAATCAGAATGTGTTCTCCCAATATAATGCTTATTTATTCCAAAGATGGACATTTCCAACATCTTCTATATGCTTTACTCACAGAGTTTATGTACGAGCAAAGCCAGCCGTGGACACGCAATCACGCACAGGCAAAATACTGTACACCCATTAGGTTTTAAATGAAGAATGTGTACTACATACTTTCTCCTTCTGCAGAAGTAAAGGAACTTTTGTTATGCTTAGGGCTTAACCGCAAATTGTACCCAAATAATCATGCACTGAAAGCTATGCTTTTAGTACAGGTACTCAACTTGTGCTGCAAAATATTTTATTTTATTTGGATATTAAAAGATCTACATCTAAAATATTTTAACAGGCTTATACATTCCAATTTTTGTAATGAATGCAGTTATTGTAAATGCAGACATTTACACATGGTATGCAAATACACACACACATACAGACGCGTAAACATAAGCTTCAACTTCAAGTAGTTCATAACTGTTCACACATTACACTGAGAAATGCTATGTTAACACTGGTTCTATACACTAATGGATAATGCAAATTATTAGAGCACCATACTATAATCTGTTGAGTTTTTACACAAATGTTACTGAGCCATTTCAAATAGGTACACTTTTCGACTTCTTTGCATGGAACTTCAACACAGAGCTATCAAATTATCAGCAATTTAATTTTACCTATATAAAAATAAAATATATTTAAAAAATTATGCAAACAGATTAGATATAGAATGATGCTAGACATTATAATATTAGACTTCAGATTCTAGTCAGCAATTTACACCATTTTTCTTATCCTTTGATTTGGTTTCTTGTTTCTAGGTAAAATAATAAGCTTAAGATAAGTACAAATGTGCAGATCAATTCCCTGATGTTGTTTACTACAGCGAGACTCTTATAATCCAGGAAGAATACCTATGTGGTATGAACGCATGGCAACAATCATCTCAACATTCATAAAGAATTGGCAAGACTGATTTAAACACACTTTACTCATTCTTTTTAACAAAAATTGTTTTGAGGACTATAGTCCCCATGTTCGGCTGTGTTCAGATAGTTGTTTTATCTGATTGTTGTCTCTGCTTTCCCGAGATCAACATCCAGTAAAATTATCTTCTCTTATGTTTATAGTAAAATCCCCTTCTCACAAATGTTTAGTTTTAATAACAAAACCTACTTTCTGGTAAGCACATTTCTCCAAAAAGGACAGGAAATCAAGTATAAGCACTAGCTAAAAAAAGGAGTCACTCACTATGTTTCCATGGAGTCAGGAATGAATCCAAGTGGGGGGATAGGGGAGGTTTTGTCCCCCCCAAAAGATTTGAAAACTATTAAGGATGTCCCTAAAGAAAAAAGTATTCACATCAATTCACAAACATGTTCAAAGAATCTGAGCATTTTCTATTTTACTTTCAGTACATCAGCTAATGAAATATCTAAATATATTATAATAATGTCTTACCATCGTAATTCAGAGCAGAGAGATTTAGAGTGGTTAATGATAAAATACGCTTCCCATAATCTCATTCCAAATTGTGTGAACATCCACGGCATTACATTAACACAAATTCTTCTGCAGTTTCAGTAAACTCCTAAATTGCTTCAGTAGTAATGATGGAGGGGTTTATATCATCCTCGAATAGGTGTAATGGAATTATTTTCCTCTTCATGCACAAGGCATTGAAGGTTTTCTACACTTTACCAGTAACTACAGCAAAAGCAGAACTTTCGTTCTCAATATTATGGCATTTGAAGACCTATTTGAGGAGCAGACAGATTGAATGGACTAGCATTAATCTTGATTTTGAAATTAAAACTCAAGAGGCACTGGATAAAATGTGTAAAACGACTCATCGGCTTCTTCTTTAAATGTAATTGTATAACTCTGTAAGACAATTATTGATATGCATACAATGTTTTAATTGCAGCACCTCATCAGATTCCCCAGCTGCTCCCCAAAACAAATCCTGCATCCACCCCTGCATGGGGAATTTAAATCAAGTTGAGTTCTCATTCCAGATTGAGTACTGCATGGTAATGTGGATTCAAATCATACTGAATCTCTGGATCTTATCCTCTTAGAAGTGGGATTGGATCGAAATTTTGCTTCATGAAAACACTTACTAGATTCAAGTTGATTTGAATCTGCCAAAGATGCTAATTTCTACTGTATTCGTAATGCACTGCATGTTCGTCATTTTGTTTTCTTAGCGAAAGTGGTGTAATAAATCACAACAAAGCCACTTTTATTGTTACTATAATCTCGCAATAAATGCTTCTCAAAAACATTTACTGACCTCCAAATCTACTTAAAATATACAGGAAATGTATTTTTTTACAGGTTTGCTGGCATAAGCCACATGATCAACATAAAAGTTTGAATTATTCATGCTTGAGCCTTGTGTATCCAAATCAATCTCATTCCAGATTGAATCCAACATCAGAACGCAGATTGAATTGAGGATGGGATTGGACTCAAATTGATTTCAATTCCCATGGAAACGTAGTGAGACTTTTTAGAAACCAGCAGTAGAAATTCACTATTCAGTATTACAGTTTCAGCCAAAATAGTTAAGAAACAAATCTGCTTAGCAGATTAGAATTAGGTGAAAACTATCCCAGCTACATTAACACATAATAGACTAAATTTTTAAATAGGAAATAATGAAGCTATTAACAGTGAAGCAATAAGATTCTTGTTGCTTCACTGTTAATAGCTTCATTATTTCTTTATAGCACCAAAGAACTTGGAATATTACTAAGATAAGTGAAGCTTTTAGTTTCTAATTTGCTTTAGACTAAATTTTTGTTTATTATAGCAAACTTCCTTTAAAAAATAGGTCTGAATATGTACCATTTTAAGTTTATCTTCCAAAGGAAAGCCCAAAAAAAAAAAAAAAAAAAAAAAAAAAAACAGGATTAGTAATACCAAACCTAAATCTTCACATTAATTTTGAAGTTAACATTTACTGTCAAATAAAGTATTGCCAAAAATCATATATATCAAAATTAGATGGGTACTTTAAGAGTAAAGAAAGCCCCTCGTGATTATATCTAATGGTTAACATATCGTGAAGTGCAACCCTTCACCTAAATGCCTAACAATCTGAAAAAAGTCATATGCTTGCTTGCATCATGTTTTCTGCCTGTGCTGTCTAGCTAGCTGAGTTTACACATTACAGTGCCATACCTCTGCTAGCTGAATGTGGCTGGGAAGGTAGTTTGAGATGTAAGTACCAATTTTTTGGATAAGATTGATGTAACACTAACAAGTTGGTAATGTTGCTATATATGGGCTTAAAGACCACGCAACACAGGGTGCCAATGCATGAGAAATGAAAATAGCCAGTGGTAGCTGCACATAATTTGCTAATTTCTGGCAATGCATTTACAAGATCTCCCAAATGTACTACAATTACAAAATACATGAGGATGCCTTTATATTACAATGAAATAAATTCATGAATCACCTAACCTGAAATAACTATGAAATCATAAGCTTGAAATGCTAAAGGGAATTCAAGGAGAAAGGAAATCTTCACTTTGTAACATTATCCGCTAATTTTATGCCTCCTTTATTTTACATTACTCCACTATTTAGTTTGCGCTTCTATTCCATTGTTTCAGTTTTAGATCGCGCTTCCATTCCTTACCCGTGTTCCTCTCTGATTCTTAATTGCCAACCTCTTTGTCCAGTAGTGTATATTTTCATGTCAAGTTTAGCGATATTGCACATCAAGAAGCCTGTATTTGGCAACATTGCCAACAAGTTTATGGACTATTTAACCTTATCTCAGCACTGCAATGGTAGATGGAGCTGACAGTATGGCACTGTAAATAACCTAGTTCCTCCAAAGAAATCATCTGACACTAAAGAAATAAAGTGTATAAATTGAGATAAAATCTACATATATAGCAGAAACTAACAAACATTTTGATACAGGGAGCAAAAAAAACCTTTAAAACATACAAAATATAAACTTGAAGATAAATTATAAACAACAAAATATTTGGAAGCAAAGCTATTAAAACACACGGTTACATATAAACAAACTAGGTAATGAAACAGCAGTTCTGTTTTTTGTTAAGAGCTGCTGTTTGAATACTCACAGATTTATTGCATCCTTGATACATTTTATAACAGTTTTATATTTGTGCAGTCTGACAAACCTATATTTGTGGAGAGATAATCCTTTAGCATTTACTGCTCAAAGGATTATTTTTATAAGTTGTGCCTCGCCAAATAATTTGTGCATAAGCCACCGCTGAAAGAGATAACAGGAAAAATCAGCAGTCTAAGCCGGCAGGGTTAAGTGAAAATCCTTGGGAACAAGCTTGAGTAAAATAAGAGAATGGACTATGTTTAAATCAAACTGCCAATTCTTTAATAAAATAACTGCATACTACTTTTCTTTAAGTATTCTTTCTCACTGTCATATGTTTTTCTCTTACCTTTCAGGCTCTTTTAAAAGAAATATTGTTCATGTCACAGAGCCTTGAGTTAGTTGTACCTGTTTTATAGCCTCCAAAAATGTTCTCAATTAATATCAGTATGACAGTACAAAATGAGACCTTTACATTTACTTTTTAAAATCTGAAGACAAAATTACAACAAGCTGAAACCAAAATTATAGAAAGAATAATCAAAACCTGCAGTCTTAAATAATCTGTATAGTGTACCACACATAGGCAGCCATTTTGAGACAAGAAAAAACTGCTGGACCAGATTTCATAGAGTAAATGTGTTTATAAAAAGTTGTGTATTTTAATTTCTAAAGACGGAACCAATCACAGAAAATTTAATTATCAAGTATTCAGAGCTTAGTGATGCTGAAATGTCTGTGTTAGATGAAAAGAAAATGATGGTAAAGGAGTATTTGTGTTTGTATGAACAAAAATAAATATAGATATTTAAAAATATGTAAAATAGCTATGAGGAAATGGTGACATCTGTGCTTCTCAGTAAGTTGTGATTCAAACAATTCATTATTTATATTAAACATACATGTTCTATATACACAATATATAAATACAATATATACACTTAGCACACAAATTTACATTGCTTGTAACTTCATATGCCACCAATATCGAATGCACTCCTATATTATTAGTATTGATACATTTGGCAAATGAGTAATTCATGCTCTGCCAATATTAACAAATTGTTTAGTCCTTCTGGTGCCCCAGAAAACCATCATGATAAACAAAAACAAACATCTTCTTTGGCTGGAAATCTCATAAGATTCTGTACAACAGATTTGGATATTTCTATTGTATTTTTACACCCCCCCCCCCCCCCATTTATATAAAGGCTTACACAGACACACTAAAATTTACAGACACACACACTCACACACATCCATAAGCTCGTTCACTCTCTTCATTGTGCGACGACGTAGTACCAGGGACAAATGCAGTAAGAAAAAAACAAAGTTATTAAAGCTTCTTGCGTGGAGCATTACCAATAGAGGAGGAAGATATTATAAGGGAAGCCATGGGCAAGTCCAGCCATAATAATGATACAACACAGCACAACAGCTAGAAAATCTCATTGGGCTTCATTCATCAGACTTCTTTTTAGCACCTTTGCTTTCTGCAAAAGAAAAATAACAATCAAATTTGCTGCACTCACATCATTTCCTCTACTCACTCTTCTACAATATATTCATACTGCCACAGAAACTGCGTGCAGAGAGATATCTACTGTGCTTTTCAAATGGGAAGGAGGTTTGTCCTAGAGCGCCTCCAGGCCGGCAACCAATTGGAGTCCTTCTGTGTTATCATATTGCTTTCCCCTTAAGTGGGGCTTGATGCATGCCAAGAGAATTGTAGGACAGTGTGCAAGAGAGAGGGAAATTGATAAGAGTGGGGGTAATGAGTTTGCAATGCTGTGCACGTAAACATATCTGGCAGATCAGAACTCTTCCCATTTGAAAAGCATATTAGTGTTAGCTATCTAATGCCAGGATTACAATAAACTTAACATAACGTGGCTTAACGCGATGGGATGTAACATGAAAGTCTAACACATATTAAATGGAGCTATTTAGGGTTGACTGTATCTGGTAATCCTAATTTATGGGCAGCTATCCTCATGGATTTTCTCCCTTAACTAGTGCATGACAGATTTTAATATCTTAATCTCTGAAGCTCTCCATAAAATTTCAAGCTAGTAACTTATAAACTAGGGTCCAAAGGAGTGTTATGAATCGTGAAAAATGCTTTAAAAAAAAAAAAAAAAAAAAAAAAAAAAAAAAAAAAAAAAAAAAAAAGGAGATTGAGAAAAATCGATTTTAAAGTTTAACAATATATTTTTGTACTTTTTTACCTAAATCCAGTCAACTTAAAATTCCCTAGCACATACCTAGTACACAACTGGAACACTGAAATAACCTGGCAAGCAGTGGTGGCTCATGGCTTGTAAATTTGGGAGGGCAGCATAATGATATTTTCAAAATTAGCACATGGACATGACAGTTAATTCTGAATTTCACCCAAATATATGTGAAAAGAAAATAAATCATATAAATCAAACAATTCTATGCATGGCCTTCCATCTGATCAGCAGTCAGATTGTTAATTTGTTCAATATTCACCATTGGTCTTGGTGACCCGAACTTAAGTTCCAATCAAGATGCAAAACTCGTTACACCCACACTAAGTATGTTAGTTACACTGTTGATGGTTTGTTAATTTATTTAACAGACCCCGTGAAGATTCACACTATGAAACCACTTGAAAGCGCTGCTACAACTGGGTTTGTTTAACCGTGGTTTAACCATTACATCTATTTTCAGAGCGAATTATATTATGACGTAATACGTATTCTATGTCATGCTAGCAAACTCACCAACATGAATGTAGTATCAATATAGTTTCTTGGTATCGTTTTATCACAAATGTGCAACACTGTACCTTAAAAGGTACAGATAGAGCTAATTTAATTCAGAACTAAATTTCATTTACAATCAATTTAAATTACAAAATTCAATTTAAGAGGAAGAAGTATGTATGTGTGTATACGAATGACAGCACTGTTAAACTCAACACAGTTTCAAGAAAAATTATTGCAGGAGCTTTCCCCCTCCACCTGGGTGCTGCCTGGATTGTCGTTCCTCTCCACACCCCTCCACCTATAGTCAAGCCATCCCTGAACCTCCCCTCACTGCTGGCAGTATCTACAAGATGCGAAGATTCCCGGAGGGATGAGCTACAGTCCGAAATTGTATCCACAATGAAAACGTCGACTCTTCTGCGTATTAGCGGTGTATTCCATGAAACAAAATGGGTAAATGGAAACAGGAAGTGTACAAATGTATTTTGGCATGACGTCTGATAATAAGGATATTTGAAGTAACGAGTTTGATATTTTTACTTATTGGGAGGGCGCTGCCCTAGAGTTCTCCATTGCCAGTTACCACTGCTGTTAAGATTACAAAATTACAGAACACTGACTGCACTTTTCTGTTTACAAGCAAAACACATAGATTCACAGCATTTCAGCTTGATATTATCAAATTCATTTCAGCACATCCAACTCATAACTTTGCTGAAACAAAATTCCCTGCAAGAGACTAAAATCAAAGCCAGTGAAAACAAAAATCACATTTGAAAGCTGTAATGACAAGTTTAGCAGGGAAAGCCCATCTACACTGGGACATTTAAATGTCCTCCTGGAGCTTCAAAAATGACCAATATAGAGAAAACCAAAGTGTTCTGTTGAAGTACAAAGTATAAGCATAATAAAAAATGCAAATAGTGAAAATTGGGATTTTCAGCAATTTTCACCACATTTCATCAATGCATTCATTGCCTTAAGCCTACTACTTTGCATAGCACAAAACAAGAATTCAAAATAAAGTAAATCTTTGAGAGGTATTGCCCACACACGGCTTGTGTGTTTAAAAACACCAACAGTAAGTTTGGTGGCATAAATAAAAAAGTAAATCTCACTTACTAGACCACCCTCCACTCTCTTTGACTTCTGAATATCCAGCTTCTTATCTTTAATTCGTTTAACTTCTTGTGCTCTGAAACAAAACAAGTTAAAATTAGCAATTTTACATAGTCTAATTCTTTCTTTCTGCTATCCCTAGCTAGTTGTTTAGTTTCCCTCAAAGTCTTATTCACTATTATCTCTACATAATCGCTCCATTCTATTCTTGATCACCCTCTCCCCTTTCTTCCTTCCCCTCCCATACCCATTTCAGTTCCCTGCTCTCATCCATTCTATTTGTGTCCAAACCATCTTAAAACATTTGTCTATCCTTTTTATCACTGGTTCTTAATTAAGGATATTCCTTATTTGACAGTTTCTTACTCTGTTCCTTTTGGTTTTCCCTATGTGTTTCTGTAAATACTTCATTTTTATCCTTTAGTTCTAATTTCATGTGTCGACAATACTGTCCAGCTTTATTCTAGTCAGTGCTTTGAAATCAATATGCCTCGTACATTCTTGTTAATGAAATCTAGGATTGCCAGTTGCCTGGAAAATGGTGGACATGGCCTGCATTTTAAGCACTGCCTGGGAGAAACTTCTGAAATTTTATGAAAGCCTTACATCTTTTATAGGTTTACAATTTGTTACTTTTAAATGGATTAACAATTCAGACAAGTTTTATATGAGCAGATTTTAATTGTTTCTTCATATATTTCATATATATTTATTTGTATTAAGTTAATACATACTGGAATATGACAGATATTCAGCCCAGGCTCTTAGTCTGTCATATCCACCCAACATAATTATTTATACACACATTTTAAACTTCTCCATAGCTATCTAATACACTATAACTAATACCAAATGTTGTTAATTCTGTTCTTTTTGTACGGAGCAGTTCCATTTTGTTCTTAACTCTACTTAAAAACTGACTTAAGTTGCTGACCTACCTTCTAAGAATCCTCCTAAATGCTGTTCTATTCCCCTTCGCCCATTTCTGCCCCAGAAATTCTTTCCTCCATACGTCCATTCCTTGGCACTCAAAGACTACATGCTCCAGATCTTCCTTCCCTCCACAAATGGGACACAGACCCTGAGGGATACCCTTTCTTAGTCCTCTCAACCTCCAAACACTAGTTCTTAGCCATGCTGTTGTCTCCCTTTGTTCATTGTTTACCTTATCAACATACATCTCCCTTTCCTATGTTTCCTTCAGAGACTTTTTTTCCCTAGTATCCCACCACAGTTTTTGGATTTCTGTGTCTTCAAAGCTCTTTCTTATTATTTTCTAGAATTTATTATGATTATTCCCCCCTCTCCTCCAGTAATCCTTGATTTACTCCCAGGTTCTTTCAGATAGTACTTGGCCATCCAGATTCCCTAAGACTCTTTTCTTGGTACTCTACATATTGCCTTAAATTATTTTCATCTAAATTCAAAATTTCAGAGCTCTTTCTATAATCATCTCTTTCCTCGACATCCTTCCCATCCCCATCTGTGCAGCTTCTTTTACCTCACTTGGAAGACCTGATACTTCCCTGCAAAACAGTCTGTGAATTGTATCTATGGATTCTCCCCCCATTCAGTCCCCATATTTCTATACTGTAGACTATTTTTGGTTCCACCACCATATTATAAATATTTTCCAACCATTTGACCCCAATATTCAGTACTCTGTACTTACAACTCTTTATTGCTGATATAGCTCCTCTCCCTTTTGTCAGAGCTAATTTCTTTTGTTTTTCCCTACCCCTGCCCCCCACTCCCATCTATTTTTACTTCTAAGTAGATACATTCTCATACTACTTTATACTCCTTATTCCCCTTTTTCCACTTTTCATATTTACTCTGTTTTGCTCCCTTCTAAAATACCACTAAACTCTTTCTTCAGGACACCACTTCTTAAGAGCTGGGCAGTTAAATCATTCTTACTCAACCCCCAGAGTGTCTGAAGGACCACACCTGCAGTTGGTCAACGAGTCTCTCAGACTTCACTGGGAGATCAGTATACTGATCACCAACCTTTCCTCCTTGGGCCAATGGAGGACGACATTGTGCCATTGCTGGTCAGCACATAGAGTAAAGAATTAGTAGATAAGTATATGAAGTGAAACCCTAGGACTTGAATGCTCTAATACCATAAGGGTCAAGTTCAGTCACGAAGACTGGATAGGAAAGGAGAAAGAGGGAATCTGGTAAGGAAAAGGAAGAATACCAGAGTTGGTGTTTAAACTCATCAGACTGACCAGTTCCATTTGATGAGCAGTCCCTCCCTTTGGTTCAAGATGCATACAACAGCTGCACCATGGCAAGGTGAGGGATGGGACATTATTGGTTCCTGTAAGCCTGTGTTATAGAGTGAAGCAATACAATTCCAAAAGTTAGAACAAATCTTGGAGATTATAAGCTTTACTTATCTTAATATCTGCTGAAACTTCTTGAAATCAAACAAAGACTACATATTAAGATTAAATTAAGATTAAAAGGAGAAGCATTATATATAGTGATGTCCTGATCATTGTGAAGGTTTTTAGTTGCTTTTATATATTCAGGTAGACAATCATTTACTTGTAGTTGTAGATAAACAGGAGCGCTTTCGTGGAGGTTACGTCCACATCCTCAGCCAGTAGCAACTGTTGTTTGAAGTCCGAATTTGGTGCCTTGTACACTCTCCTTCGCTCTGGTGGTAGAACTTGCAGACACAATCAAATCTGGTGCAGAGGGAATTTCAAAATTGCAGACATGACTGGAGTTTAAGTGAATAAAATATTTCTCCCAAAGGTCCAAATCTAATGCAGAAGTGGCTGGTTTTAGCAGTTTGATGTTGTTTCCAATGTTGTGATTCTCGTTCCAAAAATGGTGTGCCACCGCAGATTTCTCACACTGTTTGTTGAGAATGTGTCTCCTGTGTTCTTTTAGTCTAATATTCAGGTTCCTTTTTGTTTTACCTATGTAGAACTTCTCACAATCGTCACAATCGATCTTGTAGATTCCTGATTTGGAGGTTTTTGAAAGCGTATTCTGAAGTGGGGAGTTGAGTAAGTTCCTGAGGTTGTATTTGTTGTAAGGTGCCAATTTTATGTTGTAGTCTTTGAAAATGGTAGTCAGTTTTCTAAACAGTTTGGGATGATATGTCATTTTTTTAAAATGCAAAGATAAAAAAGCAAAGATGTAAAAAGCAAAGATAAAATCGAAGATAAATGTTTGGAATTGCTCAAATCTACAAATGTGAACAAACGCTACAACAAAAAACATTCGCAACTTCTCAAATCTCTCAACTTGAAACCAGTTATTTATGTAAAAGCCGACAAAGGCAATGCTCTAGTCATCATGGACACCGATGACTATAATAACAAGGTCAAACTCCTCTTAGATGGACCTGATTACACAGAAGTGAAAAAGAACCCTTTAAATACATGCATCAGCATAACAAATCAGATGTTAAAAGATTGTAATTTACTATCAAACAAGGAAAAAGCACTGCTGAAATCTCACAACCCAATTTTACCTAGATTATATTGCCTCCCCAAAATTCACAAACATGACAATAGTATGAGACCCATTATTAATGGTATTGGCTCACCCACCTATTACTTAACCAAATGTTTCAATTCTCTGAACCCATATAAGAACCTAAACATCAAGAATTCCTTAGATTTAACCAACAAGATTCAAGATGTTAAACTCCAAAAACAAGATATAATGGTTTCTTTCGACGTCAAGTCCCTGTTCACAAGTATACCAACTCACAAAATTGCACACCGCTTAAGAGTCTGGCTAAATGGATTAGGTCTGCCTACCTCAACAATCAATGAAATTGTCCATTTAACAGAAGGATGCCTACAACAGAACTTTTTTACGTTTGGCAACAGCTACTACAAACAATCTTCGGGTTTAGCCATGGGCAGTCCTCTTTCCCCTCTCCTCGCTGATTTATACATGAGCCACTTAGAAATCCAAGTCACTATAGCCTTTCCACACATTTTCAAACATTGGTACAGATATGTGGATGATGTTTTCGCCATTATCCCCCACAGATTTAAGGAAGATGCCCTAAAATTACTCAATATACAAGACGAAAATATCAAGTTCACCATGGAAGTTGAAGAAAAGGGATGTTTACCATATTTGGATTTAAAACTAATGAGGCAGAATGGAAAAATAACGTTTGGTATCTATAGAAAAGACACTCACGTAAACAATTACATTAAGAAGAACAATAATAACCCTTACTCTCATCAATATGCGGTCTTCAGAAGCTTACTACACAGACTCAACTCCATACCACTTGAAAAAGAGGAATATGATTTAGAATTCCACAATATCCTCAACATTGCAAACTTGAACAATTTCAACTCTGATGTTATACATAAAATGAACAAACACTCAATCAAACAGAAAAAGCTTACTGATTTAACCAAATTAAAAAGAATACATGAAACTAAAGGGCATTTTAAAAAAATGACATATCATCCCAAACTGTTTAGAAAACTGACTACCATTTTCAAAGACTACAACATAAAATTGGCACCTTACAACAAATACAACCTCAGGAACTTACTCAACTCCCCACTTCAGAATACGCTTTCAAAAACCGCCAAATCAGGAATCTACAAGATCGATTGTGAGAAGTTCTACATAGGTAAAACAAAAAGGAACCTGAATATTAGACTAAAAGAACACAGGAGACACATTCTCAACAAACAATGTGAGAAATCTGCGGTGGCACACCATTTTTGGAACGAGAATCACAACATTGGAAACAACATCAAACTGCTAAAACCAGCCACTTCTGCATTAGATTTGGACCTTTGGGAGAAATATTTTATTCACTTAAACTCCAGTCATGTCTGCAATTTTGAAATTCCCTCTGCACCAGATTTGATTGTGTTTGCAAGTTCTACCACCAGAGCGAAGGAGAGTGTACAAGGCACCAAACTTGGACTTCAAACAACAGTTGCTACTGGCTGAGGATGTGGACGTAACCTCCACGAAAGCGCTCCTGTTTATCTACAACTACAAGTAAGTGATTGTCTACCTGAATATATAAAAGCAACTAAAAACCTTCACAAAGACTACATAGTTTCACATTAAATTAAATGTATCTTCAGTGCAAATCTTGTTTATACTTGTTGCCCTTGTAACAACCTAAATCGCTTTGGGATGTTGGGGGTTTCCTCAGGTTGCTCTAGCATAGAAAACTCTTGATGGTTCAGGGTGTGGGAACGTCCTGGATCTAGTATTGAATTTTCTCAGGAAAACACTCAACTTCTTAAACACCATTTATTTTCCTGAAAGCTGTTATGGTCCACTCGCTGCCATAGTAACTAAGTGTGTTGAAGAACATGATTTTATATTTCCGTGGACCTTCATCTTTATGGTCCTAGCTGTATGCGCTGCATGGGAAACTGACATCTGTTCTATATGGCACCGCATTGAAGAGTGTACTCTGTATTTTGGCAGCTTTTTCCCATATACCTGCAAACAACCTTTGCCTGTGTGTCATTTACCCCCAGGCCGGAAGGAAGCACCACTAGGTTAGGTCTTTGTTTCCCTGTATGCCTGTCTGACTCTCTACCAAAACTCTCTGGTATGAGTGCTTGGAAAGATACATCTGTCTGCATGGTTTACAGAACTTACATGTTGTATATATCTAATTGATAATAATTATACAAATTTCATTTATTACAAGGACAGTTTCAGCTATCAACCTATGAAAACAAAACAACTTATTAACAGAATCAGTTGACAGTATTTCAAAATATATTAAGTGATCACTATTTTTCAAAATTAATATCTTTTCCCAAACCATTGTGACAGGGTTTGCATTGTTAGAACCAAATGTCATTTGGAAACCAGAATAAAGGAACATTTTAGAAATATTAAATATAAACAGATTGATAAATCAACTGTGACAGATCACTTTTAGTTATTAAATTGTGAAATAAATCCAGAGGTTAAATTATTAAAACAATTAAATGGACCTATAGATTTAATAGTTTTGGAAAAAATATTCATTTTGAAATACCGTTGACAGATTTCATTAACAAGTTCGTTTTGTTTTCATAGGTTGATAGCACAGAAATTTAAGTGATTTAGGTTGTTACAATAGTGAGCAGTATAAATAAGGTTTGCACTGAAAATACATTTAATTCAATATATTATATGAAACTATGTAGACTACGTTTGATTTCAAGAACTTTCAGCAGATATTAAGATAAATGAAACTTATAGTCTCTGAGATTTGTGATAGTCTTTAGAGTTCCCATTCTTATTCCTGGGCTATTATGAGTCAAAATCTTTTAAGCACTCTTTTGCTTTCCATTTTTGTTTCTATTCTTGGGTTACTGTGAATGTGTGAAGGTTACTTACTTTTCCTTGATTAACCTTTGCTGCTCTTTCTTCCAGATATCCTTAAAATCACTGCAAAAAGGAGCCCAAAGGGCAAAGAAATCTTTGGGAGCAACTTCATCCTCATTTGCACCACCTTTTGGATGATACTGATAAAACTTCATTGCTGCTTTAAACCTGTAGCAGAGAACAGATTCATGAAAAAGGTGGCACCATTTTCAACTCTGAAAAATGTTTAACTTAATGTTCATTAAAATCTGGGCTTGTGGGCCGTGGTCTAGTGGAAAATCTCCTTCCAGGCGTTTCATTTGAAACTGCGTCAAACATCCTCAGTAGTGTGCCCGTGGCACTCTGCTACTCTCCGCGATGACTAATACGGAGCTATTTGATTGCACAGGTTTTATATACTAAGCATATATGGGCGCATGACAATTGGTGTGGTATTTGTGCTTTGTGTGCTTTGTATAATGGTGGATGCCAAGCTTTATTTAAGCGCTTTGTTTCTTTCTTCCTTCCTTCCTATTCAAGTTATCTTTATGTTCGAAAATCTCTGACTTCATGAATTAAACAGGTGTAATAATGAACTGTGGAAGACAGTATAGCTGTGTCTGAATACTGTATAATGTGTTCCTCTGGCACTAGTAATGTGTGTTCTGTGACTGCAGATTTTTCTGTTTGTCCCAAATGGCAACACCTTTTGTGTTCTGTAATGCAATGTTGATTTATTTGTCAATGAGCTGTATACAACAATAGACGTCACAAGAAACATCTTATTACATACATCAAAAACATTATATAATATTTTACAAATATCAGATCAATTACATATAACAGAAACAACTATATAAAATTTTTACACTCAAAGTATTCTCGCAAAGAATAGAAAGGTGTTGCCTCAAGCCAATCATACAATTTACATTTGAATGTTATTATTGGTAGTTGTGTTATTCTTGATAACTGATTGTACGTACAGTTTTATTCCTAGTACTTCATAGCTGTTGCCAGATTTAGACAGTGTATGATAGGGTACATTGATCATTGTATTTTTTCCAGTATTATATGAATGAATGTCAAACCTATGTTGCTGAGTGGTTAAGTTGTGTTCACTGTACGTTGAACAATCCCTATGTAGACAGAGCCACCCAAGCATGAAATTCTGTAAAGCAGCTGAACCAATAAACAAAGACTGGACTAATTGTCAAACACCCACACATGTTAAGTGTATAAAACGTGTGAAACCAAGCAGCTCCATATCAGTTGTTGCCGAGACTAGCTTGTTCAAGGAGAACATGCAACATTACTAAGATAAGTGAAGTTTTTAGTTTCTAATTTGTTCTTACTTTAGAACCTACTGGAATGTCCAGAATTGAGGAAAGCTGTACCAAATGGGAAGATACATAATTTATATTGGCTGGCTAAGGAAAAATTGATAGATTAAAAATCCTGCACTTTAGATCATTCAATTCAATTTAATTTATTCATCCTTAGATCAAATACATGATATTGGATATATCGGATTTCTAAAACAAAATATTAACATTTATTGCGTCCTTTGATTATGAATATGGAATTGTCAAAATATGTATATACATAAGTATTACATAGTAAAAGCAGTATCAATCATATAATAAAAAACTATTTTATAAATAATGTATTTATATTAAACAAGAACATAAAATATACAATTCATTCTTTCAAGTGCAAAAATTTATCAATTGTATAAAAACATTTATTAAGAAGAGTTTGTGAATCTGCTTTTTGAAACTTGCTATAGATCATATATTTTTTATTTCCAAAGGTAAATTATTGTAGAATTTGATACCTTTATAATGAAAGCTATTCTCAATCCATTATGATGTGGGGTTAAATGTAATTTACATTTACCTCTTGTGTTATAATTATATATTTCTGAATTTGTAGTAAAATGTTTTAAGCATGTTTGCATTTGTATAATTTTGTCCTTTACAATTTTAGGATGAATTTATATATCCATTCTTTACAGTTCGCTTATATCATATAAACACTTCTCTATTAAAAATGCCTTAAAAACATGATTAAATTTTGATGCATTGGTTTGTTTAATTGTCAATGGTAGTTTATTGTATAATATTGCTCCTACTTTGTATGGGCATATTTGTACTCACTCTATGGTAATCATTTGCACTCCTAGTGTTATATGTGTGGCAACAACACGACCCACAAGCCCCGATAATCATTTTCTATTTTATGACACCAGCCGTGAAAGCTTACGCAATTTGATTAATGTTCATTATTCTGAAATCACAGTCACAAAAAATTGCTTACCTTAATTTACATTCTTCCAGATTTTCCATCTCTCCATTCAACTGCTTGTTTGCTGAAATTAATGCAAAATACTTTGGTTAACCTGTTTCTTATTATTACTTTATCTAAAACCTGCTAGATTAGAGTATGCATAGAAAAACTGATTCTTC
Organism: Tenodera sinensis; assembly: GCA_030765045.1. Lineage (NCBI taxonomy): Eukaryota > Metazoa > Arthropoda > Insecta > Mantodea > Mantidae > Tenodera > Tenodera sinensis. The sequence goes on along the minus strand of CM060968.1, from coordinate 13,157,367 downwards.
TACTCATAATACACCGCTTACCGTAAACTTTTTACTAGCAATAATTGCAAATTAAGTAATATAGAGTCTGCATGCACAATACAGTAAACAAAATAACTGTCCATGTAACCTAAGTTAGGTTTTTTTACTAATGAAGGAGAATACAAGAATCACATCAAATTCTTTTATAGATGCTATGTGACAGTTTAACTTGGAAAAACTTAGATTTAGCACAAATATTTTAAAAATGGATAATACTACAGAAAAAGTTAGTTGACATTACTTTAATGAATTCTACAGTTTTCATGTGTAAGATTGTTTATCTATCATGGTTTAACAGTTATAAAAAATTCATTCAGGATGAAGAGGACTTCATAAGTCATTCCGAGAAAGCTCAATATATACATTTCATTTGTCATACAAAAGTCTTAATCATATGGTATTTTAATCAAAATTGTTAGAGCCATTTTTGAGGAAATAAAATTTGAGTTTTCCAAGTAAAGGGTAGTTTGGAATGAGGAATTAACTTTAAAACCTTTGTGTTGCATACTTGGAACATGCTGAACTTAAGTAGCAAGTTTGGTATTTAACTTTTATAGTCAATGCTATTAAAACAAAATGGTTTCTAGGCACCTGATCCCAGGAACGTCTCCATCTTGTCCTTGAAAGGCTGCAAGTTTTCTTCATTTGAAGCTGCAATTACTTTTTCTGTTCTTTTTTGACACACTGAAACAGAATATAACTTTTTGATAGTTATCTTCACACTGTTTAGTAAAATGAGTTTCTGATTTTAGTGATTTGTACATACTCTCTAACTTACTTTTCTTAATACGGTAAACATGGGCATCATGAAGGAGGGGCAAGGGGAGGCCGCAGCCCTCCCCTTCAGAAGTTGATGAACTTTATGTGCAATCCATTACTGGCTATTAAACTATTATTTTAATTTTGATGTAAAGAACAATTTTTATTTAGCACAAATTAATATGGTTATCTGCAACAAATATTATAAATTTTGACAATAAAATAATTAATTAATATCATCCGATTGCAAACTTTCAACATGTGCTCCACCCTGGAAACAAGTCTCCCGACACTCATGATGGTAAAACCATTTTATAATCAACTGCATAGACAGAGAAACCGAGGCAGGTTAGGTATCAATTTCAGAAAAAAATATTATATTGATTGATTTATATTAGCTTTTAACTTTAAAGTATACTTAAAGAGTTTATACGGATTTAAATAACATTTGTGAGGTAATCATGAGGGTATCTGAATATGACATCAATGTATTGATGTAAAATAATACAGACTTTGGTTAAAATTTATGAGTAGGTACAGAGCAGTTGCCGTGGAAACAATTGTCCAAAAGTAATATATACTAGTAAGTGAAACTAAGGTGTAATTCTATTCATAAATTTTAACCAATATGACCAAGTTTCACTGTTTTAAACACTTCTAAAAATCATAAAAATACCAACTTTGATTAACAAAATTGTAAATGATGTTGATGAGCAATTGCTTCAGAGATAAAAGGTTGCCCTCATTACCTGAGATGGGCATATATTATGGTATGATATTGTCTCCAATTAACTGTAAATGATGAGCTATTGCTTCTAAAGTAAGAGGTCACCCTTATTACCTGAGATTGGGATATTTTACAGTATCATATTTTCTCCAATTAACTGTAAATGATGCTGATGAACAATTGCTCCAAAGATAATTATTACTCTTATTATCCAAGATTGGGATATTTTACAGTATGATATTTTCTCCAATAGTAAGTGATGCTGATGAGCAATTGCTCCAAGATAATTGCCTTTATTATCCGAGATTGGGATATTTTCTCCAATTATTTGAGAATGATTCCCTTAAACTGTAAATGTTAAGTGAAAGGCCTCAGTTTCATACCTCCAAGTTCTTTTTGAAGCTTCTGGAGATCTACACCAATATCGTCAAAGTTAACAGCTGCTGCACGATCAATATCACCTGGTTCTGGTATAGGAAGGACTAGAGCTGGATTTAAAGGATCTTCACATTTCTGAAAATTAATGCATAGCAGTTAGTCACTGCTAAGAATATTTTGGAAGTTTTGCAAATTTCTATATTTTAAGGTGAGACAGAATATTGACTAATAGAAAATTGTTCATGTAAATATTTTTGTAAGAGTGTGTAAATTTTTAATTCTTTTAATTTGGGTGTATCAGGGACTTATTTCTTTTTGATATTCAAGATCCAATGTCTTCTCGTCACTTTGAGTTCAACCAATGAGAACTGTTGCGCGGATGAATACATAAGAATGGCGGTGTTGCGTCATACCCACGCTCGGAACTAGATTCATTGGCGTCTGTGAGCTCAGAGTGAATGGAAGTGTATTTTTGCTGATGGCGTGTGAACATGTAAATTACACCCAAACTTTTAACCAGCGTAGAGGCCATCGAATTTTAAAAGTTGTTAACTAACTGAAATAGTGATAAAAAGTGTAAATAACGAATAAATGTGTTTGTGATAAAAGAACGTTGGATTGTGCATTCCTTTCTTCAACCACCAACCCTGAAAATAAGAGTAGCGTCTACTATAACAAACTTTCCACCTTTTAGTAAAAACATTACTCCTGCTGCTATATTCACGATGATATGTGTTGTCCATCTTTTAATAAAACCCGCCTCAAAGGCAATGTATCGGTAAAAATTAAAAAATCCACAGTTTTCTTTGGATTGCTATGAATTTTTATGCACATACTCAGAACATAAGGTAATTGGTATACACAAAATTTCAATGTCATATGTCAAACCATTTTTAAATTATTAATATATTTATTAATAATAAATCACTTTTTGATATGCTCATATGAAATGACCCTTGGACCCTACAGTTTATTGTACCTCTCCTAAATTTTTAATTTGAGTTCAGTATACAAATATAAGAAATTGTCATACCAAAATTGCTTAGATTTAATTAGTTTAAGAGAAAAAAAAATGTTTTGTATGCTATTTATCAATATTTTCGATTTTTTCAGTATGAGTTATGCAAAATATTTAATTTCAGCTCAGTTATGTAATATTTTTTTAACTAGCACATGACAAATTTTAACACCTTAATCTCTGAAGGTCTCCTGAAAATTTGAAGCTAATAAGTTATAAACTAGGGTCCAAGGAGGATTCTGAATAGTGAAAAATGCTGAAAAAAAAACTGAGAAAAATGAACTTTAAAGTTTAAAGGTATGTTTTTGTTCTTTACCTAAATCCAATCAACTTAAAATTCCCCAGCACCATATGTGGGACCCTCTGCTGCTTTCTTCTTGGTCTCAGTAGCATTTTTTGAGAATTTTAAGTTTGCTTGGTTGTTTCTTAATATGAAAACTTCCCCTTCACCTACGCATTGTTCACAAAATTTAGAAATTTATTGTTCTTAGCTAACCTCTACACTATACACTTTTGCAGATTTATACACAAAATTCATAAAATATCTGACTATAAACTACTATAGACTTAAAATCTATTGACTACCTAAACAGTAACTGGAATACTGAAATAACCTGGCAAGATTATAGAATTTCAGAACACTGACAGTATTTCTCTGTTTGGAAGAAAAACATGTGTCAGATTTATTATTTATTTATACGAACTAACTTGAGAATTTAATGCCATTCTGGCAGTTTGTCACAATAGCTCAGTGGTAGAGCGTCCGCCTGGCAAGCGGAAGGTCTGTGGTTCAAATCCCAGTTGTGGCATTGAATTTTTAAGTTCCAGTTCTACCTCTTAAATGTGTCAGATTTGTTGCATTTCAGTTTGATATATCAAATTCATTTCAGCACAGCCAACTCACAACCTTTCTGAAGCAAAATTCCCTGCAAGAGGCCAAAATCAAAGCCAGTGAAAACGAAAAATGCATTTCAAAGCTGTAACGACAAAGTTTCGTGAGGAATGCTCACCCGCACTGGGACATTTAAATGCCCTCTTGGCACTTTAAAAATGGCTGATATTGAGAAAACTTAAGTGTGCTATTAAAGCACAAAGTTGTTGTTGTTGTTTTCTAGTGTCTTGCATCTGGCAATGAAGCCATTAGCATTTGTGCTTTCCAATACTTTTGAACTGTAGTTTATTCTGATCTTAATGCTTCACAGGTCTTCAAATGGTCTTCGTTCATTTCTGCTGGATCGTTACACAGGACACATATTGGTGAGGCTGAGATACCTATTCTTTAAAGCACAAAGTAGAAGCATAATAAAAAATGCAAAAAGTAAATATAAAAATTTTTGGCAATTTTCACCAAATTTCACAGATACATTGCCCTAAACACATCATTTTAAGCAAAATAGTCAATTTTGAGAACGTCAAAATGAAACTTTTTCAAAGCAAACGGCACCACATCCCTAGAAAACACCAAATTGAAAATAGAAAGTTTGATACTCAATTGACTTCTATTTTAGAGTTTTGCATGGAAGCATGCACACACCTTTTTCTAAAAATGCTATTTTGGGTTTCAGGGAGACTCAAAACATGTATTTCTAGTGAAATCTTGGTATCCAATTTTTGAGTATGATGCAATACTTCCTCTACTTGCTAGGTATATGTAAGCAATAGAGAAAAGAACATGGCTTCTTGTGGGTCTATTCAAAATGCAAGAGAATGATGAACAGCAAGAGTTAACATTCTTCATTATAAACAAGTCTTTTACTTAGTTTGTAATAAATCAAGGTACCTTCATATATGACCGGACAATAAAATGGAGTAATGTAACAGAACTATCTTTGCTCTTAACATCTCGAAGCTTGGCCAAAATCTCCAGTCCAAAACCATCTGCTTGTCCTCGTGTTCGATTTCCACCATTCATGTAATTACCTAAGGCCAGGATGATGGATAAAACAGTCTTCAGGTTCTCTGAGGTCATCATGAACTGTAAATAACAAATTAAGTTTACAAACATTAGAATAACAAATTATTTAAATTCTAAACACTCTTTGTAACCTAAAAAGATGTTGATGCTTTCTTGGCATTGGCTTTGTGCTCTAGCTCTACAGGATTACACGGAATACAAGGGCAACATTTAGCATTTATAATCAACTAATAAGCTGTATTGCATATTTGCAAACTTTATTTATTAAAAACTTTGATATGTTACATTTGCTTTACTTTTTGTATCCATTTGTTAATTTTTATATAGTATTTACAAACTATTCTTGCAAAAGCTTATCCTTTCTACTTTAAGTCAGTTGAGATACACCTTTGTAGAAATAGCTGTGTTGCACATAATAGATACAAAGGGAATATGGATAGTCAAATGTTTAACAACTGGATGATAAATATTGGCTTTAAAATTCCACATTCCTTCATTGACAATGTGAGAAACAACTGAATAGTGATAGAACTTCTCAAAATCTGACATGTTGCACTCAATTGACTTTCACTACTCTTGCACTAACCATTCTGACAAACTCTTATTCCTATACCTTTGTGTTAGTTCAGATAAACATTTGTACAAATTATCTTATTGCTTATTTCCTTGTAGGTACAAGGGGAATATGGAAATACAGTAGGCTTTGAGTGATAATCAAATCTTTTAAAGCTTTGAGATCCTGTTCTCCTTGCATGCTTAACATATAAAAAAATTAACGATGTTCCATTTCACAAAAGTTTTAAATTTTCCAAAATTGACACAAATAGTGAAATAGTTCACTCTACAAAAAAATTTGTTCAGACATAAATTGTGTGTTCTAGTGAGATCTACATTTTTGTATAGTATGATTTTGTCTATCTTTTACAGTTTACAAGTTATTCAAAAGTCATCCAGAGTAAACAGGACTACATAGGCTATAGCCAGAAAATTCAAAATATACATTTCATTTGTATTATAAATACCTTAAACGCATGGCATTTTAATCACCTGTTAGAACCATTTTCAAGAAAATCAAAATTTTTGAAAAATTTTCCATGTAAAGGGTGGTTTAAGATAGTGCTATTTTCTTCAAAATCTTTGGGTCGCATCCTTGAAAGACGTTAAAGCTAAATACCAACTTTGGTTATTAACTGACTTTTCGTTTGTGAGTTATGCTGTCCACAGTCTGATACACATACCCCCCCCCCACCCACACACCCGTGCACCCTCCCTCCACCTCCCCCCCCCCCCTCATACACACACGTTTTTCTAAAACTACTTTTTTTGGATTCAGGGGGTCTCAAAACATATATTTCCAGTGAAATCTCGACATCAAATTTTTGGGTGGAATACAATACTTCCTCTACTTACCAGTAGAGAAAGTAACAATGGCTGAAGTCACAAAAGAAGTAATTTGGAATAAATTGTTTGTTTTAAAGAGATGTACATTTTTTGTTGCAATGTTTTCATACCTGACAAGTGGATTTGAGGTTATTGAGCTTGCTCTCTATGCACGATATGCCATCATCAAACTCTGACTGGAACATGAAGCAGGCGATGCGGTCAGCAAAGTTAGGGATCTCTGCCAACTCGTAGAGAAACTGTTCTGGCTTGTCCAAAGGTACTTCAGGTTTTGTGGATACATGTTCCCTAATAAGAGACAGCTCCTCTTCTGTTGCTCTCTGAAAACCCAAGCACAAAGTAATGCTATGGAATCATTGGCTCCTTCAGTCACCGCATGTTATATGCATTTACAGCTTGTTGCAAAACAATTCAATAAAACCTGCCTAAACAGAATGTGATTATTATTCTTTTTCCTTATTTTTTGTTTTCATGACTAACAGATTTCTAGCTTACAAAGGGTTGTATTTTAAATAAAAGGTACAAAAAATATGATCATTTCAATTATAATAAAGGAAAAATTTTACATAAAAGTCTGTAAATAAAAAATCTGATGTGTTGCACTCACATGACTTTCTCTACTCTTGTAGTAACCATTCCTACAAACTCTTATTACTAATCTTCTCGTGTTAGTTGAGATAAACATATGCAGAAATTATCTTATTGCTCGTTTTCTTGCATGTACAATGGGAATATTAGAATACAGCAGGCTTTGAGTGATAGTCAAGTCTTTTAAAGCTTTGAGATCCCGTTTTCTTTGCATGCTTATCTCATAAAAAAAAAATGAATGATATTCCATTTCATGAAAGTTTTAAGCTTTCCAAAACTGACACAAATAACAAGGAATATCTCTGAAATGCTTCACTCCACAAAAGAACTTATTTGGACATAAACTGTGTTCTTTAGCAAAATCTACATTTTTTGTATGGTAAGATTTTGTCTATCTCTTATGGTTTACAAGTTATTTGAAAGTAATTCAGAGTAAACAGGACTACATGGGCTATAGCCAGAAAATTTAAAATATTCATTTCATTTGTCACACAAATATCTTAAACATATGACATTTTAATCAAAATCGTTAGTCATTTTCAAGAAAATAAAAATTTTCCATGTAAAGGGTAGTTTAGGGTGGGGATATTTTCTTCAAAATCTTTGTGTCGCATCCTTGAAAGACATTAAACTTAAATACCAACTGAGGCGATATTGTTTGGAAGAAGCCTCCTAAAATATTTAAAATGTGTGTTTATAGTGGTGGCAGAATTTTGAATTGTTGTTACAGTGGGCAATGATGTAGATATTCAATTGTCTTGTTCATGTTATATCTGGATTGGCGTCGCGTCTGATACACCAAGTCTGAGTAAAAACTGTGGTATTACGGCATATATGCCATAATATACAAATATTCATGTGTAGTAGTAAGAAGGAATTACCCTTCACACAAGAGATACATTATTTTACGATGCAGGTCACAATATAAAGAACTTATCGAACATAGAACAGTGCATGGTCTGTGGCATCAACGGGTGAACCCCGTACATAGGAAAGGACGCCAATCCATCATATCTAAATGTGTATTCTCATGTGATAGTAAAAATAAACTAATTCAACAAATTAAATGTGAACTTATAATTAATCAAACCGCATGTTGTTCCGCACCACTCACTAGATATATACATTTAACAGGACTACAGAGAAAAGAAAGAGTTGTTCATGCTCACCACTGTGTTAGACCGGCAAGGAAGGATTGACGCCCCCCCCCCATACCAAACAGCAAATGGTACCCTCAGGTCTCAGTGAGGTAAGCTCCACGTAAGAAGAAGGAACGTTACAAATTGGAAACTACCTGGTCAACGGTTCAACGATTCACATCGTTACACAACTTTGATTTTTAAGCGACTTTTCGTTTTGAGTTATACTGTCCACAGACTGACAGACACACAAACAGACCTTTTTCTAAAAATACTTTTCTCGGATTCAGGGGGGTCTCAAAACATATTTCCCGTGAAATCTCGACATCAAAATTTTGGGTGGAATACAATACTTCCTCTACCTACCAGTAGAAAAAGTAAAAATAGGTTCAATTATGTTCTGCAACATTTTCAACTTACATACAGTAATTGCAGTTTCTCTGCTAGTTTCTCATCTCCATATAATGTGTGCTGAGTTATGGCTGACAGAAAATTTTATGGTGGGTGGCTGAACACAAAATCCAGTCATAAGCTTGCCACACCTTGCTGTGTTGTATAATTAAACACGCTGTGAAATCACGCTGTAGGACCAGTGATATATCATTTGCACCCACAAAATTTATTGATACAAAAGGAAATAGAATAGTAATGGTCAGTTATCAGCCACCATTAAATTTTACATCTACCATAAATCTCGTACATGTGTAAGGAAAATTGTTAGCCCAGAACATTGAATTCAGGAGGAATAGATTGATGTTGGTTCATGCTGGTATTTATTGTGTATATTTTATATCAAACAATATTGTGTTATATATGTTATATATGTTACATTTTGTTTTGCTAATTTCAATATATGTCCAAAACTATTTAGTATGGTAATATAGGAGCATGGCTGACATTGATCATGTGTATAAATGATGGAGAAAAAAAAACCAGATATAATGGTTCCTAGCCTTCATAACAAACATGAAAAAATAGTCAATCTTTTTCGACACAGTTGTGATCTTAGCATCATGTGGGAAAGATATGACCGTGTGTATAATTAGAGGTAGATGGGCATTGCAATAAAAAAGAAAATGGATAAATAGTTTCTGAAATAACAAGTGGGAAAAGTGATTAATCTGCTTATCATAGCAGAAGGAAGAAACAACGTGTGGTTTATTTTCATGGATACAAGTGCGCAATGAAAAAGTGAAATTATAGTTTATCATGAAAGTACATTTGGGCTCCAGGCTAGAAGCAATTGGGAAAAGCTTTAATGTTCTGAATGATCTGAATAGTTTCGGATGGTAATCTCAGGAGCTTGTTAGATAGTGAACTCATTTGTTATAAAATTTGATATAAACTTAAACAAAGTAAATTTCTGGAGAAATCTGGGCTTTATGCTCATGTCATTTTGTTGAACTTTATCTGTTACCTGCTACATATGACCCTAAAACGAAGAACTCATTTTGTTGTTGTTAACGTCCTCCATGTAGTGTCATATTGGATGGTGAATGAATGAAATTGCTGAAATGATGCTCAAATGAGCCTGAGGTCCATAGAGCTTTAAGTTACCTGACATTCATCTTCTCGGGAGAAGGGAAAACCTCGGTAAAACAAAAATCTTATTCAGATAATTCACCCAAGCAAGATTTGAACTCACGACCTCTTGGACGTGAGGGAGACATGGTACCACCACACTATGGAGATGGGCACAAAGAACATTTTGTTGAATCATGTTAGAAAATTAAAAATCAGTGATACCCAAGAAAGATATTATAAATTAACATTTCACCCAAAATGTTTCAACAGATTCAACAACATTTTTAAGGATTACACAAGTAATATAAAACTGGTTCCACAAAACAAGTATAGTGCAGGAAATTTACTCAATCTCCTTCTAAAGGCAGTTAGTTACCTGATGTTGAATCAGTTGATCAACTGCTGAATGATGGAGAGGACCCTCTCCAAAACTATTCCTGTGAAATATTATAAGTTGGAGCGTAACGTGTTTAGAAATATTGGCATATTTTTCAATTTATTAATATGCTCCAGTGTTTTAAACACTTCATTTTCATCAGTTTCATAAAGAGATAAGTGTTAATTATGAATACTTACAACTTCATATATCTGTTGCAATGCCTCCAAATTCACCATCGATGTATCAAAGTTATATATAGCTGCAACAAAAAATGGCACACTGTAAATAATAAGTTACATTCCTATTGGTCCTGTAATTTCATTCCCTCCTAAAATATCTCATGTGTTACATTCACATGCCTTTCTCCATCAACTATCTTTTATTTTTATATAGCATCTGCAAACTATATTTGCAAAAGGTTATTTGTTTATTTATGAAGGTCACTGTTAGTACAATCTGGATCTGACATATTATAGTCATTCTTCCTGAGTAAACTCAAGATGTATTACTGCTCTGTGTATCCAACTGTGGTGTTTATGCCTCTGTATTGTTGTTCCTGTGTAGTGATTTTTGAAGATGGTGAAAACCAAGATTAGAGCAGTGATAAAGAAAAGAATCAAAGCAAATGAAATTCATGCTGACTTTCAGGACATACTGGGGGTTCTGCTACTTCATATTCAATTGCTGCCAGTGGTCTAATAGTTTAAATTAGGGCTTGGAAGATGATCCACATAGCAGCTGGCCAAGATATGTCACCACCCCAGAAATGAATGCAAAAGTTGTGACAAAAATGGCAATTCCTCTTTCTGACACCAGTGTAACAAAGGACAAAAATCAGGTCCAGTTACTTTTATATCACTTTAATGTCTTTGAAATTTTACCACAAATACATAGTTTTCTTCTCATCGTTAACACAGTCTACAGTCTTTTGTGCAATCAAAACTCACAACTTTTACTTCTCATAACCTTGCTCTGTCCTTTCAATGTCTTTCTTCACTTCCTCTGTCTCTCATACACTAAACTATGGTGTTACAATCATTTGATGCTCGTTGATCTTTCAATGTACCAATGTAACTTTCATGACGACACACACACAGCTGGCTCACACTCACTGATACACTGATAGCTCATGATTATAGCTCTAGCTCTAAAACTAAACTCACTCTGAGAGGTAGAACTGGAACTTAAAAATTCAATGCCACAGCTGGGATTTGAACCACAGACCTTCCGCTTACCAGGCAGGTGCTCTAATCATTGAGCTACTGTGACAACCTGCCAGAATGGCATTGAATCAGCAAGAAAACTTCCTTTTGTTTCTGCCAATTCCACCGTTACACACAAATGGCTGTGTGAGTCAGCCTAATTTTGAATGCCTTTTTTTTCTCACCAGCCTGGCATGTGATATGAAGCAGCTGGGCCCCCATCTGTCCATTGTTGTGTGTTGAGATCAGGATCACAATATGGTTCTGGAGGATTCTTGACATAAGTATGAGAAATTGCTGATGCTCTAGGGATATTATCTGAAAGGGCATGTCACATTTTAACTGGGGAATTTGGTATGAAAAAAATTATCTAGTAGATCGGTGCCATGACTGTTAAATGCATTGGAGTGCAAATGTCTGAGTAAAGTTTGGCCCATTTTCTGAGAATCCCACTAGATCTTTTTGCATGAGTATGTGGGCACAGGTGAGACATGAATCCACTACTATGCCCTGGAGACAAAGTAATAGTCAAAGCAGTGGAAACATGATCCTATACCACCAAAGAAAACAAAAAACAACGCTGTTGCTGCAAATGTCATGGCATCATTGTTCTGCGATGTGAAAGGGATTCTGTTAATAGATTATCTTCCCAATGGCAAAAAATTGAAAGAATGCAATGGTAACCTCTTGGACCAGCTACAGCAAAAAATACGTGAAGAAAGGCATTGGAACATTAATGGACCAAGTACATTAGTGTACAGGAAGACTATAGTGAAAAATAGAAATATTTTGGATGAGGTCAGTTGTATTTAGTATGTCATTCCAAGAAGTTTTCAAACAATCCTCATACTTTAAGTTAATCCATTATGTCACATGAGCTGTACACACCTAAGTTAAGAATGACATTCAAATTGCATAACAAACACAGCTTCTAAATTTGTGCTGGCCAAAAAAAATTTCATATAAACCATAAAATTCACATTAGAAACAGGAATAAATGAACAACTGCCATTTTTAAACTTTAAAAGAAATCCTAAAAATGCAAACAGAATAAGCTTTGGGTTCTACAGAAAACTGACATAGAATTATATCACATCCAATAGCTACAACCCAAGATCACACAAACAAGCAGCTTTCTTGGGAAAATCAGCAGTTGCTGTCAGTTTTGGAAAAAAAAATCAGACATTAGTCTTGAACCAAATCTATTAAGAAGCTTGGCAAAGGGACATAGAGTTGCAAACTTACCATTCTCTATTTCTGAGAAGTCAACGTGGAGACTAGAGGCAAGGATGCCAACATTTTGTGAACGTTTGCTGTCGAGGATTTTCATGGCTTGTACTTTAGAGGGCTTCTCTTCTTTTTTCTTTGCAGGTTTTCGTTCCACAACTTGACGTGAAAATAGCGTTGAAAATTCCTTCAAATCTTCAATTGGCGCTTCTTCCAGGCACTCCCAAAGAAGTTTTGGAGCATCAGGACTTGTGCTGTTAACATATTACAACACTGCTTTACTTAGTTATATTTTGAACTAAATTATACAAAATATATTGCATTAATTTCTCTACCCACTTGTTTATTTTCTCTTTATTCTACTTACTACTGTTACAAAAACATATTTTTCTATCTATTTCATATTGAACAAGGTAAATGTCTTTAGACTTGGTTTCATAGTGATATATGAAGCTGAAGGGTATTCAAGTCTTTGAAATTCCATTCTTTGAATGTCATGACAGGAAATGAAGGAATAGTGACTTAACACTTGCCAAGTATTGGAAAATTCAAAACCAAAGAAATGATTATCTCAGAAATAACTAATGCCAAAAAAAAAAGGTTTGAGATAAATTGTGTTTTAACAAGATTTACAGGTTTTGTGTAGTACCCTTTTCTTCATCTCTTATAGTTTACCACTTATACAAAATTCAACAAAACTCTCTCAGAATAAACCTTTATGTTCCTCAACAGGGTATGTCATATGACATTGAGTGAACAAAATGGTTGAAATGATGCCCAAATGGAGGAATCCCTAGTTACTGGAGATTCATCTTCTTAGGATAAGGGAAGACCTAGAAGAAAAATCTTACCCCAAACAAGATTTGACATTGCAATCTCTTGAATGTGAAGCTATCCACACACCCTGGAGGTGGGTCAACTTTACAGGTTACTCATTAGAAAATTCAGGATATAAGTTTTATTTATCAAATTGTGTAAGCTTTCACAGCCGGTGTTATAAAACATAGAATGAATATTTGGGCTTGTGGGGCATGGTCTAGTGGAAGTTCTTCTTCTGTACGTTTCGTTCGAAACTGTGTCGAACATCATCAGTGGTGTGACCGCAGTACTCTGCTACTTTCAGTGAACTGATCGGAGCCGTTTGATTTCACAGGTTTTATACACTTAGCAGTGTGGGTGTATGATGATTGGTCTGCTCTTTGTTTATTGGCATGGCTGTTGCCATAGAGATTTTCAAACACAATGATAACATAAAAAACCTAACCAGAGACAAATTCAAAATCATACGCCAGCTTCAGCTACAATAAATACCAGCCCTTCGACAACAATCAACAACAATGGAAGCCCCCACTTTAAACCAGTCCACGCAACAGCCAAGCCAATAAACAAAGACCAGACCAACTGTCCTATGCCCACACATGCCAAGCATATAAAACCTGTGAAATCAAACGGCTGTGATCAGTTCACCAGCAGTAGCAGAGTACTCCAGTCACACCACTGATGTTCAACGCAGTTTCGAACGAAATGTATGGAAGAAACATTTCCACTAGACCATGGCCCTCAAGCCCAAATATTCATTCGGTATTTTAAATTTTATTTGTAAAGAAACTTATTTTAAAGACATGGTCCTTTAATCAAATGTAAAGCTATTTTTCAGAAAAAATTGCATTTTGTATAATTATTTTACTAACATTTTTCTCTCAATTTTAGTAAATGCTCTTTTTGTTACTGAATAATACTTGATCGTCTACATAGAGAGTAGTATTTTATAGAATGTAACATTCTATACAGAATATCATCATGACAACCATGCCACAGAGAAGGATGAAGTGATAGCAACCTCACACCACTACCTTTTACTGTCAATTGACAAACAGCCATACAACAATGGGGGACTCGGAACAAATGCTGTTACATGCACTTCTAGAAGCTTTCAATGTGCAGGGACTGGTTTACAACAAAAACTGAGGAACTTTTAGAAAAGTTGTTACTAATTCAGAGACTATATAAAATTAAAAAAAATTATTTTGTTGTTTAACGACGCTGTCAATTGCCAGGATCACATCAGCGTCGCCGGTGTGCCGGAATTTCGTCCCGCAGGAGTTCTTTTACATGCCAGTAAATCTACTGACATGGAGCTGTCGTTTTTAAGCACACTTAAAAACCATCGGCCTGGGCCGGGTTTGAACCCGCGACCTTGGGATCACTAGGCCAGCGTCTAACCAACTGAGCCACCCAGACTGACAGAGAGAGAGAGACTATATAAGCAGACTGGCTTGTGAGTGGAGCTAGTAACTGTCAGAGTGAGCTGTGAACAGTCAAGAAGTGTTTGTGAGACAGAGACAGAAATTTGCGACATCATAGCAGTGTCATGGTTACGATGCAACAGAACAGCTTAGAGTTGCAAATAAATTGTGATTCAGTTTTAGAAGAAATAAAGTGAAATAAAAACTACTGGACTTGTCTTTTGTCACACTATAGAATGGTATTGTCTTAGTGTATTCATTAAAATGTCATTTTAAAATTCTTTTTGACTTGACTATTTAGTTGTGCCCTATACGTTATGCAGGTATTGAAAACTGCTATCTGTGTTATAACCAGAGACCAGAACTTAGGCACAATGTCTTTTTAAATGTATGAAATCTATCTTCAATTTGAAACTGCATCTGTATGAATTATACCATTGAAATGCCACAGTTGCCGTTTTCTGCCTTTTTAAATATAAATGCCTGTTTTACAAATAAATGCTTTTTGTTACCTTTATGTCATTATTTATCTAGATTTATTAATTATTAAACATTTTCTTCAGGTACACCTTATTTCAATAACCATTAGTCCCGGACAATGAAAGTTACTTCGCCGAATGTATATTATTGTCTTTAAGTTGCAGACAACATAGGCATTCTTCATGCAGTACATTATTTTTTTTGTAACAATGAATGCTGCTGCACCATTAAATGTATAGATAACAGAAAGCTTTTGAATTAACACTTGTGTTTATTTTAAAAGGCAATAATGAGTGCGGGTCTAACTTTGTTTTTCTTTCAGTTTTCATTGCGACATCGTTGTGGCTAACAGCAAGATGCTGAAATTCAGTATTCCTTTATGCAGTAAATTACAAAGTTACATTAATATTTTTGGATCCAACATATTTTGTACCGACGGTAGAATACCCACATGCAAAATATGCGAGCAGTCAGTGAACTACGAAAAGAAACCTTTTATGTCACAAAATATTGGCACAATCGAACACAAAAATTGCACTTTCCAAGCCTACTGGGAAGAAGATTTCTTTACTTGCAACATCGAATTGAAAATCCCAGTTTGCATTCAACTTATGTAAAGCTTTCCTCAGCACCGGAATCCCTTTGTGGAAATTACAGCACCCTACATTATCACAGTTTTTGGAGAAGTATACTAACCAATTTGTACCTAGCAAGTCAAGTTTGCAAAAAGTTACTTAACCGAATGTTATGATGGCAATGAAAATCATTAAAGATAAAATGAAAAATAAGATCTGTTTTAGTATTTATGCATTTTTCCTGCCTATTTTAGCTATTTATAATGCCTTTTTCCTGTCTATTTTAGCTATTTATAATGCCTAAACTTCTAGTCTCTGATTATAACCTTTGAGTTTTGAAGGAAAAATAAATATATACTCTGTTGTTGTTTACGCTACCTCACTTGTTCAGGAATCGGTGCTGGTTGTTCAGTAACAGGAACAATTATCCTTGTCCAGTACAGAGGTTTCATTGGCACTTCAGGATTCACAGGCTTTTTCCTCAGTGCTGGAACACACACATTACATGTTTTATCTCTTGTACAGGCCTCATTACACTTCTTACCCAAGTCCATTTCATAGGATAACTTTTTTAGTGTACTGACTTACAAAAGATTTATCTAAAAACAAATTTCTTCTCCTGTGGTAGGATAAGTTTACAGGAAGAAGCAAATTACTCTACTTTTACCACCATATGTAATAATGATGTTATTGACACTGTGTCAATAAATTTGTTTAATATTTTACCACACAGTATAAAAGATCTTTCATTTTTACTTTTTAAGAAAACAATAAAATTGCATTGTCATGCAACTCTTTTTGCAATTTCAGTGAATTTTATGATGCAGATTATTTTAATGCTTTATGTAGTATGTAGGGGAAGGTGGGCGAATTCTGCGCAGGAGGGTAATTCTGCGCTGCTATGTTTCTCTGGTCCTGCTCTGAATTCCTAGTTCTGTCCGGTGTCGCCATCTGCTCTACAGTTTGACTAACTAGTGTGTTGAGGAAGACGCCATTACAGCTATTCGTCTGCAGTCAGTGAGCTGCAACACTTCGGCCATATATTTCTTGTTACAGATTTGCATGAAAGAGCAAGTTAGGCATGGCATGGGTATGGCGTAATTGTTCTCATCTATCTATTACTATTAAATTAGAATTGTTTATGCTTGATATGTCTAGAAAACTGCTTGAAATAAGCATGTTTTGATGTATCCACGCTAGATGGAAGAATGTATGCCGTGTCGGGTAATTCTGCGCTTATTATGGCAGGAAAATTTGCACGGCGCGCAGAATTGTCCCTCGTGTATTTAAATACTAGTAGCACCAGAAACGAACTTCTATCCTTCCTCTGACAATTTGGATCTGCAAGTTGGAGTAGTTGAGGAGGAGACTCAGAAAGAAGATTATCGACATAATATTCCAGCGGCTGCTGTCCTGTAAACGACAGTTGGATTTCTCAGATAGTGAATCTGATGCCAATGAATTCAGTGAAAAACAACTGTGTGGTGATGATGATGAAAATGAAAATGATGTCACTCCAATACCTAAACTATGACGTGTGATGAGTTTGGACGTGATAATGAGATGTGGTACAGATGTGTAGATTACGGCAGGTGGTCCGCGAAGAATGTAGCGCATGGGATTCAGCAGAAGATAACTTCTGTGATCTCTGCCTCAGAAAACAAAAACAAACTAAAAAGCAGTTTAAGTGAAACATCTGGACAGTTGATTTGAGTCTGTAATAGGAGTTAACAATTGATATAATATTCTGTAGCATTTAGTTTATCATTAAAGATAATTATGACACATATATTCAAGTTCATTTCAAGCATATACGGCGCGCACAATTACCCATCCAGGTAGGTTAATTCTGCGCATTGTATACTTTCAGTTTTCAATACCTAATGCCCTTTCAAAAGTGCAAGATGCCTTTGGAATTGCACTATTTTGAGAGCTTATTTAATGAAGTTACAGGTGAAACAAAGTCTGGAACTTAATAACATTTCTGTTAGTCAGTATGGCTGTTTGACCTTAAATGCGCAGAATTCGCCCACTCTCCCCTATGCAATTCTAATGTATTGTTTTGATGTTGCTATACAATTTTTTTTATTTTCTTAGCATATAGAGAGATTTATCTATCCATCTATAGCAGAAATTAAACTGCATAAATTAGAATTATAATATTTACATGTTTCTAATACAAATAGTTATGGAGTAAATTGGAATTCCCTTTAATAAAGTAAACTTATAATGAAGAGTGTTCTGAGAATTAAATAATGATCTCCAGCTTTCTGTAGGGAGGGGGGGGGGGCTTCATTCTGTCAAAATGAAGTATTCAAAGCTATCTTGTGTGCATTAGGGGAACATAATATTTCTAAGTCCTGCGTCATGTTGCAGCATGATTTACAGAAGTTAATATTTCAAACAGGCAGCTTGAGTTTAATGATAGCCTGTATCACATGTTATCGTCTATCAGACATACAAAGAAGCTGTAACTCGAATTACCATTCACATTTGCATTTGTTTCTGATAAAGAAAGTGGCAGTGTAGAAAACTATTTGTGTGACTGATGGATGATAACATATGGAACAGACTATCAATAAATTCAGGCTACATGTTGGAAATGTCAACTTGTGGAAACCATACTGCAATACGATGCAGGACTTAGAAATATTTAAATACCCTGCTCCCCTAATGCACTCAATCATTTTTTCCATAGCTGTACAACAGTTTAATGGCAGTTTAACTAGTAACAGAAATTAATGTTTCAATACTGGTCCACTCAAAATTAGTAATTTATGTAGAAGTTTAAAAGGTGGAATCAAGTCTGAAAACTCAATGCCATAGCTGGGATTTGAACCACAGATCTTCCCCTTATTGAGCAGCTGCTTTAACCACTAAGCTACCATGGCCAACTTGCCAGTATGACACTAATTCCCCAGACAATTCGTACTTTCCCAGTAGACCACAAAGAGAATCTCAGATCAGAGATAAATACCCCAAGGACGACTTACAAATTGTAAGTAATTAATCTCCATAAATACCTGCCTGTGGTAATGATTCATTAGTACCCTATCAGGGTAATTGTTTATTTCTCCTAATTATTGGCACAGCAACTGCGACTTATTGGTTACCTATTGTTATCGATTTCAACATATCAATTATAAGGAGTTATGATTGGCCTTGGGCATATTTCCTTTCAATTTGAATAACCTCGGGACATAAGTCGAGAAATATAATTTTGATAAAGAGATTTACAGATACCGATGTAAATCCTTTCTCTAATTCATTTTGACATACAATTCCTGTCACAACTGTTTCACTTACTTTTAATGTATTCCATAGAAATAAAATTTACATCTAAAGAATTTAAACACAGATTGCTGTAAGTATTTGCATTAGAAACAGGTGGTAAACATTATTAACCAACTAACCCAACGGTGCAACAGCTCTTTTCATACTAAAGTCTCTCACCTGGCCACTGCATGCTCCACCTCTGCCCACTACAGTATTATGAGTAGGGTGTACTATTGGAGGGTGGGATGGGGTAAACATTATATTCTGTTTCAATCTAGGTTAAGTCCTGCTAAGTTTATGACATTAAAAAGTACCTATATAACTTTATACTTTAAATACTCTTCTTTGTCATTGATAATTCTCTATGGATTACTTTGTGAGGCCTTATGTATTCTTCAATCAGTCAAAAACAGTTTGTTAATATTACTGTAGTGCATGAAATATCTAGGCAGTTTTAAATGCCCACACATCACAATTCAATTGCACTTTTCACCAATTTTCTTAAACTTTTAATAAGGTGTCTGACTTGTTACATCACCATTGCCATAGTACAGTTGGTAGTACACTTGCCTCTGGCACAGAGGACCTGGGTTCGATCCTCTGTACCAGGGGTATACATGGGGATTTTTCCTCTGCTGGGAGGTCTGGCATGGGGTGCACTCAGCCTTGTTAGGTCCCAGGGGAACCAATTGAGGAGCTGCTTGATGGAGAAGTAGCAGTCCCAGGTTGCGAAGGTCGCATAACTGGCAAGGAGGGCTCAGGGCGCTGACCACGTCCCACCCTCCAGTACTGCACCCCACTAATTATGGCTGTCGTGGGCAGAGGTGGGAGACACAGCGGCCGGGCGGTAAGTCTTGGCCCTTCATGGGCTGTTGTGCTAGGAGGACTTAAGCTACATCTATCATAGATTTATATTATTAAATTAAGATATATTTTGCTAATTTTCTAAACATAATAAAAGTAAAATAATATTTGCTATATGGAGTCTTAGTAATGAAAAACAGTTATGCCAAATTCTGAAAACTAGTGAACTAGGCTAGTCTAGAAATTTTGAAAGCTTGTCAAAACAATCTAAAGATGTAGCTGAGCTAGATAACATGGGGAGCAAACACTTTTCAAAGTAACAGAATTTACTCAAAGAATTTTGATTTCCTGTAAACAAAACTCTTCAGAAATTAATTTCACTGCCATTAGATTGTGTCACTTACAAATGCTCTACTGCAACTGATGAGGCTGAGTGTTGGCAGGCTGAGGACAGCCCGAGGTGTGTCTTACATGTACCTAACCTTGTGAGGGCTTAAACACTGTAATGACAGGATGTGGGGTTTGCAGAATGGCAGGTGTAGTTGAGGTTGGTGTAGCAAGATTTGCTCCTCAGCGGCTGCAGGTCAGGGTGCAACTGTCCTTGTGCACTGCTGGTGTAATAACTATCAAAAGAGTAATGGGGATTGACTTTAAACTTTGTAATCCAAGCATCTCTCAGTATGATTGTATAGGAGCTCAGCTTTTGCTGCTGGTATGTACTGGATATGCTGCATGCCATGCAGGGAAGCTGGTGATACCTCAATTGGTATACTATAGGGTTATAATCCCCAAGAGAAGTAACCAGAGCACTCTGATGGAGTGGCAAAGAGTTATCAAATTTTGCTGCCCGGTGCCTATTTCATCCTTTACACATAGAAGAGGTTCATGCAGTAGTCTCATGGGGAAGCAACGGTGGTGCATAGATCCAAAGACCTCTATTCTGCACCCGTTGCAGTAGCAGACAGTCTGAGTCTGTGGCCGTGCCCCACATCTCACAGGCATACAAAAGGATGGAGATTACCAGTACCCAAAAAAAGGCATAACTTCAAGGAAACAGACATCCTGCATGTTAACATATCGTACAATGAGCCTCTTGCCGCATTGGCCCAATGCAACAGGTCCTATGTGTTCCCCAAAAGTTAGATCCTGATCTACCTTCACTCCTAGGTATTTGATGGCATTCAACCATTCTATCCTTCTGAGATAGGTGAATCTGGGGAAGTTTGTGGGAAAGTAGCACTTGGTAAAGAGAATGGTGTGACTTTTCTCCAAGTTGGTAGACAATCGCCAAAACCAGCACCATTCTTGGAGGAGGTGCAAGTGTGTCTGGATAGGGTTTAAGTTTCTGTGCAGGTTGTTGTCTGTCGAGTACAGTAGCACATTGTTGGCATGCTGTACCATGTTGACATGGGGCTCTGTTGGTAGATCAAACTCGTTCAACTTTTAATCTGAACCAGATTATAGTAGTCTTTAACCCTGTTCTTAATGTATACAGGAGTTTAGCTATGACCTTGTGTTTGACACAAGCAAACCAGAGATATTTTTTCCTCTTGCACTGACATTTTACACCCTGTTTCAAAAGCAACTTATACTTTCTTTGCCGGTACGATAAAAATGATGTGAAAGAGCATCACTAATACATTATATTACCACATCAAACAAAGCAATTGTGACCATACTTTCAATATCACTAATGAATTATTCTTATTGGAGACTCAAGAACAACACAATATAATATTGTGGCAACACTGACATTGCTTACAGTCCAACTGTCTTGTAGACAGTAATTTTGAACTGCTGCTGGTGTTACTCTGTTTATATCATACCAAGAAGCTACCCACTCCATGCCATGATGGTACATTCAAGGACATTCTCCTGAGTCAATGACAGTACAGGCAGTGAACACTGATGTTAAAGGGCAAAGGGTACAGACAGAGGGGACACCTTGTTCACTTCAACCTACACAGATCTATTGTGGCTATCAACCCCCAGGGGGCAAGGATGAAATGAGGGAACCACACAGCTAGACAGGCCACAGAGATGCGCGAAAGTCCCTAACAAGTGCTGAGATCTCTTCATCCTGGCACCAGACCCTGCTGAGCAGCCATCACACCGCAGTTCCGGTGTTGCACTGAGCCAACATCCCCCCTGAGAGAGGACAAGGCCTTCCAAATGCCACCTAGCACCAAGAATAGCAGTTACCATGCACAATCATCTGTGCCATCATAGTGTGCAATGCCAACACTACACGCCTGAAAGAAGAGAAGGAAATGGAATTAAGGGAAATGATGGAAAGAAAACTGTGGTATGAAATAATGCACCCCAGCATTTGCCTAAGTCACATGGGGAAACCACAGAAAAACCCATGTCAGAATGCACAGCCATGGGGATCGAACCCACAACCTCCCGAATGCTGGCCACAGACTTTACTGCCTGAGCCATCTCGCTTGGTTGGACACTGATGTTAAATGAAATTAAATAGTAAATGGGCAAGGAATTCTGGGAAGGAAGTGTTTCAGGCCTAAGGTTAGGGTACCTCCCTGGCATGCCTGCTATGAAGACTGAGGAAAACCTGCGATAAACCTCAATCAAGAAGGATGCTTCTGGCAGAATTTGAAACGTGACCATTCTATTCATAAGTCTGTGATTTAACAACTTTGGCCACCCCTTTCGGTATACTGTAGTTTGGTGTTTGTTCACATTACTTACATTACTTAACATAAGTTACATAACTTATTTTCATAAAAACTAGAAGTATTTCTTTTGAAATTAAATTAATGCACTTATGCTTTTAAGAAATTCATGCAAACCTGCTAAAATCCTGTGTAAATAAGTGTTTTGTATTTATGAAAGGCATATCTACAAGCAAATTCTTTAAAGAAGTCCATGAGAAAGCATAATACCAACGTATCTAGCTCATGCTTCTACTTACATCCAATCAATTAAGCAATACAAAAGCTTATATTGCAAGCAGTAAATATTTGTTGCATGAATTTCCACTTTTACTTATTTTATTATTTATATTATCTACTCAAATCAAGCATCTTGACTACATTACCAAGAGTTCACTTTCCAAGCTACAAAAAAAGTAAAGATAATTATAATTCTTCACTTTTAATACAATTCAGTAAAAATCAGCTATTTTCAGCATCAAAAAGAATGCAGCTACCATACAAAAGGCATATATTTTTAAACTGATAACGTAAAATTAATATAAAATTTGCTCACAAGCATTTACTCACACAAAACAGAAGACTGTAGCCAGCAAAATAATGCAAAATTGTAAGCAAGGTCACAAGAGTTATAATATGAATTTCATTGCATACTGTTACCATCACACAATGCTCACATAATCAAGAATTTAAACATTTCATTGCATAATCATTAAGTTAATATTTCAATGTTCACTATAAAAAAATATTGAAAAATAAAGTGCCACCACCGCAACCTGCTAGGTTCATGGGAGAGAGTACAGAGTATGCAGTGTACTGTAATATATTCCTCATTGTCAGTGCCATCAGTTTGCTGACTGCCATGGCAGTGTCTAGCCCATCAATGAATCTGATTGGTTCAAGTACCTAAATGTAGGAATTAGCAGACATGACTAACTGATAAGTGAATGAAGAGGCAAGGGATGTGAACCATTTGGTTAGCGCATGCTACAACAACAACCATCGTATTCTTCAGTTGTGTTCAGTTTTATTTTATTTATTTAATTTTTTTTTTACTTTCTCTACTACATATAGTAAGTAGAGGAAGTATTGTATCTGACCCAAAATTTCAATGTTGAGATTTCACCAGAAATATACCGGCTGGAATGGAAGTCATTACATTAATTTAAACCAGTGGTAGATTTCAGTATTTGTATCTTACGTTTTTGTCTCTGAACATTTCCTACGGAGATATATTAGTTTTGTCAAAAACAACCTGGCAACACTACAGAATGTGCGGGTGGTCACTTTCCCTAGCTCAGTACATAAACAAACAGCAAAATGGTGCATCTTGAAAACAAACTCATACCCTGCTTTGTCCTTCTGTGTTTACTGTGGAGTGTGGAGGCCAATCACAAGCGTTAACTTCCAACGAACGCAAAAGTGCCCAACCTATTTACATTCACAAACCAGGTCAGTTCTCTCACCAACCTCAACCCAACGTTGTCGACTTGCCTAATGTTTGAGAGAGCATCCCGGAGTATTATTTCACGTCTTTTAAGCGATCAATTATTTTGAAACCCTGTGTGATGTCCCATAATTACTACCGAAGCTCTGTCAGAAATAAGTTACTCAACACATCTTAAAGTAACAAACTGTTATCTTTGTACATTCTTGTGGAATTATGCACCCTATTGGGATAAAAAGCTACCTATTTTTTCGAAATCGGCTGATCAAAGAACAAAATACCATTTAACTTTTTTGTTTGTGATGCTTCTATGAAGCACATATTAGAAGGAATGTAATGACTTCCCTTCCATCCTGTAAGTTTTGAGACCACCTGAATAAAAAAAAAAGCATTTTTAGAAACAGGTCT
Source organism: Tenodera sinensis (assembly GCA_030765045.1). Taxonomy (NCBI): domain Eukaryota; kingdom Metazoa; phylum Arthropoda; class Insecta; order Mantodea; family Mantidae; genus Tenodera; species Tenodera sinensis. The sequence goes on along the minus strand of CM060968.1, from coordinate 13,133,181 downwards.
GTGTGTGTCTGTGCATGAACAGCATAACTCAAAAACGACAAGCCAGTTAAAAACTGAGGTTGATATTTAAGTTCAATATCTTTCAAGGATGCAACACAAAGATTTTGAAGAAAATTCCTCTAATCTGAACTACCCTTCATATGGAAAATTTTTCGAAAATTTTTATTTTCTCAAAAATGGCTCTTAAGAATTTTGGTTAAAATGCCTTATGTTTAAGATATTTTTATGGCAAATGAAATGTTTATTTTGAATTTCCTGACTATAGCCTATGTAGTCCTGTTTACTCTTGATGACTTTTACATAACTGGTAAAGCATATGAGATAGACCAAATCTTACTATACAAAAATGTAGATCTTGTTAAAACACAGCTTATGTCCAAATGAATATTTTTTGTGTAGTACACCATTTTAGAGATATTCCTTGTTATTTGTGCGAGTTTTGCAATACTTAAATTTTTCTCAAATGGATGGTCATTATTCATTTTTTAATCTTTTGGCCATGCAAACAGAACAGACTTTCAAAGCTTAGGTATAGCAACCAGCTTTAAAATATTTGACTATCGCTCAAAGCCTACTATATTCCCATATTCCCCTTGTACCTAAAAGGTAATAAGCAATAAGATAATTTGTACAAATGCTTATGTCGAATTAACATAAAGAAGATAGAGGAACAAGAGTTTGTAAGAATAGTTAGTACAAGAGCAGAAAAAGTCATGTGAGTGCAACACATCAGATTTTTTAAATTATTTCCTTTATTTACTGAAGTAGCTGTTTGTACTTTGGGATCAGCGCTCACTTTTGTTTCCTCTCCTTCCCCTGTCCTTTCTTTCCAACTATGAACAGCGTAACATGCTTCAATTCACTCAAACTTGCTCTTAGTGTAAAAAAAAAGCAACAATTGTGCAAACAAATATGGTATTTTTTCCCTTCTTTAAGATTATTCAGGTTTGATTCATATTAGAAATATTATTGCATGAAATATTTGCTGTGCCTTATCTTTGGTTGTGTAATGTATGTCTTTCAATGAAAGGACATGAATGCTAGTGTATATTTTGTGAAAAAAATGGAGGACAATTTAAATTTAAAACTCTTGTAAGGATATTCTGAATTATACTTTGTTCAGAGTCTTTTGAGGCAGTAAGAGGGCAGGTAGGCAGCTGGTTGCTTGTGCTGTAGGTCACTTACGCGTGCAGGCACACTGCATTAGCAAAATGCACTGTTGCAACATTTGCATCCCCTTCATGCTTCTGTTGCATTGTTTACATGTTTATGCTTTATTTATTTGTTTATATGTGCACTTAATTGGCATTGATTCAACAACTTATTCTCACCCTGGGAGAATTATTTAAGATCAAAAAAACTTAAAGAGTGTATGATCATATTTACTTGGACTACATTATTTTTATTCCTTTATTAATTATATAAATGTATATCAACACAGGTGGTACTACATACACCCCCACAAAAAGAACAAAAGAAGGAAATGCAAGCAGAAAAATGAAACATTATTTACATGGGCATTTACTCAATCTTAGTACCTATAATTTCTTTTTGTTCTTCTTCCTCATCCTCTGAGGATGACAAAGAGGCCATGAATCTTAAACATTCACGAACGGTTTTGTTTTCATCGTATTTCATCTTTGTTGGAGTTGTATAGTTCTGAATATCTAGTTTAATGGTTCTTACTACTGAACTTATGGGAACTCAGTTGCAGCCGCAATATGTGCACTTGCCGTCCCCTTCTTTAAAGTAATTGCACACATTTTGAATAATGTGTGCTGTCTGCTTATGTACTGGTTTTCCATGTCCTATAGGCAAGGAATTTGCTTTATAAGTAGCAGGTGCACTACCTGTTTCCCACGGCCGACACATATCTATACAGGTTTAATAGCTTTCTACAATCTCTGTTGGGCAGCACTACTCGTGTCTGAAAGACTGCAGAAACCTTGCAACTCTGCCTGGGTTGTTTTGGTTTCTATACATGTGCCGGACATACAATGTCCATATCTCCCCCTTCCACTGTTTCAAAAGACTCTGAACAAAGTGTAAAGAATGCAATCTTGACATGTTCAATGTTTGCAGGCCTTATGCAATTTAATCCAATTTATGATAACTGCAAACTAGAAATTTTTCTTCCACAAATTTACTCTCCGTAACCATTTAAAACCTAAGCTGAAGTTTGTTCAATCATACAAAATAACAAACTATAAGTTAGCTTGAAAGCTTTCTCAAAGTACTACCAATATCTTTTATGCCAAGTGCAAATTATAAGTATATAAATTGCAACTTAAAAAGGAAAAGCTTGGATTATTAAAATAAGATTAATCGAAGCAATTTAGTATTGTAAAGCTTAGGCTAAGGTTAGTTTAGTTTCATACAACATGCTCTTGCTGTAGTGATGGATTAAGAATAGATTTTAATATGAAATATTCATATGCATATTATTTTACAAGTTTCTCCTCCACTTTTATTTTAGTTGATATTTTAACTCCATTTATTTATTACACTAAAGTATTAAAATAGTTCCACAAATTATGAGGGTACGGTTTTTTTGGTGTATATTTAGGATGGAAGGAATATTAGGGCCTCAAAACAAAAACATTATTCAAAGTGAACATTGTTTATAGATAAAGATCTATGATAAGGTTTCTCTTTTCAATTCACTGTTTAGATAAGAGAGGGGAGAGCATATGACATTTGCAATATAATTTTGATCTACAATTGTTTGTTAATAATAAATTGAAATATTATTAATTGAATTGAAATTGAAATTAAATTGAAATATTATTCTTATTATTTAATATATACAGCTTTTTTCATCTAATCGATGAGATTTATGAACAATGGAAAATGTAATATTTTGAAGTCTTCTCTTTTGGAAAAAAAAAAAAAAAAAAAAAATGCAGATTTTTGACATTCACATACACAAATTTAATTCTTAATTATTCTAGCTTCCCTTTCTACACTAAAACTTTCCGGAACATATTTCAGAGACTTTGTCACCTTCATCAGTCTAGACTTATTACTACAGTTCCTGTGATTTGTAGATGGCCTTTTCTGGCTCAACATGCTATAAATGGAAATCCTTCATAAGGAATTCTTGTATAAATATATTCTGCGCAACTTGGAAATGACTCTGACGATTTCAATCAAATTTTGTATTCAGACAGGGTTTTGCTTATTAAGTTTATCCATAAAGGTGTCATTCCTGAAAAAACGTGACTTTATGTGTGACAGTCTAAACCTTATTTTGGCCATAATTTCTCTCTTAATGGATCAATTTCAACAAACTAGCCAGGATATTAAAGGTCTCGTCATGGAAACAGCTCGAACAATTAGGATGAAAATTCACATTTAATTAACATTTTGCTTTTCAAGTTTGTCTAAATAAGTATCTTCTCCCAAACAAAAAAGGAAAAGAAAAGAAAAGTCGAGCAAAGACCGGTCGACCAGGTACTTTAATAAATTATGAGAGTTAGAATCAGAACTGAAAAAATCAATGCCATTTGAACCACTGATCTTCTGCTCCACATGCACGTACTGTAACCATACAGCTATCATGGCAACATTAAATCTCCTGACTCATATATTACTGGTAGATCATAAGGGAATTAAATCTGAGATTATGAACCCTAAGGGCGACTTATAATCGTAAGTTCTTTAACTCCCTGGATTTTTAATTAACTTAAATTGGTAACCATTTATAAGGTCAATCAGTTAATGAATAGTTGGTTATTCTGATACACACAAACTGTAGGGCAGGAGTCAGCAAATTGGTCATCGTGACTGCATGAACTGTGACATCAGGAAGCGCAACCCGGCATACACATGATACACAGTTCGAAGAAGGGAGTTTGAGAGCAGCAATGGCAGTATAAAGCCATTTCTCTAACATGCACTTTTTTTTCATTAATGTATTCTTTACTTCATCAGGAATGTTACGGTTTCACATGTGTCTAATGTTAATTCGTACTGTATAAACTTAGGCTTTCATGGCCAGTCTCCTGACTATTAGGAATATTTCTTTCTTTCGGGCTTGTAGGCCATGGTCTAGAAGGCATTGTAAATGCCAACGTTTCACCAAGTACTGCGCTTGGCATCTTTAGGGTAAGATGATCCGTTGTCTGTGCTGGTCAGAGTTTGAATGTGGAAACAGAGAGAGAGGGATGTGGAAGCATAATAAAAATCCTGTCTACACCTGGCCCACCAACCAATATGAGCCAATTACCACCTTAGTGCAACAATGCCCCACCCACCCCCGTTATATAAGAGTGCCAATGGTCGTTAACGGTATACAACAGAGCATGTAGTTTTCATCTATCAATCACAATCTGCTTTTAGATTTTACATTCTTCAGTTTAGAACAAAACTGCTCACACACTTCAGTTTTTCTCTGAATGGATGATGTTATTCTGATCTCTGTAAAAGTTTGCTTATAATATTGGTAATGCATAGGTATACTTTCTTCATAGTTTTATGTGAATGTCAATATACCTATGTAGTTATAAGTATCAGATTTTTTTACCCACAAATACTTTGTCCAGTTAAGACATATAGGTTAGAAAACGGCAAGATCCCTTCTTAATCCATCTTGTGTGTTGTTAGTGTGGTTAATGAAGCTAAATAAAGCAGGTGACAGCCATAACCTCTTACCTGTGCTAATTCCAGGTGCCACTACCAGGTTCAAGTTATTGGGAAGGAAAATGTGAGAAACCAGGTGTCAGAATTAATGACTTGCATAAAACAAACAGAAAAATAACTAACACAATTAAATCAACAGAGAGAAAAACATTAACACAAAGTAAACAATATAACCACAAATGGAAGTGCAAAAGTAGAATTAAAGCTACTATTCTAATATTTTGAAACAAAGGATCTGCAGCTAGGAATGCTTTTTCATTTTTATATAGCACATTGTTAGTAGATTAATTAAACTTTAATGCAATATTAATTAAAAGCTGATTGTTTAAAAGTGAAGAAACTCTAGTGCTATATCAGGCTTCTATTGTTTTAGTAGAATAATCTTCTGGCAGAGCTTGGTCATACTTTTCTACATGAGAGAATGCAGTGATACCACTATACAGTTCTGCCAACATGACAAAGGCTAGAGTCCTTCCAAACAGACTGAGTGTTTCTGGTGTTCCTGGCAATAAAATCACGGTGTTAAAAGACAAAGCTTTTTGATAATTTAAGAGGAGGAATCAGGACTGAAAAAGTCAATGCCATAGCTGGGATTAGAACCACAGATCTTCCGCTTATCAAGAGACTTCTTTAACTACTAAGCTACCATGACCAACTTGCCAGTACAATATTAAATTCCCCAGCAGATTCATACTTTTCCCAGTAGACCACAAGGGAATCTCACATCAGAGATAAATACCCCAAGGGCGACTTACAATTTGTAAGTACTTTATGTCCCGGGTTTAAGTAACCTCTAGATGGTAATTATTATTTATTTATGCCAACAAACTTATTGCTGGTGTTTTTAAACACACAAGCCATGTGTGGGCAATGTTTAAGAGGCGGAATCAGGACTGAAAAATTCAAATCCCAGCTATGGCATTGAATTTTTCAGTCTTGATTTCACCTCTTAGACATTGCCCACACACAGCTTGTGTGTTTAAAACACCAGCAATAAGCTTGTTGGCATAAATAATTACTTTTTAATAATCTCTACAAAAACATATTTAAGTTTTGCTTTGTATAAAATCTTATTTGTTGAAAAATTTATGGTCTAGAGATGCCTCTACATCATACTGAGATTGATACAATGAAATTGCAATAAAGCTGAGGCTATCCGAGGCCAGATTAACCAAGTTCTGGGTTAACCGAGGTCCCATTTTATAAAGTGTGCCATGCAAAGGAATTAAACATCATGGAAAATAAAGAAGCTTTACCCACAGAGCACAATGTCCTAGCCTGGCAGAGCTAGCTCAAAGATTGGCACATGAAATAACCATTGAAAATGATGTAGTTGATTAGATGAACACAGATGAACAATTGGAAGTGACTGATGAGATGATAGGAGAGGCAGTGAATGCAGAGATTAAAGAAAGTGAAAGTGAGAATGAACACACTCAAATGAAGAATGAGAAAATCAGTCACAGTGAAGGATCCAAAGCGATAGAAAAGAGCATCGAGTACCTAGAAGCACAGTCAAAAATGACTTCAACAGACCTACTGCTTCAACGATTGTGCAGCAAAGAAGCGACTGAATTCCATTAAACAGAAAACACTTATGGACTTCCTGAAGAAATAACTTTTTCTAACTGGAACATGTATATACTGTATGTATGAACCGTTGGCCTTTTCTTTCATTTTATGCTTTTATTTGTATGTGCATAACTTTTTCATTTGATTATACAGTAGATACCTTTTCTTCACATCTTTGATGTCCTCAACCATTTTACCAGTTTCCCATATGTTTCCATCTTGATTTTTGACAGAGTCTGCATTTTCTGAGTTTTCGATTATCCAAGGTGCTGTCAGTTGACTTTAACTTGGATAATCAAGGTTTTACTGTATTTATTAAATGAAAGAATTCAACTTTCTGTGAATCACTTTAAAGAACGCATTGGGGAGTAGTCTTTCAAACTGCATGGTGTTTGCAAATATTTAAAATATTTTTATCCACAAATTTCTGCAGGTCTTTTATTTTTAAAAATTTAAACAGTTGAGTTTTGAATACCATTTTGCTTAGTTTTCTGAATTTTAGTATGCTCTATTTTGTAATCATTTTACAAAAACAATGTGCAGAAAATTGTAAAGTAGAAAGATAGCAGCACACTAAGTATTTTGAGGTTAGGAGTGTGTGGCTGCATTTGCAGTATAACAGAAGTGTTGCATAAACATACCTAATTGAAATGTGACTATGAAACATGAAAATGGAAAGTAACTCGCATGACAAGCGTGTATGTACTGTCTCGGTGTTGGCACACAATGATAAACCAGCATGTAATTTACTGAACAATGTGTTATTACTGTACCATTCAATAGACTTTGTATCAGACACACCTAGTGACAGTGACAGTGACTAGTAAAGTACTGTACATTCGTACATTTTTACCACAAATAGGTTTCACAATCAGTTTCTAACATGACAGATTTAAGCACACTTAAAAACCATCATTACAGCCGGTTTTGAACTTGCAACCTTCAGATGAGTAGGCCAGCGCCTAACCAACTGAGCCACACAGAACAATCGATTTCTGTGATGATAGTCATTTACATTGTGATACAGCTATGTGCTAAGCTTATCAAGTGGATGGCACTGACAGACTAGCCTGTTGAAGAGATAGAGACTGTGGAGTACTTTTCCTCCCGATGTAAATTCCAGGAGCACTATCAAGAGGTAATATGTTTTTTCTAGAAGTTTCTTACCTTGCCTCCGGCAAACTCTCTTGAAGGTGAGTGAGTGTGAGAGTGTGACAGTGTGAGTGAGTGCATCTCTGATGTGACAAAGAGCTGGTAACTCATGCCTTCTACAAGTGAGTTCGTGACAATAGTTGTAACAGAGTGAATGTTGCTAATTGGAGTGATTAGAGAGGTCCTGTGTTGGATGTCCCAAGGAGTGAATTAGAACGAAAGAAGAAGATGCTTCGGGCACATTTCATTGTGCCACTATGTTGCAAGGAAAAGCTAAAACTGAACCAACATATGCCTACTGTGTGTCCTTTATAATAGAGTTCTGTAGGCCCATTTGATACCAACAGATCTGTGCTTGCCAGAGCACCAAAGAGAATCTGTGGCATTGTCACACAAAATAATTCTTATATAAGTGTGATACATTAATCAAATGTTCAACGGAATTTCTGAGATCAAAAAATCAGTTGCTATCTTGTGGAATGTTGATTAAAAACAATGTTCTGACTGTAATATAAGAACACATTTTTGTGATACTACAGTTTAAATGCTTGTGCATTAGGAAAAGAAATTGAGAATTACATTTTAGATATAGCGACAGGCGAAAAGAAAGTATAAATAAATGCTGTTATGAGATGAAATATAGGAGAGGAGGAAATACTTCTGGCTATATTGCTCCTGAAAGTTTGTACAAGAAACATCTATTGGTAAACAGAAACTATTTTCAGTCCAAAGATGTAAAACTCTACAGTCATAGTGAAATTAATTAAAATTATTTTGAGTCATTAAAATATGTAAGAAAAAAAGAACATGTATCTATCTATTGCATTCATATGATGATTATTCAATTCAGAGTAAACAAGTCGCTTTTAACTCCAAATTATTAATTATATTTATTATTAATTTATTGCTTACTGGCAATTGAAAAATGAGCAACTATCCTCAATGAGAAATGCAAGCAGGAGAGCTGCAGAAGTGAGACACTGCTGTCTTTAATTAGAGTCATAAGGAAGGAACAAGTAGTGAACTTTGCAGATGCTATGAGATGAGAAACAATTGCACAAAGACTAGAGATCAGCATATTTGTGATTATAGACAGCTTCCAGGCTAAAGTTAAGTTTCTTTTACCTAACATATTTTTACCTGCTTGGCAAAGTTGCAAAGAGATTTCACTGCATATCTAACTAAGCTAAGTATGCTTTTATTATGTACAAGTAGTTCCAGTGATTTTAAGTGCCATGCATCAAGATAAATGCATTAAACAACTAAAGTAGATACTTCGAAATTAACATTTATACAATTTACTAGACTCAGGAGTTAGATCTGAAGAATGCTCTTGCCAGAAGGTTAGTAATTAATCATGATGCAAGAAAAGTGAATGGATTTATACACAAAAATATTATACTCACTAGCTCTGTTGGCCATCCAACCTCCTGCTGGTGGTGTAGGGAAAGGCATAGGACTTGCTGGTCCTGGTGATGGTGGCGGAGCACCTCCTATACCAGATAAGGGTGGTGGAGGGGGTATGCCCATACCGGGCATTGGAGGTGGAGGGGGCATCCCGGGCATTGGGGGTGGAGGGGGCATCCCGGGCATTGGGGGTGGAGGGGGCATCCCGGGCATTGGGGGTGGTGGGGGCATCCCAGGCATTGGAGGTGGCGGAGGACCGGTCATGCCTGGCATTGGAGGAGGTGGAGGGCCTGCTGCTCCTGGTAAAGGAGGCGGAGGTGGAGGTGGAGGACCTGTTACCCCTGGCATTGGAGGTGGTGGGGGACCTGGCATAGGTGGGGGAGGGGGTGGAGGTGCAGTAATCTTTGGGGCAACCTCTTCAATAACTGGAAGCCTCTCTTTTGATGGGGTAGTTTGTAATGGAGGTGGACTAGTTGCATGTGCTGGAGGAGATGCAGCATGGACAACAACAGGAGGCACCTCCAGATCTGAAGTATCGTTAGCTTTATCACATGTCAAAGGCCGTTCTACTGAAGTTGATCTGGATACACCAGGTACTGTCTCTGGCTTCGTTGTGCTTGCAACCTCGCCATTCACCTCCTTCTCTAGCTCACCATTTGTGAGAGGCTTTTCTTCAACTGATGGTGACCCAAAGTCTGCTTTTGCTTTGTCTGTCAGTTTCTGCAACAAGAAACAAGCATTTTCTGACCATGAGTGATTTAAGTGAGGATTAAAAGCTCTATCTATCAATGTTAACTCTGCTTAATTCATGAGCCATTGTTTCAGAAACTATACTATCTGATCAAAAGTATCCAGGCACCCCTATTTAATACAGAATTGAACTCTAGATGTTGCCAGAGGTGCACCGTGTGTTGTCAGTGGATAAGTGGTAACAACAGAATGGGTAGGTCAAGAGAGTTCAGTGACTTCGAATGTGGACAAGTGACTGCTGTCACCCAAGTAACAAATCCATTAGTGACATTTCAGCTTTATAAGTTGCCCAAGTGGACTGTTGGGGATGTGACTGTGAAGGAACAACCACAGACACACCTCATTTAACGGTGGATAGGGATCTTTGAGCACTGTGGAGGGTGGTTGTAACAATCCAAGAAATTGGTAGAAGGAATAGCACATGAGTTCCATAGTGCTAACAGCATAATGACTATGTGTCGGGAGTTAACGGGACTGGGACACCATGGTGCAGCTGCTGCTCATAATTCAAACACTTCAGTAGTCAATGTTAATCCATGCTTGAGAGCATCGCCATTGGATGATGGAGGGCTAGAAACGGGTCATTTGGAGTGATGAATCACACTATACCCTATGGCAATCCAATGGAAGGGCTTGGGTTTGTCGAATGTCTGCCATCATATTTAGTGCCAACAATGAAGTATGGAGGAGGTGCTGTTATGGTATGGGAGTGTTTTTCGTGATTATGTGGCCCCCTTATTGCACTTAAGAAAAATCTAAAGGATATGAACACACCATTGTATAGTGTGTAGCATTATTTCTGTCTGCACTCCCCTGCATGAAAAGTAATGTTTATAAAGACTAACAAGTTATTTACAATTAATTATTCATCAAATTGAAAATTATCCACAGTTTTGGTTCTATCTGCTTGAAATTTAGGTCATTTAAAAGCCCTCAAGAAAATATGTATCTGTTTTTATTTTCACAGATATTTATGAATAAAATAACTTACGCAGGGAAATTTCCAAGATTCAACCGAAAATTATTAATAATAACATCTTTTGATCAGCGTCATGCTGGGTGTATGAGAGCTATTTCCAATGGTTAATTTGCTACCATTAAGGTTTAAAAAGTTTGACTCCACAGCCAATAAAAATTAAAATCTTCCCGAGGGACTCAATCAGGAGATTGTAAAATTTGTAGGGGGGGAGAAAATTACGTAGGCAGTAAAAAAAAGCTATATAAGCTGACTTTCTATGCGTCCACGCGGTCACGATACATCATCACAAAAATTGTAAGTCGGTGCCCTTTTGTCCATAATGTGGCAGTTTTTTATATGTGGGTTGGCAATAGGACTCTTTATCTCTGTGTTGTTGATGGGTTTGCAGGTAAAATATGATAAGGGCTTATATATGATGGAAGGGAAATCATTACATTCCTTCTAATAATATGTGCTTCATAAAAGCATTACAAACAAAAAGGTCTAATGGCATTTTGTTCTTTGATCAGCTGATTTTGAGAAAATAAATGTTTTTTTGTTACAAATTTGATGTGTAATTCTACAAGAATATAGAAAGATAACAGTTTGTTACTTATAAAATGCATAGTAACTTATTTCTGACATAGGACATCATACAGGGTTTCGAAATAATGAATTGCTTAAAAGAATTGAAAGAATACTCCGAGCAGCTCTTTCAGATGTGCAGTACTCGACAACGTTGTGTGTGTTAAGGTTGCTCAGGGATCTGAACCGGTTTCTGAATGTAAACAGATCGGTCGCTTGCAGGATGGTGTAATGTTTTGGGAGCTAACGATTGTGATTGGCCCACACTCGCACTGCAAACATGGAAGGACACGGCAGGGTATTTGTTTATGTTCTCAAGACGCACCGCTATGGTGTTTATGTACTGCGCTGGGGAAAGTGACACCCACACAGTCTGCAGTGTTGCCAGCTTGTTTTCGACAAAACTAAAATATCTCCGTAGGAAATGGTTAAAGACAAAAACCGTAACATAAAAAATGTGTTCCAAATACTGAGATCTATCACTGGTTTAAATTAATGTAACGACTTCCCTTCCACCCGATATATTACCAATCAACTTTATTGCAATGAACTAACAATATTACAACAATCGTTTCACTCTTCACAAATATTATCGTGATAAATTTCCGAAGCTATTCGGTTTAACGTTGTTTAATATCTTTCTTTGTAATTCTTGCGCACGTCAAACTCAAAGCGGCGTCTCTCAATTTCTTAAGCTTCCTCAGCTCTTCTCGTAATATTAATCAACTATGTGCAATCGCGCGTGGTATGCTTCTCGCAATATCTTTCGGTAATGCTATCCTCGACTACAGATTGTCCGTTATCGTTTAAATATACATACGTCTCTAATAGTCTACACGTTTTGATGGTAATGCCTAGGGTCTGGTATTTACACTTCCTAGTTACATGGCCAACAACAGTTGTTCCTCTTTTGTTATCAATCCTAAGTTGCAGGAGATATATGGAAAAGCATACAGGAAAATGGAAGAAGCAGTTTGTCACAATAGCTCAGTGGTTAGAGCGTCCGCCCGGTAAGCGGAAGGTCTGTGGTTCAAATCCCAGTTGTGGCATTGAATTTTTAAGTTCCAGTTCTACCTCTCAAACTTTGCCCACACACGGCTTGTGTGTTTAAAAACACCAACAGTAAGTTTGTTGGCATAAATAAATAATAATTATGATAAGTGGTTTCTCACCTGTATATCTGATAATGTTTTGTAGCGTTCAAGTTCCTGCGTTAGCTTGTTGACGGTCTCTTGAAGTGCCAGCATCCTCTCCTCTGCTTCATTAACCTTTTGTGCGTGTTCTCCCCGTACCTGGAAGAGCGCCACTTCCTGATCCCTTGTCAGTCGATTCAAATTATCTCGATGTTCTCGTTTTAATCCCATTACTACCTGCTGAAATTCTGCACATAAAAACAGTTTTAACAATAAGATAAGCTATTAGGAAACAAACAATATGGCGCTGTTACCCCTGGATTTGACATAGTAGCTACTGGATAGTTTTGTTCTTTTATAATATTCTAATTTGTGCTTGTAGTGTACCTTTATTGTTTCTGAAATTAACAGTAGGTATATAAATTGTTAAAACTGTGATTAATTAGCAAACAGGAGCTTGAACCAGGATCCCATGAGGTAAATGGTATAGCTTCTCAACTATATTAACAACAGGAATTAGCACTTCAGGCAGTGGATCTGCGAAATTTGGTGAAAAGTAATCAAATAACCAAAATTTCTTTTTTTTTTTGGGGGGGGGGGGGAGGGGCTTTATTATGTTTCTCTCTTATTGTGCTACTTTGATTAATTTTGATCACACTGAAAGCTCTAATTGCTGGTTAAATACTGATCTACAATGAGCTGTAATGCATATAATATTAAGTGCAACAGGGTATTAGTGGTATAAGTGCAGATATTGAGGATAATTGAGGATAGTGTAAGGAACAAATTAGAATCAACACATTTTTTATTTGCAAACTTATAATTTTACTTATTAAGAACAATATGTTTTCAGGTTGGTTAGTACCTGTAAATAGGCATGACACAGAAGGCATAATGCTAAGTGCACCAGTTCGTGATAACGAATGGTGTACCGGAACCAAGTCCCAGTGCTTTCTACCAGAGCTATTTTTTTTTTTCATAATTTACAAACTAGTCGAAAGGTCCAGCCTATCAGATGTCTCCCGTAAGTTCAGAGCATCTGCACCATATATGGTGGCATGCTATACCAATGATCTAGAACTAATTTTTGAGAATGTGATGTTTGCAGTGTTTCTTCAAAACCTTACAACTGCTAAGATTCCATCCCGGTAATGTGATTCTCCTCTAGGAATTGGGCTCCTCCTCTGTACTAACATATTAGACTTATCTGCATCACAGCATAAGTAGAAATTGATGACTTTCAACGCAAACACATTCTCAACATGAACTTTTGTGACTAAACCAGAATTGTTTTTGGAGATATAGGGAACGTGTTAGCGTTGAAGGTCATTAATTTCAGCGTCTGTTGTGATGCAGGTGTACCGTACTTATGCCTTTTCGAAAATGCTTAATGACTATTTTAACTATTTCATAATCTGAGGCTTGTAAACTGGAAAAACTACACAAGTATTACAAAGGGTCTAATATTTCATTGGGTGTTAGTACACATTAAAACAAACAAAAAAAAAAAAAAAAAAAAAAAAAAACAGTAACATTAATATCACTTCTAAAATTAATAATTTATAATTTAAAAAAGGAACACACACGTTTCTAAATTGAGAGATTGTAATTCTCATCAAAACAAGAGCTAAAATTAATTCTACTGTACTTTTTATGAAAAATATACTTAAAATCATGCAGTAAGAACAGAATACTGTAGGGTAATTTTCTTAAGCTCCACAGTACTTCAAAGCATACAAAGTGACTTGATATTTAAAACAACACATTAGGAAATAAATACACATGCAATTCAAGACAAAGTTGTATGTTAAAATGTGTGCAATTCATGAACATAAAGTTGTAAATAGCAGTAACAAAACACTGTGCTATTTGCATTCATGGCATGCACAAACACACTTTATAAAGATTTACTTGCGTTTTTCTCCTTGTCTTGTTTACCTGTGTCCAGTTTAAAGCAATGTGACACCGGCCGGCAGCCGCCGCTCAAAGGCAACCTCGGTGTTAGTTACCTCACACTACTATTTGTAAACACGCGGCCGACGGCAATGGAGCGGTCAAAACAAAGGCTCGATTGCATGCAGTTCTGAAAGCTGTTCATGTGCTTGTTTACTAGAAGTTTCAAGAAAAATTTTATTTCTAGAAAAATTACCGCTACGCAATTCTCGACTACACAAGCGAATCAGCCGACCAGAGCTGAAGTCAGTGTTGAGAGAAGGCAGTTTTTAATGAGTGTACCGTTCGAGCCAGTTGTTTGTGAGACCGAGTAATAGCACAATCGAGTATTAATGAAGTGTGTCTCAAGGATACGATAGGACAGAACAGCTTTGAGTTGCAGGGTCACCAGGAATTATAAATTGTGTTTCGTGATTCAGTTTTACAAGAGAAATAAAGTGACGGAAAAAGTAACTGGGCTTGTCAATTGCCACAGTAACCATTATGTAGTCTGTGGCCCGCATTCGGGAGGTCGTGGGTTCAATCTTCGTGACCGACCTTTGTGGCCCAAGTTTTTCGGAGGTTTCCCCAGGTCACCAGGAGAATGCTGGGAAGGATTTCCATATCCTCCGAATTTTCTGTCCCTCTATTTCGTAATATTAATCGTTTCATTTCACCCTCACCCCCTTAGGTTTCTTTTAGGCGAGCGTCGCGGCAGCAGCACGGCAGGTGAAACAAATGTAGTCTGGAAATTTCGTTCCCCGGATTGGAAGGCGAGTCTACTGGTTTCAGGGCGCTCCATGGGCCGGTACAAGCCCAAGAGGGGAGGGGAACCGGTTTCCTAGTCCCCCCCCCCTTGAAAGTACGAATACGTAGGGGTGGGAGAGGAACCGGACTGAGCCAGCCTCCGCCGGGATGATTGTAACTGAAAATGTTGGGACCCTGCCCTCTACTCTGTCGTGGCAACGTTCAGGCCGTCTTTCGGATCCATTCGCCTCATCCATCCTCCCGAGTAGTGTCATGTACATCACCCTTCGGTCGAGGTGCTAAGTCCCCACCGCAAGATGTCAGTCATAGACAGTCATAACAATGTAAGGTTAGGTTATTTTCTGACCATTTCTAATCACAGCAGTAAGGCGACATTGCAGCCTTCTTCTCAGAATATTAATTTGTCTGGCATTACACTAAAACTTAACGTTTTTCTTTTGAAGGGGACTGTTTATTTTACTAATTTTTGTGTCGTAAAGTATCAGTCTAAGTATTTACATTACATGCTTCGTAAAAAACAGAGGTGCTTGAGACACAGTTAACAAAATTCATGCATCAAGGTGAAACACTAAAGTGCAAACAACAAAAAAGAAACACAGGTGTCAGTGAGAAGATCACCTGGTCCTTCCTCTGATTCTGGTGGTGCTGGAGATTTGCTTGTGGGAGTCTTGAGGGAGGTCTGTCCTGGAGAAACAGCTCCAGAATCTCTCCTACTACCATTATCTGCTCACAACCATTCCACAAACCAACAGAAATAACATTTCAACTTGTTGCTTCATAAAACAGACTAATGGAGAAACAACAGAAGTGGTATTTACAATGCAATGAACAACAAACATGGATTTAAATAACTGGAAAAATGGTAATGGAAAGAACAATATAAAATAGGTGCAAGAAGGAAAAGGATGAAACGTAAAATAAAGAGGTAGAGGTGAAAGGCACAAAGAAGAAAGCAGTTAAAAATGCTGGTGTGTTACGTTAACATGTCTTTCTCTACCCTCTTATCGTTTAATCTACTTCAGTTTAATCCAGGTAAACGTTTGCAAAAATAGCTACATTACAATATCGTTATATATACAAAAGGGAATAGCGATAGTCAGATGTTTAACAACTAGACGCCATTTGCTGGTTCTCCATGCAATAGTAATTAACAACTGAACATCGGCAGGACTGTTGATGTACTCGTATGGTGCAATTCGAGCCATTAATAGCGGGGGTTTCGGAAATGGCTTATGGAAAAACGTTATTCGAAACAAGTTGTGTGTTTTGAAGTTATACACTTTTGTGTAGTGCATTTTATCTATTACTTAACGTATAACAGTTTTAAGAAAATTGTGCAACATTCATTGAGTGAGGATGGCGTAACAGGCTGTGGTCAGAAAATTCAAGATATCCATCTTATTTGGTGTGTGTGTGTGTGTGTGTGTGTGTGTGTGTGTGTGTGTGTGTGTGTGTGTGTGTGTGTGTGTGTCATATATTAATATACCATATTTTAATCAAAAGCATTACAACCACATTTTAGAAAATAAAAAATGTCTAAAATTTCATTGATTCAGAGACTCTCAAAACTTGTATTTCCGGTGAAATCTCGACGTCGAATTTTCAGGTGAAATATAGTTCGTACTACTAGGTAAACAATAAAGTGAAAAGGAACAAAAGACTGAAATCGGAATGAAAGTGTTGGTGAAAAAGTACGATAAAACATTAAAGTGGGCCTGTGAGAGGGGATGGAGGGAAGGGAGGGAGGGAGGAGAGGGAGTGAGGTGATGGTGGAGGGAGGAGAGGGTGGGAGGTCATGGAGGTAGGGAAGAGAGGGAAGTTTGGGGAGGAGAAGAGGGAGAGAGGATCAGAGAGGGAGAGGGAGGAAGGGGAAGAAGGTGGGAGGCAGGAAGGGGGAGGCAGAAGGGGGATAGGGAAGAGTGAAGGAGAAATAGAGGAAGAATCAGTGGGAGGAGAGAGGGGAAGGAAGTGAGAGGGAGAGAATGGGGTAGAGGGTGCAGAGAGTGATGGAGATAGAGAGAGGAAGAGGGAGGGCGAGAGAAAGGGTTGGAGAAAGAGCGAAAGGTAGTGGGAGGGAGAGAGAAAAGTGAGAGGGAATAAGTGAGAGAGGGAGGAAAGGATAAAGGGGGAATGGGAGGAAGGGAGAGAGGGAGGAAAGGAGAAAGGAGGGTAGGGGGAGGAAGGGCGAGAGGGAGGAAGGGAGAGAGGGAGGAAAGGATAAAGGGGGAAGGGGAGGAAGGGAGAGAGGGAGGAAAGGAGAAAGGAGGGTAGGGGGAGGAAGGGAGAGAGATAGAAAGGGAGGGGGAGAAGAGAGAAGAGAACGAGTGAGGGAGTGAGAACACCATCCTACTCACTCACCTGCCTCCGTATAACGCGCCCCAGGCCTTGACGTGGCGATGTTGGCTGTCTCGGCTGCCACGGAGAATCCTAGAGGACTTGAAGGTGGCCACGCCACGGCCGTGAGACGTCCTGGGGTTGGTGGAGCTGCAGCTGGAGCCTCGGCATGTGACCAATAGTACATCAGGTCCGGCTGCAACGCAATACATGCCCTTCCTTTACTTAAACCAATTAATGTAAGAAAATGTGTTCATATTGGATTACATATTGGAAACAATTGTGTACATTTCCTAATATTACTTTGATATTTTAATATCTGCAAATTATATTTGTTTTACAACTGATTAACTTTAACCTTCTGTCGCATAGCGTTGCCTTGAGTAAACAAAGTGTTTAGTCATGCTGTTTGGATATTTTAATAACGGGTCATTGAGGAGTGTCTTCGCATCTCATAACAGAACCAGACAAGCACTGATGTTTCTGTACTGGCCATGTTATTGTCATCGAGGTCGCTACACCCCAGTTCAGCGGTGCTTATCTAGGCAACACGGCTCTCACATGGGCTTGTTCTTCACACTGCTTGAAACTGTCTTCCTCTGATCCACGTGCTGATAAAGCATCAACAACTCCTGTTGAAGTGGGATGTTCTCTCCACAGGTGTTATTTACCAGCACACAAATTGTATGCTAATGCAGTGTGAATAGGTGGAAGAGAAGGTCGTCTTCAGCACGCTCATCGATTACCAAAACTCCATGTTTCGATACGATGCAAGTAATGCCATCCAAGTATTTTGGTTTATTGCGCGTTGCACAAACACATTCACTGCCTGTCTCATTCGTTAACCCTTTAATGCATAAGTATTGCTATTTGTCAAAATAGATGTTTAATGAAAGTTTTAGAATATTTTAACAGCGTTGTTTTTCATATTACATGCACATTTAAAAATAGTTATTTGTAACTATTTTATTTTTTATATACATTAATTAATTTTTCACTATTATTGCAATGTTTATTTTTAAAAACAAAAAGAAAGCAAAATACATGCAACTACAATCAAATGTTGTCATTACTCCAGTTATTTTACGTGGGACCACCCCGTTCTTTACCGCAGTTGAAGAGTTACTGTGAGAAAATTTATGATGTTGGGCTTTGATTGGACGTCTGATCTTAACGATCATGCTCATTCGAGTAGCTTGCAATAAGGCGCCTTAGAAATTAGAATTGCAATAAAATAACTCAGACATTAGATAGTTTAACTGGAGAAACTTATCAATAAAGACACAACTGCAGGTTATTTTGAAGAAACGCGCAGATTCAACATTTAGTTTGATGTGTATTGCGTGTTCGTAATAACTATGAACGGATCAAGCTTAAAATTCCTGTGTTACAAGTTTGTACTATTTGCAAGTTAAATAACTGGAATGTTAAGAGCAAAAGAATAAAAGAAGGAAAGAAATAAAGAAATAAAGAAATAAAGAAATAAAGAAACGAAGAAACTAAAATTTCTAATATATCCTCCTTTTTGAGCGTATTATCTTCGTGTTAGTTGAGATAAACATTTGCATAAATTATCTTATTGCTTATTTCCTTGTAGGTACAAGGGGAATATGGGAATATAGTAGGCTTTGAGCAATAGTCAAATATTTTAAAACTTTCAAATTCCGTTCTCTTTGCACTGTTAACATATAAAAAAACTGAATAACGATGTTGCATTTGACGAAAGTTCAAGTTTTACGAAACTGACACAAATAACAAGGAATATCTCCGAAATGGTTCACTCTACAAAAAACATTTATTTAGACATAAATTGTGTATTTTAGCAAGATCTACATTTTTGTATAGTATGATTTGGTCTATCTCTAACGGTTTACCAGTTATACAGACGTCGTCCAGAGTAAATATGACTATATAGGCTATAGCCAGAAAATTCAACATACACATTTCATTTGGCATAAAAATATCTCAAACATATGTCATTTTAATCAAAATGATTAGAGCCATTTTCAATAAAATAAAAAATTTTCGAAAAAATGTTACATGTAAAGGGTAGTTTAGGGTGGGGCTATTTTCTTCAAAATCTTCGTGTCGCATCCTTGAAAGACATTAAACTTAAATACCAACTGCAAGCCTGTTTTTCAAGCCCAATGCGATACATTTGGGGTTCACAAATGTTTTAATATTAACTAAAGCTAAAGCTGGAGACGTTTAATCAAAATTTCACTGTAGTGTTACACTTTAGAGTGTTAAAGGCTATTAACGATAACCAGAACGAGAAATTTAAATATATGTACTCAAATGGGAGTGTTCACAACGGACGGGAAGTTCTCCCGGGCCCCGGAAACGGGAAAGACGACCTGGCCAAGTTTAATTTTCTGTTGCCGTTACCAAGCACGGCATGTTAACATTGTACATATCGGACTTTCGCTGCAGAAATTCAAGGCGACCATGCCATGAACAGCCGCTAGAGCTCTATTGGTTAGTGAGAAACAAATGAAACCCCAATGCGGATCATCGACCTCTTCTTAGTTATCGATATACTGATTGATAATATGCATTCCCATTCTCTTTAACGGGCTCTAAGGTAGAGTGCTGCTACCCCTTCACGTGTCCGTTCTGGTTACCGTTATCGGGTGGTTGGAAGCAGTTGTCCGATAATATGCTAAATATATTCAAATGTGGACATACGCCTAGTTCCATAAATGTTGGACTTTTTGAACAATCCTCATTTGCAGAAAGGAACTTTCTAATGTGGTATTGTTCGCCTACACACTCAAACATATGTTGTTTCAATATCCTACACGGGCGTTTGGAGTAACTTTCTCCAGTGTTTCATGATCTCTCTGAACAAAAACGCGTTCAGCTTATACTTGATCCTAGTTTGAACTACTTTATAACTACCCAAAGAAAAACGAAAAGTCGGTTAAAAACCAAAGTTGGTATTTAAGTTTAATATCTCTCAAGGGTGTGACACGAAGATTTTGAAGAAAACATTTCCACCCTAAAACTACCCTTTACTTGAAAAGTTTTTCGAAAATTGATTTTCTTGAAAATGGCTCTAACGATTTTGATTAAAATGACATGTTTAAGATATTTTATAACAAATGAAATGTATATCTTGAATTTTCTGGGTATAGCCTATGTAGTCCTGTTTACTCGATGACTTTTACATAATTGGCGGACCGTGAGAGATAGAAAAAATCTTACTATATAAAAAATGTACCTAGATCTCGCTAAAACACACAATTTATGTCTGAATAATTTTTTTTGTAGAGTGAGTCATTTCGGAGATACTCCTTATTTGTGTACGCTTCGGAAAACAAACTTTCATGAAATGCAACGTCGTTGTTCATTTTTTATATGTTAAGTGTGCAAAGAGAACGGCATCTCAAAGCTTTAAAAGATTTGACTATCGCACAAAGCCTACTGTATTCTAATATTCCCCTTGTACCTACAAGGAAATAAGCAATAAGATAATTTGTACAAATGTTTATCTCAACTAACACGAAGAAGATATAGGAATAAGAGTTTGTAACAATGGTTAGTAGAAGAGTAGAGAAAGTCCTGTGAGTGCAACACATCAGATTTTTACTTATATTTCATAATATGTAAATTATAAATGTTGTAATGCAATTTGTTTGGAAATTATTAATACATTTAAAAATCTGGAACATTGACCCTGGATTAAGAAATTAGAGGTCACAGTTTCCTATAGATATTTTATTTTTTATGCTCACATTTACAAGTTCTACATAAAAGATTGCTAATAAGCACGCCGGGGTTTAATGGCCGCTTCCTTAACAGTAATTATCGAAGTTAGGCAAACAGCTAGACATTAAAACAGGTGCAGAGTTCAAGGAGAAACTGAACTGGGTAATTTAGGGCAGACCCTAACTTCAGTTTCAGTTCATGGCCATCGCAATTATTCCACTAATTGCACGATACCCTGCAAAAATGTGCATAACGCCCTTCATGGTTCCGTATAAATATCACATTATTATTAAAGATTTGCTGGCAATGGGCATGCGCAGATGTTGAAAAGGTGGAGTGTAATTTGTGCAATGCCTCAGGGCACCACGTCCCACGTCACTTTTCAAATCCGACATGCTACCTTTTAAAGCCCTGCTTAAGTAGGCGGGGCAACTCAACTTTCTGGGTACCTACATGACATTTTTATTTTCTCCGTTTACAAACATCCTGCTCCCTGGCATCCTGTTACTTTGGGGAGATTAATGTCTAATCTCTCCTTATAATATTCAAATAACCTGAAAACATTAAAAATACTTAATGCCATGTTATGATTTTATACTTTCGTAAAAATGCAGCGAGTAAATGCAAAAATCTGATGTGTTGCAATCACATGACTTTCTCTACTCTTATACTAACCATTCTTACAAAGTCTTATCCCTATATCTTCTTCGTGTTAGTTGAGATAAACATTTGTACAAATTATCTTATTGCTTATTTCCTTGTAGGTACAAGGACAATATGGGAATACAGTAGGCTTTGTGCGACAGTCAAATCTTTTAAATTCCATTCTCTTTGCACGGCTAACAAAAAAAATGAACACCGATATTCCATCTGACAGAAGTATAAGTTCTCCAAAACTGACACAAATAGCAAGGCATATCTCAGAAAAATTTCACTCTACAAAAATTATTTGGACATAAATTGTGTATTTTAGCAAAATCTATATTTTCTGTGCAGTAAGGTTTGGTCTATCTCATACGATTTACCAGCTATGCAAAAGTCATCCAGAGTAAATAGGATTACATTTACTATAGACAGAAAATTAAAAATATATATTTCATTTGCCATAAAAATATCTCAAACGTGGCATTTTAATCAAAATCGTTGGAGCCATTTAAAAAAAAATCAAAATTTCCGAAACATTTTCCACGTAAAAGGGAGTTTAAGATGGAGGAATTTTCTTCAAAATCTTCGTGTCGCATCCTTGAAAGACATTAAACTTAAATACGAACTTTGGTTTTTAACTGACTTTTAGTGTTTGAGTTAAGCTGTCCACAGACTAACAGACACATACACTCGAACCTTTTTATAAAAAATTCTGTTTTTTTTTTTTTTTAATTCAGGTGTCTCAAAACATATATTTCCGGTGAAATCTCAACATCGAATTTTTGGATGGAATACAATACTTCCTCTACGTTACTATACGTAGCAGTAAAACGCGAATATTGCCATTAAATTTTGCGTTAGGCTAAAGAAATTTGCTTTGAAGACTTTCGAATGATTCTTGAGATTTACAAGGACGTAACTATGTCCAGTACGCACGTTTTGAGTGCCATAAACAATTCAAAAAGGGCCGAGAAAGTGTCGAAGGCGAACGACCTGGTGCGCGGCTGACTTCAACGCGAACGATGAAAACGTCGCCAAGTGCGAGAAATGTATAATAGTGATAGCTGAAGTGTTCGCGACAGATTCCTCCATCAGGTGTATACGTCTAGTCTTGTAAAGAAGACACTGTCAAACACCAAGTGGAAAGTCTGCCTCAAGCACCCTACAGTCCAGATCTACCACCATCTACTTCGGTTTGTTCCCTCGGTTCACGAGGAGCCTGAAAGGACTTAATTTCAAGACGACTGACGTGTTCCAAACGACTTCGATGGAGTGCCAAAACGCCTCGCAGTTGTCGACTTCCAGAAGGCGTTCGAGAGTGACGATTTCAGGTTTTCTTACACGTACATTGGAGAAAATTAGGTTGTGGCGGTGATGACGTCATTGCTGTCTTGTTGCCATGGCAATTATGTCATTCATTTTCTGGCACTGGTGTCAGAAATAAGGTAATTTTGCACGATTTATGCCGTGCTAATAAGCTGTTTTAATGTTTTAATTTTTATGACTTCAGTCTCGGTACTTGTTGGACAAACCCTGTGAGACAGTTACAATTAGAGTGGATTGTAAAACATATTTGGATTCCTTCTGGGGTCCGCATTATAGCTTCTCAACCCAGAGGTCCACGGTTCGATTCCCGACTGGGGTTGGAAATTTTTATTTAACCAGATTAATTACCTACAGAATATGGAAGTATGAATTGAGCGAATGCGAGTGTGTTTAAAGTTGAAACATATTAAAATCAACGTTAAGAACAGTTCAGTAACTGATAACATCAACTGTTGTTTCTCAAGTCAAAGCCCCCGATTTGACCAACAAAATTAAAGGGGGCTATAAACAATTAAAAAATAGAAAAGAAAGAAAACCGCGTATTTGAAAAATAAATTGCTTAAAAGTCAATAGATTTTCTATAACAAAAATCAAGGTAACTGAAGTGTGCACATTTAAAGAAATAATCACTACTTTTTCATGGGGAATTTAAATCGATTTGAGTTCTAATTCCGGATTGAATACTGCATGGAAACGCGGATTTAGATCGAACTGAATCCTTGGATCCGATACTTTTAGAAGTGAGATCGGATCGAAATTGTTGCATGGAAACATCTACCGGGTTCAAATCTATTTGAATCGCTAATGATAGCATATATTGTATTCGTAACACGCTGCACGCGTAAATGGTTAATTATTTATAATTGCCAGGAGTTCTTTTACATGCCAGTAAATCTACTGACATGGAGATGTCGGTTTTAAGCACACTAAGCAACCATCGGTCTGGACCGGATTTGAACCCGCGACCTTGGGATCAGTAGGCCAGCGTCTAACCAACTGAGCCACCCAGACCGACGCGAAAAAAACTTTTATTGTTTCTATAATCTCGTAATCTATTCTTATAAAAACATTCACTAACCTCAAAAACTAAATACGCAGAAAAAATTTTTACAGGTTCGCCAACATAAACCAAGTGACCAACATGAAAGCTTTAATTATTTATGCTTGAGCCTTGCGTATCCAAATCGATCTAATTCCAGACTGAATTCAACATGGAGACGTGGAATGTATTGAAAATAGGATTGGACTCGAATCGATTTGAGTTCCCCATGGAAACGTAGTGAATGTAAAGTAGCTAGGGATGTACTCACCCTGAAGAGTGGTTCAATGGTGACATCTTTGTCTGGAATTTGCCTAAGGACTCCTGCAGCCAGAAGGTGCGTGCAGAACTGCGCTGCCAGGATGCGAAGGTCCTGTGACGTAAGCAGCAGGCGAAGATAGTGCTCCTCCGGGAACGCCGACACAAACCAGTTGATGAGCATCTGGCCTGTACAGAGGAAAACCACTGGTCTTGAAAACGACATCTTTGTCAGCAAACAAACATCACAATTCAACACCATTCTCTTCCATTGTGTTTGCACCAGAGTTTAAGAAATGTCTGGACAAGTTCATCACGTTGCATCGTGTTCATTCACACTGCTATTTGTGTTAAAGCACCACATTTTAAATATCGTTTATCTGTTACTTCGTTCTTTCACATAACTGTGCTCAAGTTACGAGACGCATGGATCGAAAACATGCGACTGAAGATTGCTTATACTTCTTTGAAATTCCAACAATGGCAATGGATGAAGAATAAAATATCTTCGATTATTACAATAGAAATGTATTTTAAAACTGCTCCACATGTCTACATTTTGGAGAGAATTTCAGATGAACCTTCCTCGCCAATCACAGAGGAAAATTGGTTTAGGCTAAACCACTTACCCTATAACATAAGATTTAAGCTCCACATATTACATATACAAAAAATTTGTAGGTTATTGTGCATCCTTGGGATTATTCATTCACGAAGGGATTAGTAATGGAAAGCAAATGTATTACACTGGCCAACAATGAAAATGTTTCGGGCTCAAATTTGAATTTTCACTTGCGGAATTCTTACTAACCATAAAAATGACTGATTAGCTCTTGTTTTACCAATGAAGTATTAAGTCATTTGTTTAACCTACATTTTTCGTTTGGGGAAAATTTTATTTTTGAAATAGGTACACCTGTCAACTGACAAAACAGTGTTCTTCAGCTGTTTGTAGGTTATTATAAGCATTCATATTGTTGCTGCGAGTAATATTAACATTTTTTGTTGTAATTAGTGCAGAGTTTCTGGTGTTTTGGGTCTCTTAAAGCGTAAACTTTATTAAGACGCCACAAAAATGTGTAACTTGAATGAATAACTTTTGTTGTATTTGTGGTGAAGTAACATTTTCATCACAGAAGCGGAATCTGACCGCTCTCATGAAGATTGGCTTTGGCATTATTTTGGTAAGAAGGTTGGTATGTAGTTTAGGAAGGAGTTCCACCTATTGTGAATCACAGAAACTAGAGCTAATACAATTTTTATTCGTCACATTGAAAATTTTCATGTCGCATCTTTGAACTTAAATGCCAAGTTTAGTTTTTAATCAACTTTTTGTTTTTGTGTTTCTTCAGACACACAAGGGTATATTTTTCTAAAAAAAAGCATCAAAACGTGTATTTCCAGTTAAATTTTGGTATCAAACTTTTTGGTAGAACGCAATAAATTCTCTCCCTGCTATGTATTGGTAGAGAAAGTAAATATTTAAGTCATGTATTTAGTAAAATAACATGTTTTTAGTCAGACCGTGAAAAATGAAAAACCTGTAAGCAAAGTGTAAACAGAAAATGCATCAACGAAGTTCTGTTTTGAAAACTCTGTGGCAATGATAGAAAAAATACTTTTCTGTTACAAAACAAAGCTTTCACATATCCAATGTTCACTAAATCAAAACAAGGGGAATTTATGAAAAAATGACTAGTTGAAAGGTTTCTTTAGAACTCTGGACCCTACATTTCCAGTGGTGCCTGAGTTCATTTATGGCACATAATGCCTCGATACTGAATAGCAAACATGAAAAAAAAAAAAAAAAAAAAAAAAAAAAAAAAAAAAAGAAAAACAAAAAATTCCCAGCGGTTATAGCACTGCAATTGTCTGTATACGTATGTATGTTAAAACGTTTATTTTCCTAATAACAGTCTTCGTTCAAACACTTGTTCATCAACAAAAGCTCGGCAAGATTTGGAAATGCATAAAATTAAAGTAAATACGAGTTAAACTAGAACCTATAAGGATCACAAATTTGAAAGCATTAGTAACAGCCACATCAAAATCTAAGTTACAGGGATTTATGGATATTCGCGTCATTTGTGTATCAACAGCCACAAAAACAAATAGAATATCATATTAAAAAATATCTCTATCCATCCCTCAACAAACTATTGCTAAAAAGCTTAGTTTTCAATCTACTTCTCGTTAATTCAGACAAACATGTGTAAAAATGCTTTTATTACGTACTCATATTTCCTTATAGGTACAATGGGAATAGGCAATACAGTAGATTTAAGAATAAGAAATTCTACTAATAACGTCGCTATGAGATGACTTTAAAATTACTTTCCTTTGGCATGATGATGGGGGAAAACCCCTTACCGTTTGGGAAAACTAAGTATTGAACATTTCAAACAATGATCAGGAATATCTCGGAAACGGCTAACTCCATATAAAGTGTACGAAAATGTATGCTTTAATAATATTTATATTTTTTTAGGTACAGTACCTAATATTTTGTTTATGTTTTATGGTTTACCAGTTATACAGAAGTCATCCACAATGACGACTTCTGAGAGTATTCCTAAAACTTCAAGATATACACTTATTTGCCATAAAACAACTTAAGTTAAAATTGTTAGCCATGTTTAAGAAAATCGAAATTTTGGAAAAAAATTTCATGCAAAGGTTAGTCTAGGGTGGAAGGATTTTCTTCAAAATCTTCGTGTCGAATTCTCGAAAGATGCCTAACTTAAATACCAACGTTGGTATTTAATGATAAAATAATCCACAAAATTCCGTATCGAATTAATGTGTGGAATGCAATAACTTTTCTACCTACTATGTAAGCGGTAGAGACACTAAAAATAAAAAATTCCGAAGAAAATCCAAATTTTTGGATTTTTTACACATGCATTGCTTTAAAACAGATGTGTTTTTTAAACTATTTCACACACAGACACATAGATGTTCACTGACGTGCAAATAGTTGTCACATTTTCACACAGAGTTTACAAACAATGAAACTTTCTTGGCCCAATGAGACTGGAGTAGGTAGGTGATGAAAATCTCCGATGAGTCACATCACCAAGAAGTTAAACAGAGACACAATATACAGCCTCCGTGGTCACCAGAGATATTGCAGATGCAATGCGCAAGCCAAGTGCATCGGGAAGTTGATCGAGATGAATGGCGATATCGAACGGGAAAGTACGGCGACGCGCAGGTACGTACGTAGGCTCGCGTGCGGCATTAGTCACCTCCTCGGCGAACACTGACTGTCTCTTGAGGAAGGGGGCGAGCAGCCTTACCTATGCTGGTGACACCCACTACTGGGCCGTACGCACAAGGCGGAGGGAGCTGTTTGCATTACATAATGTAGAGCGGTGTCGGAAATTCGTAACGTGAGATTATTGCATAGCACATATAAGCCGCGAAGCGTGCAATCGTGTGGAAAATATCATCGTATCATTTCCTTATTGCACCGCTAGGGATTCGAACCTTATCTATTTACTCTAACTGCACAGATATACCTTTTTACTTTCGCTACTGGTAAGTAGAGGAAGAATTGTATTCCACCCAAAAGTTCAATGTCGAGATTTCACCGGAAATATGTTTTGAGAACCCCTGAATAAAAATAAAATTAAAAAAAAAAAAAAAAAAAAAAAAAGCATTTTTAGGAAAATATCCGCGCGCGCACGCTGTCTGTGGACAGCACAACAAGGAGAAGTCGGTCAAAAACCAAAGTTGGTATTTAAGTTTAATTTCTTTCAAAGATGTGACACAAAAGATTTTGAAGAAAATTGCTCCAACCAAAACTACCCTTTACATGGAAAATTTTCCCAAAATTTTGATTTTCTTGAAAATGGCTCTAAAGAATTTGATGTTTAAGATATCTGTATGACAAATGAAATGTACATTTTGAATTTTATGGCTGTAGCCTACGTACACCTGTTTACTCTGGTGACTTTTGAATAACTCGAAAACCGTAAGATAGACAAAATTGTACTCTACAAAAATGTAGATATCGCTAAAACACACAATTTATGCCTAAATAAACATTTTTGTACAGTGAACCATTTTGGAGATATTACTTGTTATTTGTGTCAGTCTCGGAAAACAAAACTTTGGTGAAGCGTGCAAAGAGAACGGGATCGAGCTTTAAAACATTTGACTATCGCTCAAAGCCTACTGTATTCCCATATTCCCCTTGTACCTACAAGGAAATAAGCAATAAGATAAGTTATAGAAAAGTTTATCTCAACTTACACGGAGAAGA
Source organism: Tenodera sinensis (assembly GCA_030765045.1). NCBI lineage: Eukaryota > Metazoa > Arthropoda > Insecta > Mantodea > Mantidae > Tenodera > Tenodera sinensis. The sequence goes on along the minus strand of CM060968.1, from coordinate 13,104,703 downwards.
TATAGGAATAAGAGTTTGTAAGAATGGCTAGTACAAGAATAGAGAAATTTGTGTGAGTGCAACACATTAGATATTTTGAATTTTCAGTGAAATTCCGATAATTCGATCTAACGTGGACAGTGAAATGTATAGTTTTGCGGAGTAAGGAGTCACTTATACACAACTTATAACATAATACTACAAATAATAAATTCATATTTCAGTACAATACACGAAACAGAACTATATAAATATCCTAACATTTATTAGTATTAATATGTATATGTGCTAATATATGTATGTGATATTCGTTGTGGACGAAGCGGCGTCTGGGCGGGTTTTCTCCGGGTTCTGCGGTTTCCCCCGCCACTCATTCCACCGATTGCTCCATTATCACCGTCCCAATCATCTATTTCCCCTACATTTCATATCATCCTCTTCCTCACTCTCATACTTGCAGGTGTTCACTCTGTCTGGTACATAGGTCCCTGTGTTCCCCGACAAGTGTCTGACTAGGCACTGGCTTGTAAGTCCTCACTCTCATACTTGCAGGTGTTCACTCTGCCTGGTACATAGGTTCCTGTGTTCCCTGACAGACGTCTGACCCTAGACACTGGCTTGTAAGTCCTCACTCTCATACTTGCAGGTGTTCACTCTGTCTGGTACATAGGTTCCTGTGTTCCCCGACAAGTGTCTGACTAGGCACTGGCTTGTAAGTCCTCACTCTCATACTTGCAGGTGTTCACTCTGTCTGGTACATAGGTTCCTGTGTTCCCTGACAGACGTCTGACCCTAGGCACTGGCTTGTAAGTCCTCACTCTCATACTTGCAGGTGTTCACTCTGTCTGGTACATAGGTTCCTGTGTTCCCTGACAGACGTCTGACCCTAGACACTGGCTTGTAAGTCCTCACTCTCATACTTGCAGGTGTTCACTCTGTCTGGTACATAGGTCCCTGTGTTCCCCGACAAGTGTCTGACTAGGCACTGGCTTGTAAGTCCTACATAAGGGGCGGGTAATCAGGCAAAGAAAAAGAAATTAGTGTTACATGATATTGAGCAGGTTTCAGAATTTAATTATTTAGGTATTAAAATAACAAGCACCAAAAATTTAAATCGAGAAGTAAAAACACAGGCCGATAACAAGATGCACAAAAGACAATTTGGCGAAATAAGTGCATGTCAGAAGAGAGTCAAGTCAACAATAGCTAGTTGGACCAATATTAAATTATGCAGCAGAAACCAGAGCAGACATATTCAAAACAATACAAATATTAAGTACATGCGAACTGAAAATATTAAGAACAGTTGAAGGAAAGGTTTGTTAGATAAAATACTCAATACAGAAATCACGAGAAAATTGCCAAATTCAAGATGCAACAACATTAATGAATGAGCGACGGAAAGAATACATTAACAGAATGGGAAACAACCGTCTAGTAAAAACAGCCAAAGAAGGTAGACCTGTAGATGGGAAAAGGAAAAGAGGAAGACCCGCCAGGAGATGGATTGACAGCATTTATAGCTCATCCGAGGAATAAAAGGGAAGATGAACAGCATATTATCCTATATACAAAAAGAAGAAAAACAACAAGAATATGTTTCCATTTTTCCGGTCTCTTTAACAAATCCAATTCAATTTCTATTGTCATATTAACTTGTCTTTTCTTCTCGTTCGACATTTTGACTGGCACAAACACAACACTAACAGTAAGGCTGAAATCTGAGAAACGCCACTGTAACCATAAATGAAGTTTATCTTAACAGCTGCGTACTGGCTAAAATAGTAAACCTTCAAAACAAGTGTTTGTGCTATGTATCCACGTATCAGCAGCAAACATTTGATTTCATGACAATGGTCTGCCGGCTGCTTGTGTTCCGACTAGATATGGGAGGTCAATATCAGTCAGCCCTGTTGTTACTGTGAGGGAGAATGCGGTAGCTTATATACGACACCAATTAACATTTACCTACATATACTGTTTATGCCGCATTGTGGATTACATAAATCATTAGTCAACTTTAGTGATAAAAGATAAATAAAAATAAAAATGTCGAGTTATCCGGAAAGTCGAGTTGTGGAAAATCGAGTTGTGGAAAATCGATATTGTCGAAAGTCGAGTTACAGGAGTTCGACTGTGCCAGTAATATTTAGGCCCATTCTTTTTCGATACGGCACCACAGGCGGTGCATACTAAAGATACATGAAATAAAATTATAACTGGGAAATGCAATTTTAGGTTACTTCCTCGGCATTTGCTACTATGAAGACTGCGGAAAACCTGGGAATAGCCTCAGTCACAGAGGATGGTCTTGGAGGGTTTTGAACCACAGACCTTCCGTTCACGAATCCATCACGTCGATATTTGAATTTACTAAGTTTCCCGCCGCCTAGTTGTGAAACTTGACCAGATCATCTTGAACCCTTCTCTTTGTAGGACTTGACTATGATCTATGACGAGGTTCAGAGGGGGCGAGGCAAGAGGATACTAAAGTTGGTCGCACCTGAGGATACAAGACAGAAGAGGGCAGGGTCCTGAATAGGTAAAGATTGAAACTCCCGGGTGGCGGCTTGTACAATGGCTCCCCCCTACACCCTGCGGGCTTACACATCCTACGGGGCTCCAGAACCCAGAAACCTCCAAAGCGGAGGATAAGTAATTTACAGAGAGCTCGTTCCTGTCATGTACGCCCAAACCCTCGCCGATACTTAGAACCCTGAAACAACCAACCAGGAAAATAATACAAAATTCATTCTGAATAAACAGCAGTTCATAAAGTTTTCTCCGAAAATTCATGATATAGGTACATTTGGTGATGTAGGGAATCTATACATGCAATATTTTGATTAAAATTCTTAGAAGCATTTTTCAGAAAATAGTTTTTGTATTTAACGGTTACTTTGGAAACAAGGGTTTTCTAAATAATATTCCTTTGGCATATTCAGAAGATACTGCATTTAAATATAAAAGTTGGTATTTATCACAAATTTTTGTTTTGGAATCGTCCGATTCTAAGATTCACACAGGCACACATCTACGAAACACTCGCACCTTTTTCTCGTAATAACTGTCTTATTCAGAGCCATATATTTTTGGTAGAAAATGGATATAAAACTTTCAGTATAACACAATACTTGATATTTTACGTATTTTACGACTCTTGGGGTTTGCAGAACTTCATCGTCTTGCCATTCACCTCAAGGAGAGTGCAACTTACATGATGTGGTTATGAGTTAAGTGAGAACTGGTTCGTGTATATGAAATGAAAGGGTTTGTTGATCGCTGTGTTATTTGAAGGGCAGGCACATTGCCTATACCGAGTGGAAAAGCTGGAGACTTGGATGCGTGTGTAAGAGCCGAACTTATGGATGTGTTAAGGTGCGGTTTTGGCCAGTACCTAGTTATATAAAGCTGGTGATGTCAAGGTTAGCAGGAACTGGAAGGGCAGCCAGGCGATCTGAAGAATCCCTCCTCACCGTACATTCTCCAACTTTGGACATAGGTACACTTAAGGTGATATTATAAGGAATTCAGGGGCCATTTCTCTAAGTGTCAGCACTCTTAAATCTTGTGATGCAATTGTCCTATTTATACGAACTACCTCAGAATCCGGTAGCACTGATACATCAATTTACATAATTTATTCTCGTCGATTTTTATAATGTTGCTGACGACACCTTAATGGAGGAATAAAAAATCGGATGATACATTTACACTATTCTGCCAGTGACACATTCACATGTATTTTTAGAAAACGGTCCATGTGTATGTGTGAATAGCATAACTCAAAAGTGAAAAGTCTGTTAAATACCAAACTTGGTATCTAAGTAATGGTAAACCGTAAGAGATAAAATGTTACTGCATAAAAATGTACATCTGGTTAAAACACACAATTTGTATCAAATACATTTTTGTTGAGTTACACATTTCCAAATTATCCCTTGTTGTTAGATTTTATTAAAGAAAAGTCGTCATTGTTTATGCAAAGAGAACACAATTTCAAAGCAATTACATAGCGATCAACTCTTAAACCAGTTAACTATCGCTAAAAGGCTACTGTATTCGCACATTCCCCTTGTAGCTACAACAAAATTAGCAAATATCTATTAACTGAAGTACATAGAGAAATAAAGTGTATGTAAGAATAGCCTTACTTGAGAAAGTCATGTGACTGCAACACAAAACTCTTTTTAAAAATACTCGGATAAGTCAAATTTAATATTTTAGAAAAGGAGAGAGAGAGAGATAGAGAGATAGTGTACAGGGTGCGACGTTCCTGACAAACATTTTAAATAAAATGTTTCCTTTTGTCCCTAGAAGGTAAGTTATCCTACTTTTATATGAAAAATGTAATTTTCCTACAGAAAATACTTGGTTGCTATGGGAGCAGATCTCTCCCCACTTGATTAGTCTGTTTAGTCCACGCGTGGAACCCTTATAATCGTTTTACGTGAGGGGTCCTTGCTCCCCAGTGCTTTCTGCAGAGTTACAACCTCTTAACATGACCTTATGCAGCTAATGAAGCAGAAAAAACTGGAATTCACAATTCTGGCAATTGAGACTTCACATGAAGTCAACATGTAACTATCACTTCCTATCATTGCCGTTCAAGAACAAAAATAGAAGTTTCACCCCTTTCCTGGAGATGGATTTATGACAGTGGTTACTAGACATTTCCTTTGTGAAGCAACTACACTCGCGTTCAGTAAACAGACTGTGATTGTGTCATTGAGGGAACGGTGGGGGAGGTATCACGATTCACCGCGGCCCGATAAGGATCTATTGCGGGCTGCTACACCCCCAGGGGATGGGATAAGGCCAAGAGAGGTCGTGGGTCGGTCAGAGCACAGAGACGCACAGAACTTCCGAACAGTTGAAGAGGTTGTCAGCTGGCGCACTGCGAAGTATTGCTACCAGCCAGGAAGAGGGCGACGATGTGACCCTCGTGACACGGGTAACAACCCAACTGAAGACTTATGGTAATATTTGAAATTTAGATTCTTTGTTGCGAGACTGCTAATATAAGAGTTAAAAATGAGCATCAGAAATTTATCACCACCAGTGACTGAAATTGTTGAACAACAATTCACGCTTCGGATTATCACCTGTTAGATTGTAAATGGGGAACATTTTGAACATCTTATTAAATAACTATAGTAGTTGTTTACATTGTGTATAAAGTGGTTAAACAAATTAACAGTTAAGGGGACACTGTGGTACAAGAATTGCAAAAAGTGCTATTTTTTTCAGAAACTATTTTTTGAAAGAAGTATTGCCTTCAACATGTCCAGAACGGGTCAGTAAATATGTGTCAAGCCCATCTGGAAATTGTGAAATCAAGTTTATTTAGATTTGTTCCAATTTGTCCCCATTTAATACTTTTTGTACCTTAAACTTTTTGCAGTAAATATTGATGGAACAAACTGATATTTTCGAGATACGTAAAATATATTTTGTTAAAGAAAACTGTGCATTGGTTTGTTAATTACACTCATACCAGTATATGCTTTTCTACTTTCTCTACTACGCATAGGGAAGAATTTTATTCCACCCAAAAATTCGATATCGAGATTTCGCCGGAAATATACTTTGAGGTCTTCTGAATCTAAAAATAAGCATTCTTAGAAAAAGGTCCGCGTGTGTGAGTGTCTGAACAATATAACTCAAACACGAAAAGTCGGTTAAAAGCCAATTTGGTGTTTAAGTTTAATATCTTTGAAGCATGCAGATTTTGAAGAAAATTTCTCGACCATAAACTATTCTTTACATGGAAAATTTTCCGAAAAAATATATTTTTTTTAAAAAAAATGGCTCTAAAAATTTTAATTAAAATGCCATATGTTTAAGATATTTTATGACACATGAAACGTATATTTTGAATTTTCTGGCTATAGCCTATGTAGTCCTGATTACTCTGGATGACTTTTCAATAATAATTGGTATACCGTAAGAGACAAAATCTTACTATAAAAATGTAGATCTCGCTAAAACACACCATTTGTTTACCACAGTTTCAGCTTAACGTCAACAAACTGCCATCAAAGTTTGGACACTCTTACCTTTAACACCTTTTATTTCATTTTAAAACTAACATTCCGATGAACAGCAAAGCATAAACAAAGACACTCGCTTCAGTTGTTTTCTGCACAGGGAATATATTGCAATGAATGAATAGAAACCAAAGTCGTGCTAAAAGGCTGAACATGAACTGGCTACTGGAAGTATCGAGGGCAATAAATTCACTTCCAGTGAACACAGGCAATGGCCTGAACAATCCCAAACCAGAGCAACTGACCTTTTAAAACACTCTATAATAACTCAGCTAGAGAATGTTGCTTCCATTTCCACATTTCTCGCTCCGTCAACTGGAAAAATGTGCAGCGCTATTAGAATGTCGCTCGCTATAAAGAATTTTAAATCTCTCATCATTCGAGCTCGATATTTGCATTTTACAATTATTATAGGGTTTGTATGTGTGTTAACTGAAGCAAATTTTATAGTGCCGCCTATTTTCAAGGGTGCACCTTTCGTAGCTTAAGGGCGTATGTTTTGAGGTCCTCAGAACACACAAAAAAGAAAGAAAAAAAATTAGTAAAAGGTCCGTGTGTATGTGTGTGTGTAATGTGTGTGTATGTGTATGTGTGTCTATGGACAGCATAGCTTAAAAACGAAAAATCGGTTAAAAACCAAAGTTGGTATTTAAGTTTAATGTCTTTCAAGGATGCGATATGATGATTTTGAAGAAAATTGCTCCACCTTAAACTGTCCTTTGCATGGAATGTTTTTCGAAAATTTTAATTTTTTTGAAAACGCTCTAACAACTTTGATTAAAATACCATATGTTTGACATATTTATATACCAAATGAAATATATGCTTTGAATTTTTTGGCTATAGCCCGTATAGTCGTATTTACTCTGGACGACTTTTGTATAACTGGTAAACCGTAAGAGATAAACCAACTATTACTATAAAAATGTAGTACTTGCTAAAACACAAAATCTATGTCCAAATAAGTTTTTGTAGAGTGAACCATTTCAGAGATATTCCTCGTTGTTTGTGTTAGTTTTTGAAAACAAGCTTCCGTCAAATGGAAGATCGTGATTCATTTTTTTTTATATTTAACCCGTGCAAAGAGAACGGAATCTCAAAGCTTTAAAAGATTTGACTATCGCTCAAAGGCTACTGTATTCTAATATTCCCCTTGTACCTACAAGGAAATAAACAATAAGATAATTTGTACAAATGTTTATCTCAACTAACACGAAGAAGATATAGGAATAAGAGTTTGTGACAGTGGTTAGTACAAGAGTAGAGAAAGTCATGTGAGTGCAACACATCAGATTTGGTTTTATATTAGTCTACTTTCTAATTCACTGCTTCCCTAGACTACGAAGCTTTAGCGAATATTTAAACAATATAATTACATTTACGGACGAATGTTTGTTTTATATTATTTTAAAATACCTTAAGATTTCCTATCTGTGACCTGCTTGTGATCTTTATGACAAACTTCGTAATGTCCTTTAATGTTGACTTGTAAACACAAACCAAAACTTGTCGTATCGGTGAGATGTATACTATTGCTTGTTTACGTTTGAACGCATGTTGATTGATGGAGGGCGGGTTACGTGTTGCTTTGCCCCTGTCGGTGGCATGACGTCATATGATGAGCCGGTACAGTTTTGCCAACCCCTGCCACATGTTACCTATGACCTTACAGATGCTGTATTTTGTTGAACCGTGTGGAGATGAGACTTTGTACACATGACTTACTTTACGGTTTAACACTCTTGTTATCTTGTAGTGTGTACAAACAAGCCGATAATACTTAGCTAGAGCGGAGCGGCGAGGGACAAAGAGGGCTCGCTCATACAGTGCAATACAGCCAAACAGCACTAGCCTAGCAAACAACGTGCTGCTCGGGGGTTTCCTGCTTTCTGTTTATATTTCACAAGTTGGGCGGGCGGGCGACTGCAGTAGGCACTTGTCTTATTTCCCTACCACTGTCAAAAACCGCAATGCGCCAGCCGGGTTTCGTGATTTTATGTTTCCATCGAGGAACAGACGGACAAAACTATTTGTTTCGTAATTAATTGAATCGGTGATTTGAAAAGGGAAACAAGTCCTACGACCAGTTTTTGGAAAACCAAGAAAGAGTTAATAGCAGCCAAAGTTGACATCTTGGAAACTTATGTACCACAGATCTATACATTGATTATTTAGGCTTTTTAGTGATCTCAGCTTTGCATTTCATTGATTTGCGGAACACTTTTTATATTCAGGACTGGTTTCCTTTACAAATTAATTAGACAATGTAACGATTAAAATAGAGCGGGGTACCATCTACGATGATTATTTAAAATATTTGTCCACTAGCCCCACGTAAGCGCCATTTTGTGACGATGGAACTTAAAATATTTACCAACATTCTCGATGTATCTCGGGCCAACGGGTCAGCGATTAGATAAATTAAATACTTATATAGATCTACTTTAAAGTATTTGTTTTTATTTGAATCTATAAACACACATTCAATAATTAACACAAAATTACACAATCTCCTGGCTTGGTGTCCTTTCGAATCACGCTACGGGGTCCACAATTCCACACGCACGGACTATACATTTTCGTAAGTCCATATTTTTCTCTGTATTTCGTGCCGCTTCGCAGAGTATCCACTTATTCTGTACGTTGTTATTTTGTCTTTTTCTACCACCATATAATATGTTCGTCTGAAAACACTTTATACACACAAATCACTCAATTCCCGCGAACATTGTCTTTTTCAATGTAACGCCTCACCAAGCCATGGAAAGAAGACAGTTGAATCTTTACTTTACCAACTATATTTACAATTCTTAATTTTAGGAGGCTTTTCTGGCTCCTCTATAACGTTGTATTATATTATTTTAGAGGGCTTACATATAAATATCGCCTCAAGTGTAAGGATGTTTTGAACTTTGCGTGCTTGAAGACTTATGAAACAAAATATTGTGGCAATAATCTCTCATGAGGTTAATTAACATATTCTAATATATTTATATTACAAAACACACTTAGCAATAGTTTCGACACATCAAGTTCAACCCTTTTTGGCCATGTCTGACAGAAGTGCAGATGTTCATCTGGAATGTATTGCAATATTCTTTCAACATCTGCTATTTTCTTATTGTTGATTGGAATAACAATTTTAAAGAGTGCTGGATAATGTCATCAATATATTAGATTACATTCACTTATTCCACTCTCATTCACACTTCCAGACTACGAAGGTTGGGGAATAATCTCACCCTGCAGCAGGTAGTCGAACCCACGGCCTCCTAATGCTGTCCATACACACTACCTCTTGAGTCATCGCACTCGGTTTGATGAGGATTATCGTGCTCTTGGGAAAACATCTAAACGAAATATATGAAGAGAAGGAGCATATTATTCAGCCACGAGGAGGTTAGTGACAGAAAGCTCAGAAAACTGTTTGTTGTACCTCCCTCACACTCACACTCACATACATATAACTGCCACGTGACCTTTGCTATGCCCTGGAGCATATCTTTCTTAGCCGTTGGAGTTAACCTTTACACCCTTCTTCTGGTCTGCAGTGTCACGACATTTAAAAAGAAGTCGTATTCGCCCGAAAATAAGACGCACTTTTGGTACAAAGGTTACCGTTAGAATGTATGTCCATTTGCAACAATACAGCTAGCGTCTCGAATCGAAATTGGTGGCATTTTACTACGCAACAATGCTAATTTTTAGCGGCATTTTGGGTTGTTACATTAAAAATAACATTTTCTAAAATTTCCAGCGAATATTTACGTTCAATGTTGTCTTATATAAACATTAGACGGGTTTTAAGTTTTCGAGCTATGAAATGTTAAATCTGAATTTTATTTTCCTGTGTCAAATGCACGTTACTCGTGTCAATAGTAAAAGGAGCTATCTGTTTAGCGCTATACTTTAACCGTTGGCTAACATGCAAAACAATTGCGGAAACTACAAATCACGGCCTTCTTTAACAATATTTTGCATGTTAGTTAAAGGACTATATTTTTATTCGCGCCTGCTGACATAGAAGTTGTGCGGTTCGGTCAACCAATGAAACGTGCTGTTGTTTACATTGTAACCTAAATAAAGAGCCTGGGAAATGTACAGGAAACGTGTTTAGTGTATATAAGTACAAGAAAATAGACTTTATACTCTTTTCTCGAACCAAATGCGGCTTATTTTCGTCTCTTTGTATTTGTTTACTTTCTCTACTACATAATATAAACAGAGTAAGTATTGTATTGCACCAAAAAATTAGAGATTTCACCGAAAAGACACCCTGAGTCCAATGAAAGAGCTTTCAGAAACCTGTGTGTCTGTATGCGTGCGAGTCTGCGACCAGCATAAATAAAAAACATTTTAGTGTTTAAGTTCAACATCTAAGGACACGACGAGAAAATTGCCTTATCCCAGATTACCATTTTTCATGGAACCTATCTCGAAAATTTTCGTTTTATCAAAGGTAACTTGGGGCTCTAATGACCTAGCTGTCGACGGGCCCTTAAACCCTACTCACTCACTCACTCAAAGGTAACTAACCGATTTTTATTAAAATACTATAATACATTTGAACGAGTGACACGATGAAAATATTATACAGATGTTAGATAGTTTTATCTAATTTTAGTAATAAAATACATAAAAATAGTTAATAAATTTCCTAAATGAAAAACTATAATGTATCAGAGATCACAGATGCATGACGTAATATGGTTGCTAAGCAGATCTTGCTTCATTTGTTTCAACATTTATACAGGAAAATGGAAGGTAATGATAGAAGTATTGAAAATATGGATTCCATTGCACTTGACATTTTGAACGAAATCAAGAGTGTCGAGGGATTTTTTAATTCTAGCAAAATCAGAAGATGTTTACGAAAAACTAATATGAAAATGGATTAGTTTGACTAATTAAAACACTTTACTGTCATACTTTCCAAAGCTTAATTACGTAGGTTTTCTTACAGGCAGATTGGAGAAAATTAGGTTGCTGCTCTGATGGGGTCTTGCTGTCATGGTAATTACGTCACTTATTTTCTGGCACTGGTGTCATAAATAGAGTAGTTTTGCACCATATATGTCGTCATAATAACCTAGGATTGCATAGATATTTTTATGACAAATAAAACGCATCTCTTGAATTTTGTGGAAATGTCTTCAGAAGTCTGTTTAAAGAACAGACTTTGTCAAATGTAAAATTAACCATTTCCGAGATATTCCTTGTTGGTTTGAATTTTTCAGCCTTTCTCAATCGTTCTTTCTATTGCTTTTTCTCTTCTTCTCCTTATCAGCAATGACAAGGAATTTCAAAGCCATCACATAGTGACGAGCTCTTAAATATTTGAGTATCAAAAAGTCTACTCTATTCTCATACTTCCATTGTAACTACAAGAAAATGGGTTTCTATAAATGTTTATCACCATTAACATGAAGTAAATAAATAAAATTAAAATATTTTTCTTAAGAATGGGAAATGTAAAATATTACATTTGTTTTTCTTCCCTCCCCCTCCCTCGTATTTTAAGGGTGCGGCTTACATATACTGTAAGTGGCTTAAGACGCAATTGAAAGCTGACGTCACAGTGTATTGTTTCATTGCGGATGATGCCATTTAATTGTTAACAGAGGCAAGGCCGTGTCGGTAACATTGTCCAAGGAATATCCTTTTGTCACGCCATGAATTTATTTAATTACAGATTCGATCTATCGAAACAGCGACCAAACTAATTATTTCGTTACCTGTGACCTTCATCGCTCTCAAGGTCGCGATGATGAAGGTCTGGTCCAATTAATTCACTTAGTCAAACAGAGTTGCTTTCATCAGTCTCCCGAAACAAATGCCTGCGTCATTTTCAAATCGAGCAAGTTGGCAACGCTGTAACGTGTGCGAGACGCACTTGGGAGCTTTCGGTTTGAAATTCCCGGAGCCGATCAACCTGACTTTTTTACGGTTTTCCTGGGTCGTATTTGTACTAATGAAGTAACACAAAAGAATAAACTTTTACAAGAATTAGTTTGTTGAAGAATGAGTAGAATAGGTCATGCAAATGTAAAGCATTAGATTGTTTGGTTTTCCTTTTTATTTTGTAATTAGCCATTTCCGAGATTTTTCTTGTTATTGATTTGCATTTTAGAATACTTAAACTTTATACAAGCATAAATGAAAAATGTTTCCAAAACAGTGAGTAGAGTACTTTGAGTTTTGAAAGGTTCACAAATCAGTCCCCTCGATAAGAGATAAAGAACCTGCTCGACCTCTACTCTCAGATCCTGCGACCTAGTTCTTCTCTACTGAATTATTTATATGGTTCGTGTTTTTGCTGCGTTCGTTCGCTCGCTCGGGTCTTGAATTAAAAACGCGACACATCCGACTCTGATAGCAGAGCACGTGTCTGTGTTACTAACTTTTAGTCGACACGTGCATCAGCAACATTCTATTACAACTCTTACGTCTAGTAATACACTCCTTGTACTGTTTACCTCTGAAACTTTTAAAGTAGCGGTCAAGTGGACAATATATTGTACTTTGGGAAAATATTAAAGCCGTACAGTTAATAGTAGTTGTGAATTACTAGGCTGGTTTCAGGTCGTGCATTAGATCCGTCGCACGAAATGTAAACAGCCATGGCTGTGAGTCACAGAGATGGAAACGGCCACGATTACGTGACTGCTACAAGCGTACAGTAGGGTGAATAAACAACTATAGCATGACAATGCTATTGACCTCGAAAGTTCGACATCGAAAGTTGGACATCGAAAGTTGGACATCGAAAGTTGGACATCGAAAGTTGGACATCGAAAGTTGGACATCGAAAGTTGGACATCGAAAATTGGACATCGAAAGTTCGACATCGCACCCTAGTAATTAAAAACTGGAAATCGAAAATTCGGCATCGAAAAGCAAAATCGTAATAAATATCGAAATCAATGATTCAATTAAATATCTGAGGAATCTCAAAAGGTATATTTCCGATGAAATCTCAATATAGAATTTTTAGATGGAATGCATTACCTACTCTATGCGTAGTAGAGAACGTAAGTCTGAATATTATCACAATGCCATTCGAACTATATCTCTAAACAATATGTTGAATATACCTATACAAGATTTAATATGATGATGAGGAGTGAGATAGCCAGTCTGCCACTGATGTAGAACCGGATATCCTTGGTAACACATCTTTGACCTTGAAAACACTCAGTTTAAGCCGAAATCCTTGACCTGCAATACAAACTATTTGGTGTATAATTATAACAACTTGTTTTCCTATCACAGCAAACGTTTAGATATTTAGGTACCTATGTTTGTGGTTTTATACTCGAGTACAAGCGCTTCTTTCTCTCTTAAATTGGCAGATGATTTACAATGATTCAACGCCTTATAAATTTAGCTTCATAGGCGGTATACCCAGGTTCGATTCCCTGTACCCACGTGGGGTTTTTCTCCCGCTGGGAGACCTGTTTCGGGGTGCACTCAGCCTCGTTGATTGAGAAGTAGTGAAGACCGCATATATCGGTCGGGAGGGACCACGGCGCTGACCACGTCCCGTCCTCCACTACTACACCCACTACAATGACATTTTAACATAAATTGTGACTAAATTCATTGGAATTGAGGTAGAAATGCTTTAGAGCATTGTTCACACAATGTTTGCTTCCTGGCTGAAGCAGAACCCTTCATTTCGTAAGAACGGAGTGACTAGACAAAACTGTGAATGCAATGTATAGAATGTTTGTAACCAAAATACAGATTCTGATAGTTTTGTGAAACAAGTCGGCCGACAGGATTACCTTGACTCGTGCGATTTAGAAAACAAGCAGAGCTATTATCTGATAATTTCTCTTATAAACTGTGTCAGTTGACACTTAATGATAAGTTAGGTTATGGTTGAGAGAACATTTCATTTTCTTGCCGTTGTCATAACAACTGACCAGTTCTATTTATCTTAGTGCCCGAAGGTTTGTATTACTATTGTTTCATATACAACTTTCGCATTCGCAGTGTTATCGGGCAAAGAATTTGCATGCTATATGCTCATAATAAAGGTCACTATTCAGCTGATCTCATTCGGGACTTTGCCACATTAACCATTTAACAAAAATCTGATGTGTTGCACTCACATGACTATCTACTCTTGTACTAACCATTCTTGCAACCTCTTGTTCTTTTATCCTCTTCGTTTTAGGAATATGGGAAAAAGTAGGCTCTGAGCGACAGTCAAATCTTTTAAAGCTTTGACATTCCGTTCTCTTGGCACACTTAACATACAAAAAATGAACAACGATGTTCCATTTAACAGAAGTATTTTCTCCAAAACTTGCAGAAATAACAAGGAATATCTCCGAAATGGTTCACTGTACAAAAAATTCATTTGTACATAAATTGTGTGTTTTAGAAAGATCTACATCTTTTGTACAGTATGATTTGGTCTATCTCTTACGGTTTGCCAGTTATGCAAAAGTCGTCCAGATTAAACAGGACTACATACGCTATAGCCAGAAAATTCAAAATATGTATTTCATTTGTCATACAAATATCTTAAACATACGACATCTTAATCAAAATCGTTAGAGCTATTTTCAAGAAAATAAAAATTTACAAATAAAAAACAATCACATAACTCTTTTCCGTCGAAAACAAGAAATACCAGTTTTCATTTTAAACCACTCATTTCCTTTAAAACAGTAGATCAATGAAGACCATGCTGGAATCGTAAGTTTCGTTGCTCAGAAATTGTTTTTTCACAATTTAAACACTCCTTTTTTATGTTTTCTACATTCCAGGGAACATGTTCTTAACCAGCCAAGTCATTCATGAATATAGAAAAAGTCAGGTTTCTTATGCAACTGTGTTTTCAAGGATTGCTGACGTCATGGAAAGTAAATCATGAAATATTCTTCATGTATGTTATTGTTGCATTAGAACAGGGATGTCCAACCTTCTCCCATTTGCAGAACCTTACGTATTGAGCGGCTATACCGCACTCCACTCCTTCAGTCGGAGGGTCAGTCAGTCAGTCAGTCAGTCAGTCCTATTCCCCTTGCATCTACAAAGAATTCGCTGTAAGGTATTTTCTGAAAATGCTTATGTAAATACTGAAAGGTGCGATACAAGTCGTATCGCTGTCCACCCCTTGCACACATCTTTTACTGCTTCAAAGTACTGACGTAATGAGCAGACGATTGTCTGGCGGGAAAGGCCAAATAAATCTAAAGACCCGGTAGATACAATCACTATGTTTCCATGGGAAATTCAAATCGATTTGAGCTCTCATTCCAGATTGAATGCTACATGGAAACATGCATTGTATTGGGAGTGGGACTGAACTGAAATGAAAACGCAGTGAATGTTAGGTATTGTTTTAAACTGTTCGAAGTGCTGTGAAATATTTACCACACTGTGGAGATACTTCTCCGTGAGAAGAGATAGGTTATGGGAGGTCTCGCCAGAGTCAGATGTAATATCTGGAGGCGTTAGAGACCCCGAGACGGATGCGATCGCCCTGTGTGTGCATTGCTTCACCTCATTCCCGGAGATATGCTATAATTCTGCTCAACTTCCTCACAACCATAACTACTTATGCAACCAACCATGACAGTTCCCCACTTAAATTATTCAGTTTTTTTACCTATGTACGCTATCTAATGGTTATGTTTCTCAGTGTTCCATTTTATATTGGGTGTGAATATGGGCACTCAATTTCGCTCAAACACCTCGTCAGGCTTGGGGTTCTTTTGTTTCACCAAGGTCTTACACAAAAGGGTTTTCACCGGTACCTTCGAGAAGGATCTGCTCACGTGACTGCCGGCATGTCTGAAGTTCACGAAAGGTCAGTGTGACGTCATCCCCACTGCATAAGGAAGCCAGGAAGCAAGAGAGTTAGGGTTTCGGTTATAGACACGACTCGGTCAGTGAGGGACAGCTGTGTGTCATAAGATCAACGAACGTCGAATACGTCGTGATTCGTGTATAAGAGACAGATAAAGTGAAGAAAGACACTGAAAGGACTGGGTCAAGTTTATGAGAATTAGAATTGCGAGTTGTGGCATCACGAAGGACTGTAGACTGTGTTAACGACGAGAAGAATATTGTGTATTTGTGGTAAAAGTTTAGAAGATAATAAATTGATAGAAAAGTAATCGGACTGATTTTGTCGCTAAATCTACAACACAGGACCACCAGCTTTACCTCCCTTACTAAAGAACCATGCTAAGGACTTTTACTCTCGAAATATTCATCGAGGTTACCCTTGGACCGGAGGACTACAACAGTTCTTGTACCAATAGTAAGATATTTCTAATAAAATTCGTTGGTAAAATACCACAAGCTATTTTGATGAACCACATTTAGCTCCAGTACCATCCTCCGGGAGACTTCAAAACATGCATTTCCGGGGAAATTGCTATACCAAATGCAGGCGAGGGCGAGGAAAACTAAAAGAGGTAGACAGAAAATTGAAAGTGATGTCATCGTAAGCTGGAAAACGTGTATGGGAGAGAAGCAAGTGGACATATATATCGTTCCTATGGTAACCAGCAGTGCCACATAAAACAAAGTAATGTCGAGCACAGCCTGAGAGCTATAAAAGCCATGACTCATCTGGAAGCCTCGTCTGTAATATTAATATATGTACATAGGCAGGTAGCATTTGGTACGCGGGCTGCATCGTGTAACTTCTGATCAATACTGAGGCACACTCACACAGACAGACACTGACAGACAGGCAGACAGGCGCACACACAGAGACAGACACTGACAGACAGGCAGACAGACACACACAGAGACAGACACTGACAGACAGGCACAGACAGACAGGACAGACAGACACAGAGCAGGCAGACAGGACAGACACTGACAGACAGACAGGACAGACAGGCAGACAAACACACACAGAGACAGACACTGACAGACAGGCAGACAGACACACACAGAGACAGACACTGACAGACACACACTGACAGACACACAGACACTGACAGACACTCACAGACAGACACTGACAGACAGACACTGACAGACACACACTGACAAACACAGACACTGACAGACAGACACAGAGCAGGCAGACAGGACAGACACTGAGAGACACACACAGACACTGACAGACACACACAGACACACACAGACAGACACACACAGACAGACACTGACAGACAGACACTGACAGACAGACACTGACAGACACACACTGACAGACACAAACAGACACTGACAGACAGACAAGACAGACAGACAGACAGATAGACAGAGAGACACAGGAGACTCACTTGTGTTCCAGTAATTGGCAACAAATAAAATGATGATAAATTGTGGATAATAAACGAAATATTGTGCAGTGCAATTGAAAACACAGACACGAACAATGTAAGTGCTTGAAATTTATTCTTTAAACAGCTGCCACTA
The DNA here is from genome assembly GCA_030765045.1 of Tenodera sinensis. Lineage (NCBI taxonomy): Eukaryota > Metazoa > Arthropoda > Insecta > Mantodea > Mantidae > Tenodera > Tenodera sinensis. The sequence continues at coordinate 13,087,274 of CM060968.1, read as the reverse complement.
TACCCTTGTCACCTTAAGAACTGAGCTAGATGTAAATAAACCGCGTTTGAATTCTTACGTCGGGTGAAATCTCATTGGATGGGTCAAAAAAAACTTCCCTTCCTCAAAATTTATCACGTGGTTACTGTCCCACGCCTCTAAACTTATGAAAATCAACAAATATCTGTTTGGGCTTTTGTGTGTTTCCTCAAGTCGTCAATGTAAATACCAAATAGGATATTTAATACTACGACCCTAAGTTCTAACGTAGGACTAAAACAATACTACAAATGAAAATAGATAGTAATAGTGAATGTTGCGCCATCTATCCACAGATAATGAAAACGGGTAGACTGAGGCACCCTAATGCCATCTGCCCGCCACCTATAGAAGCAGGTAGACCTGTGTATACGTGATGAAGCAAGATTATACAAGGTGAAAAGGAAGTTATTACATTCCTTCTAATATGTGCTTCATACAACCATAAACAAAAATGTAATGGCATTTTGTTCTTTTTAAGTAAGCAAATTATGCCCAAATGTTTACATCTGAACACACATACAAGAAACAAAACAAATTGGCAATTATTCTCTATTCACGACAATATATGTGATAGTGTTAGCGCGATTCTTAATATGAGATGTAGAATCATGCATTACATCCTGTGGTTCAAGCGCATAACACCAATTTCCTGCAGCTAATGACAGATGCCGTTGACCCAAGCTTTGTTTCCAAACACACTGCTGTAGAATAGCGCGAATTCAAATCATATCAAGGAAAGTTTTATTTTTAATGACATTAAAACGATTAGTAACCAATTTGGGAATCAGTTTGAGGAAAATTACAGGGCATGTAATACATCTCTCACATGGTAAGAATGGTGGTTGTAGGGAATCGAACGCAATACCAAAAGAAAAGTTTAGAAGACTGGACAGTTTGTAAATTTCTTCACTTACCCATCACAGCGTTAATATACAGCCACATTGTTATTATCCAGTACTGGAACTTCGTTGAACGGTGCACAATTTTCAACGCTTGTTTCCCCACAACGTCTATAAACTTTATCGGAAATGTTAGATGGAACATTGTAAAACCGTCACTTTTAAACAACAGTTTCAAAGTCTTGGAGTGTGAGTTTGCAGGAAGTATAGTATCCAAAACGAGAGTATTTCGAGCCGCCACTGGTTCTTCTGGTCTCAGCTCTGATCCCAGAGTTCCAGACAACTGATTGGAGAGAGTGATCCTGAGGTTTGGTGCATTTCTGCTTGTAACTGCGTCCATAGCAATGAACGTTATGTTTATAGGCAAGTCTTTGTGTACTGCAAGAAAGATCTCAAGTAATTTTTTGAGTCTGTGATATTTTTTTGTTTTAGCCATCTTTTTTCGAGTTAGGGCAAACATGGGACAGTGCCCATGGTCTTCTACCACAAAGCTTACCACGCACATGCTGCACTAAACAAATGACACTGAAGAACACTTCAAGAAGGTTGTAACCGTCAGCTTCAGGTTATCTTATCTTACTGATACGGACATTATGGAAATTTGCATGAGCCTTCGCTGTTTATCTCCTGGAGGACTTTGTAACTGTTTCACAAAACTAATGTTGTAAACACGTGTTTTTTAATTATCTGATACTTTTAATTTCTGTACGTACTTTATGAGGTAGAGTGGGGGGGGGGGGGCAGAGTACCTCGACCTATGGAAGATCTTCAGTACCTGTGTCCCTGACGGAGGGCGTACAGGGTCGTAGGGGTGAAGTGAGAAGAGACTACAGTAGCGGATCTAGGGACACGTAAACAGAGGGCAGGGTCCTTGCAGTTTATAGATTGACGCTCCCCCCAACTTGTAGGCTTACACATACCACGTGGGGGGGGGGGGACCCGGAGACCGCCTCCGATCTGACCAATCAGGATGTAGTTAAATGAAATGGAGGGACAGAAAATTCGGGGGGGGGGGAGGTGAAATACGAAGGTTTATCCATCTGTAAATAGTATAACTAGACAATATGAGTCGGTTATATCGGCCGATGAATGAATGAAATGGCTGATACGATGTTCAGAGGAGCCCGGTGTCCATAGAGCTGAGAGTTACTCCACATCTTTTCAGGATAAGCAAAAACGGCAGAAAAAGCTTGAGATTCAAACTCGCGACCTCTTGTGAGGTGCACGCACACATGGACCTTTTTCCAAAAATGCTTTTTTTTTTAACTCAGGGGGCCTCAAAACATTTTTCTGGTGAAATATCGGCGTCGAATTTTTGGATGGAATACAATTACTTCCTCTACTTTACTATACGCAGTAGAGAAAGTAAAAGTTAATCCTAAATATTATAGTCAAAATAAAGGAATCCTTAAAGGAGAATATGAGAATTTTAGTGTCTGTAAAGCGATGCTGTCATATATTTCCAAGCAGTGTGTGCTGCAGCACCACCTTGCTGGAACTCCTCCTAGTCGGTAGACGTTGTTCAAGCCTGAGAACTTGTCCACATTTCCAGAACACACTGTGTTAGGTGCACAAAGCCTGCATTAACAGCTGGCATCAAGCAGATCTAATCTAGTGTTTCCCTTAAGACCAGAATCATCCAAGTTCGCCCATCTTTGACGTTATTGATAACGATACGTCAGATTAACAAATCACAACTAAGTAGATAAGGTGGATGTCGTTATCGCTCGCTTGGATTTTCTTTGACTACGTTACCGAAAGGAAAGCTGAGGTGGGGGGGGGGGGGGCAAGGTCGTCAACGGCACTGTCCACACTTATGAGCACAAAAAGTAGTCTATTCTTAGATCATAGTAGAATTTTTTTTCTCTATATTCAAGGGGTCTCAAAACACGTTTCCCGTGAAATCTTGAGATAGAATTTTGGGATGGAATACAATACTTCCTCTACTTTAGTATACGTAGTAGAGAAAGTCATGTGAGTGTAAGGTCCAAAACTGTATTTCTGGTAATACGTATACCGAGTGTGAATACCGTACTTGCTCTAGGCAGGTGGTAAGTTGTGTTGCACGTGGTCAGATACAACCAGTAGCTATGTATGTTGTTCTAGGTTGCACTGGAGGGAGGGTTTTAAAACACACATTCCTTGTCAAAAGCCCGGTCACGTACTTGCGCATCTGCCGCGGATTAACTAATTTCCCGTCCTCATTACGTCAGGATTACATCCACCTTGTTTTTTTAGCTCCTTTTTCCCAGAGAGATGGTGGTTCAATGACTGCGATTATTTAAATGTGGCATCTGCTTTAAAGTGGATATACTCATCTAGCATTCTGCTCCGGAATCCAGTTCCCATACTGGAGAAATCTTGTTACACTATTTCATACATAGAGGCATTAAATTATCCTGTACGAATCATCCCCGGGTCATTCTTTTGTTTTGTGCAAATTAATTAAGTAATTCTATGTTTAGTCAGTGTTGCCAAATGTATCCCATAAATCGATGAAAAACAATTATTACACACTACAATGGATTAACAATACCACAATGTATTTTTCCAGAATAAATGTTATTTGTTAATGTTAAAAACAAAGTGACATTATTTGAAATTATAAAGCAGATTTCTGTTATAACAACAGAAGCCCGAAATGCCTTTAATTATTGGGTTTCGTTTTTCTCCGTTGGCAGTGCTAAGTTGAACTACACTAATACAAATGAATATATTTTAGGTTATTTTTATAGAACTTGTCAGATATGGTATTTAAATTCATATCGCTAGAGATCTAAACAGTTTTTCAATATAGCTCAGAAATAAGTACTAAGATGTCTGTCTGTAATTTTGATAAATATAATAATGCGCTCTTTTTATGAAATCTTAAACTTTGCGGTATTAAAAACGTTTTTCAGAAAAAGTAATGATTTTATGAAAATTTCCGTCCCTTAATTTGGTACAAAGCTAAAAAAAGATATAATTTTAAAAGATCAACTTTGTAGTTCAACACCTGATAGATTTTGATTATACCCAATAAAATTGATATTAATTAATATGAAGGAAATGATTAGATATTGGAATACAATTTGGTACACTCATTTGTTTAGTTGCTGGAAAGGCCTGTGCAAAAAATTAAACCGCTAATTTCAGAACTTTAGAAAATCACCTTTTTCACTTCGGTCTAACATTTTAACTTATATCAAATACACTTTTTATGTCATTCTAGCATTAAAATTGCTTAGTTCAATTAAAATTACCCTCTTTATGACACCAGTGCCAGAACATGAATTACTTAATTAACATAGCAATGACGTCATCACCATCACCAAATGTTCTGCAATGTGTTTGTAAGAAAACCTGAAAAATGCCAGTGATGCTAGTTTTAGTCACATTAAGGCATTTTGCATTTCTTTATCCACAAGGCTTTTTATATTATTTTTCGTAAACATATTTTCATTTTTCTGCAATTAATAAGGTCTCAGCACTATTGGCTTCGTTCAAAATGTTATTTTCAATAGTATTTCCATTTATTCGTTGGAATAAATTAAACATATTCTTAGCAACCATATTACGTCATACATCTGTGATGTAATACATTGTCATTTAGCAAATTTATTAATTATTTTTACGTAATACTATAATTACATAAAACGTTGTATGTATACTATTTTAACTGTGACACTTTCATTCTGTAGAACCTTCTGTTTGCTTGTTGGTGTACTATAAAGCGTGGGACAGAAATGATGGTAGAATTTGAATAGAATAAAGAGTTTATTCTTAGCTCCCCACACCAAGGACCTCTATCGACAAACTGCAGCATAGCGTGCTCGCCGCTCGCCGCTCGATCAGGAAGAAATCGCCTGGCCTTGCGGCAACACCTTTCTCAAGTCTGCATAGCGTGCGGTATCACAATCTCTGCAGGCGTTCCGACAATGTAACACTGTCTGGCATATTGGCTTTAGACACTTCCAGCTTACACAACGTCTAGATCAAGTGGAAAATTAAATTGCCACAATTTTCTTGAATGCGAGTGCGCCGAGAAAGTAACAAGAACATGACAGTGAAATCCGCCACTGACACACTCTCGTTACGGATCGAACTGCTACATAAACTGTTGCCGCGAACGTGCCTTAAGTACCCAGACTCAGGCACTGCCACTTTATGACTTTTCTGGAGCGCACTTACATCCGTGTGTTATCTTAAATGTCAAGTGAAAAGTTCAGGGCGGTAGTTTCATCCCTAGTACAGAGTCACTCCCTCAGTAATGCTGCAAAAGTAGTTCAAAATAGGGGAGATTCTGCTGAGCAAACATGGACCGAAATAAATGTGCAAGTCAGGTTTCTTCAGCGCATCTTCAAATGAGAGGTCGTCTAGCATTGAGGTAACTAATTCCTAACTAAGCAGACTGCAATATGAGTTAGTAAGAAGTCAATCCGCCCCGTTGTAAAACAGCAGCGTACGCAGAGACGAGTCAGCGTTTCACTGCCTGCATGTGATATAGCCAGGGCGGCGTCCCCGCAATCCCCTCACCTTAGGGCTTATAAGTTTTAGAAGCGTTCGCCTAGGTACTTATAGCCAATATAGAGAAAACAAAAATAACGAGATAAAGAGCGTGTATATTAAATAAGTAATCAAATGAAGTCTTGCTCCAGTAACTATGGATAGTGTACGTAATGAGGAGATACATGTCTGATGAACCAATATGGAAAGTACGTATGTACCACTTGGTTGAATTTAGATGGAACGAACGTGCCGGCTAATAATTGCAGTTTTATATGCAAGTCGTGTCGTCTTCAGTCTCTGCAGACATGATGATGATGATAACCCTCAAGCACGAACGAGAGATGCAGTATATTGGCCTGGGGCAGCCAACCACCTGACTAGCTGTCTTTCTTCCTGGCAGCCCATTGTTTGTTCTTACATTAATTAATAGGAGACTAAAATACAGCAAAGGTGCAAGTTACACTTGCTACTGTGATGTGCACGCCTTTCTCTACTCAAACCGAGGGAGGTTCCGAGTTCGATTCTATTTGAGTTTTTCCTTTCTCTACTACGTATAGTAAGTAGAGGAATTATTGTATTCCACCCAAAAATTCGATGTCAGATTTCACCGTAAATATCTTTCGAAGCCCTCTGAGACAAAAAATCAGAAAAATTTCGGCACATTTTTTGTATAGTAAGATTTTGTCTGTCTAACGGTTTACCAGTTATTCAAAAGTCATCCAGAGTAAAGAGAACTACATAGGCTAAAGCCATAAAATTCAAAATAAACATTTAATTTGTCATAAAAATATCTTAAACATGTGCCATTTTAATCAAAATCCTTAGAGTCGTTTTAGAGAAAATCTAAATTTTCGAAAAAAATTTCATGTAAATGTTAGTTTAGGGTGGAGGGATTTTCTTCAAAATCTTCGTGTCGCATCCTTGAAAGACATTGAAATTAAATACCAACTCTGGTTTTTAACCTACTTTTCGTTTTTGAGTTATGCTGTCCACAGACCAACAGACACACACAGTTCTTTTTCTAAAAATGTCTATTTTAGATTTAGGGGGCCTCAAAACATTTCCGGTGAAATAAATTGTGTGGAATAGAATACTTCCTTTACTTACTACTACAGAAACTAAACTGTCTTTCATTCGAAAGCATAAGCTGTTTTATAATAAAATAACGTAATGGACAAACATATTTAGAACTATTTCGATAGGAATTTTAATTTAAGTATAAATATAGGGAGAATTTGTAAAAGGATTAAGCGTATTTATGTTTTTCAGTATAATATTGCATTACGTTAACTGTAAAGATTTACACGTGTTTGTGATTCTAAGTATGCTTGTGATTATAGAATGCTTACGTGCGTCTTTCGTGTTTCACAGTGCACACAGTAGTGGTTTTCGTTGTGCTGCATTTATGTGAAGTGCTTAGGGACCAAGAAAAAATACTAAGCACTCACAAACTTACAAATCCAAATGGGAACAATCCAGTAGCTTAAAGTGAGTTAAATAAAACATTATGAAAAATTGTACTCACCTTCGAACTTCTCATATATCTGGAAGTCGAGCTTCTCGGGGACGAATTTGGGTTTGGACACCCGCTGTTCGAGGGTCGCCTTGTCGAGGGTGAGACTGGCAACCTTCCGGAGCACGTTACTGTCCAGAGGAACATCGCTTACAGAAGAATGGCGACGGAGGTCCTTGGGGTCCTGTTGACTATTCTGTCCCTGTCCTGCAACAAACAACCACCCTTCAGTTTTATTTAGCTGTGCATACCACTATTAGTCACAAGTGAAATTAATCATTTATAAACAAATGATAAGCAGATGAATAGAATTATAATGAATAATATGCATATATTAAATAAATGTATAACGTAACAAGGAAAGTTGCTATTAGTCAGGGAATAAATCATTACAAAGGGAGGATATGTCTTTAGGACATAAACCATAAGTTGCCTATTCGGATAAGTCAGTGTAGAAGTCAAAATAGTTCAGTTTTGTCGAAAACAAGCTGACAACACTGCAGATTGTGTGGGCGTCACTTTCCCTAGCTCAGTTCATAAACAGCGTAACGGTGCGTCCTGAAAACAAACTCATACCTTGCCTTGTCCGTCCGTGTTTACTGTGTGAGTGTAGGCCAATCACAAGCGTTAGCTCCGATAGTATTAAACGAAAGCAAAAGTGGCCGACCTGTTTACATCCAGAAACCGCTTCAATTTCGTGACAACCTCAACGCAACGTTGTCGAGTTACTTCACGTCTGAAAGAGCTGCTTGGAATATTATTTCGAAACCCTGTTTCCCATGGAACTATGAAAGAAATAAGTTACTCTACGCGTCTTACAAGTAATAAACTGTTATTTTCATACACTCTTGTGGAATTACGCATCCAATTTGGATAAAAAAACTACGTTTTCGAAATCGGCGGTAGAGTCATTATCACTGTAAAGGACAAAACGGAATAATTGTGGAGCTTCTCTCTCTCACTTGCAACACATGGAGTTTACGGTAAGGGCTCTTATCCCGCACGTACATGCAGAACTTGCCGAGTAATTAAAACCAACAACGTTCGTAAATGAGGAAATGTGGGAAATAACTTCTTGCACTCAGGTGGGTAAGGCTGATAAAACAGGAGTCGTGCGTTAACACCCCTTTGCATATAACTTTAAGGGAATACACAACTGAAAATGTGATTTTCTCCCTTCCCGTATGTTTACAACAGGATCGTTCTACTTTGAGACACTTTAACCTAGGTTAATCATGCCAGATTATCGCCGCTTGGTCATGTTGCAATATTTTGGTTATAACTATCACCTCGTCCTTGCGATTCTGAACTTGTCAAATGTCCATGCGCAGTAACAACAATTAGCAGACCGTTAATTATGTCAGCATACCTTTTAATCCAAACCCGCCTTGAGCATTGTCTCCAGCAGGAAGTTCATAGAATCACTTAAGGAACACTTGCGCGCGCATTGAGCGCAAGAGATAATAACAGTCTGGCTGGAGAATTATTGCACGCTTAATTCAAGTTAACTTGTGCCGTATATTCTGGTTTAGGAACCAACAGTGTGTTATTATCTTGCTGTAGGTACTTGCTGGAAATTCCCTAGGTGGTGCAGCTGTGTGCAAACCAGATTGTGAACTTGAAGCTAAATGTGTTTAATAAGACGCTTAGCAACAGTAAATTCCTCCAGGACCACCAATGTAACAACCGACCTCACTTGATTTATGACTGCAGACAAGGAAAGTATGAAATTTTATGTTCAATACCGTTATGAACGGGACTTCGATGTATATCGATACTCGGTATCGAAGTATGCATAATACTTTGAAATAAACCTTAGACACATTTTAGATAATTTTAGTAAGCAGAGGGAAGTATTGTATTCCACCCAAAAATTCCATGTCAAAATTTAACCGGAAATATGTTTTGAGGACCCCTGAATCCAAAAAAAACATTTTTGGTAAAAGGCCTGTGTGTGTGTGTGTGTGTGTGTGTGTGTGTGTGTGTGTGTGTGTGTGTGTGTGTGTGTGTGTGTGTGCATGGAAAATTTTTCGAAAAATTTAATTTTCTTAAAAATGGCTCCAACGATTTTGATTAAAATGCCATATGTTTAAGATATTTTTATGAGAAATGAAATGCGTATTTTTGAATTTTGCTGTTTATTCTGGATGAGATTTGAATAACTCGCAAACCGTAAGCGATGGACAAGTTCTTACTGTACACAAATGTAGATCTTGCTAAAACACACAATCTATGCCGACATATTTTTTTGTAGAGTGAACCATTTCGGAGATATTCCTCGTTATGTGTGTGAGTCTCGGAAAACTTAAAACTTTCGCGAAATGTAACTTCGTTGTTCCATTTTTTATATGTTAACCGTGCAAAGAGAACAGAATTTGAAAGTTTTAAAGCATTTAACTTTTGCACAAAGCCTACTGTATTCCCATATTCCCCTTGTACCTACAAGGAAATTAGCAATAAGATAATCTGTACGAATGTTTATCTCAACTAACACGAAGAAGATATAGGAATAAGAGTTTGTAAGAATGGTTAGTACAAGAGTAGAGAAAGTCATGTGAGTGCAACACATCAGATTTTTCCTAAAAATTCTTTGTTAGCATTCAGGGAACCTAAAAACATTTTCAGTGGTATCTTAAAATTGAACTAGATGTAGCAGAGGACAAATATTAATTTAGGACGCATATAAATTAGATTTCATTTCTTTGGTGCGATTTTTAAATACTTTTTTTAGTCGTATATATAGTTTACTTTGCTTCTCCTAACGAAAATAATTTCTTAAAAGCTGGCACAGTCGGTATCCTTTGCTCTAACCTTAGTAATTGCTTATAGCGAGAAGCGAGGGCCTACTCCACAAGTAAAGCTTTTAAAAATATGAAAATCCTTTGCAAGCCTTTGATGTATATATCTCGTTCCTTCCTCTAACAGCATTAAAGTGTGTTAATAGTGAAAAAGCAATTAGCAAAGGGTTACAAGTTGGAAGGAAAACAAATTAGTGCGTTTATCACATTTGCTTGAAAACGGAAGGTAATATTTCAACTACTTGTGATCAAGTTTGCTTGGGGACAATGAAAGGTGCAAGGAGAAGATGACAACCTCCTCCTGGTGGACAGACAGACAGACATACCTTGTTTGCATCCGCAGCAGATGGCAGACAGGAGACCATTCTGGCAGTTTCCCATGCTGAAAGTGACATACCGACCGACAATGAAATACGACTCTGTTCACGACCTGTTCAGATTCGCTCCCAAGTCACCACGCCTTGGTGCTCTCTCTCTCTCTGTGCTCTTATACACTAGGTACCTGATGCTCTTTTTTTTCTACTTTCTTCCCCCACTTTTACCCCCTCCCCCATCTTTTACTCAGTCTTCCATAAACACTAACACAATGTGCTCTTGCAGCTATGTCAAACTTAAACGTCAAATATTTCATTAAATACGACTACAGGGGCTATAACCAGAAAATTCAAGATATGCACTTCGTTTGTCATAAAAATATCTCAAACATATGACATTTTAATCAAAATCGTTAGAGCCATTTTCAAGAAAATCAAAATTTTCGAAAAATTTTCCATGTAAAGGGTAGTTTAGGGTGGGGCTATTTTCTTCAAAATCTTCGTGTTACATCCTTGAAAGACATTAAACTCAAATACTAACTTTGGCTTTTAAGCTACTTTTCGTTTTTAAGTTATGCGTCCACAGACACACAAAGAGCTTAGTAATAAGAGCTTCACGGGTGATCAGCCGTGTTAAACTTATGAAGGTCGAGCTTTCGGCCATTATACTCTCCATGGCCATCTTCAGGACATCTTTAGTCCTGAAGATGGCCATGGAGAGTATAATGGCCGAAAGCTCGACCTTCATAAGTTTAACACGGCTGATCACCCGTGAAGCTCTTATCACTAACGTTCGCCGTGAAAGCTTCAAATCCTACACAAAGAGCTTGTTCTAAAAACAATTTTTTTTTTTTTTTGATTCAGGGGGCCACAAAACATATATTCCCGATGAAATCTCGACATCGAATTTGTGGGTGAAATGCAATACTTCCTCTACTTTACTATGCAAGTGCATACTTTCTCTGAATTTTCCACATTATTAGGAAACCCTAAGGGAATTATTTTTAAGAAGCAAACACGAGAGATAAATGTGCGTGACTCCCGAAAAGGACTTCTTGTTACACGAAAGTAGTTAGTATAGCAACTAGCACGTCTAATGTTTATTCACAAGCTCATTAGTGCACCGCCATGAGAGATCTGCTTGCACGAAGTCAGGTTTACCAACCTTCAACTTAACTTATCGTGCCTGATTTGTGCACAGTTTTGTACACACACACGCATTGATCATGAATAGCCTCGTTTGGGCTTTGTCTTCAGTTTTCCTATCTGTCTATCAAATTACAAGCCTCATATAGGCTGTGTTTGAAAAGAAGCACATTTTATGAAAAATCTGATGTGTTGCACTCACGTGACTTTCTCTACTCTTGCTAACCATTCTTACAAACTCTTATTCCTATATCTTCTTCGTGTTAGTTGAGATAAACATTTGTACAAATTATCTTATTGCTTATTTCCTTGTAGGTACAAGGGGAATATTAGAATACAGTAGGCTTTGTGCGATAGTCAAATCTTTTAAAGCTTTGAGATTCCGTTCTCTTTGCACACTTAACATATAAAAAAACGAACAACGATGTTCCATTTCACCAAAGTTCTAAGTTTTCCGAAACTCACACATATAACAAGGAATATCTCCGAAATGGTTCACCCTACAAGAAAATTTATTGAGACCTAAATTGTGTATTTTAGCAAAATCTACGTTTTTTGTATAGTATGATTTGGTCTATCTCTAACGGTTTACCAGTTATGCAAAAGTCGTCCAGAGTAAATACGACTACAGGGGCTATAGCCAGAAAATTCAAGATATACATTTCATTTATAATAAAAATATCTCAAACATATGGCATTTTAATCAAAATTGTTAGAGCCATTTTGAAGAAAATCAAAACTTTGGAACAATTTTCCATGTAAAGGGTAGTTTAGGGTTGGGCTATTTTCTTCAAAATTTTCGTATCGTATCCTTGAAAGAGATTAAACTTAAATACCAACTTTGGTTTTTAGCCGCCTTTTCGTTTTTGAGTTATGCTGTCCAAAGACTGACATTTTGGTTTCAGGGGGGTCTCAAAACATACTTCCGGTGAAATCTCGACATCCAATTTTTGGGTGGAATACAGTACTACACACCATTTGTACCAGACACAATACCTGGATCAATATCTAAAAAAATTTCGTAAAACAAAGGAGCGACGCAAAGAGTAGAACAGACACTGGGCGCGCGTATCATAAAAGCTCCGTACCAGAATGAAAATACCACATTTTTTCGTTTCGAGTCAGGTTTGCGATATCAACACAAATGACAGCTTTTAGTGCAATTTTTTGTTACTATCGTAAGATGCTTAACTCGAGAGGAAGACTTTGAGATCGACATCGCTGTTCGTTGAGAGGAACAAAAGCTGCGAGAAAGTCATTCAGAGTTCTTAATAACCACCCTTTTAAGTAACACCAGCAGCTCTAGCACTTCTGCACTTCTTAGAAAAGACGTACGTAGCTAACAAAGCCTCTTATTTACTGAAGGAATAAAGAGCTTTTAATAAAATTACATTAGCTGCAAGCAATTAATACTGAGAACAATTAAAATCACGAATAAAGTGAAGTTAAGATACAAAAATGGTTGATATAAGGTGGTAGTAGAGATAAAATTGTCAGAGTTTGTGTTTCATCTGCTAGAAATGAACCCCCCCCCCCCCACCCTCTCCGTAACATTCGCTATGTGATGTTAAAATTCTGACGAAGACAAACTCCAGCCCAATTTTTTTCTCAGTTTGTTTTTCTTCTAAACTTTTGCACAAAAACACAGTCTACAGTGTTTCGCGATATCACAACTCACAACTGTTTTCTTCTCGTAACCTTGGCTCAGTCCTTTCACTGTCTTTAACACACAAAGTCCGACAATACAATCACTCGACACTCCTTACAACAGTCGGTAACTGTCACCTCTGTTGTTTCCTCCCCTCCTTATACAGCGGGGATGCTATCCAGTACTCCTTTGTTATGCGCTGCTGTCATAGTTACATTTTTTGTACGTGGAGTGTAGGTACGGTTGGGGTTGTGAACTGTTCACACTGTCTTGTATTGTGACAAGAAGCCGAGCAGTAAAACCTCCGACCCTAACGGTTTGTACGTAGGTATAATCCCAGTTTGTGGCACATCGACACGCCTTCCAGCTATAAAACGAGAAGGAAGCAATCCACCTGTCATAAGTCAGTGTTCTGGAACGGTGCACCTGCTGCCTCAACAGAGAGCAAGTGTACCGGAGTAAATGCCACTGACAAATAAGTTGTAAATTGTGCCAAAACCTCTGATTGAATAAGGAAACTGCACTGCATGGGCACGAGAGGAGAGGTAGCGATTGAACTTCCCTCACTCACCAAACAACGCAACCTCCGCCAGTTCTTTGAAGTCAGTATTACCACCAAGGTGACATGTGCTTAACATCACTCCAGAAACTGCCAAGTTAAGGCATTTTATTTGTTTCACACGGAATATCGTGCATTCCGAGTTTTCTCCATTGATCTTGAAACCGAAATTATAATATGAATATACGTAATTAATAATAGAAATAATTAAAAGGAGATTGTAATCAATAGTTAAGGGGAGAACATTGTTAATAAAGCTGAATATACGAAAGTCTCAAGAATGGAAGCCTAGGCAGATTAGATGAGCGATAAGATTACAATTGTTTTCCGAGCAAAGCCTGGCGAGTTCAGCGGGTTGATTCTTCTCTTGCCATGACGTGCTCAAAAGTTGACCAATGAAAATCGCTCACGTGATCATGTGCAAGGCAACTCTCATTTGTCTAGAATCGCGCAGCCAGTACACATTCAATTTTATTGTGATCTCCTGTATTCTATTTAGATATCGTCGGCAGTTCTCTACAAATCTGGAAATTAGCAAATAAAGTCAAATGTTTGTAAACTCTTCGTTTGGTTCCATCCCTGCCACCACTCACGCCGCATACCTTGCTGATTAGGATCTCTTGCTAGAGCTACTTAGATACAAACACAGGATAGGAGATATCCTGGCGCCAAGATGTTCTAGATCTTAAAGGCGACGTCTTCGACCTGCAGCGGGATAGGATTATGTGTCAATCTTCAATTTTCTGAACAGTGCCTTCTTCATTGAGATCATCAGATCTGAGCACACTGGCAATAAGAGGATAAAGGGTAGGGGGCTTAGTAGGGCTGGAAACGCTTGCCTTAGAAGGGTAGAGACAGGCCATGAGGGCAAAAGTGGTGTCGCTATTTCTAATTAACTTCTTTTCACTGGTCTGACAAACCAGTGAAAATGAGATTTCGCTGGTATCGAATTATCATACATTCTAATTATCGTATGCCGCCATAATTATTGTAGGAGTTGGCAACCCTGCTCGACATTCTCCAGACGAGTGACGAAGGTTGTTTGGATACAAGAAGCGAGCGGTGGGTTCGTTCCGAAAGTTTTAAGTTTTCCGAAACTAACACAAATAACAAGGAATATCTCCGAAATGGTTCACTCTACTAAAAATTTATTCAGACATACAATTGTATGTTTTAGGAGGTCTACATTTTTTGTATAGTAAGATTTTGTCTATCTCTTACGGTTTACTAGTTGTTCAAAAGTCATCCAGATTAAACTGGGCTACATAGGCTGTAACCAGAAAATTCAAAATATACATTTCATTTGTCATAAGAATATCTTAAACATATGACATTTAATGAAAATCGTTAGAGCCATTTTCAAGAAAATCAAAATTTTCTAAAAATGTTTTATGTAAATGGTAGTTTAGGGAGGGGCTGTTTTCTTCGAAATCTTCGTGTCGCATCCTTGAAAGACATTAAACTTAAATACCAAATTGGATTTTAACCAACTTTTCGTTTTTAGTTATGTTGTTCATAGATAGACAGACAGACAGACAGACAGACAAACACACACACACACACACACACACACACACACACACACACACACACACACACACACACACACACACAGACGTTTTTTCTAAAAATGCGTTTTCTGGATTTATTTTTCATTAAATATATGGTATCCATTCAAAATTCTTGCAATAATTTGAGAAAATAAATAAGATAAAATGTTCATGTAGAGGATGGTTTGAGGAACGGAAGTTTCCCTTAATTCTCGTGTCGTATCCTTTACTTTCTTTATCCCTCAAACGCTAACTCCGACAACACAATCACTTAACATTCCTTACAATTTCTTCACTTCGATGCACTGCATCTTTCACGGCTGTCTCACACTCACTGACACACTGACTGACTCAAAAACTGCTTCCTTCCACGCACTCCGCAAGATTTTATACCGGTGATAACGCAGTGAGATCTTTCACCTACGAACAAGCCGGCCGTCGGAAACTTCGAATGCTCTAGAAAACCCCTTGTGATGCCGCCTAATTGTTGGTCACGTATTCGTTCGCGTGAGTGGCGTGGAGAAGCTTGACCTTGAGCGGCTTGTTGCGCGCCTCACCAGTGGTGTGGGCAAGCTGGTCCCGGCGGTCGTTTATGTTGCCGACGTCACACTGCTGCCCCCTCAGCACTACTCGCCCCAAACACTACCGTTGCAGTTGGCCAGACGAGCTTCCGGATGTGGTAGACTTCGCCATCGAGCCTGTTCTCCACACGGCATGATCCTTGGCAACGTTGTTGGGTAGTGCCCCCTAGCCTAGGCAGAGTCATGTCTGCCAACCTGCTAGAAACCTAAGCGCCAACCTCGTCGGTTGTAACAGCTCTTCCTTCGGTTGCTTTCATCCAGATGCATTGATTCGACCGCCGATCTTCCTGGTGTGCCTTCTCAGCTTGCTCCTGGCGGGACCGAGCGCAGGGTCAACCTACTGAGACGCGTGCTGGGGCTGCGGAGGGCTAACTCGCAGGACGCTTCTGTCGATGTCAACCGTCACCTCATAGCTCCAGGCATCCGGACCTAGTATCACCTCCTCAGCCACCCTCGCGACCAACACACAGACCCATAATGCTCGGCCCAGTCAACTCCAGCCAGGTCGCGTCCGTAGTCACTCCCAAAGTCACTCGCTATCCTACTTTTCCAGCCAAAAAGTCGAAACAGATTTCTTCGTAAATATAACCACGTTTTGAAGTTTCAGAATAATGAATTAGTAGATAATATATTAACATTTAGGGAAAATTTGTGTGTGGACGCGACACGGATTCCAAGGGTGAGTGAGACATACAAGGTATAGACAAAGACATATGTAGAGAGGGGGAGGGATTGTAGAGAAGGAGGGAGAAATGGTGAGAGACGGCGAGTGTGATGCGGCAAAAGTGATGAGTGATGCAGAGAGAGAGAGAGAGCGAGAGGGATAGAGCGATTCACGGAGAGCGATGAGAGATAAGACAGATGGAGCGCAAGCGGGAAAGCGGGTAAAGGGGTGAGGGTGAAGGAGCGTGGCCGTGGGCGAGGGCGAGTGAGGGGTCGAGAGCAAGTGAGAGGAGTCGAGGGCGAGTGACAGGGGTCGTGGGCGAATGAGAGGGGACGAGGGTGAGAGAGGGGTCGAGAGCGAGTGAGTGGGTTGGAGGGCAAGTGAGAGGGTTGGAGGGCGAGTGAGAGGGTAGGAGACAAGTGAGAGAGGGTCGAGGCCGCGTGAGAAGGGTCAAGGGCAAGAGAGAGGGATCGAGAGCGAGTGAGGGGGGTCGAGGGCGAGTAAGGGGGTCGAGGGCGAATGAGAGGTTGAGGGCGTGTGAGGGGGCTCGAGAGCGAGTGAGGGATCAAGAGCGAGTGAGGGGTCGAGAGCGAGTGAGAGGTCGAGGAGCGAGAGGGGTCGAGGGCAAGTGAAGGGGTCGAAGGCGAGTGAGAGGGGTCGGAGGGCGAGTGAGAGGGGTCGGAGGGCGAGTGAGAGGGGTCGAAGGCAAGTGAGAGGGGTCGAGGGCAAGTGAGAGGGGTCCAGGGCAAGTGAGAGGGGTCCAGGGCAAGTGAGAGGGGTCCAGGGCAAGTGAGAGGGGTCGAGGGCAAGTGAGAGGGATCAAGGGCGAGTGAGAGGGTTGGAGGGCGAGGGAGAGGGGTCTAGAGCGAGTGAGAGGGTTCCAGAGGGAGTGACATCACGAGTTACATCGGGAGTGACACCGGCAGTGACACCGGCAGTGACACCGGGAGTGACATCAAGTGACATCGCGAATGACAGGGAGTGACACTGGGAGTGACAGTCACATCGGGAATGACACCGGCGTGACACCGGCAGTGACACCTGGAGTGACATCGGGAGTGACAACGAGTGACACCGGGAGTGACATCGAGTGACACCGAGTGACATCGGGAGTGAGTCACATCGGGAATGACACCGGCGTGACACCGGCAGTGACACCTGGAGTGACATCGAGAGTGACATCGAGAGTGACATCGGGAGTGAAAACGGGAGTGACATCGGGAGTGACACCGAGTGACATCAAGAGTGTCACTCGCGATGTCGCTCCGACTCGAACCTCTCACTCGCCCTCGACCCCTCTCGCTCCTCGACCTCTCACTTGCTCTCGACCTCTCACTCGTCCTCGCCCCCGGCCACGCTCCTTCACCCTCACCCCTTCACCCGCGTTCCCGCTTGCGCTCCATCTGTCTTCTCTCTCCTCATCGCTCTCCGTGAATCGCTCTATCCCTCTCGCTCTCTCTCTCTCTCTGCATCACTCATCATCACTTTTGCCGCATCACACTCGCCGTCTCTCACCGTTTCTCCCTCCTTCTCTACAATCCCTCCCCCTCTCTACATATGTCTATCTCTATACCTGGTAAGTTTCACTCACTTGGAATCCGTGTCGCGTCCACACACAAATTTTCCTTAACTGTTAATATATTATTTACTAATTCATTATTCGGAAACTTCAAAACGTATATTTACGAAGAAATCTGTTTCGACTTTTTGGCTGGAAAAGTAGGAAAGCGTTGAAAGGTATGGTTAAAATAATTTCATTTTATTTTATTATTAAATTCGAACATTAGAGTGTTATTAAATATTTTGTACAGGTAGGTAACTAGTTTCTAGGATATGCACAAGAGATTTAAATACTTCAGACTTAACTGATTCAGCTGCAGATTTTCTTTGAGTTCCATAAGTAAATTACAACATACAGGTTGTTAGTAGTAGAAATATAGATATTTGTACTGGTAATTGAGGACTGTGTAATGAACAATACTGCATCAATATTTGCTTCATTTGCCGACCTACTTATTTACAATTTGATGTGTTACACTCACATGACTTTCTCTACTCTTGTACTAACCATTCTTACCAACTCTTATTCCTATATCTTCTTCATGTTAGTTGAGATAAACATTTGTACAAATTATCTTATTGCTTATTTCCTTGTAGGTACAAGGGGAATATTAGAATAAAGTAGACTTTGTGCGATAGTCAAATCTTTGAGATTCCGTTCTCTTTGCACGCTTAACATGCAAAACAAGTGAACAACGATGTTCCATTTCAGGAAAGTTTTAAGTTTTCCGAAAGTCACACACATAACAAGGAATATCTCCGAAATGGCTCACCCTACAAGAAAATTTATTCGAACATAAATTGTGTATTTTAGCAAGATCTACATTTTTTGTATAATATGATTTGGTCTATCTCTAACGGTTTACCAATTATGCAAAAGTCGTCCAGAGTAAATACGACTACAGGGGCTATAGTCAGAAAGTTCAAGATATACATTTCATTTGTCATACAAATATCTCAAACATATGACATTTTAATCAAAATCGTTAGAGCCATTTTCAAGAAAATTAAAATTTTCCATGTAAAGGGTAGCCACTTCTATCAGTTCATGATGAAATCGGGTCAAAATGTCATTTCGGTACCTCTCTGCATTTACAGTCTGTTCGTGGAATATTGGAGCGATTATACGTCTAGCGCTAACAGCACACCAAACCCCAACTCTTGGATTATAATGAGGGATTTCCTTTGGACGCGATGTGGACTTTCAGAGGCCCAATACCAACTAGCCGCGTGGACAACGGCAGCCGGTTGTGGGGGAATCCAGCAAGGTCGTGGGAGAGAATAACCCTGTATGTGGGTCATGTCCAAAAGACGATGAGTTGTCGACTAAGAAAACTGAGGGGAAATGTTCTTAGTGATGGAAAACAGTCGGTGGAAGATAGACTCACAGGTGCTTTCATTGGGAGGCTGCAACGCTATTATGATTCTATGATAAGACAAAATCTAGAAAATGTAGAAAAAGTGAGCAAATCAGTATGAGCAGTTTACTTTCATACATTGGCGATAAATGACAACCCCAATCATGGTTTGTGTCCAGCTGGTGCAATTACAACAGAGGGCTGGTCACAGGAGATAAATATAACTATCTTCAAAGTTTTCTACTTGACATATAATCAATATTTAGGAACTTGCGCATCCAGATTTTAAAAAATGTTTACATAGCCAGTCCCAAAACATGAGCAAGTGTGTTAACAGTCTGATATGGAGTCGCATCCCTAAAATATAAACTTGAAATTTGGAGTTTATGATGCAGTAACCATTTGGGTTAACATACAGTAACACCAGCTGGCAGACCTGCACACATCAAAGGGCGCTCAGGGTCAAGCTACCTCACACCACTTGGCGATGGTTGCGTCAAAGGGGCTCAGAATACGGCTGTCTCGCGCTACTGCTTGTGAATACGTGGCAAAAATCAGCGCGGCATAACAAAGAAGGTTCCAGTGTTCGCAGCTTCTGGCTGCCGGCTTGATTGTGAATTTCGAGAAAAATTCGCGCTATGCGATTCCCGGTATAAAAGCTTGCAGGACGGTAGTTAAGACTAGCTTTTGTGGGACAAACAATGTAGTTGTTTTGTGACGGAGCCGTGTCTTAGTGTGATTTTCTGACAGTACCATGTCATTTTGATCACAAATGAAATGTATATCTTGAATTTTCTGGGGATAGTCCCAGAAGTCCTCTTCATTCTGGATGACTTTCGTATAACTAGTAAATCGTAAGAGATAGATAAAATCTTAATACAGAAAGGATGCATATCGTGTTAAAACAATATATGTCCGGGTGGAAGAAATTCATTACATTAATTTAAACCAGTGGTAGGTCTGGGTGTTCAGAACACATTTTGTATCTTACGTTTTTGTCTCTGACCATTTCCTACGGAGATATTTTAGTTTTGTCAAAAACAAGCTGGCAACACTGCAGATTGTGTGGGTGTCACTGTCCCTAGCTCAGTACATAAACAAACAGCGTAACGGTGCGTCTTGAAAACAAACTCATACGCTACTTTGTCTTTCGGTGTTTACTGTGCGAGCCTAGGCCAATCACAAGCGTTAGCTCCCAAAATATTACACGAAAACGACCGACCTGTTTACAACCACAAACCAGGTCAATTCCCCGACCAACCTCAATGCAATGTTGTCGAGTTACTTCACGTCTGAAAGAGCAGCTCGGAGTATTCCTTCACATCTTTTAAGTGATTATTTCGAAACTCTGTGTGATGTCCAATAATTACTACCGAAGCTATGTCAGTAATAAGTTACTCTAGGCATCTTACAAGAAACAAACTTATCTTAGTTCATTCTTGTGGAATTACGCATCCAAGTTGGATAAAAAACAATATTTTTTCGAAATCGGCTGATCAAAGAACGAAATGCCGTTCGACTTTTTTGTTTGTAATACTTCTATAAAGCACATATTAAAAGGAATGTAATGACTTTTCTTCCATCTGTATATATAATTGTGCACATAACCAATTTCGAGTTAATCTTAGTTATTGGTTTGAATATTCAAATACTCAAACTCGTAGTTTAATGAACTAGGAAGTCACTAATCCTTTATGTCTTGGCCATGTAAGCCAAGTGAAATGTCAAAGTCATTACATAGTGACCAGCTGTATCTTTTAAGCCTAGTGTATTTCCTACTCCTATTGTACCTACGAGAAAATGTATAATAAAACCATTTGTACAAATGTTTATGTGGATAAATATGAAGTGTTTGTAAGAATAGTTTGTAAAAGACTGAGTAGAGAAATTCCTATGACCAGACTTGTCTTTGCTTGATTGTGCGTGATGAAATGTTCATCTCGACGTCTTGGTGACCAGGTACATATGTATTTACCTTCTTGTTGCATCGATC
Source organism: Tenodera sinensis (assembly GCA_030765045.1). Taxonomy (NCBI): domain Eukaryota; kingdom Metazoa; phylum Arthropoda; class Insecta; order Mantodea; family Mantidae; genus Tenodera; species Tenodera sinensis. Next base: position 13,066,182 of record CM060968.1, on the reverse strand, counting down.
GCGCTGCAGTGTTAAAGTTGGGAGTCCAGCTATAATCCGCAGTAGACGTAATGGGATTCGCTGCTTGCCTGCCTTCCTTCCACTGATCCTGTTATGTTTTACATAGGAACGTTCAGAAACCTGTTTCTCAGAGTCACCTTGTGGTCCCTAGCACACCGGCTCCAGCTTAATTTCTTCCTTTCTCACCTTTACCATGCTCAGTTTGTTTATATCCAACTCCATGATCCATAACAAAAGCACAATTCACTTAAATGTATAATTAACACTGCTGCATACGATTTTACTTTCTCTACTACATATAGTAAGTAGAGGAAGTATTGTATTCCACCCAAAAATTCAATGTCCATATATTTCATCAGAAATATGTTTTGAGGCCCCCTGAATCCCCCTTCCCCAAAGAACATTCTTAGAAAACGTGCGTTTGTAGACCATAACACAAAAAGGAAATTTAGGCTAAAATGTCGATTTTCTCAAAAATGGCTAAAGATTTTGATAAAAATGCCATATGTTCATGGCAAATGAAACGTATTTTGAATTTTCTGGCTGTAGTCCTCTTTACTCTGGATGACTTTTGAATAGCTGGTAAACCGTAAGAGATAGACCAAATCATACTATACAAAAAATGTAGATCTTGCTAAAATACACAATTTATGTCTCAATAAATTTTCTTGTAGGGTGAACCATTTCGGAGATATTCCTTGTTATGTGTGTGAGTTTCGGAAAACTTAAAACTTTCGGGAAATGGATCATCATTGTTCATTTTTTTTATATGTTAAGCGTGCAAAGAGAACGGAATCTCAAAGCTTTAAAATATTTGACTATCGCACAAAGTCTACTGTATACCCATATTCCCCTTGTACCTACAAGGAAATAAACAATAAGATAATTTGTACAAATGTTTATCTCAACTAATACGAAGAAGATATAGGAATTTGCCAACTTGCCAGTACGACATTAAATTCTCCAGCTGATTCGTACTTTTTCCCGGTTAACCACAAGAGAATGGTAGCTTAATGGTTAGAGCAGCCGCTCGATAAGCGGGAGATCCGTGTTTCAAACCCCGGCTATGTCATTGAATTTTTCAGTTTCTAGTTCAACCTCTTATACAATAGTTATTTTACATAGACAAAGTAAAAATGAAGAAAATCGGTTTTCTCTATAGTATTTGTATAGAGTACATTTTGATCGCCGATTAGTTTTAACAAATGAAGATAATGACTTGCCGATGACAAATACACCTGTTGCATCATTATACCCCAGCCTTGCATTAAACTCTGGTTGGAATTGCAGCTTTGACCTCCATTATCTGCAGTGCACGATATGCGAGAGACAAAAATTGATGGTTGTGGATGAAAGGTAGTTACTTCCGGCGGAACTGAGCACAGTGTTTGCATGTATGAGTCATGTGGGTAATTATCCGTCTGATGTTTCCAGCAATCTCTCCTGCATCCTCACATTCTCGTGAAGTAATGAAAATAAACCATCTCTTTGTTCATATTTTCCAGACTGTCACAACACAAGCGTAGTTTAGGGTGGGGCAATTTTCTTAAAATCTTCGTGTTGCATCGTTGAAAGACATTAAACTTAAATACCAACTTTTGTTTTTAACCTACTTTTCATTTTTGAGCTATGCTGACCACACACACAATTGAAACTCAATTTTATACATTCCAAGGTAGAAGACATTTGGTCGCCCAAAGAGGGAGTGATAGAGTGAGGACAGATGAGACTAATCGCTGGAATGATAAAGAAATGTATAATTTAGGTCCTCATTATATATTCCACAGAAGTTGGAAGTTTCTCTCCCCCTCCTTTACCCCGGAGGAGAAGAGGCCTTGCACTTGAAGTGCCTGCCAGTCACTTTAAACGTTTTACAGCAGGTGTAGGAGGAGTAACAATAGAGAAGGAGCGAGGAAGGATGTGATTCAGGGTCAGGTAAATCTCGTCCGTGAGAGAGACAGAGATGGAGACGGGGCAATGGCCCCTCCTCCAGTGCTGCCAACACATCCACGCCGCCGCCGCAATTAGACCGTTAATTATCGCAAAGTGTGGCAATGATATTCCGGGAACAGGCCTACAGGTGAAAATAAGGTGTTCATACTGTTACCAGGCGATTTAACCCATATTTGGTGTGCAAGTGAGCAAAACCCCAGTCTTGGCACAGCATCCGGAGACTGCTTCTAACATTACTCGGGTTGGGATAAATAACTGGTATGGGCATGAAGCTGAAAGGCGTGTTGTTTTTTCACTGAAGAATGATTTTCTTGTAAACATTGACTCTGGTAAGCAAATATTAATAGAATACAATAAAACACTGTGGGTGTTATTAATTATGGCTTAGGGGGGAGATGGGAAGCGTTCTAAAAGGACATCAGTCACCAGGCAGGTTGTATAAATGAACAAGTAAATATGGGTAGCTTTGTGGGAAGTATTACAACAGAAAGCAATAAGACTAACATGGGCACCTGGTGGCTGTTATAAAATTAATGTCAATTGGCAGCCATATACAGCTAACTGTTTACTACACCTCTAATTGCTATAAAAGCTATAAAATCAAGCTTGTAACAGTTACTGAAGAGAACCGTTATATCAGCTGATGATATTTTATTAAGTTATTTGAATTCTTTTGGTGATATTCTAAGTCATGTGTTCTACTGGTCTATAGCCCGAAACAAAGTTGGGAGTTGTCACTGTTTTATGGATATACTGTTCTCCATGATATTCCATAATTATTCTCTCTGAACAGTTATTTCATAATCCTGCAACAGATTTTGTAAACGTGTAGCTTTAATGCTTACCTAATGAGCTATTAATTACTAAGGTTTATATTGTTGCTCGTTGATATTCATTAATCGTAGTTACTGTTATTGAATATATTGTGAATCGCTTATGTGTTGCCATCCAGTGTGCTATATAAAGTTTATAGTCAAATGTACGCACAAAGTGGTTTATTCGAGCTTAAATTTTCCAAATTCTTGAATGAACGTCAGCGAGAATGTTTATTAAATACGCTTGATATAATGTTTACAATCGTCCTTTCTTTGAATATTCAGCAGCAAAATTAATGAAATGTACTCAAACATTGTTCGCACCTTGAATGCACTGACAGACAGTGCATGCATCTCTCCGCATGTCATAGATTGTCATAATGAGAGACTATGTGGTAAGAATACCTCAGCACCTCGCTAGGCTGTTAGAAGAACTAAACTCACTATATTACTAGATAAGCTTTTGCTTAGTTGTAATTTGAAAAAAAAAAAAAATATTTCAACTCTTTCATATAAAGCAGACGTGCTGATGTAGTTATCTTAAATATAGTGTCGGAGAGAGTAAAATTAATATTTCTGCAGTCAATATAGAAGCAAATGCAACACAAATTATCGTTTATTATGAATTAATATAATTATTGCAAATATACGGAGGTGTTTAACAGAAGTCATAAATACATTTCTCAAATGCAAACTTTGTTGAATTTATTACTTCTCACTAGTTACAACGCCCTAAGATAAACAAGTCATATCTGAGTACATGCGTATACCAGAGTGACAAAAGATAAACAACTCATGACTCGGTACTAGACAGGAGTTTCAAACCCGCTACAATGCTTTCTACATTTTCATCAATAATTTGATCTTTTGGTCAGACGAAAATTTAGTAACTTTTCAACTGTTTTAGAAACAAAATCTCAAAATCATTAATCGACTGACAGGAAACTTAAATGTAATGTAAACAGTATAAAAATAGACTATATAGGTTTAATATATTTAATTTTAAGTACTAGCCACTCAGTAGATAATGCAAAACCCCATAACAATTGCAAATCAACTGTGTAGAGCTGCAAAAATCGCATCATTCCACTATTCCATTCACCAACTAGATGAATCGTTTTATGCCAGTTCACTTTGCCAAGGAATACAGTCTTATAACAAATGTAGCTTCAACTCTTCTAAAAACATTTTCCTAAAAGCAATATATCTCCTGTGGGTTACATTTAAATTTCTGTGAAAAATTCCCAGATGTTTAAGACGTTTTGTAAACTATTTACAATATATATGAATACGTTAGGGACCGCGCCTGATACTAGATGTCGCCACTCTGTCCCCTGCTTCACTCCAGAGGTTGAGCAAAGGCTCTTCCCCTGCCGAGGTCTTACTCCATCTACCACATGTATGTATATTCAGTATTGTTCTACTTTGGTGAACATATATTACATGACAATGTATCTAAGTGGTCGTGCAGTGTTCGTTGTCAGATTAACTGCCTATGTATCTGGGGATTTGAGGGCAACACGCATGTGGAAGACCGGAACTCCGCCGCCATAAACTGTAATTGCCAGCGTGAGAACGACGCCCTCTTTTGTTTCAATTACTCGACCGGTGTGTTTACGCTTTGGTAGCTTTCTCCACAAGGTCACACACACATAGACTATATCCACTTCTACAACTCATTTCTGAGAAAAACTACAAAAATAAAAGATTTCATATTAATAAACCACTCCTATTATATACCTATTCACTTATGAACATAACTGTATCCAATTACGATGTTTACTTAAAACATACTTTAAAGCATTCTTATCTTGTTCGTGTTAGTTAAGATAAACATTTGCACAAATTATCTTATTGCTTATTTCCTTGTAGGTACAAGGGCTTTGAGTGATAGTCAAATCTATAAGATCCCGTTCTCTTTGCACTGTTAGCATATAAAAAATTAATAACGATGTTCCATTTGACAGACGTTTTCCAAAACTGACAGAAATGGTTCACCCTAAAAAAAAATTATTTGGACAAACAGTCTTTTAGCGAGAACTACATTTTTGTATAGTAAGATTTCGTCTATCTCTTACGGCTTACGAGTTATTCAAAACTCATCCAGAATAAAAAGGACTACATAGGCTATAGCCAGAAAATTCAATATAGACATTTCATTTTTCATAAAAAATAGCTTAACCATATGGCATTTTAATCAAAATTGTTACAGCAATTTTCATGAAAATAAAAAATTTCTAAAATTTTTCCATGTAAAGGGTAGTTTAAGTTGGGGCTATTTTCTTCAAAATCTTCGCGTCGCATCCTTGAGAGACAAATATAAATTTTAGATTTTAACCGACTTCTTGTTTTTGAGTTATGCTTTCCACAGTGTCTTGCGTGATGTGAGAGGAGTCCTGGGTTCGATTCCCGGATGGGGTGTGGGAATTTTTTCTCTAGCGAATACTTTTCCCTGTGAGAATATGAAATTATGTGTATGTATGTGTGTATGTGTGTATGTGTGTGTCTGTGTGTGTGCCTGTGTGTGTGTGTGTCTGTGTGTATGTGTGTATGTGTGTGTGTCTGTGTGTGTCTGTGTGTGTATGTGTCTGTGTGCGTATGTGTGTATGTGTGTATGTGTGTGTCTGTGTGTATGTGTGTATGTGTGTGTCTGTGTGTATGTGTGTGTCTGTGTGTGTGTCTGTGTGTGTCTGTGTGTGTGTCTGTGTGTGTATGTCTGTGTGTGTATGTCTCTGTGTGTGTCTGTGTGTGTCTGTGTGTGTCTCTGTGTGTGTGTGTCTGTGTGTGTCTCTGTGTGTATGTGTGTGTCTGTGTGTGTATGTGTGTGTCTGTGTGTATGTGTGTGTCTGTGTGTGTCTGTGTGTATGTGTGTGTCTGTGTGTATGTGTATGTCTGTGTGTGTGTCTGTGTGTGTATGTCTGTGTGTGTATGTCTGTGTGTGTGTCTGTGTGTGTCTGTGTGTGTGTCTGTGTGTGTGTCTGTGTGTGTCTGTGTGTATGTGTGTGTGTGTCTGTGTGTATGTGTGTGTCTGTGTGTGTGTCTGTGTGTGTCTCTGTGTGTGTATGTGTGTGTCTGTGTGTGTCTGTGTGTGTGTCTGTGTGTGTGTCTGTGTGTGTTTAATATACAAATAACCCAAAGACCCAAACTCATTGTATACTATATGCTATTGTCCATTGGCTATGGACAATATGTTTCAAACAAAAGATCGCCGATACGACCTTGAAGTTGAAGTTGAAGGTGACGCATAAACGAAACAATACAAAAAAATTAGTAACATTGTCAAATACACTTGGAATAAGAATGTGATATTTGGAACATAAAAGCACGTTGATTTTCTTAAGTTAAATGTAATAATTAGTAAAGACAGTAATAAAAGACACATTTCTCTATGGGATAACCTTTTAAACGCAAATATCTGAAGCAATAAACTGAAGAAATAACAAAAATTCTTAAGAAATGCGTATCTGAGAAACTTCAATCAACTTACTATATTTTTTGTAACCATTTCCGAGATATTCCATGTTATTGGTTTGAAGTTGATAAATAGTTATGTTTCTCCGATGGGAATCATTCATTATTCTGCTTTCGTCAAAGATAAAGGAATTTTAAAGGCATCACATAACGACCGGTTCTTAAAAGATTTAGTCTATCCCTAAGCCATATGCTTATTGCACCTGTAAGGAAATGTGCAATAAAATCAATTTTGATTAACATGAAGGTAACAGAAGAGTAACGATGCAATTTACTCAGTTAAAAGCAATAGCAAGCAGTTTTTGTTCACCCCTTAATGTTAAGCTGTACGTTCTCCCCGGAAGTGTGTCTCTCTGTCTTCTACAAAGTCGGCTGGCTCACAACTTTATGAAGCATATTATTCACCCGGGCAGGCAGGTTAATGTGAGAACAAGTGAGGCTATTGTTTTCCCCTCCCCCTCCCTTCCCTTGCTGGTGAGAGAGATTTGCAGCTAATACAGCCCTACAGGAAGGGGCCCTCCCGGTGAAGGGAAGGGAGGGAAGGGCTAGAGGCAACATGCAACAATAACCACGGATTATAAAGTGCATCCGTTGCTCATGCTGTTGATAAATGTATGAGCTTCTTCCCATAAGCTTGCATCTATCTCTGTCTCTCTCTCTCGGTCAGGTATTAATGATATCCTCATTCATAAGTAGGCCCCGGGTTTCTGACTTTACATCTTTGTGCTCATGGCGCTAGGGAAAATATACACGACTCGTAACATTGACTCAGTCCTTTCACTCCCTTCATTTTCGCTCAAACAGCAGATTTGGGCGATACAATCACTCGACACTCATTAACCGCTTCACTATCTTCCTTTCGACGCGAGTACACACGCAGCTGACACACACACACGGACTAAAATTAAAAACTGTCTCCCAACTCTCGTTGCATCACCTCCTTATATAGCGAGGATGACGTGACTCAGACCTTTCTCGAACTTGTACAAATACGCCGGCTACTGGACACTTCTCGAATAATCTAGAAAACTCCTTTTAATTCTGCCGCTGATTGCGGTTACGTAGTCAACAGTCGCGCGAGGCAGCCTTTTGTTACACTTACCCCTAGTGCAACACTCGCCGTCCTTTGTTGTTCGCCGCGGCCGGCGTCACAGCATTGTAATAAGTGACAAATCCGATTACATTTTGTCAGTTTTTCTTCTGCTCACTCACTAAAACTGACTATAAACTCACTCAAACGCTCCCAACACTGGCTTCTCTGCCCGTACCAACTCGTTTATATAGCCGAGAATAGGTACCGGTGATTTCTCTGGAAATTACCGTTTCTCGAAACTTCTCAAGCTGTCTGAAATCGGCTTTGTTCTTAGACGACATCGTCGTGCGTTGCCTAGCAACGTAGTGGTGTGAGGTAGCTGACCTCGAGCCTCCTTTGTTGTGTGGCCAGTGCCACGTTATTCTTATATTAATAATCAAGTGTTAGAATTTCAAAATCTAAAAATACTTGGAAATCTATTCACATTTTGTCAAACATTTGGAATCGTCTAACTAAACGGTTCACCTCTGTTGTAAAATAACACTTGTCATCTAAAGAATGTAGGGTTAATCTAGCTGCTACTTTTGAGGGTCGCCGCACGCCTACTGTTATAATATAGCCATCACACAGCAGAAACTAGTGTTGGAGCTATATTTTTGTGTTTCGTCATACCCAAAGTAAAAAGTATTGGAAAATGTGTTGAATAAGAACAGTACAATATTCCCTCTATGTGTTAGTCCGTAATAGTTGACAATAAACAGTGCTTTAAAAATATGAAACGGCGGGAATGTAGCAAGCGAGCTTCTGGAATTCTTAATCATATTTTATGAATAAATATTTTCCATAAACAGAACAAAAATGTGTGCTGGAACGTAAAAATGAGCTTTTGTAATCCTACAGCCAAAAATAAAACTTTGAGATGGATGTTTTGTCAATATGTGGACAAATGAGGATAAAATACAGTTATGCGACAAACTTTGAAGTCTGAGAGAGATAAGAAATGGCCTGGCTCAGAGAATCTTTGAACAACGGATGGTCAGGAAAATCGTAAATAGGCTTTGAAAGATAACAAATGAAATAAAGCCGTAGACAAGGATGGATATTGGAAAGGAAATTGGGAAACAAAATCAATCTCAGGCTAAACCAAAGAACGCCGTGGTGTGTGTTTTTCTCATAGGCTTTTACACCGTTGCAGCAATTTCGACTTAAACTGCCACGGACAACCCCAGCTAGACGGGCAAAAATGGCTCTATAACCTAGAATTCAAACTTCCACACATTCACTACTTCATTTTATGCAATGCCAACAAAGGTTTGCAAGACAATCTCTATATTTGTCAATGATAACCTCAGTTACTGCAAAATTGCCAACATAACAATTGCTTGGATTTTCACGGCATCACAATGTAACAAACGGACACCGAGTTCATATAATAGTCATTGATTTCTGACATTGATCATGAAGTTATAACAGTCAAATTTAATCTTTCACTTTCTCTACTAGTAAGTAGAGGAAGTATTGTATTCCACCCAAAAATTCGATGTCGAGATTTCACCGGAAATATGTTTTAAGGTCCCCCTGCATAAAAAAAGTGCGCACGCGCGTGTCAGGCTGTAGACAGAACTCGAAAACAAAAAGTCGGTTAAAAACCAAAGTTATTTAAATTTAATGTGTTTTAAGAATGCGATGCGAAGATTTTGAAGAAAATTCCTTCTCCCTAAACTACCCTTTACATGGAAAACTTTTTGAAACTTTTGATTTTCTTGAAAATGGCTCTAATGATTTTGATTTAAATGACATATGTTTAAGACATTTTTATTACAAATGAAATGTGTATTTTGAATTTTCTGGCTATAGTCCATGACGTCATGTTTACCCTGGATGACTATTGCTGAAATAATAAACCGTAAGAGATAGATCAAATCTTACTATACAGAGTGAACCGTTTCGGAGATATTCCTTGTTATTTGTGTCAGTTTCGGAAAACAAACTTTCGTCAAATGCAACATCGTTGTTCAGTTGTTTTTTTTTGGGGGGGGCGTATGTTAACCGTGCAAAGAGAACTGAATTTGAAAGCTTTAAAAGATTTGACTATCGCTCAAAGCCTACTGTATTCTAATATTCCCCTTGTACCTACAAGAAAATAAGTAATAAGATAATTTGTACAAATGTTTATCTCAACTTACACGAAGAAGATATAGGAATAAGAGTTTGTAAGACTGGATAGCACAAGAGAAGAGAAAGTCATGTGAGTGCAACATAAGACTATTGATCGAGTGCAACTTAAGCCTGAAAGTTGTAGGGTCATTCTGTTTTTTAGTCAGAGTCGACAACTTTATCCTATAAACCGCTTAAAAAAAAACAACCACTAATTACCTACACATTATAATCGATTAACAGTCAAAATGTCACTTCATTTCAATTTGACAACTGTGTTTCAACAACTGTTCTTTTAATTAGTGTTTTCCTTAGAAGAATGGTTATTTGTTAAAAGTGAAGTGAGGTTTGAGGTTATAAACTGGTTTTTGTCATAACAAGAGAAGATTGAAATACACTTAATTCTTCGGTTTGGTTTTCTTCAGTTGGTAGTACTGAATAAGTCAAAGTACACTAATTGAAATGAATATTTTTTAGGTTAGTTTTATACAGTTAGCATTTTCTGGTCAAATATTATGCTTTAGGGCTCCCCAGCCTGGAAAATGCAGCACTGGAAGTGCTTGCTCAGACTATAATTACTCCAACATTCTATGTTTAAACCGACAAAGAGAAAGAATGAATTTTCCCCTCCTCGTGTTTCGACCTAAGACCTTCATCCTTGAGTTATCAATGCCCCCTACTACATTCAAGTTTTGCAACCGACACACGACCTTCACATTCATCTCCAATACATGCTCTGAGGATAATTAACGCACTGTTGTTGAACGTTTGTAATTATTATTGCAGTGGCGGCTGGTGTATGTTAGCCTTAGGCTAGAGAGAGAGAAATTGAGGTCTACACATACAAGTTACCATTAGCTGCGTCCTTTTCTACCCTCGCGCTGTTGCCAGATTACTAATAGCATGGTATAAACATTCATTTGTTATAAATTTCAGGTTTGAACACATTATCCTATGCAGAATTTTTTTCTCTATCAGGTTATATCCTTTTCAGAGTCATTATACATTTCTATAGGTCCAAATTTCTTCAGAAAACGTTTTTTTCAATAGAAGTCCGATATGTGCTGTTTCTATACTCATCACGCACTAACAAACTAACTGCTAGAATACGTCTATATTTTTTCTTAGCTAGAGTGAACTATAGTGCTACTACCTGCCTACTTTGAATTCTCTATGTTTACCCAGTTAAATGTTATAATTTTTTAAATTAAATGTTTTCGGAAAATGTTATATCTGTGCACTGCAAAAGTTACGCAGTGTGAAACTTTTTTGTTATTGAGTTTACATCAGGGAACCAGCGAGAACAAATGTTGAGGAAGGTAGGAGAAAGTTTTTAAAATAAACCAAAAGGCAGTAACCTCTTTCTTTTATCCAGTAAGGCAAACAAAAGGTATTCATCTATTCAGCGTCAGGCCTGACACAGAAGATAGTATAAGTTTGGTTTGGTTTAAGGGCGCTCAACTTCTAGGTCATCAGCGAAGATAGTATAAGGAGCAACACTAACATTAGTTCGAAAGAAGTCTGTGTGTAACTGTGAGCTGTTATTGCGTTATTTGTTTAATACTTTTGTAAATATTTGTAGTTATGGAGGGGGAAGCTAGGAAGAGACGATATGTTGTTAAATTTAGAAGTAAGGAACGCCAAATAATTATGAATGTGTTAGATTATTTTTGAAGCAAAATGCGTGTAAGGCAGTAAAAGAAGCAGCTAAGGCTATCGGGTGTTCAGAAGCAGTAGTGTGTATGATTAAAAAGGAAGTAATGAAACGACCTCTAAGAACGCCATCGAAAAAGAAAGCAAAAAGGGCGGGACTACACAAAACGCTAGGTTAACGCAATATGATTGAATAGTGCAAAAGGGAGTGCGGCGAATTGTTCATTATTTACTGTTTGCAATATAATTTTATCACAGTTCAACAGTGATGAGACCCTACCAAATTTCTCAATGGCCACTCTGATTTGGGGTTCGAATATGAAAGAAGGGGTAACAAGTGCATATTAATAGAAAGAGGCGATATCGATATCATCAGATGGCGACATAAATATCTAAAAAACATAAAAAGGTTTAGGGACCAGGGGAAATCAATTGTTTATACAGACGAGTCATTTGTAAAGTTAGGTCATACAGTAACAAAGGCGTGCAGGGATACCAAAGTTAAAAGTGCCCATCTCGTCAAGCAGCAATTGAAGGACTAAGTACAGGACTCCGGCCACCTCGAGTCGCTCGCGGAGAAAGATTCGCAACTAGTACATGTTGCAACACTGCGCTCCATTTAACGTGTACTGTCTTCTAAGGGTGGAACGCGCTTTAGATAAATATTCACAGAAATTGTTATTGCTCTCTTTCTTGTACGTACAAGGGAAATATGGGAATACAGTAGACTTTGAGCGATTGTCAAATTTTTTAAACCACACCTTTTGTTAAAACTGCTTTTTTTGGGGGGGGGGGCTTAGGGGCCTCAAAACATTTCTGGTGAAATCTCGACATCGAATTTTTGGGTGAAATACAATACTTCCTGTAGTTACTATACGTAGTAGAGAAAGTGATAATATAATGGGATTTAAGGCAGCTCAAAATGTTTATTTCCAATCAAATATCGATATCGAATTTTCTAGTTCCATGTACGTGGTGGTAGCTCAAGAACGTGTACAATAAGTTACCTGGTGATCTGGCTCGTGATATCCATAGAAACTGCGCTCCTCTGGAACAAGAAACTGTTTCACTCATTCTTCCCAAGCACAGGTCAGGTCACTAACTTTTGACCTCGTGCGAAATGTTTACATCGTGATGAGGAGCAAGAGTAAGTTGTAACGTCGGCGGCCACACCGATTCGACTCTTTGTTACATGGCGGAACAAGAGCATTCGTGCCTGGCATTTTTATGTCTTCGTAAGGGAGTTTGTACGTCGGGACAGTCGCACCGGCTGCAAACGAGACAGTCGGGAATAATTATCATTCGCACCGCACCGCACCTGGTCTATTAAGTCAGCCGTCTGTATCAAGCACGCACGCACGTCCAAGCAAAACGATACACTTACTCGCTGTCCCAGTGTGCCATACTTTTGATATAAATCTGCTGCCGACTGCTAAAATGGTGAACTATTGCATCTTCCTCTCAGGGTATGCGTGGGTGCGTGTGAACGTACATAACACTACTTGACTGAGAAACTTAATGCAATCAAACTGTTCCTGAATTATTACTTTCTCTACTAGGTACAGTAAGTAGAGGAAGTATTGCATTCCACCCAATAATTCGATGTCAGATTTCACCAGAAATGTTTTGAGGCCCCTGAATAATTTTTAGAAAAAGCGTGCACGCGTGTGTCTATCAGTCTGTGGACAGCATAACTCAAAAACGAAAAGTCGGTTAAAAACCAAAATTGGTATTTAAGTTTAATATCTTTCGAGAATACGACACGAAGATTTTGAAGAAAGTTGCTGCATCTTAAACTGCAGTTTACATGCAAAAATGGCTCTAACGATTTTGAAGAAAATCGTCATATGTTTGAAATATTTTAATGACAAAAAAAATGTATATTTTGAATTTTCTGGCTATAGCCCATATAGTCCTGTTTACACTGGATGGCTTTTGCATAACTGGTAAATCGTAAGCGATAGACCAAATTTTGCTACACAGAAGTTTTGGAATACTTAAACTTTCGTCAAATAGAAGATTGTTACTCATTTTATATGCTAGTCTAGCAAATAGAGAGATGCGTAGCCTAATCTACATTTTTGTGTGGTAAGATTTTGTCTATTTCTTACGGCGAGCCAGTTAAATAAACGTCATTGACAATGAAGAGGAATTTCGGGACTATTCCCGGAAAATTCAAGACTAACATTTTGAAGCATGGATAATTAGAGTGTGAATGTGTTATATAAATGGATGTTGGATGTATGAAGTTGAGACTCTTCGACATTGATTTACCGATCAACATGAAAATTGCCGCATCTAAGTGTTTTTCATAAAGAAGGCTTTTATATTATGTATTGCATTCACATGATTTTCTACACTCACTTTCCTTTTACATAAAATATTTGTCTTTCTCTATTAGCTCTTCAACAATTCCAACAATTTTCTATATGATTGAAATAAAAATGCAACGTATTACATGCATATGATTTTTTGTATCCGATTTTCTATTACGTTACACATTCACAAGTCTTTCTCTACTCACTGTGCTATAAATAATTCATACAATTTTCACGGAGAGCGTGTGCGGCATTGCTCATGGCTGTTGTGCAAGTGACTACGGCCGTAGTTCCGCCGTCCGCACGTTGCTATGACGACCACAGAGCCAGAGAAGAAGAGACATGTAATTTACTCTCAAGCAGAGGGATTCTAGCACCGTTATGCGTCATTTATTAAGTGGAGCATCACATTGTTCACATAAATGTCATCGTTATTACAGGAAATGGAACCAGCAGGGAGTAATCAATCAACGTTAGCGCTTTGCATCAGATAACACCGCTTTCCTCCATTCCTCGCTCTCTCGCGCTCTCTCCCTCTCACTCGGGTCAAGTGCTCTTCTCCTTCAAGATTTATATCAACTTGTACTGGAGGAAAGAAACCCGTAGAGAAATCAAAGACGTTGTAAATCTTGGAGCAATCACGGCTGTGAGAGGGGCCCAGAGAAGTTTAAAAACTGTAAGGAACGGAAACATCATTTAAGTAACACTTGCACGGAACACAATTTTCATGTTGTCTTTGTTCACGTTTTGAATTCAATTTATGACCAACATTTTCAAACTCTGAATAATTTAACTTTCCTTACCAGGTACGTACAGCAAACAAAGGAAATATTGTTTCTTACCCAAAAATTCGACACCAAAATTTCACTGGAAATGCGTTTTGAAACTCCATCAAACTAAAGAAAAGTATTTTTAGAAAAAATGTCTCAGCAGCATAACTGGAAAACAGAAATGGTTAAATACTAAATTTGAAGTTTAAATTCGTGTCCCACAAGAAGACGACCTATTCGTTACATGGAAAAAATGTTAAAGGTGTTTTTCCCTTGGAATAAGGGAATTTTATTCTTTACCAGTGATTCAAAAGCTTATAAAATCGCTTCATAATAAAGAAAATTCAGATATTATTCGTAGAAAATTCAACATTTATATTTTATTTGTCATGTAATTAAATTAAACGTGTATTTTAATTAAAATAGCAAAAGAACCAAAAAGTATTCGTGTAAAGGGTAATTTGGGATGGAGAGACTTTTTTTTTTTGAAAATCTTCATGTCGCACCTTGGAAGATGCTGAACTATAAGTTTGGTAACTATCCGATATTTCGTTTTTGAATTATGCTACTCTCTCTTTCTCTGTCTCTCTCACCTCCCTCTCTGCACATACACACACGCGCACACGCACGCACGCTCACACACAAACACAAATACTAAAATACTTTTTGAATTCAGAGGACTTCAAAACGTGTATGGATTTTTTTGGGTGGAATGTAATACATACTTTTCTAGCTACTATACACGTAATAAGCTTTACTTATTGAAGAGTGAGTAGAGAAACTCGTGTGAATGTTCTATGAGACTTCTCGATCTACAAAAGCGCATCTCATATGCCTTATATTTGTTTACTGACGTCATCAACATGTTTGCAGATTCACTTCGATTATACAATATAGCAGGATACAACGTCGATTTGCTTGTAGTTCATACCTGTATAATTAGCGAACACTTTATCAAGCCAATAACTTTAGTGGTCGTTCTTGCAACTGTGTATAACTAATACCACTTAACGAATCAATAAATATGTTATTGCAAATCAGTTTCTCTTACATTAGCGAATTGAATTCAAAAGATCTGATGTGTTGCACTCTCACGACTTTCCTATAGATATAGGAATAAGAGTTTGTAAGAATGGTTAGTACAAGAGTAGAGAAAGTCATGTGAGTGCAACATATCAGATTTTTCATTCCTTCAGTTTATTTTAAGATAGTTGTACTACTGTGTGGTTCTTCACAGATATGATTTTCCTCTGTAATGCGTATCTCCTCGTTCTGTGGTCTGTGTAATAAACCTCCATTCCACGCAACGGTTTACGGTTTGGAATAAGTAGGTTGGCCATGCTCTAAGTTTGCGTCATAGCCCGCTCATATCATTTTCGTATTTAAGACCTTGAAAGAAAACTGTTCTTCCTGCTGGTTAATATTCCAGGCATTTCTACGTCGTATTTGGTTCCTTCAAGGTTTCCTTTATATTTATTTAATTTCTTCTTTCTCTACTATATACTTGCGGTAAGTACAGGAACTATTGTGTTCCGCCAAAAATAAAATACTGAGATTTTACAAGTAATACAGATTTTGAAACACTCGAAATTAAAAAAAGAAGCATTTATGTCTGTCTGCGTGTGTCTTTACCAAACTCAAATTAAGTTCAATTTTACCTTTTAAGGGGAGTCGAAACGGCCTATCTCTCCAAAGTTAATAGATGACCCACTATCTAGAATACTATTTAAGATAATTAGCTGAATTTTTAGGACATGTTCCGTGGTATTTTTACAGTTGGCTGATGAAACAAAAACACCTTTTCTTCATCAGTATTTTTAGTGAAATATAAAGAATTTAAAATTAAAACATTAATTACTATGTCCGATACATAAAAACCTTTTCATTAAAAAACAGCTTATTTAGTTGCAAATGTGTGAAAATTTCAGCTCATTATAGCAGTAACTCTCAGAGACAACGGGGCATATGTGTGGAAAATTATTAGTTCAGAAATTACAGTTAAACAAGATAAGAAAACCTAAAACTTATACAGCTTTACTATCAATAACGTTTTTAACGTATTTCAAAAAAACGTACGTCTATTAAAACTTATACCAAATGAGTGTTTCTTGAGCGTATTTCAATGTTTTGGCGCTGAGTATTCAAATGATGAGTGATTATGAAAGTAATATTATATCAAGCGTTCTGTGATTAGTTAAGAATTAGTTAATTTGAAAAACAAAGACGGAGAACAAATGAACTTGGGGCGTAAATTTAACTCTAAACTTTATATAAAGATAGTTTGGTTATGAAACCTTGTGTAAGGTTTACTGCTCGTGTTTGTTCCTCACGAAGGATAAATATGCTACCTGGTCATTCTTCTGTTTTGTACAAATTATCCCTAGGTCATTCCTTTGTTTAGTCAATGTCGCCAACTGTATCTCTCAAATTGCTGAAAAACAATCTATTACACATTACAATTGATTAACAGTCAAAATATCATTTTAATTTGACAACTCTATTTTTAACAATTGTTCTTTTAATAATTAATGTATTTTTCCTTAGGAAAGGTTGTTGGTTAATGTTACAAATAAAGTGAGACTTATTTGAGATTACAAGTTGTTGTTCTGTTATAACAAGAGAAGGTCGAAATGCATGTAATTCTTGAGTTTCGCTTTCTCAGTTGACAGTACTGAATAAATCTAACTATACTAATCGTAATTAATATATTTTTATAGGAATTAATATGTTCTGGTCAGATATGGTATTTAAATTCACAATTTAATTTATGAAATAGGCCATACAAATATAATTCGAGGGCCTAACTCGTTCATTTGAGAATTTATTGGTTAGGTCAGACGTATTATCATATTACTTGTGATAATTTCTGTTTCATGTTGCATGCGTTTTTAGAACGCGCCACTGGTTAGTACAGCTTTACCATGTGCTTGACAACAATATATTTCTATTCATATAAAGTACGTAACAGTTTGAAATGTCTCCGAAAAGCTCAAGTGATCTGCAGCAACACATGTCAAAGAGTTGATCTGAGATGATGAATAAATGTATCACAGTTGTGACACTTGGCAAGGGGCCAAGTAGATCGACCGAGCGACCGACCCTTGCTTGTCAACACTTAGATAACACTTAGTCAGCCCCCGCAAATAAATTATGAGCTAGTAAGTTAATGATGCCAGATCCAATTTTAGAAGTTTCTCAACATTTCAAATGTACGCACGATTGAGAACGTACCGGAATTCTTTTATGTGCCAATGCATATATTGACATAAGACTATCGCTTTTAAGCACACTTAAATCCATGGGTCTGGACCGGGTTTGAACACGCGACTTTGGGATTAGTAGGGCAGCACCTAACCAACTGAGCTGCCCAAACCGACACAAACAATGTAAATATTGTTAAAGCACACGTTTTATATCAAAAGGGGGGGGGGTTTCTTTTGTTTGTTTTTTTCCTTCTTTATTTTTGACTTTCTCTACTATGTATGGTAAGTAGTGGAAGTATTGTATCCCACCCAAAATGTGTGTGTGTTTTGTGTGTGTGTGTGTGTGTGTGTGTGTGTGTGTGTGGTGTGTGTGTGTGTGTGTGTGTGTGTGTGTGTGTGTGTGTGTGTGTGTGTGTGTGTGTGTGTGTGTGTGTGTGTGTGTGTGTGTGTGTGTGTGTGTGGACAGCATAACTCAAAAACGAAAAGTCGGTTAAAACCAAAGTTGATATTTAAATTTAATGCCTTTTAGGGATCCAATACGAAGATTTTGAAGAAAATTCCTCCACCTTAAGGGACAATAGGAGTGAAATTTTGGTCAAAATTGTCAAAAACTCGAAAATTGTTTTTGTACCTTAAAATGTTCCTGGAACTCCTATGCATTTGGATCAGCTAACATTTTTCATATCCCCCACTCCATGTGGTCATTACGGCCCAGCGCTCTTCCCTTAACGTACACAGGATGCTCCTACATAAAAGCCCGTTTTTCTCAAAACTACATTTCTGCACATTCCAAAATAAGGTCGCGCCTGAGTTTTGCTTCAAATTCAATGAAAATTTCCAAAAGTATTCATAAATAGCAGCTAAACAAAACTATGCTTCAATATTGATGTTATCATTAACATGAATTCCAAAAACTTTTTTTTGTATGAAAAAAAAAATCAATATTTTTTAAGATTAAATTTTCTTTGTTATTAAAAAAATATGCACAGCATAATCAGCAAACGTATTTGAAATATCTCTTCATATAATTGTTACCCATGTTTTAGAGTATCAGTTCTGCCAATATAAATGAATTTTGAAAAGTCAATAGACGCGAGCTCTATTTTGAAAATTTACATATTAAATTCATAAAATAATTTATATATCCTAAACGAATTATCCAATTTTAATGAAATTTGGTGTACGTCCTATTCTCATATAAATACAAACACAGTAAAAATTTATTAAAAAATGTGGAACTTTCAAATTTCACTCCCAGTGTCCCTTAAACTAGCCTTTACGTGGAAAATTTTTCTTAAATTTGGATTTTCTCGAAAATGGCTCTAGTGATTTTTATTAAAATGCCACTCAAAGAGAACGGAATTTAGAGTCATCACGAGTTGATAAAACATTTGACTATCGTTTAAAGCCTACTGTATTCTTCTGTTGCCATTGTAGGTACAAGGAAGTCCGTAATAAGCCATTTCTACTCAGTCGACACATGAGATTGTTGTAATAACAGGACCCGAGGAGAGGAACAACATTGAGTTGTAGGTGAACACCCTACATTGTTGACACTTGTTCCCCAACCCAAAACCTGTTTTCTTCCGGTCGCACGCGGACACAGGTGTCCATCCACGTTGTACAAACGTAGAGCGGGTTTACGCCGTCTCTTGTTATTCCCTGCCTCAGCTACTCCATTATGTTTATATAATCTTATTGCTCACCAGCATTTGTTAACGTTTTTAAAAGTACTGCACACAAAGCTAGGTTATGTAATTAACACTAAATAACCTGAATCTACAACATAAACAAATAGGCAGTTTTCTACCTCGTTTCGAGCTAATTTTAATGACAGCTTTCTAGTTTAACATATGCTTTTGTTTGTTGACGTCAGTTCTGCTTACATAACTGAAGCAAGAAAGCATAAAGTGTAACCAAATCCAAGGTTGTTATTAAAGAACGAGAAAACACGAGTGGAGGTTTAAGCTTCAAGTTTTGCAGAGTCAAATAGTTTTAGGAATATGGAAATAAAGTGTTACATCTAACAACATATAGCTTAGATTGAGTACCTCTGTTATAAATTTTAATTAAAATTCATTAATAACAGTGCTGCCTTTGAAACTTTTTATCAATTCAACACTAGCTTTGGCCTCCACAAGTTTATATTCCATTTTACTTTTCCACTCCTATATTCCAATCTTTCTCAAATTTTCTGTTACATCATTTAACCATCTTTTCTTCTAGAAAACAACCTTCCTTTCGATATTCTTTTTGGGATTCTAACGTCTGTAATTCTCTCAATATGCCCTAGCCATCTTATTTTCCTTATTTATGACCTGATCTAGTTCATAATTATATCTTATTCCTCTTTACTCTTAATCCCTTACTGGTTCAAAGTATTTTCCTTTCAAATCTTCGTAGTATTTCCTCGTTGTTCAGGGTCTGTACATCCAAACCACGTGGTTCTTTTCTCAATATTTCATATTTATTATATATAAAACTAACAGAAGACATTCCAATGTATTACACTGCACAAAAAGAAAGAAAACAAACAAAACAAAGTGACGTATTTTGGCTTTGTTGGCATTATTGTCCCCTTTTGCATTTTGATACAACATTCTTTCACCACTGAAGTAATTTGATAGTTAATTAAGCCTAAATAGTAGAGGCAAAATGATAAATTCATTTAGAAATCTTAATTTTGAAAAACTAAAAATGTAGCATTTAAATATTAATATAAACAACTAGTGTTCGTATATAGAAAAATTGCCGCTCTTTTGTTTTTTTAAAAATATTTTATCTCTTAAGACAATTTTAAAACAAATGTATACTTGGCGAATTAATTGTGTCACGTCTTGATGATTATATATACAATACCTCTATTTTAAATGTATTTTTAAAGAAATGTACTCCATTTGTCATTCTGTACTCTGAATTCCTTACCGTGTCATATGAAAAATTGGACGTTTCTGAACATTTTTTCAATGGAGAAGTAAGTTTTAGCTCATAGTTTAGCGGAAAGTTTACTCTATAGATTGGTACCACTGCAAAATAGACAAATTCTATACGTGCAAACCACGTGACTTGTTTCTTCAATTATTAAACACATTGCAATTTATGAAAATGCACAGAGAGGACATGTTTTGGTAATTTTTGCTAGCATTTAGTGTTTTCAACATTGAGGTAAGTTGATAAAAGTGAATAGGGGTTGTTTTTGAATGAGCTGGTAATTAATGAAGCGGTAGATTGACTTACCGGAGATGAGGCAGTGCTCGCTCAGCCGTGTGGGGTTCAGTTCCACCTTCCGATGCCGGACCAAGGTGAAGGACGAGGGAGGCTGCGATGTCCTGGTCGTGGTGGAGCCCTGGGTCATCTCGAGGGCGTCTGCACTCTTCGACTTGGACTTATCTCCTCGAATGTCCTCCTCGACGTCCTCCTCGTCCAGGGCGTCCAGACTGTGCGACTGCGGCCTGGTCTGCTGCGCCGACTCCATGACCACGGTCGCCCCTTCCCCGAAGTCACCTTCGTCCGAGTTAGTGCTGTCGGCGAGGGTCAGGGTCACGTCATCCAGGTCCGTGGTGGACGTCGACGAGATGAGGTCGTCTTGCTGTTGCTTGGGCACCCCCAGGCCCATCATAACCACCCCATCCACGACGCCGACCATCCCTTCGTCCAGGAGTCCGCCGACGGCGCTGTCAACATCGCTGGGACGGGCGTCCGAGTAATGACTGCCCTCTGGGCTGTTAACGACGGCGGCGCTGTGGGCCTCGGCAAAGCCTTGAGGTGTCAGAGGATCTGTGAACACGGACTCTGAGCTCGAGTCCCGACTCGGCGGCGTCAGTAAAGACGCGGTGTTGCTGTTCGACGGCGTTTTGATGGCGAGTTTCTTCACGTGTCGCCAAGAGTCTGTAACAACGTATGTTGTTGTTGTGTCGGGCGCCCGAGCTGGACTGTTGGACTCGGCCTGAGCCCTCGCCGCCGCCGCCGCTGCCGCCGACTCCTCCTCCTCGCTCCTCTTCTGCTCTCGAGCGTGAACACCACTACTCGCCTGAAGCGGTACAGGTGACTTGCCATGTTTAGTTGACGGGGGTGGTGGAGGAGGAGCCGCGGCCTTAAGCTTCGCCGGCGATTTCTTCCCCTTCTTGCCCTTGGCGGGACTCTTGCCCTTGCTCGTCCCTCCCTCCTCCTTGTATTTACCTTCCGATCCCTGCCGATTGCCCATATTTACACTTTAAACAACACTAACTCAATACATTTGGCATTGTGCATGTAATGAACTTCAAGGTCGACTACATTGGCCGTCAAAAGGGGATATTCCTGTAGCTGTTGTGGTGCGTTTTCATTGTCAGCTGCTGAGGAATATTTGCTTGTGATATAAGCAGCATTCTGAGGGAATATCGTGTGCGCAACTAGAAATCTGTGCGAACATTAATTAACACACACTGTACACTCGCAAACAAAAACAAAAACAAAGATAGTTCATCTGTCACAATTCCACCGCCACCAAAGCAGTCCTTTTACCTACCGAAATAAGTCTGCGTACACATTCTCGTCGTTGCCTAGATAATAAGACAGTTGCTCATCGGATTAAGCACTGGATGGAACACTGTCAACCACCCCATGCCGTGGTGGTGATTGTGCATCGCCGAGAATCAAGATGGCGGTGGTTGCGCCAACGACGCCTTCTCCTGCTGTTCTAGCGGCGGCGTCCAACAACGTAGTTTTCTGGGGCACACAACGGAAACTTATCGACCGCGCATGCTCTCTGGGACGGCGGTGGCGGTGACGGCGGCTACGCCCGGCGTCTTCTTGCTGCATTTACACGGCGACGCCTGGGAACAGAACAGAGAAAAACGGAGATCGATAACAGGTGTACAGGTTGCATGCATTTGTGAGGTTATGTTCATTGTTTACACTTCACAGTAATTTATATACCATGCAATTATTTCAATAGTGCTTACATATGGAAAACGTTTTCAAGTGACTACAGCTAAAGCATTGTTAGACGCTCCCGTTTGTTTGGAGAGAAGTTCTGAATGGCTTCAATTCTTATGGCAGCTATAAAACATTTTAAAACTATCTTCACATTGTTAACACAATAGAGACACATTTAAATATCACTTCAAGGCAACACCATCTGTGAAAACACAAAGTCCACAGTTTTATACTGTTTTTCTACCATACATTCAGAACACAAAACATAATTTGCACAACATCTTAACTAACTCTATCGAACCATTTTAAAATGTATAGTTTTACTTTCTCTTCGACGTACTCACAATAACAACCAGAAGTATAAGGCCTACGTGTGTGTATGTGTCAACAAAATACGAAACTTAAGTTCAGCATCTTGCAGTATGCTGCATAAAGATTCTTAAAACGAAAAGCTCTCCCCCACCCCCACCCACCCTCAAGCTACCCTACACACCGTACATTTTCAAAACTTGAATTTTTCAAAAATGGATCTAACAATTTTGATTTAATTGCCATATGTTAAAGATTTTCTTATTACTAATGACATGCATATCTTAAATTTTCGTCTTTACTTTGAATTTCCTACTTCAGAAAACTATATTTTCCATAAAATTTTGACTATCTCTTGCGGTTTATCAATGCCCACAAGGTGACCAGCTTTTAAAATATTTGAGTATAGGTTAAAGCCTACTTATTCCATTATTTCACTTTGTCCGTACAGAAACATATGCAATTAACCAATATCTGCAAATGTTTATCTCGATTAATATGAAGTAGATAAAACAATAAGCATCTGTAACAGTTTGTACAAGAGTAGAGAAAGTAATATGAGTGCAACACATCAAATATTTTGATTACCAGCTTTCCGTAGCTTCCAGAATTTCGATGAAGTTCATTCGTATGTGCCGCCATCTTATCAATTATTCAGGTCATAGATAAAAGAATAACGATTCTGATCAGCAAAGGCTGCCAACATAAAGAAGTGGTAAACTGGAAAACGCATTGTGTTAAATTTAAGTTACGAAGATGTTAATTATGAACATTTGCATCTCAAGGAGCAATTGATTAATAAGCACTGAAAGCGTAATAAGGAGAGAATAGTTCAGAAGTGATTTTAGAATTTGAAACTTCACTTATGTATACACTGATAGTTCGAGTTCTGTGTGCGTCTTACACGTCTGAAATTAAATTAGTACACAAATGCGTATTACGTACTTCCAGTAAACAGAGAAATACCCGAGTAACAGAGCAGGAGTAATGTGTCCGCCTACCATTCAAGAGGTCCCGAGTTCAACCTCGATTAGGGTCGAGTTGTCTTTCTCAGGGGTTTTTCATTATGGCGAAAGATGAATGTCGAGTGACTAAACTCTATGGACCCCCGGCTCAAATCTTTTAAACCTGTCGCTAGCTATGTGACGTTTTCAAATTCTGTTTTCTTTCTATGGCCCGTAGAAAAAAAAATGACCTCCGACTTGAGAAAAAGCAAAACTATTTTAAAATGCAAACCAATAACAATAAGCTTCTCGGAAATTGTTAGATTCATACAAAAATTATATTTTTAACGAAACCTAATTTTCTGTGTAGCAAGATGTCTATATCTACATGTTATACAAAAGTGATTCACAATGAACAAGACTTCAAGAACATTCCCAGAAAATTTAAGATATACGTTTCATTTGTCATGAAAATATCTTAAACATGTGATATTTTAATCAACATTTTCGAGAAAAAATTTCCACGGAAAGGGATGAGGTTTTTTTTTTTTTTCTTTTCTGTTTGAGAATTTTTGTAAGATGTAACAATTTTGTTATTTAACGGAATTCTCTCGAGTTACGCAGTTCACAGAAAGACGCACATACACGAGCTTTTCCTGAAAAGCTTTTTTGATTGAAGGGCGTCGTTAAACATGAATTTCCAGTGATACCTCGGTATCCAGTTTTTTGGGTGGAATGCAATATTTCCCCTCTACTTCCCTTTGAAGTAGTTTATTCGAACCCAGAGCTGGGTATTGCAAACTTCCCTCTGTGGACAGAGCAGCGCTATTGGCTGCTTTACTCGTGGCTGGCACGTAAACACTTCCAGAGCAAGCTTTGTCTATCCTGCTAAAGCGCATGCGCAGTCTGACAGATCGCAGCAATATAGAAACATAATAGCTACTTGTTGCTGATGTATAACTGCATGAATTGCAGGCACAATAACAGTAATGCCACATTAAAAATATATAAGATATATGGATATATAAGATGTATATAAGATATATAAGAGCTATAACATATTTGCCGAAGTGCTTGGGCGAAAGGAAAATGTCAAAACGTTTGCAAATAACAATTTATCCTTTCTGGAATGATAGAGGGCACATCCTTCTCTGTCTGTCTGTCTGTCTGTCTGTCTGTCTCTCTCTCTGTCCCTGTCCCTGTCTTTCTCTGTGTCTCTCTGTATGTCTCTCTCTGTCTCTGTCTCTCTCTGTCTCTGTCTCTCTCTGTCTCTGTCTCTCTGTCTCTGTCTCTCTGTGTGAATAGTTTGTCCAAAAGTAAGTACAGAAATTTTGGGTGGAATGCAATATCTTAACTATTATGAACGTGGCAGATCAAGTAAAAAGATACGCGCTGTGATTTAGAATATAGACTCCTTTTAGGAATGTCTATCTCTGTATCATTAAAAACAAAAGAGTTTATTGACTTTGCTTCAGTGATAGTGGATATGGAATAACAATTGGTACTACGTGAAGCTCTTTGAACGCCTAACCTAAAAAATGAAAAAAAATGAAAAAAAAAAAAAAAAAAAAAAAAAAAAAAAAAAAAAAAGCCTAACAATGTTCCATTTGACGAGTTTTTCAAATCTCACACAAATAACAAGGAATATCTCCGAAATGGTTTACTCTACAAAAAACTTATTTAGACATAAATTGTGTATTTTAGCAAGATCTACATTTTTTGTATAGTAACATCTGGTCTATCTCTTTTGCGGCTCAGGACCTTGAGTATGTGGGCAGTTGCGTATACCTTTCCATTTGCAAAACAGCTTGAGGGAAGAAGGGTAGGTATCTATAGGGAACTGGAAAATGGATTTTCGCGGTGTTAAGTAGATAGTAAAAAATGTCGGGAGACACCACCATTTTTGACACAATGAACATATTTTCAAAAATGTCCTAATTTGGGATAGTTTAAGATGGGATCTTCTTTTAGTCTTTGTGTGCTATCCTTGGCTTGAAAGCCAATTTTGGGCAATCCAAGTAAACGTTTACAAGAGTATTTTAATTACACAATTCCTTGTAGATGTAGTGGGAATAGGGGAATGCAGTAGAGTAGGCTTTAGCGATATTCAAATATTTTAAGAGCTGGTCACTAAGTGATGGCTTTGAAATTGCATTCTCTTTGCATGTCCGAGAAATACAAAGTGAATAATGATCTTGCATTTGGATAATTCAAATAAATATCAAGGAATATCTCGAAAATAGTTCACTTAAAAACCCTAAACTGGTGAGTTTTAAAGATATCTACACTTTTTTGCAGTAAGATAAAATTTTTCGGTTTACCAGTCCTGGAAATACCTTAAAGGTACGGTACTTCCATCAAATAATTAGTCATTTTTGATAAAATCAAAATTTTTGAACAAATGTTTTATATAAATCGTAGTGAGGAATTTTCTTTAAAATCATCTTGTGCATTCTTGAAGGATGCTGAACTTAAATACCGTCTTTGATTTTTCACAGATCTTTCAGTTTACAGTTATGCTGCTGTCTCTCTCCCTCTGTCTCTGTCTCTCTCTCTCTCTCTCTCTCTCTCTCTCACACACACACACACACACACACACACACACACACACACACACACTAACGCGTGCACCTGCACATCTTTTTCTAAGGATCGTTTTCGTGCATTCAGGAGCCTCAAAACATGTATTTCTTATGTAATCTTAGTACTGTATTTTTGTGTGGAATACAACACTTCACTTTCTTACTATACACAGTAGAGAATGTAACACATAACCTAGGGCTGGGCAACTCATGCTCACTGGGTGCAACTTGCTCACGATCCAGCATTGATAACTATAGGCTTAGCAGGTAAAAAAGATGTAGCTCACTGAAGGTAACCTGCAAGTCGCCCAGGCCTGATAAACAGAAGTTTAGGCCAGTTTACAAGTAGGAACCTGTCAATGCGTTTTTCTCGGTTGTAATAAAATACACATTTTTACTTTATTATTTCGATAAAGCCGAAATTCATAATTGAACGATTATTATTTTTAAAAGTCTTTAATACAGATATATATTTCTTAGCAAACTTACTTTGTAGCTCAGTAAGTAACGTGAATATGCAATATTGCTCAAGAATTATGAACTTTGCATCATAAGGATTATTTTATATAAAATAGTGGCTCTAAGGATCTAGTTGTCGATGGGCCCTTAAACACCACTCACTGTATAGAACAGTTTAAATTTGTATTTTAAATGCATAATTCAGGAACGATTTAATGCATATATGGTAAACTTTGCAATTATACTTATTTATAAAGGCATACAGTTTAATACAAATTCGAAAAGCTCACTCAAGATTTGTGGATTGTTCTCCTTAAAATTATTGATATTAAAAAGACAATTTTGTCTCATGAAATTACAATTTATAAAGTATAATAGAATTACAAAAACCAAAATGTAAATTTTTACACTTTTTATCGAATTTCATTTTCCCTTAAAACCAATGCTGAAAAGGTAAAAATGTGAAGACAGAAGGAAAACTTTTTCTGAAGCTACCTATTGGTAGAAACAGTTGTAGGTTAATGTCCGGTTATACGATGACAGATGAACAAACATTACGTAAAACAATTTGAGATAACACTTACTTGAGACTTGACTGATACTTTGGGACGTTACACTTACATGACAGGCAAGATTTCGCCCAATTTTTCCAGCCCTGTCACTGAATCACTGCACATCTGACATCCACACTAGGCAAATAGCTACATACCTCCACGCGGTCTGTGTAACCTAGTGACCTCTGCACCGGAAACACGTCACTGTCGACATTTGTGTTTAAATACTGCCCGAGTATGTGCCCGTCCGTGGCAGAACTGGAGTAGGTACTAAGGGCCCGAAACAAAAGACTGTACGAGAATGATGAAATTACCTCAGAGGTGTTGTTTGAAGTCCGTCTTTTCACTGTTGAGCCTTAAGTTCGTATTGTCGTCCATTTTAGAAGTTTAAACTTTCCCTGTTACGTACGGCAAGTAGAGGAAGTATTGTAATTTCACCCAAAATTTAATGTCCAGATTTCACCGGAAATATATATTTTGAGACCCCTGAATTAAAAAAAAACAAAACATTTTTAGTAAAAGATCCGTGTGTGTGTGTGTGTGTGTGTGTGTGTGTGTGTGTGTGTGTGTGAGTGTGTGTGTGTGTGTGTGTGTGTGTGTGTGTGTGGAACCACAAACGGACAATCTCTGCAATATGTTTAATTAAATTATTTTGTTGTTTAACGACGCTGTCAATAGCCAGGATCACATCAGCATCGCCGGTGTGCCGGAATTTTGTCCCGCAGGAGTTCTTTTACATGCCAGTTAGTCTACTGACATGGAGCTGTCATTATTATTATTATTATTATTATTTTTTTTATTATTATTATTATTACTATTGTTATGATGATAATACTACTACTAACAACAATAACAACAATAACAATAACAACAACAACAACAACAACAACAATAATAATAATAATAATAATAATAATAATAATAATAATAATAATAATAATAATAATAATAATAATAATAATAATAATAATAATAATAATAATAATAATAATAATAATAATAATAATAATAATAATAATAATAATAATAATAATAATAATAATTAATAATAATAAATCTGCAGACCCGGTATAAAGCAACTTTGTTTTATATGTTAAATGTGTCCAGATTGATAGTAATATTTTCCTTTAAATACACAGTAGTTTAGAGGACTGAATACTTGGACGATATCGAGGAAGCTTTCAGTGTCTGATTTTCCCTACTGTAAATAACTGAGCATCACAAGAGCAGCTCTGCTTACCTTACACTCAATCTATGTATTCCTTTTCATATTGCTACCGACAGCTGCGATTCAATGTTTCTCGCTCGTATTGAAATTTCCTCGGAATTTTCATCCATATTTTCAGTCAAAAGCTTGTTGCCCAGAAACAAGTGCTCGGAATAAGCACTGTCATCTACACCCGCATCACTGACTATGCCTTTTATATTTTACAGTATTTATACTGCATATATTTTACATAATTTAGAGAGCTTTTACAAAGAAAAAAAAAATCTCATAGCTTTCTCTACTCTTGTTCTAACCATTCTTACAAACTCTTATTCCTATACCTTCTTTATCTTAAACATCCACTCTATAAAAAAATTATTTGTACATAGATTGTGTGTTTTAGCGAGACCTACATTTTTGTATAGTAAGATTTTGTCTATCTCTTACGGTTTACGAGCCATTCAAAAGTCATCTAGAGTGAACAGGACTACAGAGGCTATAATGAGAATACTCAATATATATATTTTATTTCTCATAAAAATATTTTAAACATATGTAATTTTAATCAAAATCTACAGAGCCATTTACAAGAAAACCAAATTTTCGAAAAATTTTCCATGTAAAAGGTAGTTTAGGGTGGAGCAATTTTCTTCAAAATCTTCCTGTCGCATCCTTGAAAGACACTAAGCTTAAATACCAACTTTGGTTTTTATTCCACTTTTCGTTTTTGAGTTATGCTGTCCACAGACTGACAGACACAACTTTTTATAAACATGGTTTGTTTTGGATTCAGGGGGCCTTAAAACATATATTTCCGGTGAAATCGCGACATCAATTTTTGGATGGAATACAATACTGCCTCTACTTACTGTACATAGTAGAGAAAGTAAAAACTACTTTTCTCATTCGTTTATTGTTTCTCCCTATTTGACTATCACTCAATGCCTACGTATTCTCTTCCTCCTTTTGTGTCTATAAGAGAATATGTAATGAAACCTTTTTTACAAATGTGTTCCTCAATTAACTTGAAGTAGATAAAAGAATTAACTTTTGAGACAGTTGTTTTCATTCACAAGAATGGCATCATATTTAAGCAATAATTATAACTACCATTCCTGTTAACACCAGGGAATTACATGTAATCACCACAGCAAGTAAGAAACTATTTCCAATCGCGCTTCATCATTTCACTCGCGCTGAAAGTTGTGCTGCGGCGTAATGTTGACACCCGTACCCACTTTAAGCCCGGATAGGGCATAGTTTTAAACTCCTGTTCAATTGTTCACATAATTTTTACTTGTATACTACAGATATGTTTTTTGTTACTGGATGAAGCCTCTGAATTTTTGTAATTCTTTTGGTGAATAAATATCATATGTTGTTGAAGAATTGGTAGAGAAAGCCATGTGCATTTATGCCT
Source organism: Tenodera sinensis (assembly GCA_030765045.1). Lineage (NCBI taxonomy): Eukaryota > Metazoa > Arthropoda > Insecta > Mantodea > Mantidae > Tenodera > Tenodera sinensis. The sequence continues at coordinate 13,036,417 of CM060968.1, read as the reverse complement.
AGATGTAAATATTGTTTGTGGAGCTTGCCTTACCTAATAAACACATGGAAGTGAGGAAAGCAGGAACAAAAGCCGAACCGCATAAAGGGAACGTGGTACAGAAAGAAGCTATTCACAGCTTGCTTCATTTTAACGAACCCGCGCGCCGTTATAGAGGGAACGTTTAAACCAGCTATTATCTACTCTCCACTAGGGCGAAAAGCTGCAGCAGCATGGTTATTAAAGGCGGATTAGACTTCGTTACCACCTCACAAGTGAGCAATTTAGTGTATACCGGCAGAGCAAGAGAGAGCTATCTACGTTCAGAAAACAAAAGCCACTACAGAAACAACAGTCAACTGTTATATAAGAAGTCGATATTTGCCTTTAATCACGTAGTGCGAAAAAAAGAAGTCTATGGGTTACATTCCTCCATTCTTCACCAAATACACTTGCAAATGCTTCAATCGAGATAAACATTTATAGAGATTGCTTTATTATCATAACAAAATGGCAAAATCCAGTCATGTTATGTTTCTATAGTGGACACAGTTTATCGGCAGTTCTCAAGAGTTCAATATCACCGACATTACACTAAGCAGCAGACGAAAGTATCGCAAAAGCTGTCCTGCCGACGTACATAATAAAGGCATTTCTAACCTCAAATATCACAGGGTTAAAGTATCATGGTTTCAAATGATAATAATGCTTGAATATCGTTACCACACAACACATAATGAACCTACTCTTCGGTAAATCTTGTTCTGCAGTAACATTTTTTGCATAAATCACTTCCGAGCGCTAAATATCACAACATATGCGAACACAAAAATAACAACAGTAGCTATAACTGCACATACTGCTCTAAAACAATTGAAGACAAAACCATGCAAACACGAGTAGTACGTCCACGGATTAATTAATTAGAAATTAGATCGACAAACTTTTAAACCAGAGAAATGGCTAGTGTCTTTGCGAGAGTAGGGCAAAATAGGGCACAAATACACTCTTTGTGTTAACCGCAATGGACGTGCCTTCCAACATTTACTTTGAATAGTAAATCTATGATTAACTGTAAGCAGTGAGATGTTTGTGTTTTGTTTATGTGTTCTGTGTTTCTTTCTTGGATTAAGACTGTGTGCTTTATTAAGATAAATGCAATACTAATTTTCCTTGTTGACTTTGCCGTAAATACTTTAGTTGGAGGCAGTAATCTGACATTAACTCGTCTAGCGCTTAAACGAAGCACCACAGCAAAAAACTTTTCTTAACAAAAAGTGTTTAAAATAATGTTATCTATCAGCTCCCAAAGTTTGTCGGTCTAGTTTTGCGACACTTTGTATATTAAACATATGCATAAGATTAAGCGTGTGTTAGAGGAGCTCTTACTCCGCCACTGGGCTTCTGGAACCCCTTGTTCGAACTGTGCACTCCACACGTGTCTGTCGGGTTGTGTCTTGGCTAACGAAAGAGACAGGCCACGGTGCGGATCGGAGTTACGTAATAATGGTACTCTGATACATGGCTAACAATGAATACCATCATGATAAAACTGTATCTTTTGTATGAATTTAACGAGCAATTTTTTCGGTTGTTTGGAATATGGATGTAACGGGTGATCCAAAAGACTCCGAACCGGCTGCGCTATGTTTTGCCTGTACGCGTCATCGGCGCTCGTCGCCGACTGCCGCTGTCATAGAACAGCGCGGATGAAACCATACATTTTTAAAACTACTTTTAAAGACTTTACTTACCAACGTTATTAAAGGAGATGCTGAAACTGCCCATCGTCATTGTCCATATATTTTTGGCACCTCTTTAGGAAACTATCCATCACTCGCCGTAGTTCACGTTGAGAAATGCTGGCAATTTCCTGGCGGATATTGCGTTTTAATTCTTCCAGGGTGTGTGGGCTTGTCTTGTACACTTTATGCTTTAAGTTACCCCAGAGATAGAAATCGCAGATCACCTGGAAATCTTTCTGCAAATCGCACTTTTACTTGGCGAGCTGAGTTAACACATACGAATCATAAATAAATACATGCTGTGCAGTAGAAAACAAATGCTGAGCCATAATGCACCTCGTGACTAACTACAGGACAAAATAACTCAATCACACGTTATCACGTCAGCTCAATACTACATTTTCAGATCAGAGAAAAAGAAGTCAACCACATGACCTTGTGTACAGCAGCTGCGTTATCGTGTTTCTGTGTGCACATTGGAAATACACCGCGCAGCGGCTCGGGTGTTTTTGGATCTTTCTCTGTATTAGGCGATTGTGGTTTTATTTCATTGGGCCATGACCAGACTAGGAGAATTACATCTCTGCAGTTTACGCCGTAGCCTGTCTTTTTCGTTAGCCACGGATTGTGTTCAGTGACGTCATCATTCCTGAAATCTCATGACCAATTTGGTTTGGTAGAATTCATTCAGAGCGAAGAGCACTTAGGCTATTTGCAGGGGGAAAAACCATGTGTGAAAATATCTTTGGATGGTATTTTAATCAAAATTCTTAGCCAATCTTGAAAAAATCAAAATGGACAGAAAAGGTGTATTTGAGGTGGAGGATTTTCTTGAAAATCTCAGTGTCGCATCACCCTTCAAATATATCTTTCTTCCCTGGCACTACAGCCCCTTCTGGATCTTGGTCTACTTCAGAAGAAGGCTTCATTCTTCTCTGAGGATTGTCACTTAGCCCCAGCAGTTCTCTTGTGCCCTTGTGAATGGCATCTTTTCGTCTTACTTTGGTGTCCCTGTTGATTTGGAGCTGTAAAATTAGCAACTCAGTACCCTTCTTGGCGCTCTTTTCTCCTTCATTCTTATTATATGGCCAGCCCACAGGAGTCTTTTGATCTTGATATCCTTCACAATATTTAAATCTTTATATACAGAATCTGTTTGGGTAAGTATACAATTAAATGTTACGCATTATAAAAACCAATACGATTGTAAGACATATTTCTTCTGGTTATATTTTACTTATAACATGAGAGTTCCATATGTAACAATAAACAGTGCATAACCTGAAAGGACAAATGAATATCGTACAATATTAAAATGGCTACTACAAATCAACAGCGGGCACAGTGTACTCTTTGATATACTTGCAGTTGTTTCTGTTGGCACACTTGAGCAAGACGACAATATATTCCAGCAAGATGATGCACCCTCCCACTGAGTACGGGAGGTTCTTATTTTCTGAAGGCAACTTTCAGTGGTATGTAGTGCAGAAGTGGTAGGATCCATTGCTTGACCCCCAATCTCCCCGGAAAAAGCTCCTGATCTTTTTTGTTTGGAGTTTCGTTAAAAACACTGCTTATGCACAGGAATCCAAGAACACCATTGAGTAAAAATGATTCAAGGTTTTAAACAACCCAATCCCCTTATGACATGGGCTGAATAGCAAGACTGTTATGAGTAATGCAGAGTGTGGAATGGTGTCATAATAAGCACTGAGGTATCTCCCATCTTTCTTCAAAATCTTCACGTCACATCCTTGAAAAACATTGAACTTAAATACCAACTTTGGTTTTTAACCGACTTTTCATTTTTGAGTTATGCTGCCCACAAACTAACACACACATACACATGGACCTTTTTCTAAAAATGCATTTTTTTGGGGATTCAGGGGGCCTCAAAACATATTTCTGGTAAAATGTCAACATTGAATTTTTGGAAGAAAATAGCCCCACCCTAAACTACCCTTTACATGGAAAATGTTTCAAAAATTTTGATTTTCTTGAAAATGGCTCTAACGATTTTGATTAAAATGTCATATGTTTAAGATATTTGTATGACAAATGAAATCTATATTTTGAATTTTCTGGCTATAGCCTATGTAGTCTCCTGTTTACTCTGGATGACTTGAGTTACTCATAAACTGTAAGAGATAGACAAAATCTTACTATACAAAAAATGTACATCTCACTAAAACACACAATTTATGTTCAAATACATTTTATTGTAGAGTGAACCATTTCGGAGATATTCCTTGTTATTTGTGTCAGTTTCGGAAAACTTAAACTTTCATGAAATGGAACATCGTTAATTTTTTTATATGTTAACCGTGTAAAGAGAACAGAATCTCAAAGCTTTAGATTTGACTATCGCTCAAAGTCTACTGTATTCTAATATTTCCCTTGTACCTACAAGGAAATAAACAATAAGATAATTTGTACAAATGTTTATCTAACACAAAGAAGATATAGGAATAAGAGTTTGTAAGAATGGTTAGTACAAGAGTAGAGAAAGTCATGTGAGTGCAACACATCAGATTTTTTATCAAATTTTATATATGCACTGGCAAAATACATTACATACATTTTTAATGAAAACACAGAAAATAATTCCTAAGAAACGTAACAGAGCTAGAGCCTACTAAGAAGTGTTCACAAACCTTTTCTCCAAAGGTCATTCCGTAAGTCTTGGCAATGACGTGATATCTTTTGAACATTACTGTACTACTTACTCCATGGCTAACTGGACCGAATTCCAATGACAGAAGGCGACTGTAAGCGACGATAGCTAAGTACTAGCACCGAAAACATTCAGTCCGGTTGGCTGTGATAAAACAGATTGGAACAGCAATCATCCGTGAAAATTGCTGTGCTCAGTGGCCGGAATGCACTCAGTGACATGCTGCCTTATAAGAAGCAAACAGGGCGAATATCGTAACAGGATATCGGCAACAATTAGCACACGTGGATGGTAATGCCCATGGCATTCGATGCCTTCATCATAGGCAATGCTGTGTGGATGCCCTTGAGAGGCTATTTTGAAGGACAGTGGGTGTGTCGAAACGGTGTTATGGATGTTGATTGATGTTTGTTCCATTTCTACTCATGCACAATAAATTTAGTTTCAATGCATGTTTTTAATTTCAACCTATGCTGTTAGCTCCTGTCCTCTATCCCTATTTGTATTGATATCCACACTGCCTTCAAGATGCAATGAACAGCATGGCTTTTCCCTGTTGTTGCATTATGGAACATTATTCCATAGTTGACAGGACTTATGAAATGACCTTATATGTACTCAAGATCTATCTCCGCTGTAAAGGTTGGCATCTATACCAACCAGTATATTTATTATTCAGGTATGTTTACAAACTCATATTTGTCTTTCAGGATCAAGATGGAAGCATAATGAAAATACAAGCTCATTTACATGTACAACGTCTTTATTGAACATCCATTCGTTTTAATCTGTACAAAATAAAATTCTCATGTTTGTAATATAATATTTACATAGAAGAATTCACTTACTGTAATCCTTCAGCATCAATAAACAAAGTTACACATAAAAATGGTTAGTTTGATCATATAACCTGGGAAGAAACAAAAATCAAACAGTAAGTAGCAATGCCTTTAGAATACAGAAAGATGACATACATGAGAAAAATTAAACAAAAAGTTATTTACTCTTTAATTAACTGTACACATGACCTGCCTTTTATGATTTTGTGCTATATATAAAACAGAAACAGTTGAATATTTACACATGTTACTTTTGTAAGACATCCTCTCTGAAGCTGAGATCAATAATAAACATGATACACATGTCAATTCTTTTTTTTTTTTTTTTGGATTTTGATTTATTTTTGCAATTTTGTTGTGTTCATTTGGATAAATGTGTAACACCAAATGTTTATATAAACAAAAGAATAGCAACAACAGCAACAACCACTGTATAAAACAAACAAAACATTAAAAACAAAAGAAAATCCTACTGGACGGTGGGAAATTCTTTTTATGACCCCAATTTATGCTTAATTATTTGTATATTGCATCAAGTTCTGCAGACAGCAGGAATACACTAATATGCAACCAAAGCTTTGATCAAACATTTGCCATTAAGTCTTACTTGTAGTAATGACAATATTATCAGTTTCCATTTAATTCATAACAATGAATATCAGTCTTTGAAGTTGATGAATGGGAAAAAGCCTTTAATTGCTTTGAATACAAGAAATGAGATCATTCTGACTTAATACTTTGTAACAATGTTCCTCCTTATGGACATTCAATAGTTATGCATAAGGTTCAAACCAAGCCCTTGTAGAAATTTAGTCCTTGCATCTTTAGCTAAAACATGTTTCTGAAAAATTCTGGTTGGTTTACAGAATTCCCTGTACCACTGATGACCTCCTCCTGGAGGCACCTAGAGGGAGCAGTCTGTTACCTCTGATGAAGGAAGTGATGAAACGAGAGGACCTACAGCTTTTCCCATGGACTTCAAATTACGTTCTGTCAAAATTACCACTCCAGAGCCAGCAATCAAACCACAACCCTCAGCACAAGAGCAAATGAAACCAAAAATTAACATTGAGCGTCATTTATGGATACTCCATGGTTTTTGGTATCCCATTCTACATTGGGCATGGAAGACCACTTAATTTTGCTCAGAAACCTCTATCAGGCTTGAGGTCTTCTAACGTGCCATAAATCTATGATACAGGACCACTAGCTTCACTTTCCTTCTGAAGGAAGCCATGCTAAGAATTTTTATGCCTGAAAAATATCCATTGTCCTCAGATGGTTTTCAACCCAGAACTTTGGGAACCATACACTACGAGAATTTGACAATGCCTTGTGCTTTATTAGGAAAAAATGTAAGTCAGTTGGGAATGTAATGTTGTACCAGCAAATTGTCATGGTAGCTCAATAGGTTAGAGCAGTGGCAAGAAACCAAACAGACCACAACCCCAATTCATTTATTTTTTGGGATTCTGTTGTATAATTTGGAGGCTGAACATTCTTTTTTGAAATATTTTCGAAACGTAGAACCATCTTACTTTGTAGAAACAATTACACTGCACTAATACAACTATATTTGTAAGTGTTATAATTTTTTTTTTTTGTATATTAATGTCCTCCAATGTAGTGTCATATAGGACACACATGGATGAACTTGGTGAAATGATGCTCAAATGAGCCCGAAGTCCATAGAGCTTAAAGTTACCTGACATTCATCCTCTCAGGATAAGGGAAAACCAAGGAAAAATACCTTATCTGGAAACTCGCTCTAACCGAGAATTGAACTTGGGACCTCTTGGATAAGAGGCAAGTGTCACAAATCTGTGTAACTCGTGCATAATGAGGAACATGAAGAGAATCTCATTTCTTCATTCACTTTGTCTGACTTTAGAAATTAAGAATAAATCATGTTTTCCTTACAGGAACTAAAAGTTCCTTTTACAGCTAAAGAAATGATAAAACTTTATTTCTCAACAGTTCTTTCTTAATGATGTAATTGACTGCAGTAAGACATTATGGCAAATCTTTTACTCAAGTCTTTGTTGCATCATTGCCCAGTAATTAAATTGCTTATACATAAAACATGAATACATATATGCATGTTACAACAATGCAAGTATGCACGAGCATGGTCACTCACACAATATACACACATACAATCTTTTTTGTTTTCCTCACCACAGCCACACACGTTACCACAGATTTGAGCATTTTTTTAATTACCCCTCCTGTATCCATTTTCATTATTGTTAAAAACAACAACAATTCAGCGGCAAATATCTCTCCATCCACTTAATGAATGCTTCACTATTTGGTCCCCACAATAAAAATAAAGTAAAATAATACTAGAGGGATAACTTTCTGTAACTCCATGTAAATGGCACATTATTTCCATATGCTTAAGAAACTCGTTTCCCACGTTTTATTGCAGTCACTGTATGCTGAGGTTTTCTTTTCAGCATTAATGGACATAGGAGGATCAGCAGAAAACAACACTAAGCTCTTCAACTGTCTTTTCTCTCTTCATAACTATACATATATTTAGAAACTTTAAGGAACATTGCTAAGGAGTTTTCCATGTTGATTAACGCTCTGACCTTCTTGGGCCAAGGCTTACTGCCAGGCCGCTGCATCCTGCACCTCTGCCCACTACTGGCATCATGAGTGGGGTGCACAACTGGAGGGTGGGACATGGTCAGCGTCCTGCACCTTCCTGGCCTTCGCAACCTGGGATCACTTCTTCTTTATCAAGTAGCTCATCAATTGGCCCCTCAGGGACCTAATGAGGATGAGTGCATCCTATGCCAGACCTCCCAGCGGGGGTAAATCCTCACGCCAATACCAGAAATTAAACCTGGTTCCTCCGTGCCAGAGGCAGATGTGCTACCACTGCACTATGGAGGCGGTCTTTCCATACTGATTACACATATATTATTTTGATACTTTGGTACTGTCAAAAAGAAACAAATCTACTAAACTTAAAATCAAAATAATCATTTGCTTTTGAAGCTACAAAAATTTATCAATAATTAAAGCAATTGCACTATACAAGACTGATCATTCTTTTAAAGATAGATTGCACTAGTATGAGAGACATTTACGGAAAACTGTTTTAACTTTGGCACTGTTTAAATTCAAAACTAAAATTTCTCTGTAAATTTATAGCGTGTTGATTTAGGGAATTACGACACATTTCAATGAACATGGATAATATTTAATGCACACGGAATATTTTAAATAGGTAAAGTAAACAGAGGTTCTAAATCACTCCTCAAATACAAAGCCATTTAGTAAAACTCGTTTGAAAGGGCATATTAAATAAAGAAAAAAAAAAAAAAAAAAAAAGGGGGGGAGAATTCAGGTTCTTTTTTTAAAAAAAAACTCGCAAGCAATGTGCCTTGTTTGCTTCGATGCTCCTTAAGATTTTCTGACAGTAATTTCCAAAAATCTTTTACATCTAAAGGTGTTGTCATCCACTTTTAAATGTAACCGAGGTTTAGAGGAATTTTATGCTTGGACAACCCTGTGTCACTATGTAATAAATAATGACCTTCTGCAAGAAAAAGACTTGTAGTGCTATTATTACCTGCAGTAAATGTGGATTTGTGTTACTTGCTCTGCAGAAGCATTCCATTAAATGCATATTATGCTTGTAATCTAATGTATGAATGCAACTAAGGAGTGACTGTTTTGTCTGAGTCTATTTTGTGATGCACTATTGCATTTTTCAGTCATTCTATTGTAAAATCAATATCAGGAGTGATCGCTGACAATGATAGGGTACTATCTAACCACCAAAAGAAGGCAAGCTGGACGAATGTACCACATAAATATTTTCTACCATAAAATGAAAAAAACTGAAACTGTTCACAGCAAAGGAATGTCAATAGGTAAATATACTAAATATTTAGAGACTAAAGCTCACTTATCTTTGTGATTGGGAATTATTTAACAAAAACCAAAGATAAAGTTTAGTCTCCAAAAATTTAATATATTTGTTGAGTTTCTACCATTCCCATCATGTTTACGTACCCTAGTATCATTGCTGCTGTTATCAAATGCTGGGCTTTGGCAATGAAGCCATTAGTGCAGAATTACAAATATTAGATCACATATTTGTAGAAAACAGATCTTATAAAATGCAGTGAAGTCTTGATATAGATATGTAAAACTGCAGACATCACTCCATAGTGTTTAAAGATCATCACTTATTAGCAGACAAAAGCTTGTGCAAGCATGATATGCTTTTGGGCTTTCGTTACAAGACTTGGGTCATCCAGTGTTTTATGTCCTGGCTACCATTTTTGCAAAGATGTCCTGTTCTATACAGGAAGGAGGCTATATCGACTGATCTTCAGTGGTGTTTTTGCAAAGATGTCCTGTTCTATACAGGAAGGAGGCTATATCGACTGATCTTCGGTGGTAAAACTCATCTCCCTAGGACCTCATCAGAACAGATGGATCACCTTTGCCACTCAAGATCAATCGATTACCCTAGCAGAAACTAGCCTCCAATACGTGTGCTGGGAAATTTAAAAACCAAGTAATTTTGTGTCAATTGATGTACTGTTTACAACAATACATCTTTATACTTAATATAATTGCTCCTCATTCACCTTACGCTAAAGGAATTCACACCCTTGTCATCAGAGGAACCTTCATGTATTGGTTTCCATGATAATGATTATATGTTCCAAAATGGCATCTCAGATAACTAACTGCCTTAGTATGTATATTGGAAGAGCTCAATCGCATAATTACATCTGATTGGCCAGAATATTTCTAGCAGATGTTTCTCTGCCAGAATTTGGAAGTAGGGGAGATCCAAGGTTCACATCACAGGACAAAGACCTCGCTGAAATCATGGAGGCGACAGTGGATTACCTCTACGAGGAGCCTGTCATCGCACGAGGTGATCCATATCCCAATAGGTGGCCTCCCAAATCAAAAGTCTGGACCCCAACAAATCCCCTGGACATGATGGCCTACCCACAAGGCCATCATCCACAATACATGTCTACATCTTTGCCACTTTCCAACCTGTTGGAAGGAGGTGAGGGTGGTCTGGATTTTGAAGCCAGACAAGGATCTGGTTTTCTTTTCCAGTTATTGCTCCATCAGCTTGCTCCTGACTGCTCAAAGACTTTTGAACCGTTGTTTCTGTCTCACATAACTCCTCTGTTTGAAGAACAGCATCATTTTCGTTTTCATCACGGACACTCCACTACCCCACAGCCACTACAATGAATGGTAAGGCTGCCCTGAATTTCCAACAAAACTTCAAAAGTAACAGTGCTTCTGGATGTGCAAAAGGCCTTTGTGACCAAATGGCACCAGGGCCTATTGTAAAAGCTCAGAGAGGCAGATATCCATCCCCTCCACCTCACCCTGATTAGTAGCTTCCTTAGAGATTGGACTTTCCAGGTGCGTTTGGAAGGTTAACCAAGGCACCCTGCTCTTGGCTCGTTACACCAACTCTATGAGAGTGTTAGTTTGTGAACTGATTATAATTTTTGTTTTTGAGTATTGTTTCATGCATGTCCTTACTGAATACAACACTGGCAGTGGACGCTGATGATACATAACACGAACTAACTGGGAACGGAAATGTTCCTGGCACTTCCTATCATTTCCTATTTAATAAGAACCATAGAAAATCTGGAAAAAGATCCAGTCAGGGCAGGATCTGAATCATGGACCTCTGGTTTACAAGTCTTAGGAACTGATTATACATATACCCAATTTACTGCTTAGTGGAAAGCTGGAGGACTATTATTTCGAAACTTATATTTTGGTCTTTGGTTCAAGAAGAGTAGCTGAGACATAAAACACTGCAATAGCAACAAAGTTTTGTAACAAAAGCCTTGTGTGAGCTTAGGCTTTCACGGCCAGCTTCTATCCAGTAAAATGATGTTTTTGGGCTTATTGGCCGTGGTAGAGTCGTGAACACCTGACGTTTTGCCCGCCATTCCAACGAGCATCATCAGAGGAAGGTGACTTGTGAAAGGGCACTTGTCAGGAGCGTACCATCATATATAACATGGATGCTCCCGATGAGCGCCCTTTGACAAGTCACCTTCCTCTGATGATGCTCGTCGGAATGGCAGGCGAAACGTCAGGAGTTCACGCATCGACTCGACCACGGCCAATAAGCCCAAAAACATCATTTTACCGGAAAAGCCCTGTGGTTTGTGCTCAAGGAACAGTATTGTAATGTAATGCTTATAACATTGTTAATCAATTATCAGTTGGACAAAATACATGCCTTAAGCCTACAGCAGCAGTTAGGCACTTATTCTGTCCAAATAAATGATTGGGAGAATGCTGCCTTTTTTCAATTTAAGAAAAGAAAATTGAAGAGCTAAGACTGTTTTTTGACTGACTGAATCTCCATTGCAACTTGCCCAAGTACGTTCTAGTCCATTTCATAATTTTGTACTAGAATGGCCACTCCAACTTGCGTCACACGTTCAACCAAACGGAGCCTGTTAGAACACAAACTTCCGTAACTACGAACCATAATGTCCTCCTTGCAACAATATTACTACAAATGCTTCACCTTTGTATACTGTACACAACACTTACAGTTGCAAAGCAACAAACAAAAGTACTTTTTCTCCTTTCTTGCTTTGTTTCAACAAAGCAGCTTCTACTCGATCGTTTCTTTAACAAAGGCTTCCAGGAAATCAGTCGTGGCATCCACTGGTACCAACAGTGGAAGCGTTATACTCCTTATTTTACAGTTATGACAACTAAAGGTTTTTCCACCTGAATTATCTAAATGATATTGTGATGATGAATAAAGAACGACGAGGAAAGATCTATTACTAAATATGGGCAATTTATACACGGCAGAAACACCCACAAGAGGGCACTGACAATTTTTAAAAAACACTGAAAACAGATTACGAAATGAAATATTGAAACCACATTCTTTCTTGATTTGAATTCCCTTTGTTTCTTCCTCTTTAACAGGTTTTCTGCCTTTGTTTCATTGTTTGGCAGTAAAGTAGCCTCATATAAGCTGCTAGCTTGAGTGATCGTTAACTTGAGCAGACAAAAGAAATAGTTTCATTCGTCTGCGTGATAAAGACGGTTCCAGCTCTGATAAAACAGAGACAATTAACAAACTGCTTAGAAAGGCAGCAAATGGTTTCCCTTCCTCATACACACACGGGACTCTGCCCCTTCCCAAACGAACCCATGCATTTAGTCCTGCAGTCTAATCATCCATGCACATTGTTTAAGAAATCCAGCGCTGCACCTTTTAGCTCACACAATGATCTCACGGATGACACGGCGGCTCCGTGAATTGGGTGTGGAATAGCCACTCTCCAAGCTTTCATCAAACGAGAGGGAAATGTGTTGAGGTTTGCTGTCTTCAAGGTCCGGCTGATCCATGTACGGGTCAGGCAGTCCACTTACATCATGGTATGGAGAATCTGCATCAAGAAGAAAGACACATTCAATTAGAGCTTTGCTAAACACTACAACAATGGGCACATCACAGAACATAAAACATATGTTACAACATCTTCCACAAGAGGGGCAATGCGTGTATCAATATCAAGACAGCATGCAGTTCTAGAGTAAAATGAAGATGCAAGCCCCAAAAAGCTATGATGCATGCTTTTAAGTGGTTAACTTAAGCACATGCATAATTTTACGAACAACATTTGTGTTAATTTGTAACAGATTTCTTAGCACACCTTACACTTTAAGATAACAGAGTATGTTTTAATTGGCAACAAATTTGCTAACAGGCCTGGAAAATCTGCGTACCTGACTAGCACAACAAACAATTCACAATTATCAAAGGCAAGTGAAGTTTAGTCTAAATATTTATTAATTTTTTTTATTAAATTTGTTCCTTATTTTTTGTTTAATTTCTACCAATTTTTGCTATTGTTTTTGAGGTAATAACATTTTTTAGCTGTATATAAACAAACTACAAGTGATGCTAGAAGAACCAACACTTGTTCGGTGTGAGTTAATCTGGATCTGTGGTCAGGGCGCATATTTGTTCCTTCTCAGTTTTCATTTTCTGTGCTTGTAGCAAAAGACCACTCTAGTGGCCTATTTCGTGTTACAGCTACCTTAAATGATTTCTACACAGTGAAAACTTGAGCAAGCTTTCATCCCTGTTTCTGGGATCTAGGAAAGTTTTCCATTAATTGTCAATGCTCACATTATAATACATGTATTTAAATGTTCAGTAATGATTTGAAGCTTTCCAGGCGTTGGTTACTGATGATAGTTTCTCAGGCTAACTTGGGTAACTGCCCAAGCTTTCAGTGACTAACTCTGCCATCATCCTCAGGGGAACTGAAGCTAGACTACTGATGTTGCAACATTTATTCCTAGCCAGAGCCTATTTTCTTCCCATTGGTCGAGCTCCAGCCAATGGAGACACAAGTGCCACGGAGTAAGCCAAGAAGGTGGGGAACCAATCAGGTGACTGCTGGGGCTTCCTTGCGCTGTGGTGGAAAGACATGGTGAATGACAGGCGTTCATACTTTGCTGATTTGAAGGCCGTGAATATAGAACAATGCACAATGACTGTGGTGTGTTTTGGCAAAGCACCACCATCGTATCCAAGAGATAACTTTTGCGATGGGAAGCTTTTACATTGACAAACTTGGCCAAAATTGTTCCAAATCACTGGATTGAACTTGGAACACAATAATATTTGGCTCCACTGCCATGGACTATAAGAAGCCCTGACCTCACCACCCCTGACAATTCACTATGAGGAAAAACCGATACATCAACACTGAGCTGTGCACATTTTAAAATATCTCCTCTAAGCTGTTCTAGATGCATAATCAGAGCTGCAACAGATTATGCTATGAATACGGAGGAATGCACACAGATGTTTTGGATCTATAGGAAATAAGCTCTTTATAACCACATAGTTTCAAGTCAGTATAACAGGATTTTCTGCCCACTTGTACAAGGGACTTAGTGCAGTATTTACTGACAACCAGCATAAGAGCCTGGTCGGTGGGCAATATACAGGATTGGAACCGTAACTTCCCAAATCCAAGTTACAGATGTTATTGTTTGAGCCACTTCTCTCTGTAGTTTGCGTGTGTGGTTTCTTACCTGCACTGTTTAATTTGAGCTAAAATTATAAACTGCATGAAAGAAGGGCTATTTACAAAGCAAAAAGACTTGATGTGCCTGTGCATTATAACATCAGAAATAAAAAGATATCCTTTTGTGTTTCTTTGTTAAAGGAATTCATTTGTGTAGTGTTCTTTGAGGTGTTTTCAATTACAGTCACATGCAAGGTTTCTAGGGTGCTAAGAATTCTTAAACGTGGAGAAAGAATAACTATAAAGAGTGCAATTAAAGAGATAAAGAAAATAAAACAAGTTGCTAAGGACTTAATGCTGTCCGTAAAACTGTTGCAAGCAAGCTCTAAGAGTTAAGGATAGTCAAGGATCTGTTAAAGGCTTCTTACCTGCAGAGGAAAGAAAAGCATTTACAAAGCTTCGCCTTGGATGATTAGCAAGTCTCAAGCACTTCCTTGTGTTAGTCCTTCTTGGTCACTTGCTTCTGCTCACCAAATAGCGAGCAAGAAATATTTTTGGTGTCAGCGTTAGTTGTTAATCATGTCAAGAAGGAAGAAATTACTAGGACACCAGTACTTTTTAGGGGGGAGGGTTTACTCCAACTATTACATAGACAACAAAGAAGTTTACTCCAGCCAGTTGGTAGTGAAGCGAGATTAGTATTTATAAGAATTTATTAAATATTATTGATCAAGCTTTATGTCTAAGCTTGGAGTGCCGGTTCTAAATACCAATAACCTACACCATTTCTACACTACGTGGTCTAGACTAGGAATTAATTCCTTAGTTGATAAAGGAACATACAGTTTCTTGTTGATTGTATTTATAAAAGTACAGATGAACCTCACTTATATGTTATTCACCTCTTGTTTTTCATGATTTATAATGAATTTTTAGGACTAAACTTTGTCCATTAATATTTAACTCAAATACACGTTTTTTTCACTAACCTCACACTTTCTGGTCCCCATGTGTATGAAATAAATTAATTCACCTATCCATTTAGATATGATGTTTACATTATTTTAAGCTGTATCATGTAATCTTTTTGGTGCAACATAAAACAAATGGTTCATGTTAGGCAGAGCACCAATATTTCCAGTACGCATTATTCCTGCGCTCATGTTAACACAAGGTCATTCTTCCCCAGATTGCATCTGATGATAGTGATGAAGCAGTAGGCCTAAACGAGTGTGCTCGAGGCAATTCAAGCTGCAGAAATTACACAATGATTTCTATCATCCGAAAGCCTAAATGATGACTGCATCTCTGTGGTTAGTGCATACAATCAACCAGTGTATGACTGCATGGAACAACATCCACAGAAAACAAAGATGTTTTAGACCAGTATAAAACACTAGTACACCGATTTCTCTCGTTTATATTAATACCTGGGCGACCGAGCTTTGCTTGGCTTTTCTTTTCCTTTTTGTAATCGTTTTTTTGGGAGAAGATATTTATTTAAATAAACTTGAAAAGCAAAATGTTAACTAAATATGAATTTTCATCCTAATTGTTGGAGCCATTTCCATGATGAGACCTTTAATATCCTGACTTGCTTGTTGAAATTGGCCCATTATGGCCAAAATAAGGTTTCGACTAATTGTGACTTATGTGTAGACTAAGATAACTAAGTCAACTTTCTTTAAGTTTTCTGAAAGTTCCTGACGAGACCTTTAATATCTTGGCTTGTTTGTTGAAACTGGCCCATTAACAGAGAAATTATGACCAAAATAAGGTTTAGAGTAATTGTGACTGTTATGCATAAAATCACGTTTTTTCAGGAATGACACCTATATAGATGAACTTAATAAGCAAAACCCTGTCTGAATACAAAATTTGATCGAAATTGTTGTTTCGTTTTGTCAATCACACAACCTCTTTTTCACTAACTTGCGTACTGAATCTCTGTGAGGAACTGGGCAATCAGGAAATTTACGTCTAAATTTACATCTAAATTTTCGCCTGGTTTTGCAGACCGAATTCTTTTTCAGAAAATAGCTTTTCACTATATATGCACGTTCACTTACTGAATATTTCACCATCATGCAAACAACATGTACAACCATCTCATAAGTCGCGCCACTACTGCGTGCCAAGGTCGAAACTAACAGACGCACGAAAAGTGCGCGGCAGTTCCTTCCGACATGTAAAGTCCCATCTATCCGCAACGACTTGCGACAGTGTGGCATTTGTCGCTAGTGCCAATCCTTAAACTAACAGCACTGTATTTTTTTACTTTCTCGATTGGTAAGTAGAAGAAAATATTGCATTCTACCCAAAAATTCAATGTTGAGATTTCACTGGAAATATGTTTTGAGACCCCTGAATTCCACCCCCCCCCCCCAAAAGCATTTTTAGAAAAAGGTCTGGGTGTGTGTGTGTCTGTCTGTCGACAGCACAGCTCGCAAATGAAACGTCTGTATGTAAGTTTAATGTCTTTCAAGGATGCGACAGGAAAATTTTGAAGAAAATAACCCCACTCTAAACTACCCTTTACATTGAAAATGGCTCTAACAATTTTGATTAAAATGCCGTAAGAGATAGACAACATCTTACTATACAAAAAATGTTGTTGTTAGCCAATGCTGGACTTCTGACAATGAAGTCATTAATCCTCCCGCTCTCCAATACTTTTCACTGATGATATTGAAGAGAGCAATAGCAGTAATAGTAACCGCTTTTTAGAGAGCACCGTATTTTTATGTTTTGGCGGTCACATCGCTCTCTCACAACCCCCAGAATGTCTGGAGGACCACACCTGTCGTTGGTTTACGGGTCTCACTGACCTGACCAGGAGAATTATCAAAATAAATTCACCGACCATATCCTTTGATTACCAATCAGAGGACGTATTACATGCCATGACAGGTCAGCATGTTAGGGGTTAAGATTTTATAGAGAAATTAGAGAAATGGAGAGGTTGAAAAAATAAAGACTCCCTAGCTCTAGGGAACCCTAATAGCATCGGCGTCGGAAGAGAACAAGAGATGACCAAGGTAAGGTCAGAGAGAAAAGTTACAGTGAGGAGCAAAACACCAGTAAGTGTTGCAAATATATTAATAATTTCAATTTAGCCATTAAAAAGGTATCAATATAGTAATATGAATACAAAAATAATTCATTTTCCTACAATTCCCATCAAAAGCGTAAAACAATCTACATCAATCTCCTTCAAATATACCTGGCCACTTCTAGCACCCCATCCATTAGTGAAAAGTATTGGAGAGCAAGAGGATTAATGACCTCATTGTCAGAAATCCAGCATTAGCAAACATCTCCATCAATTATTATTTATTTATGCCAACAAACTTACTGTTGGTGTTTTTAAACACACAAGCCGTGTGTGGGCAAAGTTTGAGAGGTAGAACTGGAACTTAAAAATTCAATGCCACAACTGGGATTTGAACCACAGACCTTCCGCTTACCGGGCAGCCGCTCTAACCACTGAGCTATTGTGACAAACTGCCAGAATGGCATTAAATTCTCAACCCAGTTCGTATTTCTCCTGGTAAACCACAAAGGCAGTCTCACATCAGAGACAAATTACCCCAATGGTGACTTACTATTGTAAGTACTTTATATCCCAGGATTAAATAACCTTCAGAATGGTAATTATTATTTATTTATGCCAACAAACTTACTGTTGGTGTTTTTAAACACACAAGTCGTGTGTGGGCAAAGTTTGAGAGGTAGAACTGGAACTTAAAAATTCAATGCCACAACTGGGATTTGATCTTGCTAAACACCAATTTATATCTAAATAATTTTTTTTGTAGAGTGAATCATTTTGGAGATATTCCTTCTTATTTGTATCAGTTTTGAAAAACTTAAAACTTTCATGAAACGGAACATTGATGTTAATCTTTTTATCTTAAGTGTGCAAAGAGAACGCAATTTCAAAGCTTTAAAACATTTGACTATCGCACAAAGCCTACTGTATTCCCATATTCCCCTTGTACCTACAAGGAAATAAGCAATAAGATAATTTGTACAAATGTTTGTCTCAATTAACACAAAGAAGATATAGGAATAATAGTTTGTAAGAATGGTTAGTACAAGAGTAGAGAAAGTCATGTGAGTGTAACACATCAGATTTTTTAATTATATATTATTTTAGCCATCTCCCTTTGAAAACATGTAAGTGAGGTTGTACTGTATTTATGAGAAGTTAATAACAAAGTGCATGCATATTAAAAATTCAAGTCCACTACTTAGACAGTTCACCACCTGCCAACTAACTGGACAGCTTTCATTATAATTATATAATACCTTCAATCACTGTACAAAGAAAAAATAGCAAAACTGAAAACTATGAACTGCTGATTTTGGCCAAAAAGCAGATTCAGTTTTGCCATTATGTGGCCAAAGTAAACAGACACAAGTTTGAGCATATCACTCCAACTTGCAGCCTGAAAATTCTGACCCACTCTGCTGCGAAATGTACCGTTATTAGAAAATGTTAGATAAAAAACAACAAGTAATAGGAAGATAACAGGCAAAACATAATGCATTAGTTATGAAAACCAAGAGCAGCCAAGAAAGGAACCATCAGCAATCCAACAGCAAGAATATAAATAGAGCAGGGTGAAACACAGGATAGGAATAATAATTATGTTATTATATTCTACTGACTAACAAATACATAAAGCTAGCTTTCACTTGTCTTTCAACACATAATATGAAAAATTAAGCACAACTGTTAGAATTAAAATATCATATAATTCACACAAATTCTTGAACATTGCTAGCTTTTAAAATTAAATTTATTTTTCTGTAATGCTCTAGGCTTTTTAATGTGTTACAGTAAGATCATAGTTTGTAATATAACACAACATTTATATACAATAAGTGACTGAGAGAATCTTTGCTATCCAAAGCAAAAATGTATTCAAGAACGTTTCTCTCCTTAACCCCAGTTACTGCTGCAACATTTACCATATTTCCCATCATTTAAAATCTATTTTACGCTGCTAATGTTCCAAAAATGACTAACTCAGTCGCATGCTATGATCTTGTTTACTGTTTAACTACAAGTATTGTATTTGACTCAAAAATTTGATACTGAGATTTCACCAAAATACACATTTTGACTCTCTAAATAAATTAAAAATAAATATAACAATAATAATAATAAAAAAGGAAGCACTTTTGGAAAAAGATTTGTGTGTGTGTCTTGTATGTCAAAAATAAAAAGTGGGCTAAATACCAAAGTTGGTTCTCAAGTAGAATCAGGTGTGAAAAATTCAATGCCATAGCCAGGATTTGAACCACAGGTCTTCCTCTCTAGGCGTGGCTGTTCTAGCCACTAAGCTACCATGTCAACTTGAAATCTTGGGGATTTTAATGTTATATTGCAAGCTACCATGGTAGCTCAGTGGTTAGAGCAGCTGTGCACAGAGCGCAAGATCCATGGTTCATATACCAGCTTTAGTACTGAACTTTTCAGTCCTAATTCTACCTCTTAAACATTGCCACACGTGGCTTGTGCATTTAAAAACAATTATCCATTAGCTGATAGATCTTATAAATGGGTACCAAATTTGGTATTTAAGTTCAGCATCCTCCAAAGATATGCACACAAATGTTTTCAAGAAAATCAATTCAAACCAAACTAACTTTACTTGGAAATCTTTTGAAATTTTTGGAGATTCATGGTACAGGGGACTGCAGGTTGAAGTCGTGCCTCAGGCATGGTGTTTGTCAGAAAAAAAGAGAAATGCAAAAAGAAAAGAAGTCTTAGAAGGTCATAAAGTTACATACAATATGCCCAAGGGATGAATAGTGAAAGGGATAACCTTAATATACAAGCATATTGCCAGCTGTTTTGTTCCTGCTGCTGCATTTCTATAATTTTTCTTAAGGAATAATTAGCAAACAGAAATTTTGATGCTAGCTTTGAATCTAGAACCAATGCATGTGCCTATACGAGGTCTGTTCAAAAAGTACAGCAAATTTTGAATTTTCATGATATTCAATTTTCGATTGTTTTGTGGCATTATGTTGGTACTCATGTCCCTCATTTATGTTGACAAGCTCGGTCACTTTGAATGTTCAGTTAATTGTTGACAGCTATCTTGGCTGTACATGTTTTGGCTCGTCTATGATTTTTCCCTATTCCAAAAAATTAAAGTGCGTGGATGCATTCCGAATGTTGACTGTGGCATATGGTGAAGCTATCTTGGACCAAAGGAACATTTATTGGTGGTACAAAAGGTTCTCAGAGGGTCAAGAAGATGTGAATGACAAAGAGCATCCCGGACGCCCGAGCTCATCAACAACAGATGAAAACACTGAAGAAGTGAAGAAAATAGTATTGGCCAATTGTCGAATCACTGTTAAAGAAGTTGCTGAGGACCTAAACATATTGACTGGCTTGTGCCATTCAATTTTGACCAATGATTTGAGCATGACGGGTTGTCGCAAAATTTGTACCAGAGTTGCTCAATTTTGACCAAAAACACCACCACATTAACGCTGCTAACGAGCTGCTGAACTCTGTCACCAACAGCCCAAATTTGCTCCAGAGGGTCATAACTGGTGATGAATCATGGGTTTATGGTTATGATGTGGAAACTAAAGCTCAATCATCACGATGGATGCTGTTACATGAGCCAAGACCGAAAAAAACGTGCCAAGTTTGGTCGAATGTGAAGGTTTTGCTTACAGCTTTCTTCGATTGAGCGGCGTAGTGCATCATGAGTTCTTGCCATAGGGTAGAACAGCCAATAGGGAAAATTACCTGCAAGTTACGTGCAATTTGCACAAAGCAATCTGCCAGAAACGGTCGGATTTGTGGAAGAGCAAAAATTGGCTCTTGCACCATAACTCCCCTGCTCACACATCATTGCTTCTGTGCGAATTTTTGGCCAAAAACAACACACTTATGATGCTGCAGCCACTGTACTCCCCAGATCTGGCCCCCTGTGACATTCTTTCCCCCAAAACTGATGAGGCCCATGAAAGGACGACGCTACGCCACGATTGAGAAGATAAAGACAGCATCGAAGGAGGAGCTAAACAAGATCACAAAAAACAATTTTTTAAGTGCTTTGAGGTTTGGAAAAAAACACTGGCACAAGTGTAGAATCTGGTGGGGATTACTTTGAAGGAGACAAAATAGATATTCATGAATAAATAAATACTTTAAGGA
This sequence comes from Tenodera sinensis, assembly GCA_030765045.1. NCBI lineage: Eukaryota > Metazoa > Arthropoda > Insecta > Mantodea > Mantidae > Tenodera > Tenodera sinensis. The sequence goes on along the minus strand of CM060968.1, from coordinate 13,014,950 downwards.
AAGGAAAGAGAAAAAGAAAAGAAGAAGAAAAAAAAAAAAAAAAAAAAAAAAAAAAAAAAAAAAAAAAGAAATCGCAATACTTTTTGAACAGACCTCGTAGCATATTGCCAGGTGTTTTGTTCCAGCTGCATTTCTATAACTTTTCTTAATGAATAATTAGCAAACAGAAACTTTGACGCTAGCTTTGAATCTAAACCAACGCATGTTCCCATATAATGCAGAAAAATGGTACACTAAAAAGACTGCTGCTTCTGTAGTGCAGCAGGAATCTTTGCCAAAGTAACTTTCTATCTTCTAACTTTGAAAAAATGACATCTCCGGGATGAATTCATGACGGGAAATATGGTATTTAGCAGCTTCATGTGAAGCTATCACAGACACATTACTGAGCAGTCCAAGACGGCACTGAATATTCTTACACGCTAGAGATGAAATTATAATCTCTTCTAAATAAAGAAATATCTTCTTCAGTAAAGGTTTATATAAAACAAATTAATAAGCACTTAAATCTTTTACAAGAAATCACTTGTTAAGATTTTTTAAACTTCCGACGGAATTCTGTTCAATCAACTGCTTAGTTTATGTTTTTAATTAAACAATACAGGTCCCACACATTGTTAAACAAATTATTTTGTAGTAACCTTTGTAGAACTTTGGATCATCAAAGACTCTTGAGTTTAATTTCAGTGACAATCTCATCATACATGAAGTTTAGCTCAAATTTTGCACACTGAATTGTGTTAATGAAGCTGAAAATGCTTCTATTTACAATATAGGGACGAGCTGAAATGCAGAAGTAAGCATTTAGCTTATCAGGTGTCCTGCGATGAGGGTGCTCCAGAAAATGTGACAGCTGGAGCATCACATTTGATGCTCACCAACTGGAAACACGAAATGTCAATTATAACCTATATTAGTAAAGTATCATAATGTTATTCAAAGTGTTAATAGATAAAATGTTTACTCACCGAGATGCTGATCCATACGCTTCTTCGGCTTGTGAACGGCAGCATAAGGATCTGAGCCATAGTTATCCTGTTGCCGCGAGGGATGGCGCTGCTGGTAGTCCATGTCGCCAGCTCCTCCACTACCTGCTGTGGTGATGTGGGGATAAGGTGCATAATCATCTACTGTTCCATAGCCACCGTGTGTCAGAGGATCATAACCATACTGTCCACTACCTGTAGTTGCTGGCGCTGGGCGATGATGGTGTCCGTCCGGCGTTGTGCCTGCATTGCTACCGCCGCCTCCGGCAGCTGCAAGTTTCATCTGCCATAGCGAATCCTGCGAGTTTACTGATCCTCCATTGTTTGAATTAGAATAGCTGTTGTCCATGTATCCCATGTTCACCCCTGAAAGTACAAAAATATGTATAAGAAAATAATTTATCTCTGCTCCTCCACTGACAACAGAAAATATTTGGCCCAGTCACAATGCCTGGGAGAGAAGCAGAAGAGATGAAATGGTAAGGTATATATGCCATCTCCATATGTAATCATTTGATAATAGCAGCTAACCTCAATCTGAGAATGTATTTATCAGTTTCCAGTTTAATTATTCCATAGTTAATCAGGACTAGCAACCAGTTTCAAAGAGAGAGAAAGTGTAAGATATGAACGTTGTGGGCTTATATGAGGGACATTCAGAAATTATGTACAATTGCGCTGTTTAGAAAATACAGCTTTATCTATAGGCACATCCTCTCGTAGGACAATGAACTGATGTTAATACACCATGCAAACACTAGATGGTATCTAAAGTAAAAACAAATTAGAAACTAAAAGCTTCACTTATCTTAGTAATATTGCAAATTCTTTGGTGCTAGCTAATTTTTTTACACACACAAGCTGTGTGTGGGCAATGTTTGAGAGGTAGTATCCAGACTGAAAAATTCAATGCCACAGCTGGGGTTTGAGCCATAGATCTTCTGCTAATCAGTGGCTAGAGCAGCCGTGCATGAAACGGAAGGTCCCGGGTTCAAATCTTGGTTATGACACTGAATTTCTCATTTCTGATTCTACCTTTCAAAATCATTTAACACGATTTTGTTGCATACTATTTTCAATAATAGTGAATGAATAATACAAACAGTTATGCAAAAATAACAATCACTTCAGCGGTTCAAAGGTAGTTGATTAATGTTGACTGTGCTAGCCTGTACAACTTTGTGATTGATTACCCACACCTGGCAGTGCTGACCACATCAGTCAACAGCTGAAAGTGACAGTTATTCATGCCGAAAGTGTTATATTTAAATGCTGCATGAATGAAATCCTAAGCAAATGTTAACAAATAAAGGGTAAAAAAGAAGCTAAGATTTAAATGGTAACATTCAACTATCAAATGTGCAACAATAAAAATATGTATCAGCAGTTGAAAGATTAAATACATTTTATAAGCGTCTGCAATAAAAATGCATAGCAAACAGATTGCAGGACTTTCAATTTCAACTTCCCAAGCATATTACCACGTGAGCAGGAAGTGCTTAATATAACAGAAAAAATGAATTCTGCACTTACAGATATTATATTTAAAACAAATGAACAACACTTTGAGGGTCATCATTATAACAAATACAAACAAAACCATGGACAAAGTAAATTTTGCAATACCAATATTATATATTAGTTTTGGTGTGAAGCAGAAAATAAATGTTTGAAATATAAGAAAAGTGATTTACTCACATTCTCCGCCATTGATGTTGTGGCCCTGAGGTCCTTGTTGTTGAGGGTTGCCGTGATATCCATAGCCATTTTGTGAGGCATACATTGGGCTCTTGGCAGGGTCATCCATTGCGAGATCCAGGGAATGCTCTAATGCCTTGTTCTCAAGTCCTGAACTAGGATAATATGGTGGAGGGGGTTGTTGTGTTACTAAGCTCGGCCGTACACTGCACAAACAAACAATTGTCACAAATTATTATTTAGAAAACCACATTTTGATACCTGTTAACTGAAGTTCAAACAATAAAGTTACGCCTGGCTTATGCTGAACTTGCAGTTTTGGCTAAATTTAAGACAACGGCAAACACATAAGAATTTGTATAATATTTGAATAAGCTTGATACATTGTAAGATTTTAAATATAAAACCCTAATATGAAGATTCATGTTGATATTCATTATATTTACTTGCATCCACCACAAATGTGTCCATTTCTTGTTATGTGAATGTCTTGTTTTATTCTTGTAAAATATAACATTGTATCTGAAAGTGTTTGGTAACTGGGAACACTTATTGTGAGTCAAAGTCATAAACAGAAGGACGAAGGATAGACAAGAGTTGCTGAGTTGTGTAACAGAAAGTATAAATAAGGAATTTATTTTCTGTGCGGTCGCGATATAGGTGTCAAGCTGTGAAGATGTGTTATTATTTCATACAAGTAATAGTGCGTATGAGATATACCAATTGGAAATGAGTTGGTAATCCTCAATCCTAAAGAGGAATATTAAACACAAAATAGAGATCATGTAGTAAAAGAAGTGATATAGTTCTTTATACAGTGGAAATGTTCTGGAAGTAGAATGATTGAGAGTGGCTGTGAGAGAACAGCCCAGACACTGGGCCGCTACACAATAGCTATTGCTTCTGGACCCACATGCAGCCGGGTCTTTTGTGCAGGTAAATGCCTCTGGCCTGTTCCTATTGCCAGGAGATCAGACCCCGACTGGCATTTCTTGGGCTCAAGGCCGGTGCGACACCTATAGTTACAAATGATGTCATTTTGAACTTAGCATAAAAGTCATATAGAAAAGAAAATCTTGTCAAGACTACATCCGTGGCAAACAAAAAAGACAGGCTACAGCGCAAACTGCAGTGATGTAATTCTCCTAGTCTGGTCCAATGAAGTAAAAGCACAAATGCCTAATACATCCATATTCTAAACAAAAAGCTCATTGAATTCATACAAAAGATACAGTTTTATCATGATATTACACAACGTTAGCCATGTATCAGACTACCATTACCGTGTAACTCCAATTCACACCATAGCCTGTCTTCTTCGTTAGCTACAAATACCTCTGAACAGTTTTAGCTTTATCTTCAGAAAATGCATTCAAAACAGTGACACGATTTACAAACATGTTATCCAAACATAATAAAATTAATTTTGGCGGAATCCAGACTTTAATTGGAATAGCATTAGTCCTTGCCATCATTTATCTGTTACCTGCTAAGTTTGACCCTGAATTAAAGAGCTCATCGCATTCTACCAATAAAAACTGCATAGTGTGACACTTGATAAAAGATTTTAAACATAAAACACAAATATCGTCTAATGAATTTTTATTCTTTTTCTTTTTTGGTTCAACAGCCTTATTAGGCCAAGACTGCTCCAATGGTCCGCCTCCATCCAACTCTATCCAGCGCTACTCTTTTGCAATGGCTCACATTGATTGCCTTCATATTTCTTTCTGCATCATCGAACCATCTGATGGGTGGTCTTCCAACTTTTCTGGTTGCATATAATGGGTCAGTGAGAGTGACCTTCTTATATGGATTACTATCCTTCATCCTATACAGATGCCCTAGCCATCTAACTCTATTGGTCTTAATTACTTTAATTTCATTTGGCTCTTTATACAAATTAGGTATCTCACTATTATATCTAATATGCCAAGTCCAATTTTCGTCCACAGGTCCATAGATCTCATTTAACATTTTCCTTTCAAATACCATCAATTCTTCTGTGTTCTGTTTATTTAGGGTCCAACGCTCTGATCCATATAATAGCATGGGTCTAATCAAGGTTTTATACAGCGTGCATTTTGTTTTTATACCAAGGAGATGGGATTGGAGTTGCTTCTTTAACTCGTAACATCTATTTGCCATCTTCATCCTTGAATTTATTTCTGTAGCAATTGTTACTACTTGTTATAACAGTCCCAAGGTATTTAAATTGTATAACAATATGAATTTTGATTAGTGCCATCAAAACTTCTATGGAAGTTCACCACCCCATTGCTAGATGTCATCACAAACCAGCAGACATGACTATGAGCCAGTCAGTCTCTTCTGACAAAAGCAAGAAGTTCTTGAAGCCAAAACAAATGTAAGGATGCAAGTGTCCAAACTGCAACCCAACTTTCCCAATGCAGATAAGAACTTTCTCCGATTAACTTTTCAGGACTTTGTCATAATTTTAAGTTTATTAGTTGTATTATCTTCAGATTTTGCATTACTTGGTAAATAAAGACTTCCAATATAAAACTGATCATGATGTGTTTAAGACCGTGGAGCATGTTATAATCTTTGTTAAAACACTTGCCAATATTTAAAAACACTTATTGCTCACTTAACATTCCATAGCAGTAGTTTTGAAGCGGCTCCTCTCCATTCTCAGCTGCTCGGCCAACTGATTCCCTCATTGCCTGGTCTGCTTTTCTTACCCTTGGTTATAAGACATCCTTTGTTGCTGGTACGTTAAAGTTCACTACTCAATTTGTATTCTTAATTATGTAAATATTCTCAACCCTATTAATTACCAATGATTCTTTTACAGTTATAAAAGCTTTATCAAGTTTTAAACCTGGCAAAAAATCAAAAAGCATGATGTAAAGCATGCCTGATACTTACGTTGAACTCTCCATTTCATAGTCCTTTCCACTGCCCTTTTTGTTCTGATTGCGCTTGCATCGGCAGAAGATGAACAGCAGTCCCACAAACAGTACAAACACGATGCATGACACAATTATGGCAATCAGTGTTGGAGTGGTAAGAGCAGCAGCTTCCTTGATGTAGGATGGTCCTACTGCAACAATAACAATGTTTGTTTCAGTGGTAAGCAATAGAAATATTATCATTAATGTGGGGCTATGAGGACAAATAATTTAGGTTTTTCTTGGTTTCAAGATTAAAAAATACAGATTACAGCTGTACATGTAACCAATGGAAGCAGGTTAAGACATTAGCAAGTTTAAACATAAAATTCTTTTTAAATTAAAATAAAAACAACTTATAGACTAAAGAGTTTTTAAGAGCTTGCAACACTACTAAAATAAATGATATTTTTAATTTCTAAGTTGTTTTATTTGATTCACTTTTAAAAGCTTGTTTTTTCATTGAATTCTTTTTGAACTTTTGTTCTCAAAATAAAAGGTCAAACTTTGTTCCATGGGAAGATGTGGTAAAGCTTCAATGGGCTGTGGGGTTTAAAGAATTCCACACACCACTATCAACAGCACTGCAATCTCCAACGTGACGACAGCAACAGGTTCCAGCAGTCAACATGAGGTTGAGAATGAGAGCAAGTGAGCTCTCAAAACATGCCCCATTTTTAACAAGTAAGTGATGTATCACAAAATCCAATTCACTTTACTATCTTAGATAATATAATGCCCACCCATTAACAACAATGGAAGTAGCCATCCCACGCAGCAGCCAAACCAATAAACAAAGACCGGACCAACTGTCATACGCTCACACATGTTAAGCGTATAAAACCTGTGAAACCAAACGGCTCTTATCAGTCGTCACAGAGACTAGCAGAGTACTAGGGTCACACCACTGAGGATGTTCAACGCAGCTTCGAATGAAACGTCTGGAAGGAGACTTTCCACTAAACCACGGCCCACAAGCCCGGATAATCATCTTGTATTTTATGACACTGGCAGTGAAAGCTTGTACAATCTGATCTTAGATATCATCACACATCGCTGTAAGCAAAATCTTCCAACAAAGTAGTGCATTTTAATCCTGATTTACAATGCCAATAGATTTTTTACCTATAAATTTGGGTATATATGTATTAACATTTTGAGACCTTTACACCACACACTGGAGAAAAGGCCACTTTATGTTAACGTTCATTTCCTACAGGCTGGAAAGAGACAGTCACATTAAAAAGCAATATCGCCATGGACCAGTAGGTTTCTTAATTTAACCGAGCAACAGTGATAGCATAATTAGGCAAGACATACTTCAACTTACATTGTTAATGTTGGCAAAACATTTAAACAGAATTGGGAAATATTCTTCACCACTCTGTCCTCTATGTGATCTGCAAGAGGAAATGGACCGAGACCACCTTCAAATATGCCTGGCCACTTCTAGCACCCCATCCATCAGTGACAAATATTGGAGAGCAAGAGGATTAATGATTTCTTTGTCAGAAATCCAGCATTAGCTAAAAACATTGTTAATGTTATTCGCTTCAAAATATGTTGCACCTTCTCAGATCTATTTTCAAGAAGTGAGCGAGGTATAAGGGCTCGTTGACAACTAGGTAATTTGGGTTCGAGGTCTAAACATGAAAACCATTGGTTAAAAGTTAAAAAGAGAAAAAGTTTAAAAAGTGAAAACTAAAACAGCTAATATGTTAAATGCTATAAAAGTAAAACAATATTATGTTTAACCTAATAGTCTAAAAGCTCCAAAAAATAAAACAGAACTTAAACGTGCTTTCAAACACAATGTCGGTGACAAACCACACTGCCGTATCTACAGCAAGAGGGTCATTCCCCAAAATTGAACATAGTGTGACACCCAGACCAAGGGACTGGTGCTTTTGAGCGTGATGCAGGTAATCAAGGAAAACGAGCAAAATGGAGAGTTGGATGACGCATGTCAGACAACTAGGGACTGGGTCGCTATGCAACAGATGTCCATGAGTGGTGCATGTGTGATCTATTATTTATCAGTTTAAAATAACCTCAGACTGCTGAGAATCCCTGCAAAATGTCAGCCACGATATTTTCAAGAACAAACTGGCAAATGTCTCAGTGAAAGTACCCAAAAACTGGGAGATGGGGCCAGCCTTGTAAAGTGTTGTTTACCAATACCAATTAATGTTTACGTATATATTTGGGTATATATGTATTAACATTTTGAGACCTTTACACCACACACTGGAGAAAAGGCCACTTTATGTTAATGTTTATTTCCTACAGGCTGGAAAGAGACAGTTGCATTAAAAAGCAATATCTCCATGGACCTGTAGGTTTCTTTATTTAACTGAGCAACAGTGATTATATAATTAGTAAGACCTTCTCTGCCTTACATTGTTAATATTATTTGCTTCAGAATGAATATCTATTTTCAAGAAGAAACTGGCAAATGTCTCAGTGAAAGTACCCAAAAACTGGGAGATGGGGCCAATGTTGTAAAGTGTTGTTTACAATCTCTGTAAAGATATTTTTGCCTGATTACAAAACAGTTTCAACTTACATGTGATTGAAGAAGTACAAAGAATAAAGGGACTTTAGACTACTACGAATATCTAGTGTTTCTTCAAATACTGAAATTGATTACAGGAAGTTGGATTCAAATTAAAAGCAAAATTGAGTCAGTTAATAACACAAAACAACACTTGTTTTTAAATTTCCTGGAACTTGTCCAGTTGCAATCAAAGCATGGCCTCTTGAAGCTTAAAGTCGCACCAGGTGCAATCCAAGATACAGAAGTTCCTTGCACCATGCACACTTGGTTAAGTTTGGCTCAACTTGCATACTGCAGAGTGAAATGTGTTGATAGATGGCTTGTCTATCAGTAAAATAGATATGTGCAATAGAAATGTTTCATTATGGAGAAATTTGCAAGTTCTTATAAGTAGCTTTCTGCTTAATTCCACTTAAATGCATGTAGTGTATGATAGTTAAGCATATTTTTTCCTGATTTACAATGCCAATAAATTTTTACCTATACATTTAGATATATATGTATTAACATTTTGAGACCTTTACACCACACACTGGAGAAAAGGCCACTTTATGTTAATGTTCATTTCCTACAGGCTGGAAAGAGACAGTCACATTAAAAGCAATATCTCCATGGACCTGTAGGTTTCTTAATTTAACTGAGCAACATTTGATTATGATATAACTAGGTAAGACTCGAGCATTTTGCAACATAATCGCTGCATTAATATTTGAGGTGTTTACGATTGAGAAATATTGAAAAATAATGTGCTATTACTGCACCTTGAGTATAGACCACTCGTTCACTCAAGACGAATGTCCTAGCCTACCCTTAATAAATAGGTCAGCAATTGTCAGCACCTTTGCTTCCCCACGTTACATTTCAAGAGAACAACCAGTACACTTGACTACAATGTTTTATGCAGTACAGACGTATACATACCAATGTTTTAATGAAAACTGCTTAGTTGCTAACATGACAACAACTATAATGTTAAAACTAAAAGAGAAACCTCTACATAAAGGTAGATGGGTAATCCTGGGCCTGTGGGGGGGTCTGGGAAATCTACCCTCAAAATGCAACCTCCCACCACACCTCTGTGCAGTAACATGTGACCATCCATATCCCCCTCCCCCTAGTAAGTTCCCACCGTCACCGCCTGCTGCAATGACGCACTTATACCCCTCTTGCATATACCATTCATATACTATTGCTTGCAGACAAGAATTACTTTTTATTTCGCTCTTCAATATACAATTCATATGATTTCACATAAGTTATATATTATTAAACATGATATTTCATCTACCTTGGCTCTTTAATTTACAATTCATATAATATAATGTATAATTGCACGAAATGTGCTACAAATTGGGCTCTAATATCTCCAATTTTCTTGAAATGTTTTTTACAAGAGTGAAATAAACAATCTAAAATTAGTAATTCTTCTCCACAAATTGTATATGCAAGAGGGGCATAAGCGTGTCATTGCAGAGGGCGGTGACGTTGGGAGTTGCTAAGGGTTGTGCATGTCATTGCAAAGGGTGGTGACGTTGGGAGTTGCTAAGGGTTGTGCATGTCATTGCAGAGGGTGGTGACGTTGGGAGTTGCTAAGGGTTGTGCATGTCATTGCAGAGGGTGGTGACGTTGGGAGTTGCTAAGGGTTGTGCATGTCATTGCAAAGGGTGGTGACGTTGGGAGTTGCTAAGGGTTGTGCATGTCATTGCAAAGGGTGGTGACGTTGGGAGTTGCTAAGGGTTGTGCATGTCATTGCAGAGGGTGGTGACGTTGGGAGTTGCTAAGGGGTGTGCGTGTCATTGCAGAGGGTGGTGACGTTGGGAGTTGCTAAGGGGTGTGCGTGGTCATGGGATAGAGCGGTTACATGTTACTGCATTGAGATGTGGTGGGAGGTTGCATTTTGAGAAATTCCACAGACTCCAAAGGTCCTAGATTACCGGTAGATAGTGTAACACATGTGGCTGACAACACTGGAAGTGTGATAGTTTTCTCTGTAGTTACCACGCTACATCAGCACAGTAACATGAGTGTAACTTACATAACATCTGACTGTCGCTCATGCTTCAGTGTGAAATCACTGCTTCAAAGGCAAGAAAGTGACTCAAATCTAACCTCCCATTTAAAAATGAAATTTATCAAGAACCAAAGCACCCTTAGTCCTGTTAGATTTATGAGAGAGGGTAGAAATGCAGTGTATTCCGATGCTCGGCGCTGAGGCACCATTCCCATTCATTGAAAATAAATCAATGCCATCAACTTGTTGAGATAGCATCAAGCTCATCAATGAATTTCACTGGTTCAAGCACCTAGAGCACAGGAATTGGCAGCCGTGGCTCAGCAGTAAGTGAATGGGCGGCAAGGTGTGCAAACTTTACAAGTGGTTAGCATATGCTAGGTGAATAACCAGTCTATTCTCCAGCTGTGTGCAACTGTTTATTTATATAGTTATTCTAACAAGTGCTTATTTTGTGAAACACCGGTATAAGAAAATACAGACCTTATACAGAAGATTTTAACTAAGGGCGATTGTGTTCACGGAACAGGATAAGAATCAAATTGCAGAAAGGAAGTTTTCAGTGTGTGAAACCTTGTAAGAGATTGGCACAAAATGAAATTGCAACTGGAAACAAGCTATTCAAGGCACAGGAATTGATACCAAGGTGTTAGCATATATCAAAGAGTTGCACAATAATGGATGTTGTGTTTCATAGTCAACAATCAGATAATACTGACTCCAATTAAAAAGTACATGCATTCAACTTTATTGTAAATCTTCTTCCTCCTCTTCTTCAGATTACCCTCTCCTTAGGTAGGACTTACAAGCCAGTGCCTAGGGTCAAACGCTTGTCAGGGAGCACAGGAACCTATGGACTGGACAGAGTGAAGACCTGGAAGCGGGTGGTCAGCCAAGCACCAGGCATGAGAGTGAGGATGATATGAAATGCGGATGATTGGAAAGGTGATAATGGAGTAACTGGTGGAAAGAGTGGTGGAGGAAATAGGAGCACCCGGAGAAAACCTGCCCGGAGGCCGCTTCATTCAACACGAATACCACATGCGGGTCCCTGGGATTGAATCTGGGCCGCCTAGGTGGTAGGCGAGCGTGCTAACTCCTTGGCCATGGTGCCTTATTGTAAATGCTTTTATAAATAAAAGATATTTTAGATGAATAAATATAGTCACCATAATTTTTTTTTACTGGAATAGGTGTCTGCATTGTGGTTTCAGCGTCACATTTTATATGCATTGTTTTTAAGTAAAGACAGTGCAACTCTTAAGTGAAGAATTAACTTTGAGCGACTGGTGTGCAGTTATGGGAGTAAGAATGAGTCTGGGCATATTCAACTTGAATAATCCAAGCACAAACACGTTACATGTTTGTAGTTGAAAAGAAAGGAGAGGAAGGAAGGGAAACAAAAGTACTGTGTGATGCTGAACTTGAGGTTTACTGTTTTGCATATATTTTGATGAGCAGTGGCTCATTTTGAAATGAGAAATGTACAAAAGTAGGTGGTATTAAGTAGGTACTATAAACTTACTTTCAGCATCAGTGTAGTCGCTACACCGTTCCTGTTCAGCCCGTAGACACAGCCGGACTCTCACTCGTGGTGCCACTTGTGTTACTGCCACCGACTGCTGGCGTTCCAATGGTTCGTCCACTCCAAACGAGCGACCTCCACCACTAGCTTGTTGCTGTCCACCACCTCCCCCTCCTCCTCTCCTAACCAGGCTGGGAATAGTGGCCTCTTTATGAGCAGGTTCACCACCAGGTGGCATCTGTAGGGTCTCCACCACCTGCCAACCTCCCTCCTCTTCAGGGAGAGTGGTAGCTTCTACCAGTGCTACCAACTGCAGGCAAGTAGCTCCAACACTAATGGACAGCGAATGGGAGTCTGGGTCGTAGGTCACATGCTGAGGTGAAGGAATGCGATCCACTTTAGTTGTGGCTGCTATTTCATCAGAGTAGTTGCTATTGCCTTTCGTGTTGTACGCCTTCACCTGTGGAACATCACAGTGGCTTAGTACTTTGATGGCACAAGTTTTCTCAATGAAAACATTCACAAAAGGGTTTCAATATTTGCATCTCTTAAATGTTAATTTCTCAACTAGGCACAGGACTAAAGCCACGATGGAAAGAAATAAAATTGAACAGATGTATTCCACTTAATATATACAAAGTGATACAGACAGTGAGACTTTTCAAATGTTTTAGAAGTGTATGAGCTGACCTATAGACAAACACATCTGGATAAAAATAAGTGTAAGTGAAACTATAACTGGAATAAATGTAAATAGTGTAATATTTTAAATTTTAGAGCTGGTGAAATCTGGCAACGTAAATTCTGCATAGGAAGGGTAAAGCTATTCGGAAGGTAATTCTAAAAACTGTGATAAGTCAAGTTTTGTAATTAATTACCTTGAAAACAAAAGTGTGATGCTGATCCAATGATGTTACATTGCAAGGGTTATTCTTCTGACAGTCAAATTCCTGCCAGCCCTCGTTGTTGGCACCGTTTCTTCTCGGGACAGTGTTTCCTGCAGTGCCATAACATCCACTCCCCCCTTCAATATCTGCCGGTGGTAGGACACGTCTGTATGAAACAAAGAACTTGGTATTCTGCAGGCCTCCATCAAAACCTGGCTTCCATTTCAAGGTAATAAACGTTGGGCCCACGCTAACTGCTGAGAGATTTAGCGGTCGTTCTGGAGGACCTTTAGGCTGCAGAGAGATAGGAGCTCTGATGGTACCTAAGGAATTAGCCACTCTGCATGTGTATTCACCATAATCAGCCTCTCGCACTCGAGAGATTCGCAGTACAGATACATGAACATCACCACGTCCTGGCTCTGCTGTGGTATTAAGTTCGTAATGTCCCTCGCTGGAGGTCAATAAAGGTGCTGTATTTGAGCCATAGTTCCACTGGAACTCTGGACGTGGATAAGCCTGCACCCGGCATACAACTTCTGCTGTTTCTTTCAGATCATAGGCCACTTTGTTGTACTGGTGTAGTATTATTGGCTCATCTGTAATAGAAATAATATTCTCATTAGTTAAAAATTAACATTACACTATACAATAACTTGTTACCAAAATATGTTGATACCTTCAGTGTACAGAACCTCAAAATAGGTACAGTAAACTGAAACATGAGGTTAATTACACATATTTTAAACATAATACACTCCTGTTCATTGCACTCTTTAGAACATAGAAAAAGGATCAAGTGGAAATACAGCACAAGAACTTTCAAGCTAAAAACAATGAATAAATGTATAAGAAGGAGTGCTTAGGCCATAGGTATAGAGAAAACAGCTTATTGGAATACCCCAACTGTGACATCCCCCCCCCCCCCCATTATACCGGTTATATTCCATCTGTTAGGTTGCATTAGCACTGCCAACTGTTCGTAACATGTGTTATTGCATCTGTTATGTTGCCACAGAAGCTATTATTTTTTAACTGTTACAGAGAAGGCGACCAATAAATTTTAAAACAAAATTCTGTTTAATCTGTGGACGCCACTGAATTGCTCGTGTGTGTGCATGGTTTTGTCTTGAATTGTTTTAGAGCAGTATACACAGTTATAGTTATTTTTGTATTCATTACACAATAGCCCATTACATAATTATGATATTTAGTGTTCGGAAGTGAATTTATCCGAAAGTGTTATCGCAGAACAAGATTTGCCAAAGGTGAGTATGTTCATCATGCATTGTGTGGTAACGATGTTCAAGCATTATTATTGTTTGAAAGCATGCTACTTTAATGCTGAGATATTTGAGGTTAGTAATAATGCTTTTACTATGTAGGTTGGCAGTAGTGCTTTTGGTGTAATGTCCACTGCAGTTTAGTGTAACGTTGGCCACATTCTTGGGAACTGTCAATAAGCTGTTTCCCCTATGTTAAACTTCAGCCATATTTCAACTGGTAACCCTCAATGGCACCGATGTCCTTTTATTATCTCCTGCATATCCAGCAGTATTCCTTATCCTACTTTAAGAGTAGATTTCTAAGCTGAGCATAGGAACATCAACCAATTTTTCATTTGCTGGAAATGGCGGGTGAGTTAGAGGACTCCAGAGCAACTCTTAAGGTACTATAGTTAATATTATTAGACCTTCTTTAGTATACTGTCACATTTTGAGGCACTCCAGAGATAGCCAAATGCCCCATGGACCTTGGGCTCATTTGAGCATCACTTTACCCATTTCATTCATTCACCATCTGATATGACACTAAGTTGGAGGACGTTAATTAAAAAAAAGAAAAAAAAAGAGATGGGCAAAAATAGTGATTAGAGCAACAGAGAGTTCCTTGTAAATAGCTTGTGAAGTGCTTAAGGAGCAAATGTTACCTCGGCAAAGTCATTTAGCCCGCCCATCCACCCTCCAGATTTGGGAACCTTTCTTTTATAAGAAAATATTGCATGAACACAGCAGAAAATGTGTGTAGGAAACTGCATATGCAGGAATCAAGAATGCCAATCTATGTGAAATCCCCTAGTTTCGTGCATTGTTGGGGTTTAGTTACACTGATGTTTCCAATACACTACATTGTCATTCATTGATCAGGCATTAGAATATGTACATGTTATAGGATATGTAAAATAGAAAATTTACAATTTAAAGTAATTGCAATAGTTACAAGTCTAGAAATTTATCTATATTGTAGAAGCTGTAGCTTTAAGATATTTAGTAACATTCTTGGATAATGTATAGCATTGACCAAAACCCAATTTTCGTCGCAAATACTTGCGTTAGGGAATGCTGGCTGCCTTGATAAATAACATCAGTAAATTATTATTTCAATTGCCTCTTGAAACTCTTAATTTTTTGCTGTGATTCAATATTTTTTATGGATTCAGGTAGATTGTTTTACAGATGTAGATCAGCACGTGTAAAACTAATTTCGTAAATTTTTGTCCTGTGCGAAGACGTTCCCCTGCTCTTTTATTTAAAAACAAAGTACTGCTGCTCCGATCGTCTTCTAATAGCAACTGGGACAGAATACTAAAGAATGCGCATATTACTAGCTTTTATTACTCTTATTCACTAACAACTTCGGCTGCAATTTGCGGATGTTTGTTAGTCTCATGTTGGCATATGACTGCGCATGGTACGCGCAGTACACAGCGGACTGAGGAATTGTACCAGGATAGTAAAGAATATCGAAATCAGCAATCTATGATGGTTATATCTTACCTAAATTCTTGCATTGGTTATTATAATTCTTTAAAATGTTCGTAGAATTTCATTGCTTACGTAACAGGATAGGCATGAATATTCCTCTGTGCCATCATTAGCTCGCACCCTCCAAATGTATTTCTAGGCATTTTATGTTTTATTTCTTTTTTACTAACAACTGAGTAACGATATATTAAGTCGCCGGTATTATATATTCAACTTAATAATACATATTCCACTTTCACAGTATTCTTCCCTTCCACGTTTTCGTTCGCTGTACGCCAGCCTCGTTCGCTGTATTGCTGACGTCATCAACGGCAGCTCCTATTACTTCCGCTAGATAGCAGTGGCGCAGCGCTGTTGTATGTTGAGCTTTTACTTTTTGCCACCAGAGTAGGCAGCCTCTCGTTTTGCTCCCATGAGGTTTCGAGTTCGAAAGCAGCTCGAGCATTTTCTTGCTTCAAACAGTCCCTATCCTTATTCATCTTTCATGTATGTGCTAGAAAATGGGTTTATAAGAAGCTTCCTCCATTGGGTTAATTACTTGGCTGGAGAGCTCTGAGAAGGAACAGGCAGAAGGTATTTTCAATGGCGTCGTTTTAAATTATTCATTGACATTAGGCAATGACACGAAAGGGATGAAAAATATGCAACCAGTCTTACAAAGAAACCAGACAGAAGCATCTGAAAATGTTGAAAGTGCAGCGGTTAAAATGTGATCTTAATCTTCATCAAGAATGTTTCAATAATGTTTTAGGAAGGTTACGAACTCACTGTACTCTATTTATGCGCGTACAGAAGGTAGAAAAGTAAGTTATATTGACGCTGAATATGTTATATTAATTATAGATGATTTTCCTTTTGCTGACACGATTAAAATACATTTTCGTACAGTTTTCGACAGAATTCACAGTTAGATATTTTTATTTTAGTTAAAATACTCTTTAATATAATGTAGTGCGTAATCCTGCAGGTACAGAGATACCGTAATGCGTCTAAGATCCGCATCTGACGATGATCTGCGGAGGCGCGAAACACGCCAATAACGGTGAAGCGCAATATCCGTGAAAATCAAATGTAATAATCGACCATGACAAATGTTTTCCTTTCTCGATGTACAAATACAAAGCAAACAAGCTGAACTTCACGAAAGCACTCCCATTTCAATAGCTGGCAGATTTACAGATTGCATTTCGGTTTTCTGCCTCACTGCGGAGACCTCTTCTTCGGACAAACACTCGATGTGGCCAGGGTTATGCAATTTACACAAGTGTTCTCTCAGATGAGTGCGCACGGAAGTGCTTGTATTAAATTTCTTGGTGCTCCAATCACAATATCAAACAAAACTAAAACGAACCATTACGTTCCATAACTGACCTTAATCCAACGATACTCAACATTTGATAAACGAGGTTGACTGTTAGGGGTGAACATTTTAAAATGCTTAAAAAATTATGTTTGGTGCCCAAAAATAATACTTGTTCAAATTTTCAGCAGAAACTCCGAGAAAATTAATTTAAAAAACTGGACTATATTTTTTGCTACTCTTTCGAAGTGTTCAAGGGAATGATTAATTCGACCACCGAGGATAAATTGTTTAAAAAATGATATTTAAATATCATTATAGCTACATCCTGTTTTCTGGAACGAGAAGAGTGAAAAACGTCTATATGTATATTAGTATTTAAATAATGTAATTATTTGCATGGAATTTAAAACTCAAATGAGCTCGGAAAAAAAAGGAGAAAACATTTAGATAAAAGCTACAAGATTTTAAAATGTCATGTATACCTACCCTTAAGCTGTTTGAAGCTTAGAATTCCGAAAACTGAAACATCATATTACACAGATTCTAAAATAAACTGATTACATATCGGTATCGGATACAAAAATGTATTCAGTAATAATGGCGGATTCTGGTAGAACATTAGACGTCTGCCTAGGTGCGCGTCATTTGTTTTCGTAATGCTATTGCCAACAGAGACATAAACATGTGAGCATCACCTGTACTTACGTTCAATTCGAAGATGCATGCTGGATTCCGCCCGTTTCACCTCATTCTCGAACACGCAGGAATAAAGTCCACGATCAGATGGGGTGAGCTGGTTTCCCTGCGGACGACCTGTACCCAAGAACCTCAGAGTGGATTGAACTGTGAAGACGGAGTTGCGACCCTCCGATTCGTCCGTGGACACATCGTACAAGTTGGGCTCTATATCTCTACCATCTTTGAGCCATCGGATGGAAGGTTTTGGCTTCCCTTGCGCCCCACAGGTTACACTGAACTCTGCATCTCCAGCCCTGCAAACAAAACCACTTATCGACACTGTCCCAAATGTGTGAATAAAATCCAGCATCATTGTATTGTCGCTTCAATTGTTTGCAAACCTAACGTAGCTTGTTAAAGCCCGACTGAAGTTTGCAACAAACAGCGTTCTTCGAATTAATGTTAAAAATGTAACAGAACAAGTTAGTTCGTAGAACGGTAACATAATTATGACTGCAAATATTATAAAGTTACAATGCATTTAAATATTTTTAGAACAGAATTTAAATTAAACGTGTCAGGAAATGAAAGATGTCCAACCATGGACAAAACGATTGAGCGCATTAGGAAAGCACAATATTTTTAGTCTCACGTCGTGTTGGAGCGCGGTTTACACAAGTCGATATTTCCAACCTGCAACACACAGCCTGAGTTTAATTGTCGGTTTCTGTTGCATATGTTATCACTTTACGGAAACACAAATAGATTGTGCCCTACAGACGATAACATATGGAAGAGAGTGTCAATAAACTCAGCTGCGTGTTGGGAATATCGACTTGTGTAAACACCACGTGGGACTTAGGAGTATTCTGCTCTGCTAAAGCGCTGTGCTCAATCATCTTTTCCATGGATGTATTTAATTTTTTTAACCTTTTCGGTGGGTTGTGTCCACTTTTTGACAACCAAGTGTTGATGCCTGCCTACGCTGGCATGTTACACTCCTCAGATGTAGTCCTAGATTCCATCAGTGATCCTTGTCAGGTTCAACAAGTATTTGGTGGTATGTTGTATACATTGCGGTTCCCAGTGACGCGCATATGGACTCCCATGTACAAGCTACTAGAGCTGTAATACTGATATCAATACCTCCTGTTTTACTGTTGGCGAGGAACCGCGGTGGTTGACGAACTATGAGGTTGAGTGATGCAGGTTCTCCATGTCCCATCTCCTGAACATGAAACACTTACCTGCGTGTGACGTGAGGCTGCAGGTTGGCGAGGAACCGCGGTGGTTGATGAACTATGAGGTTGACGGATGCAGGTTCTCCATGTCTCATCTCCTGAACATGAAACACTTACCTGCGTGTCACGTGAGGCTGCAGCTTGGCGAGGAACCGCGGTGGTTGATGAACTATGAGATTGAGTGATGCAGGTTCTCCATGTCCCATCTCCTGAACATGAAACACTTACCTGCGTGTGACGTGAGGCTGCAGCTTGGCGAGGAACCGCGGTGGTTGGTGAACTATAAGGTTGACGGATGCAGGTTCTCCATGTCCCATCTCCTGAACATGAAACACTTACCTGCGTGTGACGTGAGGCTGCAGCTTGGCGAGGAACCGCGGTGGTTGATGAACTATGAGGTTGAGTGATGCAGGTTCTCCATGTCCCATCTCCTGAACATGAAACACTTACCTGCGTGTGACGTGAGGCTGCAGCTTGGCGAGGAACCGCGGTGGTTGATGAACTATGAGGTTGACGGATGCAGGTTCTCCATGTCTCATCTCCTGAACATGAAACACTTACCTGCGTGTCACGTGAGGCTGCAGCTTGGCGAGGAACCGCGGTGGTTGATGAACTATAAGGTTGACGGATGCAGGTTCTCCATGTCCCATCTCCTGAACATGAAACACTTACCTGCGTGTGACGTGAGGCTGCAGCTTGGCGAGGAACCGCGGTGGTTGGTGAACTATGAGATTGAGTGATGCAGGTTCTCCATGTCCCATCTCCTGAACATGAAACACTTACCTGCGTGTGACGTGAGGCTGCAGCTTGGCGAGGAACCGCGGTGGTTGATGAACTATGAGGTTGACGGATGCAGGTTCTCCATGTCTCATCTCCTGAACATGAAACACTTACCTGCGTGTCACGTGAGGCTGCAGCTTGGCGAGGAACCGCGGTGGTTGATGAACTATAAGGTTGACGGATGCAGGTTCTCCATGTCCCATCTCCTGAACATGAAACACTTACCTGCGTGTGACGTGAGGCTGCAGCTTGGCGAGGAACCGCGGTGGTTGGTGAACTATGAGATTGAGTGATGCAGGTTCTCCATGTCCCATCTCCTGAACATGAAACACTTACCTGCGTGTCACGTGAGGCTGCAGCTTGGCGAGGAACCGCGGTGGTTGATGAACTATGAGGTTGAGTGATGCAGGTTCTCCATGTCCCATCTCCTGAACATGAAACACTTACCTGCGTGTGACGTGAGGCTGCAGCTTGGCGAGGAACCGCGGTGGTTGATGAACTATGAGATTGAGTGATGCAGGTTCTCCATGTCCCATCTCCTGAACATGAAACACTTACCTGCGTGTCACGTGAGGCTGCAGCTTGGCGAGGAACCGCGGTGGTTGGTGAACTATGAGATTGACGGATGCAGGTTCTCCATGTCCCATCTCCTGAACATGAAACACTTACCTGCGTGTGACGTGAGGCTGCAGCTTGGCGAGGAACCGCGGTGGTTGGTGAACTATGAGGTTGACGGATGCAGGTTCTCCATGTCCCATCTCGTTGGTGGCCTGACAGTGGTAGTTGCCTTCACTTCCTAGATGTGCAGAAGGGATGGTGTACTTCTGTCCAGTGGCTAGGACCGTTGCTGGGGCAGATCCGCTTGCAGACACCACTGCTGAGCTGGGGACGCTGCCAGTACCGTCCAAACCGCCATCTCTCCACCACCGGTACTGAGGAGCGGGCCATCCTGGTGGGCTGGCTGAGCAAGTCAGGGTTATGCCGGTACCCTCGGCAGCAATAGGCCTCTCGGGGGAGATGCGAGCCTTGCCAGGCCTGTGTCTCACCAGTATGGTGATCGTCGCATTGCCAACCTTCTCTTGACGACCTCGTGGTCGTGCCGAGGTCGATAGGAGGTTGACAGCGCGACACGTGTAAGCTCCTGCAGAGTCTGACGTCACTCTATCTATCCTGAGCGTCGCTCCGGACTGGCGGAATTCCGGGTGTCCGTCGCGAAGCCATTCCACCTGTACATCAACACACAATGCTTTAACTTCCGTCAGACATGCTGCAGTGATATACAAGCATAAAACAGTATCTCGTAGTGCTTTCGTTGTTAATTACTTCTGTAATAATTTAAACACTTCATAAATTAATTACATTTAGCGATAGTTTATATATTTGTTTTTAGCATTTTAACAATTTATTAATTAATCTTTTATTAATTCCTTAAAAATGACTTTGTAAATCGTTCTTCGGCTTCCAAATATTCATTTATACTAATTATCCACAACTATTGCGTTACTGTTCCAAAACTTCGCAAATAATTTTCATTGGGCTCATTTGATGTATATTGCAAAACTGCCGTTCTTTTGATGTTTGGATTTAGTAAGCCTTCAATTTCTTAATCATTATCACTTAACACGCAGAAATGGTAAACAGTTCACACAACACCTGAACAAAAACAGAAGTTAATGAATACTGTAATTAGCTTTTATCTCGACTCTTTTGTTTTATGTTTGTTGGGGTAGTATGCCGCACTGTTCCAATACACATGTTAGAGTCAAGGGAAACATTTCTGACAGAGAGCTTTGTAGCTGTTGTTCAAAAACCGACATCTGACAACTTTTTGAAACGTTACTTTGGTTTTATTTATTTTTGCTGATTTGATATAATTATTGGATAGACACATCACATAAATGGTATTTTATGTTGCAGAATGCCATGTTTGTAGTATAAAACTGAGTTTAAAATAGAGTGTATTTACAAACTCGACATATTGCTAGGTATATTCGTTCCAGTATTACTTTTTAAAAGTTGACATTTCTATAGCAACATAATGCAACTTCCTGAAACTGTTCCAAAATCCGACATGAAGTTCAACCCACTGCAGGTCTGAACTTTTCGCGTTAACTGAGCTTTTTGTCATGAAAGTCGAACAAACCAAGCATGAATTCTGGTGTTTCCGCCAGATGTATAACTGCACAATGACGTGGCAATGAACTCCTTAAACAGAAGACTATCATGCCATTATTAAAACCGTAGAATTGATCTCTTTTTTATATGAACATGTCATGGCGAACGATGAATTACTTAAATTACTGAAATGGTGCTCCAATGAACCCGCGCTCCATAGAGCTTAAAGTTACCCGACATTCATCGCCGACCAGAAATTGCTGCCAATAGATACACCTAAATATTTGACTCTCATAATGGCTAGGACGGAGCTTAAACATTCTATATCGTCTTCTGTTGTGAATATCCGAATGAATGAAAAAAGTTATTTGGGCATGGCTTTCGACATGCCCTGGCTGTTCAGGGGCACCCCTCTTCAGCCTAGTGGTTGCGTTTTTATTTTTGGTCGTGTGGCGGATTTCAGTGGCGAGTGCCTATATGCGTGTTGGTGTTGTGGGATTTGTGTTTGGATGGGTGATGTGTGTGTTTGGTCATCCCTAGCTGCATGGCCCGTCGTCTACCCAAGAGAGAAAAAGAAAAGGCCAGGAAGTATAAGTCGTTTGTGCTAGTAGTTTTGTTAAGTTTGTATGTCCACTGCAACAGCTCTTCGGTTACTTTTGTATGCTTGTGTTCCACTCAAAGCTTAGGTTTAAATCATGAAACCGTGTCAAAAACAGTTGAAATACAACAGGGCTTCTTACCGTGATTGGTGGAGGGTTGGCGGAGACGTTGCAGTGGACCGTGAGTGTTTCGCCTTCCTCTGCCTCTCTGTGGTTCGCACCAGAGCCCTCGATGGTGACGACGGGGCCGTGTAGAACGTCTAAGATGAGCTCTGCTTCACCAGTCTGTCCCAGGCCGTTGTCGGCCTGACAAGCATACTTGCCAGCATCCTCCAGGGTGACCCGGTGCAGCGTGTGGGTGAATGACGTCGCTACGAACCGACCGTTGCGTGTCCATCTTACGTTGCTAACTTTGGGCTTGGCATCCACCGTGCACTGAAGACTCGCCGTCTGGTCCCGCTCGACTCGCAGGGGGTTCTCCGGGCCGACTTCCACACGAGGGAAATCTGCAAACAAAACAAACCATATATCCACCTACTTCCTTCCTGCTATTAAAACAAGTTTGTTTCTGCAGCAGAGATATGTATTCCGTGCAATCAAGGGACAGTTCTCCAAGCAGTTTTCTGGAGTCTCAACAGATGGCATGAGTGTTTATTGATGGTCCTTTTGCGGAAGAAGTCATTTCTTATTACCTCCTTGTGGGTAATCCATGTCTTCTTGTTAGAGATTAGGAAATAAAATCATGCTAAATTGTGTTTTCTTTATAAAAATAATAACATAAGTTCGGTGTTGTACGATGTTGCAGATGCTTCTAATGAAATGCTTGTTTCACAAGTTTCGTTTCTAAAGTCAGCATTGGCAATCTAGAATAGCACTGACCAATAACATGGGTAAATATGATGTAAATATATATATTTCACAAACAAAAATTGTGACATCTGCCTGACATTGCAGGTGACCATAAAGATACAGAATACAGAGATATATGACAAAGTCAATTTTAAGAAGAAGAAAAAAAAAAAAAATGATTAAAATTAATATTCAAAATATCTAAAACATTAAAAGATTATAACAAGAAGATAACAGTTAACACATTGAATACAAGTGATTATTTAAAATATATAAAGAGTCTTTTAGGACATGTAAACATATATTTACAATTTCGGACCATTGCACATCCAGTGCTTTGAGGCAGGTACTTGTGAATTTAAAACATGTTCCGCGGGCACCAAAGAGTAGTCATTAGCTCATCAGTCCATCAGACTTTGTCAACCTAGTCTCAAAGATGAAATAAACCAATCACGAGCTCCCTCTGTTGAGGATACTGCAGCCATCTGACAAACGAACACAAGAGAAGCTTTGAGTAAAATGGTACCACTTAAAATTAAAATTAAAAATGTACTAGTACAGAGGAAAAATGTCTTCTCTTGTTTGTTTAGTCAACGCGAGTTCACTTTGGTAGCCTCTTTTGAGGAAACCTTATAATCCTTTCACAACACGCACCCTTCCTCCTCAGCCCTTTCTGCAGAGTTGCAACATCTTAACATGAACCTTTGCAGCTAATGAAACAGAAAAGCTAGAATTCAAAATTTTGGCAACTGAGACTCCAGCTAACGTTGATATTGCTCACAGAGAGAGAGAGAGAGAGAGAGAGAGAGAGAGAGAGAGAGAGAGAGGTTTTCCTTTTCTGAAGAATGGAGATGTATCAGTTGTGGGCAGCGCACATTTTCTTTCGGAACCAACTGAACCCGCGTTCACTGAACAGAACCTATAAACTATCCTTACAAAACCTATTCTTCTATTTCGCGTCAGTCGAGATAAACATTCATACAAATTCTTTTATAACATATTTCCTTGCAGGTAAAAATAAATTAATAGGGAGTAAATAAAACAACGAAAAACACGTGTGTGTGATTTTGATAAAGATGGAAGTCAAATGGAAGATCGTTATTCATTTTTTTATCTTTACCGTGCAAAGAGAACGGCATATGAGAACTTTAAAAAATTTGACTATCGCACAAAGCCTACTGTATAATAATATTCCCCTTGTACCTACAAGGAAATAAGCAATGTGATAATTTGTACAAATGTTTATCTTAACTAACACGAAGAAGATATAGGAATAAGAGTTTGTAAGAATGGTTAGTACAAGAGTAGAGAAAGTCGTGTGAGTGGAATGGACAAGGCTACCATTGCATACGTATATTTTGGTTTCAACAAAAGGCTAAATTTACATGTGTACTACCTGTGCATTTCAATGTGGATGCCGTGCGGCGTGCAGGAGGGTGGGTAAAGGCTGTATACAGGTAGGTACTCAAGACAATAGCCGGAAGGGCAACACAGGCGGCCGCTCCTCTAATTCACTCATTATAATAAAACAATAAACACACACAAAGGGAAAGAGAAATAAGTAAAAAAGCAAATTATTCATAAACATGAGACGCACCCAGTATCGTAGGCATCTTTATCTAAAAAAATATAGTTATTTTCCAACGCAATTTGCATTTCCTTATATTTGTAAAAGATGACGCATAAATATGTGTGTGTGTGTGTGTGTGTGTGTGTGTGTGAACAACATAACTCAAAAAGAAAAATAATCTGATGTGTTGCACTCACATGACTTTCTCTACTCTTGTACTAACCATTCTTACAAACTCTTATTCCTATATCTTCTTCGTGTTAGTTGAGATAAACATTTGTACAAATTATCTTACTGTGAGATTCCGTTGTTTGCACACTTAACATATAAAAAAATGAACAACGATGATCCATTTCACGAAATATTCTAAGTTTTCCAAAACTCACACAATCAACAAGGAATATCTCCGAAATGGTTCACTCTAAAAATAAAAAAAAAATAAAAAATAAAAAAAAAAAAATAAATAAATAAAAAAAAAATAAATAAAAAAAAATTCGGAGATAAATGGTGTATTTAGCAAGATCTACGTTTTTTGTAGAGTATGATTTAGAAACATGGCATTTTTATCAAAAGCGTTAGAGCCATTTTCCATAAAATCAAAGTTTCTGACAAATTTTCCATGTAAAGGGTAGTTTAGGGTGGAGGAATTTTCTTCAAAATCTTCGTGTCGCATCCTTGAAAGACATTAAAGTGAAATACCAGCTTTGGTTTTTAATCGACTTTTCGGATTTGAGTTATTCTATTCACACATAAACCTTTTTCTAAAAATGCTTTTTTGTTTTATTAAGGGGGCCTCAAAACATATTTCCGGCGATTTCTTGATATGACATTTTTGTGTACAATACAATATTTGCTCTACCTACTTCACGTAGCAGAGAAAGCAGAAGTTGAGTAACCCCCTATATTTTTGTTTTACGATCGACGCCGTTCGCACTGCACTCTAATAGTGCAGCTGAAATCACTTTATGCGCACGCAGTTCGGTGTTCGTGTTCCGGACGTATAATATAACTGCACAACGTAAAACTGGACTGTGATTGCACTCAGAAAATAAAAGGTAGTGAAACAATTGCCTACACAGTTATTACAGAACCTTGGCTATAATTGCAGGGTAATAAAAGCGTTACTTGATGCGTCTTATGCTTGCTTACAGTGAGTTTGATGTCGTAAGCCGCGAGTTTCTATTCCCAGAAGTAATAAAACAGCCATCTTTGCCTAAAAATTACTTTTAAGAACATCTAAATATAGTTTTATATGAGAGGATAGCAGACGCCGAGTGCTGATTAAAGAATGTGTGTGTTGTTTATGAAAATGTCGACTTATATAGCCCTTAAAAAGAACAAAGGAACTGTTATGAAGGCAGTAAATGTGTAACATAAATCCATGGCTTCAAAAATGTATCTCACATCAACAGAATATAACGCTGTTTATCTAGCGAGAGATTTGTGATTCCAGTTTTTATTTTATCTCTTTTTTTGAGGTTATGTGCAGAGCTAGGGAATTGTTACAGAGAAAGATAGAGGTTAGGGCTGGAATATATTGAAGGAAAATAAGTATTTTCAAGTTTTAATTTGAATACCACAGCTTCAGATATTGCTGTGTACCTGGAATTGTTTACTGGCGTGTGACTCGCTGCATTCCTACCAGGAACCGTGAGCTGGTAAACAAACTGTTAGCCAAACCGTGGACAACGCCGGGTGTTTAATGTACTATTACAATGAAATAAAACGGGCAGCTCAGTGGTTTCATTCGCAGCTCTCATTGTGAGGGTCCGTGGTTCGATTTACGGCTTTGGGGCAACGGTTGTAAGTCGACCCTATGCTCTGAATATCTCAGGGATTTTCCTGTGCAGATCGTTCACTGTAAAGAACTCCTCTACTCTGCCGCGACGTGACTACATTAAGCTTTTTAACACAGAAGCGTTAAGTAAAAAATTTGCAGTAATACACTGTAAAGGTAAAAGGGGAAAAAAGAAAGAAATGCTTGGTAGGATGTTCAAGGTCACAAATACAATGTTCTTGTATACTGTAGTTCTATTTCACTGAATTTGTGGTTTGCGGTGAGATAACCACCATTTAGTCCAGTAAAAAAATTAATAATAACAAATCTTACAGAAGCTATGAGCCATCGCATTTGTGATAAAGTGCAATGTGTCAGCACTTCACAGCCTTCTATAGTACACTTACAGTTGGCAGCAATATTTCCAAAGAATCAACAACTTAAACATATGAAACTTTCATTAAGTTTTCAAGTTTACTTGGGAAAGGTTTCTATGTTCTATATTTGGTACCATGCAAATAAATTTAATGAACGAACTCTGAAAAACAAATTAACAGAGCTACAATATTTAATTTTTTACTTCTTCTAACTCGGAGATAAAAACAGACTTACGTACAGAAGGAGCCCAAAATATAATCACGTACAAAGTATACAAAAGTATCAAAATGAACTTTCGGAAAAAGGTGTTTGTGTGTGTGTGTGTGTGTATGTGTGTATGTGTGTGTGTTATTGACATTTAAGACATTTATCACTATAGGTGAAGAACATGGAACAATATGCGTTAAGTCACAGTTTTGAAATTAAGCTTGAAGTTGGGAAGTAAATGCACAGGATGAGACAGTTGTTGCTACGTGAAGTGAAAGCGAAGAGAATATCGTGTAATAAACGTAATACGTATCACTTCCCACGTGAACCTTAGTTACGCAATAAGGAAATGCCAGGTGATAACACCAGCAGGCAGACTGAGTCACTGCTGCGATTCCATCACTGTGACATCACTGTGATTATATGCTGTGAAAATCTCTTGACGCCTTGCATTGTTCCTAAAAGATTAAACGTCATTCTGTGCACTTCATCATTCGCAGGAAATGACGTCATATTTCCTTGCTAATATTCCTCTCTCTTCTTCGCTAGAAGCTTCTCCTCTTCATCGATCTAATTTAATCGTATCTAATTCTATTCGCCCATCCATCCATCTTTTCCTCCATTTCTCTCTTTGCTGTCCTTTCTCCACAAATTCCATTTTACTTTCTCTAGCACCCATTTAAAAGAGGGATCACTGAAAATGTATCTTTTGAGCTCCAAAATAAAAATACGTAATTATAAAAACGCAGGCGTACGAGTATATAATCAAAATGTTGAATGCATACCAAACATGTATAGTTCGACATATCCCTACGACACCAGAAAAAATCTCCATACCAAACTATGATTTTCGCGGAAAGTTTTCATTACTTTTTTATTTCTTAAAAATGTCTCAAAAATTTTAATATGAAAATGAAATTTGTATTTCCAATTTTCTGAGAATTTCATGTGAAGTTCTGTCATCATAAATTAATTTTGTGCTCTATTATATAAGATATAAACCATAAGAGAGCAAAAAAAATGTATCTCAACTTTGTCCCATTTTTTCCCAACTGTAATAATGCACTTCCCGCACTCATAGCGCAATATATGATTTTATTATACATTTCTCTCTCTCTCTCTCTCGTTTGTACACTTTCATTAATTTTAAGTTTTGACACTAAGAGAAATAAAATTTCGCACCATAATTTTGGAAAAGAAAAATGTTTGAAAGTAATCGATTCAAGCATCGGAAACAAGTAAACGAAATATTTCAGAAGATAGAAAATGCTTCATCATTTGGAAAATATGCATACATATATGTATAGTGAGAAAAAATTCGCGGAAAGTAATTGTCAGGTATAAAACATAACAGAGTTTGCTCCAAGAAAGAATTTGTAATTATCTAAAAATACGTGTACAGGCAAGCAGTACCAACTATTCTTACAAAGTCTAATTCGTTTATCTTCTTCATGTTAGAAACAATTATCTTATTGCTTATTTTCTTGTAGGTACAAGGGCAATATGGGAATACAGTAGACTTTGAGCGATAGTCAAATCTTTTAAAGCTGTCAAATCCCATTCTCTTTGCACGGCGAAGATATAAAAACGAATAACGATCTTCCATTTGTGCAAAGTATAAGCATTGAAAAACTAATACAAATAACAAGAAATATCTCCGAAATGGTTCAATCTACACACACACAAGGAAAAAAAAAAAAAAAAAAAAAGAGGACATATCATCAAGAGTAAACGGGGCTACATGGGCTATAGGCAGATAATTCAAAATATAAATTTAATTTCCATAAAAGTATCTCAAACATATGGCATTTTAATCAAAATCGTTACAGCCATTTTCGAGAAAACTAAAGTTTTCGAAAAATTTTCCATGTAAAGAGTAGTTTAGTGCGGAGGAATTTTCTTCAAAATAATTGTGTCACATGCTTGGAACATATTAAATAAAATATGAATGGACTTTGTAGACGTTGATGATTATTATACCTGTAAAAAGCTCGAGACTTAAATAAAGAAATCCGGTGCTACGTTCTCACGTATGGTTATAATTATTTTGCCGATGGGATACGAAAGTGGGGCATCTGCATGAAACGCTTAGGCGTTAGTTAACTTTATAGCTAAGGAGCTATTCAAATGCGCTTCATCGCTAGTATGAAAATAAGGCAGCAATTACACTGGGTGGAAATGCTCTTGCGAATTTAAATGTTACGTAACTGTGAGCGTTAGTGCTTTGTTTTCATGAATACATTACATTTTGTCAGGGTGAGGCATCTAGGTGGTTAGGGCGTGAACTATTCTTGATTAAATGGTGTTGGCAGTTTTTGCCGGATGTAATACTGGGATTCATTTGCTAATGTTGTTAGAGGTAAGCGTTAGCGAATAGGATAATATAGATGGAGGTTAGGCAATGCATTCTGTAGCTTCGTCTGACACGTTGTTCTATGTTTCACTATTCTTGACGACGTTTAACTGATAGCTCCTGTACTTTGATGTAAGTACTGCTACATTTACAAACAAACATACTTTGTAGGTTATGGAAGTACATTTATTTGCAAATCTAATCGATAGCTTTGCTGTTTTCTTGTTAGCTTTAGGGTTTAATATCTTTGTTGTTTAAATAAAAGACGATATATACGTTCTTGTAACATAAGAAGAGAGAATAGAAAATAAGAAAACTAATGGAGTAACATTTTGTGAAAAAGGAAAACGCTTGGAAAGAACTTACAAACTGTTTCAATTCTCAAAGATGTTTCGATCAAAAGTTTTAGAGGAGAATGTTGGTTCGTTGAGAGGAATTTCTTGAAAATCTTCCCTTTGTGTGCTTGAAAGATGTTAGACTTAAAACTTTTATATTTACCCGAATTTTAATGTCTGAGTATTTTGTTCACTCACACCTTAGGTGACTCGAAAGGTGCATTTCTGTTGAATGTTTGTTTGAAATAAAATACCTACTGCCTAGCACAGGTAGGTACCGTGTGTAGGGATTCATTTTACTTTCAAAATATCGTGAGCTATTTTGGGTATTCCAAATAACAGGCAAACACTTCCTGGACTTAACATTCGCAAACTTGGGCTTTGATAGTCCCCTTCCTGCAATTTAGTAACAGAGTCGTATCAAAAGTGGAATTTAGAGCCTCCAATTCACCCCCACGAACAATGATGCATACAAATTAACCCAATCTTCATTTCAGCTTTTGCGTGTATACCTTTCATTAATTTTTAACGTCCAGGCGGTCTGTTAAGGCAATATATCGTGGCCAATATAACCCAGTGGGCATGTTTTACGTGTGGCATACATCACAGAGCCTTTAAAAACACAAAGCATTCGTACTAATCGAGGTTTTATAGACATGACAAGTGTATAATCTGTCATTTTCCAGTGTTGCTAACATAATAACGTCCATCATTGTTAAAGTTGTCACAATTGAGCAACAGGTAAACGGTGGCAGCAGTGGGATTCACCGCAATGTAAAATGCAAATGGGTTCCATTTGTAATCGTCATTTTGGAAAAGAGCTGTGCTGTAGCCGTTCTGCTTGCCGCCGCCACCAGGAGAAGAAAAGGCGCAAGAGAGAGTGATAAATAGCGGGACAAAACATTGCGAAGGACCTGTTATTTGAATTAAGCTTCCGTTGCTGCTCTTTTCGCGTTTTCGCGACATTCCTCCGTGCTTTGTTTCATTTGTTAGACAACGACGAAGCGAAATTCTCCACTCTTTTTTTTTCCGGTACATGTTTTAGCCTTCCAAATTTAAAAAAGGGCGGTGGTGTTTTGTTGTATTTCTCTTTGCAAGCACAAACAACGGAATTTATTGCGACAGATCATTTGGGGATGGGGATGGATCGTTATATCCTTTTTCCCCATTTTTGTTCAGTGTTTGAAAAGAGAGTGAACTAGGAGATAATGTGTGGTTTCCAACAACAAAGCATAAACATTGTGCAGTTTTAATGGTCGTCTCTTTGGCAGCATATCGTGCCATTGTGTCGGGAACAACACAAGAATGCTGAAAGGAAAGGTAACAAGGTAAACGAAAGGCTTTTCAATCCGTCTTTGGGCCTATACTTCTCAAGCATAAATCATAAATAACTTTGCGTCAACGCTCACTTTCTTTGATGTTTCGATCCATCATCTGCTTGTGAGTCGATCTTCTTCCTGTTCTCTTTCACATCATCCTGCTTCCTGTTTTGCCTGCTCGTTTTGTTCTTAATATTCTTTCATGCTTTCAATTTCCACCCCGCTCCCTTTCTGCTATTTCATTTTGTTTACTTGCCACTAAAGCCTTAGCGCTCAGATAAGGAAGGACCACGGTTCAAATCCAGAAGTCTGCTATCCTGTTTGAAGTTCTCTTTCTCCAGTTTTAATCGAAGGTAAATACTCTTTTGAACGAATTCTCCTTCCGCTTCCGTCCTTATTTTTTTAACGGAAGATTTTGCATTCTAACCAAAAATTCGAAATCCAGATTCCATTGTAAATACACGCTTTTAGGGCCCATGGATAAAAAGGGCATTTTACACATGAGGATTCCACTGCAAAAGGGATGTGTCAGATTTTTGTTATTTTTCGTAAAAGCAATTTCGAACTTTAAATCCACATGAGAGTAAATTGAGGAAATTGAAATGGTTTAATTTTTGTCACATAACTGAACGCAGATTCCTCTGTTGATACATAACAATATGAAACTTCCCTTACAACATCGTTCTTATCAAAATAATTTTTGTATAATTGATGTACAAAAATAAATTTTAAAAATTGGGAATGTCATCTAACTGAAACCTTATTTTCGTCTTTGCATCACTGTATTCTTTTAATTGAACCTGAGTTAATTTTTTCATCTGTTGCAATTGTTATCATCATCAGCAGCATCATCATCACCATCATCTTTTTCTGGAGAAGCCATTCTTAGTTCTCTAACACCTTTTACAAAAAAGCCTTTTATCGTATTACAATAAAGAAGGAATAATCACCGACACTGCAACAAGAAATAGTCGCTTATAATGCACTGATGCCAACATTAAGGTGATATGTTGGCAATAAAACAAAGGAGTGCTATTGCTGATGCAGTGTAGTAAACACACAAGACGATATTCCCCTTTCTTACACTGTTTTCCTTGAAAATTCCCTTTTATATCGGAGTCAATATTTAAGCATCTATGCCTGAGAGAATGTAACTTTTTGTAGTGCATTAAAGGTTATGCTATTTTCTCCATTTGAGCTATCATATTACAAATTTATCTCCGTTTTTACAAAATGGTGACATTCCCACTTTCGTAGAGGATTCGTCACTGGGTTCTATGTGGGTCTATTTTTATTAACCTTTTTACTAACTTTTGCTACAAATTATTCATAAAATGCAGAACTTCTACGAAAATAAAGTATATAGGGTAGAGACAAATTGTGATTATAAAACACCGTACCTTTTTCTAAATCTCCAACTTCGTGTTCTTTTGTTCCGTTTGAAAAATACCCCTTGAGGGACTTTTGCGGTCTTGAAGTAATAGTTGTAAATTACTCCATGTAGTAAAAGTGAAAAAATTGCCCCCCCCCCCCCCATCACCCCCCGCAACAGATGTTGCTTATACGAATCCCATTTTTCTCCCCTGCATGTCTTCCGCATCTGTTGGAGCAGTTTTAACTTGCAGTGTGGCAACGACAAATCGTATCGGCAATTAAATTAATGATACACGTAGCATATGTTTAATATGCGGTCTCCTTAAATCCTTCCTTCCTTCCTTCCTTCCTTCCTTCCTTCCCCAAATCCGCTTAATTCAAAGAGAAGTCACTTCCCTTCATTAGATGCAGGATAATCTTCCTAAAACCAAGAGCCAGACGAGAAACGTAGCGTTCCTTGCAGTGGCTCTGGCTTTTGTTTCACTGCAGTACGTGTTACGTCACATTACGGCGTCTTGTGGCTTCCCACATGTGTTCAAATAATAGTACATCTAGATATTGTAACTCAGATTTTCTTAGACTCTACTGTTTGCTAATTTCTATATTATTACAACACACTGAATGGAAGCTGTGAGAGACAAATGAAAAATAATGACAATAACATTTTAAAACAAAACAAAAAAGTACAGAGCAGGATGGCTTAGGCGTTAACGCCTCTGGCCTGCATTCTGGAGATCCTGTGTTCAAATCCAGTGGGCCGATGAATCTCACTGATTTTTAGCGGTTTCCCTTTGCAAGGTAAATATCTGATTGGATGTTTAGTACCACGATCCAAAATTGCACTTTAAATCTAAAACAATAGCAAAAATGAAAAATAGACGGTAATAGCGAATTCTGAATTTTCTGGCTATGCCTATGTAGTCCTGTTTACTCTGGATAACTTTTGAATAACTCGTAAACCGTAACATATAGACCAAATCTTACTGTACAAAAAATGTAGATCTCCGTAAAACACACAATAAGTTTAAAGTATTGTAGAGTCAACCATTTCGGAGATATTCCTTGTTATTTGTGTCAGTTTCGGAAAACCTAATACTTTGGTGAAATGCAACATCGTTGTTCATTTTTTTATATGTTAACCGTGCAAACAGGAAATTCTAATATTCCCCTTGTATCTACAAGGAAATAAGCAGCAAGATAATTTGTACAAATGTTTATCTTAACTAACACGAAGAAGATATAGGAATAAGAGTTTGCAAGAATGGTTAGTACAAGAGTAGAGAAAGTCATGTGAGTGCAACACATGATTTTTTTATTAATATTGTCTATTAATCTTAGAACATATAATGGTAGGCCAAAATATGTAATATTTGTTCAATATAACAGTGGAAAGCTGTCCTGCAGGTTACAGACACTGTGTCCTAGCGCGGAACAAGATTTGTTTCAAAGAGAACATATGTAAAATATCACTGGGTGCCAGATTACGGGTATGATGAATTGGTTAAGCTATTTTCTGTTGAAAAATATTCGTAGGAAAGAGCTGAAAGACTGTCTCGGAGAAAAATGAAGCTGTGCAGCGTTCTGTAGCCGTTGCTATAGCAACCCTCGTAAAAACTTTTGCGCGAGAACCGCACTGTGCATTTTTTCATATCCATTACACCCCCTTCACAAATCTCAGTCTTCTGTCGTTACATTTGGGTAGATGGAAATAGCACGGTAAGAAGGCCACCGGTTGCACAAACATAAAAGCGTAATATCTGAGTAGTTTGCATATTCATCATCATCATCATCATCATCATCATCATCATCATCATCATCATCATCATCTCCATCATCATCCTCACCAGTGGTTTTCCTTTAACGAATATGAATATTCGACTTAATAAGGTGAAACATAAAATTGCTTTTTTATTTACACTTTCTCCATTAAGAAATGGAATTATTGTATTTCACCGGAAATATTAACCCTGAATCCAAACAGAAAAGTTAAAACATTTCTCTCTCTCTGTGTCTGTGTGTGTGTGTGTGCGCGCGTGCAAACTAAGTCTGTTAAATCCCTAATTTGGTATTTAAGTTCAAGATCTTCTAAGCATGCGACAAGATATTTTCAGGAAAACCTCTCACTCCAAATTACCTTTATATTGAATATTTTTCGAAAATATTGATTTTCTAAAAATTGTCTTTTAATCATTTTGATTGAAATACCTACCACTTTTTTACATGTTTTCCTCACGTGAGGTATATCTTAAATTTTTTGGGAGCAGCCGGTGAAAGAATGGCCATAAAGCTTTAAAATACACGTTTTAAGGCAGTTGCTTAGTGGGGAAATCGAGTAACTTACGTCGTTTTTGCACTCGATCGCATGGATTTAAATCGTTTTATGAATATATTAGTAAAATCTGATTTACTCGTGTCGCTTAGTTCATAGTGAGCTGCAATATATAAAAGCACATCTAACCTAACCCCAAATCTAACTCTGTGTAACAACGGTGGGCGGTAATGTATAAAAGCATAGTAAATTTAGAAGTACTTATATTGAGCTAACCTAAACTAACCTAATGAAAACGGTGTAAGTGACAAAGTTTTTCAACCATACTAGAGTTTAACTCATTTTAATATGATTCCTTAAAGAGTAAAAGATTTAAAAAACACATATTAGACGAGGATAGCATATATGTTGTACTTACACTAATAAAGGATATTATAACCAATATGTCGAACAGAGGAGATATCACACACGGACTATGTGAATATTCGTAACCTCAATATCTGGTTCTCCAAGAGATACGTGATAGTTTGTGGGCCTTCATATTCATACTTGAGTATTTCCAAGTATAGTACGCGCATATTCACAATAACTATTTAATCACTCTCGACAGTATTTGACTTCATTTTATAACCGCCATCTTGTAAACAGCAAATTGACAAGTGACAGTTGATATGCGCTTCTCTTGCTGAATGTTCAATAAGGCAGTGGACAGACTTCGTAGGCCCATGGAATATGTCTATTGAGGTTAAGTTTATGAAAGGTTCACGTTACCGACGCACCAGTGTTGGTTTAGCAGCGAGTCTCGCCCTGTGTGTTTATAGTAATGAGAAATGCAGCCTTATAAGTGTTTCAGAGGATTAAGCAGCTAACTTAAAGGGGCAGTAGCTAGCAGCAAACAAACCTATGGTTTTACTAGCTGTAGCTTATACACTGTGAAACGCGTAACCACAGAGTGGCGTTAAGGGAGTGGTAGTTTTAAACAAAATACAACTAAAATGATGTGCACTTCCCAGGGCCTCCCTGGCCGCTCTAATAACATACATAAATAAGTTAACAAAGAAAAGGAATAATAAAAAACTAAGAAAATGACGTTCAAAAGTGCTGCACCGTCTTAAAAGAGGACACTTGTAGTAATTAAATTATATGCGAAGGGGGGGGGGGGATTAACCGCAACCTATGGAAGATCTCCCTTAAGGGGGTGGTTTCGACCACTTGGTGTGCGTGCTGCGGGTCCTTAGCACTCGTGCTATTTCTGAGGTTATTGTCGAGTGGAATATTTGAGCCCCTTCCGGAAAAATTTTGTTCGGATTGCGTTGGACTCGGCAGGACAGTGGTTCCTGATACACATGAGCGAAGTGGCACACCCTTGAACCGTGGCCTAAAGCAACCAATGAAATGACCAGCTCTTCGTGTAACGATAAATACTGTGACATAGGCACAAGGTGCAGTGAGATTTTCTTTAGTGGTCATGGTGGAAAATTTAACTTTCTTAAAAACGGTTCTAACGTTTTTGATTTTCTCGAAAACGGCTCTAACATTTTGATTAAAATATTGAGATAATTTTCACGGCATAACTTGAATTTTCTGGGATTGTACTGTTCTTAATCTGAATCACTTTTGTATAAATGTTAAGGCTTAAGAAATAGTCAAAATTCATAAATAAAATATAAATTTAAATGCTATATGGCAAAGATTTGACCAGAAAATGTTAAATTATATTAAAAATAACTTAAAAGATATTAATTTCGATTAGTGTAGTTCGAGTTATTCAATACTGCCACCTGAAGAAAATGAAACTTTCTGGTTTCGTGTACATAGATACTATAAATTATATTTCTCTCCTCAGTTTATTATTTATTTATTATTTAGAATGATTTTGAAATGGTTGGATTTCGTCAAGCTACATAGGAATTTAATGTTTTAAGGCAGGAGTTTCAAGGATTAAGATGGATATAGTATTGTTAAAGTCTGCAGCACTAGGGACTGTTACCTCACGTAACCTCAGTTGCTTTTGTACGAAGGTGCAAGTGTGTGTGTGTGTGTGTGTGTGTGTGTGTGTGTGTGTGTGTGGGGGGAATGTATGTTTTATTTTGCTGTTGGTATTCCCGAGCGATTTCCCGATGATGCTGTCAGAATTTTCCTTGAGTGAACAGGGTTTTCTTGTTCTTTTCTGCACACTGGGCTTGAAACGCCAGCAGAACGCATAATTTGAGAAGGGAGGACGCCTGCAGCGTTTTGTTTAGACTGTCCGTCACTCAGGCGTGGCATGCGGGATGCCTACACGGTCCTTCAAAGGGGTTCTTCTCAGAATAGCAAGGGTAGCAAGATTAGCTGTTATCCGTTACAGCAGAGGTGATTTCTCCTCTTGAATTCGGAATTCGGGCGGTGGTGGCGTGGTAATCGAAAGGTTAGACTGCCCGCCTCTTACCAAGGAGACCCGGGTTCGAACCCAGGGGACAGCCTGTGGCATATTTCCTAGACAAACCGGCCTGTAAATACTCTTTCCATTGTTTCAGACTAAGCTGGTAGCTTAAACCATAGTATTAAATATCCAATCCCATATTTACTTTGACAACTGAAAGAAACTAGGGAAAATATTTAGCCCGGTTGATCGGTCCCGGGATTTGAGCCTGGTACCTCCTGCTCGATGTTGAATTTGGTTTCAAATGCCACACTTACTGTACGTTACTCTCAGGGACGGAGAAACTAAAAATACAAACTAATAATTGAGGCATTATGTAAAGTTGAATGATTCTATTGACTGAAACAATGATATGTTTAGATCATATTTAATTTTTACTGCAGGAAGTTTATAATTGACGGTTTTTATGTAGATTTTCGTTGGCCGGAATTAAAACGTCATGAATATGCGGGTTATTTTTTATCGGAGTAATGATGTGAACTATGGTTATTCCTGTTTTTATAGCTCTTTGCCAGAGCAGCTTGCGTTTGTCATGATGTAATAATTGATACCGGTCCGTTTCACTCAAAGTTTATGGTGTTATTGTTTTATGTACAGGATCTGGTTATGTTGCCGTGTTTGATGTGTGTGTGTGTGTATGTGTGTGTGTGTGTGTGTGTGTGTGTGTGTGTGTGTGTGTGTCTGTGTGCACTCAGGGCGTACGTCATGTTTGTCCCCTGGTACTTCAGTAAGTCACTCGCTGTTACTGCCACTGGCAGCTTTCATAGTTCACCAGAAATGCGCAGGTGCTTAATGCGGTATAGACCTCAGACTTCCGGTGGGATTTTTTTTAGTGAGTAGCGCTGCAATGGTTTGAATACAGTGCAGGAAATCTTCAAACTCTCAAGCTTGTCTGCCCCCAATGGTTTTTCATGAAATTTTTATGAACCTTCCCGCCACCCCCCCCCCCCCAAAGGACCTGAAGTTATTCAATGACAAATTCACTTTCTCTCTCACACACAGCTGACCTGAACTATACAATCACTCAACATTCATTAGCTACTTTGGTATCTTCCTCCACGACACGCCGGCTCTCTCACGTACACACACGCGCACTTGAACTAAAAGCTTAACTCCCGCCGCCTCGTCTCCTTATATACCGAGGATGACACAACATGAACCTTTCTCGAACTTCTATATACAAATACGCCGGCCGCCAGACACTTCTCGAATGATCTAGAAAACCCCTTTTGTTTCAGACGCTCTGATTGCTGTCACATATTCACAATAGTTGTGCGAGGTAGCCTGAACTTAGTTGCCAGAAGATCTCGCCAGAAATTAATGAAAAAGTGCCTTTAATAGGTTATCTTAGCCAGTTGTGATAATTTCCAACGTAAAGTAGAAATCGAATGTGCTGAACGCAGACTTCAAATAATTCTCATTTTTTTTTTTTTTTTTTTTGTTTTACCTGGATGATGATAATAGCTACCTGGCACGTTCTTTAATGTGACCGAACGGTGGTAAATCTCAGTGTTAAGGGCAAGCGCCCTCCACTCCACAGACAGACAGTCGGCTCATTTCCAACTGGTCCAATGGCAATGTTCCAACAATGACACGCCACGCCATGTTCCACAGATACCAACTTATTTTACTTCATTGTTATTACGTTTTGTGTCGAGTGCTCGGCTTGTAAACCCTTGGCTTTATAGCCTTGGACCTTGGGATCCGTCGTCGTTAGACTGGAGAGTCCTGCAGCAGGTTGCCCCATTTCTGGCAGAATGGCTGCAGATATTAAATCCCAACATTACCATAAACTCTCGCTTAGGACCATCTGGACTCGATCCCAAATCACACAGTTAGACTCAATTAAGACGCTTTTATATTGGTTATATTTTACTGCAGGTTACTAAACTCCAGAAAGTGAATTTAGTAAAATACAATGACATCATGACTATTTAACGAGGCCTTCGTAATTTCTTCTTCTTTCCCTCTCGTTACCCTTCTCCAATAATATCAGTATTCATGCTACTGGACATAGTTGTAACCAATCACACGTCGGGATGTATGTATTATTTCTGACGGCTTACTAAATCATTTCTACAACCTACAAACTGTACAAATTCAAAGAAATATAATTAAATTTTAATGCCATCCAAGAAAGGTGACTTACTATGAGGCAAGCAGTATGTACCCTCCCCCCACCATTCCCTGTCTTCATTACAGCGCACCTTTCTAGCCACATATTGCAATTGCCAGCAGTTCATTGGTCAGTAGTTATGCCTCACCCGTTGGCAGTCGCCGTAAGACACTAAAAAACTGAAAGATGCTTTCAAACAATGCATTTTACTAAATTTTCTTTCTGTACAACCTAGACATGTTTACACAAAATAAATCACTAGAATCTAGTGATATATGAGTTGTTAGGTTCCATTTATAATCGGCAGCTCTTCTTCAAATACACCCCTGTTATGCACAATGGCTATGAATAGATTTGTACATCTGCAGTCGCATTTAATAATAATAATAATAATAATAATAATAATAATAATAATAATAATAATAATAATAATAATAATAATAATAATAATAATAATAATAATAATAATAATAATAATAATAATAATAATAATAATAATAATAATAATAATAATAATAATAATAATAATAATAATAATAATAATAATAATAATAATAATAATACGAGAGGAATTCAGATAATAACATCTGAAGTATTGTATTACACCCAAACATTCGATGTCGAAATTGCACCGGAAATATATGTTTTGAGGCCCCTGAATAAAAAAAAAAACTGCTAAACCGCAAGAGATAAAACAAATCTTACTATACAAAAAATGTAGATCTCGTTAAAATACACAACTTATGTGTAACTTTTAATGAACATTCAAATATATTCTATGAATTCTACTGCAGTGTGCCTTTCCTCAATAACTTGAAACTTAGTGCTCCAAGTACATCAACTGTTTTGCTATTATTTCTTCGTTTTACGTAGTTTCAGATGAATGAAAACAAGGCAGGTAGCTGTGAGAGATAATGATTAGAGTATTGGAAGGAATTATTCTCATAGAAACGGCGGCTATCTCTTCCACGAGGAGACGGAGGGAGGGAGGAAAACGTCAGTATGCATTAATGGGACGAACGAAAGACCAACTTCTGCAAGGCAGTCCTGTGTGGGAGGTTGTTCGAATAACCAGGAATTTTAACAAGCTTCGCCGAGGAGCTAAGACCTGGTTTTTTTCCTCGTTGAAACTAACGCAGTTTGATCGTGGATTACACGCTATCATGAATTACTTATCGTGCTCGGCAGCTTGCAAACTAAGTTTATTTTCAGCGTCAACTCCAAGAGGTTTGTGGTCACCTCTTGAAACGAAAAGAGGATTACGTTTTAATCCTCCGGGTTGTGCCGGGCCGGGCCTGATCTGTGAAGATACAGCAGCACAGTACCGGAAAGTTACGCCCGGAAATAGAAACTGTCATAATCCTCTGCGCTTTGGTTTCATGCAGGTGTTTAGTAGTGCATATTGGATCCGCGAGAGGCGCTATCCAACATACGTCAACTCTACCTCAGAGCTTCTCTTTTTAATTTGCGCGCACACAGTCCAGGGTAAAAAAGTTCTGATGGATGCATTCACAGGGCTTTCTCTGCTCACTCTTTTACCAACTATTCTCAACCACTCTTTTCTTCTAGTTTGTTAATCGAGATACACCTTATAGAAAATACAATAGGCTTAAGTGATAAATATTTTAAGAGCCGGTCGCTCTATGAGGGATTTAAAATTCCACCCTATTTGCACGGCTAAGACATAAAAAATCTGATGTGTTGCATTCACATGACTTTCTCTACTCGTGTAGAGAAAACAACAAACCCTTATTCCTATGTCTTCATGTTAGTTGAATTAACATTTCCTTGTAGGTACAAGGGGAATATTAGAATACAGTAGGCTTTGAGCGATAGTCAAATCTTTTAAAGCTTTCAAATTCCGTTCTTTAGCATGGGTAACATAAAAAAAAATCAATAACGATGTTCTATTTGACAGAAGTATAATTCTCCAAAACTGAAACAAATAACAAGGAATATCTCCGAAAAGCTCCACTCTCCAAAAACATTTATTCAGACATAAATTGTGTGTTCTAGCAACATCTACATTTTTTTGCTATAGTAAGATTTGTTCTATCTCTTACGGTTTACCAGTTATAGAAGAGTCATCCAGAGTAAATACGACTACATGGGTTATAGCCACAAAATTCAAGATATACATTTCATTTGTCATCAAAATATCTCAAACATGCGACATTTTAGTCAAAATCGTTTCAGCAATTTTCAAGAAAATGAACATTCTCAAAAAACTTTCCATGTAAAGGGTAGTTTAGGGTGGGGATATTTTCTTCAAAATCTTCGTGTCGCATCCTTGAAAGACATTAAACTTAAATATTAATTTTGGTTTTTAACAGACTTTTCGTTTTTGTACTATGCTGTCCACATACACAAGAACCTTTTTCTAAAAATGCCTTTTCTAGATTCAGGGGACCTCAAAACATATTTTCAGGGAAATCTCGACATAGAATTTTTGGGTGGAATACAACACATTAAGTTTGGTTATGGAGGAAGTTTTGTATGTTATATTTATAACCAACTTAGAGGCAACATTAAGAAATGTAATTTATGATTGCAACTCTGAAATAAGAAATAAACCATTGATTTATTGATTATCGTATGTGTAACAATAATAGCTATCTGTGAGGCTATTTATTAATAGCTATAGGCGAACAAGCGATTGTGTAATTGGTTGGTTTGATCGCAAGGCCTTCCCTGGCGCTAGATATCACGTGGAATTGGGGTCAGGAACCCGAGGGGAATACATCATCTCCTGGAACATAACTCACCCCCTAAGCACCTTATCACCCCATGCACGGGCGCCCATATGCAGCTACATAGCTGCACTGCACCGGGCGTTTTCATTAACAGAGATTTTAATTTGGAACCTTTGTACAGAGGTTTTGAGAGCACTTGCGTGGCGCACGAAACAACACGTATGTACGCGGTCGTGTTTTATCTGATTAAGGCAGCTGCCTCTAATTTACATACACAGTTGTTATGCATTCCTGTATTATGGATCCTATCTCATCTGACCTCGGGGAATCACCTTATAACTTGCTGCTGTATTCCTCCTAAAAAGTCGTCGATACCTCACCACAAATACAGGTTTTGAGACGCTACCAAAAACACATTTATGCATTCCTAATAGGGATGTGTGTGTGTGTCAGTCTATGGAAAGCATGACTAAACAACCAAAAGTCGGACAAAAACCAAAGTTGGTATTTAAGTTTAATGTCTTTCGAGGATGCGACACGAAGATTTTGAAGAAAATAGCCCCACCCTAAACTACCCTTTACACGGAAAGTTTTTCGAAAATTTTTATTTTCTTCAAAATGGCTCTAACCATTTTGATTAAAATGTCATATGTTTGAGATATTTTTATGACAAATGAAATGTATATCTTGAATTTTCTGGCTATAGCCCCTGTAGTCGTATTTACTCTGGACGACTTTTGCATAACTGGTAAACTGTTAGAGATAGACCAAATCTTACCGTACAAAAACTGTAGATCTTGCTAAAATACAGAATTTATGTCTGAATAAATTTTCCTTTAGAGTGAACCATTTCGGAGATATTCCTTGTTATGTGTGTGAGTTTCGGAAAACTTAAAACTTTCGTGAAATGGAACATAGTTGTTCATTTTTTATATGCTAAGTGTGCAAAGAGAACGGAATCTCAAAGCTTTAAAACATTTGACTATCGCACAAAGCCTACTGTATTCTAATATTCCCCTTGTACCTATAAGGAAATAACCAATAAGATAATTTGTACAAATGTTTATCTCAACTAACTTGAAGAAGATAGAGGAATAAGAGTTAATACAAGAGTAGAGAAAGCCATGTGAGTGTAATATTTCAGATTTTTTGTGCTGCAATGGGAATGTGGGAATACAGTAGGGTGTGTTGAGGGAACCTCAAAACATGTATTTAAAGTGAAATCTCGACACTTGTATATGCAGTTGGATAGTTTGTCGTACAATTGCTAACTTGGGCGTCAGTTGTGAAGAACATTAACAAACAAAGGCAGAAAGCGTGTTTTGCGGTACTGCAGTCTTGCTCTTTTTACAACTTTTGTTTCGCTTTATTTTTATATCAAGTATAAAACATCGCACATTCACTTTCTTCTGTTTTCGCTTAAAAACCTGTCGCTTGTCAACTGCGGGATCTGAATTTGTAAAAATCTGAGAAAACAGATGAGTGGAACATTTCATATTCCATTTCTATAGCAAGCAGGTGATGACTTGTTTAAATTCCTTCCTTTTTCTCTTTCCTCTCCATTTCTTATTCAAATGCTTTCTGTCTTCGATTATGTTTCACGTCTGTTCCGATCTCCAGGGAGCCCTCCTCCATAATATAAATCTTCTTTAAGAATTCTTACTTCGTTCATGTTGTTACGTTTGTTTTAAAACCCAAAGAGGGTTGGTTTTAAGACGCATGAGGGATTATGCATGCAGGCGTTCGCAAATT
Source organism: Tenodera sinensis (assembly GCA_030765045.1). NCBI lineage: Eukaryota > Metazoa > Arthropoda > Insecta > Mantodea > Mantidae > Tenodera > Tenodera sinensis. Next base: position 12,971,476 of record CM060968.1, on the reverse strand, counting down.
TCTGAATGAATATTTTAATCACTAACGTCTAAAAAGAGTTTCCTTTTTTTACTTTCTCTACCGCTTACCTGAGGTGGAGGGGGTTCCTTGCCAATGGGGCTTTGTACCTACATAGAACATTACTGTAAGTGCCTGTGACGTCATAGGCAGACACACAGTATCCACAAACAGGCGATTCCATGGCAGTTTCTAAGTCATGCCTTGAATTTTCTGGGAATATCCTTCATTCTGGATGATTGTTGCATAAATAAAAACTTTAGATATCATTAAAAAACACAATTTATGTCAAATACTTCTTTTTTCTTTTGAGTGAACCATTTCCGAAATATTCGTTTTTATTTCAATTCGCCAATACAAATAATATGTTATTCTTTTGTTTTATACTTGGCCTTGCAAAGAGAACGGAAGTTCAAAGACAGCATAACAACCAGCCCTCAAAAGATTTGACTATCGCTTAAAGCCTTCAAATATTGCAGTAAGTACAGTCCCGAAAATTAATTTCACAATTGTACAATAAATAACTCATACATGAAATAAAGTTTCACCTGAAAACCAATATATTCAATTTGCGTTGTATTTTTGAATGTTACGTAGAATTCCAAGGTTATCATTTTCATCGTGCAGCTGTGAAGTGCTGGAAACGAATCGATCGTTTAGCGCCTGCGCAGAACTCCAAATATCAGCTGATACAATATGTAGGCCATTGTCCCTAGTGAGTGAACAACATTTTACAATATTTGAATTATAAAATTAGGTATATGGTCGGGCATAAATTGTTAATGAAAGTGAACTATGATGATAATTCAGCATTCTACTCTCGTTGCATTACTATTATCGTTGCATACTATTACGACATTTCATTAGAACTATTTTTGAGAAAATAAAAACTGACGAAACTTGTTCCATGTAAAGGGATGTTTGTTAGTGGCTAGATTTTCTAGAGAATCTTCGTGTGCACCCATGGAAAATGCTGAACTTTGGTAAGCATCCTGGTATTAATGTTAAAGCCTGTTCGTGTGCGATCGTGGTTTTTAAAAGTGGGAAAAGTACGTAACAAGTCTCAGTAATTAAAGTTATGTTCTTATGGGAGTTAATCTCGTCAGTTTGAAGAGGCCTGTTAGCGGAGAATAGATACAAGATAATTAACTTTCTTGCAACTTCACGGCAACACTCGAAAGCTAAACAAGCAAGACTTGATTGGCCCCTCAGTTAAGGTAATATAAAGTAAGAAACTAGGGATTTGGAAGGGTTTAAGGACCCCATAATGTACCTGCAGCGCCTGAAGGCAAGAACCAGACAAAGCGACCACATTTTATATCTACCCAACCCCTCCCCCCCCTCTCTCTCTCTGAGTGCTATTCATCCTATTTTAATAGCTTTTGATCACATGAATTGGATATTAACGAAGGTTTTGGGGCTTCAATTTGATTCATTTCGTTAATGGAATACCGCCTGAAAACACCATTTTTATCCCTGCACCAGCAGGTGTATGCGACATGGTACAGTCCACTACAAATTTTAAAAGATTACCCAATAAGGCAAATATGTTATCTTCTACTTGATTGTCCGCGTGAGTGGGTACCGACTGTGCGCGAAAGGGTAAAACTTTTCCTCACTGTGCGCGAGGTACTGAATTGTAAACAGGCCTACTGCGCGCGAGCTTGTCAAGGGTAAACAGGCCTACAGCGCGCGAACTTGTCAAGGGTAAACAGGCCTACAGCGCGCGAGCTTGTCAAGGGTAAACAGGCCTACTGCGCGCGAGCTTGTCAAGGGTAAACAGGCCTACTGCACGCGAGCTTGTCAAGGGTAAACAGGCCTACTGCACGCGAGCTTGTCAAGGGTAAACAGGCCTACTGCACGCGAGCTTGTCAAGGGTAAACAGGCCTACTGCGCGCGAGCTTGTCAAGGGTAAACAGGCCTACTGCACGCGAGCTTGTCAAGGGTAAACAGGCCTACTGCGCGCGAGCTTGTCAAGGGTAAACAGGCCTACTGCACGCGAGCTTGTCAAGGGTAAACAGGCCTACTGCGCCCGAGCTTGTCAAGGGTAAACAGGCCTACAGCGCCCGAGCTTGTCAAGGGTAAACAGGCCTACTGCGCCCGAGCTTGTCAAGGGTAAACAGGCCTACTGCACGCGAGCTTGTCAAGGGTAAACAGGCCTACTGCGCGCGAGCTTGCCAAGGGTAAACAGGCCTACTGCACGCGAGCTTGTCAAGGGTAAACAGGCCTACTGCACGCGAGCTTGTCAAGGGTAAACAGGCCTACTGCACGCGAGCTTGTCAAGGGTAAACAGGCCTACAGCGCGCGAGCTTGTCAAGGGCAAACAGGCCTACTGCGCGCGAGCTTGTCAAGGGTAAACAGGCCTACAGCGCGCGAGCTTGTCAAGGGTAAACAGGCCTACTGCGCCCGAGCTTGTCAAGGGTAAACAGGCCTACAGCGCACGAGCTTGTCAAGGGTAAACAGGCCTACTGCGCCCGAGCTTGTCAAGGGTAAACAGGCCTACTGCACGCGAGCTTGTCAAGGGTAAACAGGCCTACAGCGCGCGAGCTTGTCATGGGTAAACAGGCCTACTGCACGCGAGCTTGTCAAGGGCAAACAGGCCTACAGCGCGCGAGCTTGTCAAGGGTAAACAGGCCTACTGCACGCGAGCTTGTCAAGGGTAAACTGGCCTACTGTGCGCGAGCTTGTCAAGGGTAAACAGGCCTACTGCGCGCGAGCTTGTCAAGGGTAAACAGGCCTACAGCGCGCGAGCTTGTCAAGGGTAAACAGGCCTACTGCACGCGAGCTTGTCAAGGGTAAACAGGCCAACAGCGCGCGAGCTTGTCAAGGGTAAACAGGCCTACTGCACGCGAGCTTGTCAAGGGTAAACAGGCCTACTGCGCGCGAGCTTGTCAAGGGTAAACAGACCTACAGCGCGCGAGCTTGCCAAGGGTAAACAGGCCTACTGCGCGCGTGCTTGTCAAGGGCGAAGAGGCCTACTGCGCGCGACGTTGTCAAGGGTAAACAGGCCTACTGCGTGCGAGCTTGTCAAGGGTAAACAGGCCTACTGCGCGCGAGATTATCAATGTAAACAGGCCAACAGCGCGCGAGCGGTATACCACAAACACGTCAAATACTTCCTCGTGTAACAGAAGTGTGACACTACTAGTAAATAATACGGGCAATTCTTGGCGATGAACAAGTATCTGCTGCGGTTTGTCGCCAAAATTGGGTGTAACTTGTATTTTATTTCGGAGCGTTTTAGACTTTTAAAGTGCTTTCCTCTTCTAACCACTTATCTTTTCACTGATTAGGTTTTTAAGTTTTACTGCTATTTTTTAAACTTTTCATTGTTTTAACTTTCACATGTGAGTGCCACATATCAGATGTTTTTAAAGTGTTAACAGTGTATTCCCATATTCTCCTTGTACCTACAAGAAGATAAATAATAAGATAATTTGTATAAATGTTTATCTGAACTAACACGAAGAAGGTATAGGAATAAGAGTTTGTAAGAATGGTTAGTACAAGAGTAGAGAAAGTCATGTGAGTGCAACACAGAAAGGTTTGTGGTTTGATTACCAGGTTTAATGAGTGGGGGGAAGGGTTTACTTTTGCCAGTATCTGAGAAAGAGCAGTTTTATTTTGATTTGTGAAAGTTTACGTAAATGGAAGACAGAGAGATGAGGGAACAAAGCACCACTCTACGGAATAGCACGGACGAAGCAACTGGTATGGAAATAATGGTGATGAAGAAGAGAGCAATAAAGAAAAGTGAAGATGCCGATAGGGGGCGCCTGCTTCTCTTCCAGGGAAAAACTCGATACAGGAATGCGATATAGTAAGGGTGGTTTGTGAACACACATACGGAGAAATCAAACAATGGCAAACCTCTAGCACACAGTGGGGCACATTGATCTAAGCTTGCCCAAGCCCAGAATGCAAACATTACGCGCAGATCAAATACCTCCGCGGAACACATATTACATACCATTGCAATCATGCCATCGATACGTAGTCGGGTGTGAAAAAACGCACATCATAAAAGCCACCCCTCCCTCCCTCTCTCCCTTCCCCTCGCTTACATTTGGGGCCTAGGATAGGTGTGCAAGCCAGCAAGCCTGCCTGCCAGAGGTTGGATAGTATCGGTAAATTCCTAAACACTTACTCTACCAACTCTCTCTTGCACAACTGCCTGTGGAGTGCGCCCGCGCCCCGCACTATATAAACTCAAATATCAGTTTATAGGTATTTCCCTTTTTATGCTCTTTGTGGATCCACTTCACAAGGTGATAGAAACAAAATTACTGACGTATGTAATGAAGTGCATCAAACCCAGTTTGATCTTACAAGCGACATTGCCACCAGTTGTTCCAGTTTGGCTAATATCCAACTCCATTTACTTTTTGAAAATAAGGAAGTATGGTTTTAAAGAGCAGCAGAATCAGAAATGAAAAATTCAGTGACAAAATGCCAATTTAACAAATCCCACTCCTGACACCAGTGTGAGAAAATGACAACAGTCCAGCCCAATTATTTTTATTTTACTCCAAAATTGAATGTAAACAATACAGTTCTGTTTTACCGACGTTAACACGGTCTACAGTCACAACTGTTTTCTTCTCGTGCCTTTGACTCGCTCCTTTATGTCTTTCTTCACCTTCTCTGTCTCCCAAACAGCTGACTTGAACAATAAAACAATACGAAACCTCTTTGGTTCTGCCGTTCTTATTGTTGTTACTTGTTCACAAACAGTCACGCGAGACAGCTTGACCTTGAGCACCTACAGTACCAGTTGTGTGGGGCAGCGTGGCCCCGAGTTTCCTTTCATGTACCCCTCCGCGGTCAGTGGGACGACGTTTCACTTTGAGTTTATGGCCAGGCGTTTAGCACTTGGAATTACTTCGTTTAAGCTCTTTGTGCTGGCTGTCTTCCTTTATACGGTCTTTGACTACTGCACACCCCTGATTTCTGACATTGATTTAACACGGGGGGAAATCCTACGTCTAGACTGTGCAATCAATGACCCGATGACAACACTTCAGGTCACCGGTGACCCGAACATTTCAAAGTAATTAGGTTCACTCTAGATGCGACACACAGCTGCTTGCTGGGTTGCCTGCGACAAGGCGCACATTTCACTGTGCAGTGTTCCAAGGGGCATCGAAATACATTTTACTTTCGCTATTAGGATAGTTTAGCTTGGGAAAACGTTTTGCATTATTGGAATTTGCTGAGCTTAAATTTCCCACTTTGGTATTTAACCAACTTCATACACACGCACGCACACACATCTAAAAACTATTATTTTTTAGGAGTTCATGGGGGCTCAAAACATATTTGCCATGAATCCGTGTGTAAAATAGAACTTTAAAGGACGATTGAAACAAACAAACCTAAAGGTGAACGTATTTTGTGTTTTATTGAACCACACTGTCGTTTACTTGTCCCCATATATGTGTGATCTCAATCCCACAGAACTAGTTTGGGTCAAAGTAAAATGAATACTTAAAGAAATGTAAAAGCTGATTTATTCTTACAGCAATTGCACGAAATAACGCTCGATGAACTGAAAATAGCATTAAAATTCAAATTTTTTGAGTGAGTTCTTTGCCTTAATCTAGCGCGAATACACATTGGCACTACTACCGTAAGCGCGACTAGAAGCACGACTGCAGCTTCAGATATCGCTGTGTACCTGGAATTGTTTACTGAGGTAATGGTTCGCTGCATTCCCGCCAGGAACTGGTGAACAAACTGTAGTAGAGAAAGTACGTAAAAACGAAACAGAAGAAGTGTGAGGCGCGTGTTCTGTTCGTAAAGTATCAGTTTGTAGGTCATAAATGCTTCAAAATATACAATATTTATTGAGATGGTTACGAGCGCGTTATGGCAGTGACACCAGCCCATACACATGTTCTCCTGGCAAAAACTTGTATTGTTTTTAGTGGTTTACCACTTTTATGAGGTAATTTGGCACTTAACTTGATGGTCGTACACGGTGCACGTGCTCAACATGGCGTCGACGTGTGTTTAAATTCAACACAGCATCACTAAGAACAACAGCCAATCGATGGCAGTTTTTGGCGTCCTCGTCGTTCACAGCCATTGATTATATGTATGCATAGATTCTCTCGGTTTAGTAATAGGATTATTTGGAGCCGTAATTTGTGCATTATTAAGGCTGCGTACACGTGCAATTATTGCGATCGTGATACTGGGTTAGAAATAAAGCGATTTCGTCCATAAACGCTTGTAGTTTATAATATCAAAGCCGGTTAACAATGTACGATGACGTAAGCGCTTTGTAGTTTTAAATTACAGTGAAGTCTGCCCAAGTCTGACCGTCAGTAACATGAAATATTTCTGTTTCGGAAAAAAGCATGTTCGCTTCAGGCAAACACTATTAATGAAACATGGTGTATTTAGAATTTAGTTAATTCAAATATAAAAAAAAAAGAATTTTGTATCTGGCCCCTAGCTCTGTCGGTCGCCATCCTGCTATGCTAGGGGTCCTAGCTTCGATTTACGGCTAGGGGGGGGGGTCCTTTTTTCTACTTCATCTGATTACCCTCCATGAAAAAATTGACCAGAAAAACTAACAGAAAAAGAAAGAGAGAGAGATTGGTTTATCCAGCGGCTGTTATGGACCGTTGGTGCGAAGCAAGCCTTCCACCCACTCAACTGTTTCTGAACTCCTCCCCTTTCGCCACTCACCTAGATCTGGCCTTTGTTTATAGGCTAATGTGTATAAGTTGAACTTGCATTCAGACCAATAAGAGATTGGTTCATCCAGCGTCGCTGCGAAGCATGCCTACCACCCACTCAGGTGAAAATGTTCCTCTTTTGCTGCTCACCTAACTCAAATCTTTATTCTTAAGACTAATTCATGTACGAGGCGTACTTTTAAAGTAAGTACATATAATTTTTAAAAAACCAACAAAGGAATATTTCCCAATACTTTATAATCTTTCACTATTTCTATACTTAGTTATTATCCTTATTTAGCCATTTACTGTAATGGGAAAAGGCTTTTGTAAGCCTTTGGTTGAAATGTTTTCCAACAAAGGAATTGCTTCACATTAAACTACAGATAAAAATCCCTTGGTGCAAAATCGGACTGTAGAAAGGATGGTCAAATTTTTCCCAACCAAATGATGTGATCAAATTTTGAGTTTAAGCCGTGTGTGGTCGGGCATTGTCACTCGTTCCCCTATAAACCTCACACAGTTGGAGCTGATTGTTTACTAACAATACATTTCTTTTCTTTTCAATTGTTTTGAACACTTTGAAACGGTCACACAATAGGAAAAAAAGTGACGGTCGCTGCGCCTAGCTTCCTCATGAATGGAGGTCTTGGATGCTTAAAAATCTCGACTGCAGCGCTCAGCGGTACTTACTTTAAAAACACGCCTCGTATGTTGAACTATAATTCACATAAATAATAGACTGGTGAATTTGAGAGTGTGTACTCACAGTTGACGCTGAGCTGCACTCTGGTGTCGAGTTTACTTCCTTCAGGCATTGCCCTATTCCACACCACACAGCGGTATACCGCTCCATCATCTGACCTGGATGGCGTGATGGAGAGAACCGCTGACGTCACGGAGTCCCTAGAGTTTCCTCCTCGCGTCTCTGCCTCCAGAGGGTATGAGCTACCTTCTTTGTACCACCTGCAGGAACAAATACAGCTAATATAAACCTCTGACAGTTACAAAACTATTTCTATTACTAAACTAACCACCACAAAAATAATATAAAATCTTGTCATTCACATAACCTTCTCTACTCACTCCTCAACAAAATATTCTTACAAAGACTTATTATAGCGTGACATAGGGCTCGACGCACAACAAAGGACGGACGCGGCCAAGCTACTTCACACCACATGCCGGACCGGCGAACGGGCAAATACGCCTCGCGCGTCTGTTGTGTACCTGACTGCAAACAATCGAAGCGACAGAAACAAATGCGGTTTCGGGAACGTTCTCGAGAATTCTAGCCGAGCCATTTCCAATGGGTGTATGTGGAACCGAGAAAGGTCCGTGTGACGTCATCTGCAGTATAAAAGGAGGAACAATTTAACTTGGAAATTGCATTTAATTTGGTGGAGTTGTTCTCTACTGATAAAGCAGTCTGGCCTTCCAGACATGACCGATTTTTTACTTTCTCTACTACGTATACTAAGTAGAGGAAGTATTGTATTCCGCCCAAAAATTCGTTGTCGCGATTTCACCGGAAATATGTGTTTTGAGGCCCCCTGAGTCCAAAAAAAAAAGGAATTTTTAGAAAAAGGTCCGCGCGCGAGTGTGTGTGTATGTGTGTGTCAGTGTGTGTGTCTATCAGCCTGTGGAAAGTATAACTCAAAAACGAAAAGTCGCTTAAAAATCAAAGTTGGTATTTAAGTTCAGCATGTTTTATGGAAGCGACACGAAGATTTTGAAGAAAATAGCCCCACCCTAAACTACCCTTTATATGGAACATTTTTCGAAAATTTTGATTTTCTTGAAAATGACTAACGATTTTGTTTAAAATGTCATATGTTTGAGATATTTTGATGACAAATGAAATGTATATTTTGAATTCTCTGGCTACAGCCTATTTAGTCCTGTTTACTCTGGATGAATTTTGCATAACTCGTAAACCGTAAGAGATAGACAGAATCTTACCCTACAAAAAATGTAGATCTTGATAAAATACAAAATTTACGTCAAAATAAACTTTTTGTAGAGTGAATCATTTTGCAGATATTTCTTGTTGTTTGTGTGAATTTTGGAAAACCTGATCTTTCGTGAAATGGAACATCGTTATTCATTTGACAGCTGTAAAAGATTTGACTGTCGGTCAAAGCCTACTGTAATTTCTGCGAATGTTTATCTCAACTAACACGAAGAAAATATAGGAATAAGAGTTTGTAAGAGTGGTTAGTAGAAGAGTAGAAAAAGTCATGTGAGTGCAGCGCGAGTGTATCTGGTGGTGGCATTTGCATCAGTGCAGTGAATCAAACCGGACAAAGGGTTGTTGATAGGGGGTGAACCATGACTGACCAGAATAGATGAAACACTCCGACATCTGGTGGAAACTCAGCCGCCGGGCCGGGCTTTAGCAAACAGACGTGCTAAACCTGCGACACAGTCGTCGACCCTTTTGAGTAATCATTAATGAAGAAATCGCGCCCCAATTAAGGCAGTAACGTCACTCGGCCTAAGGTAATCTTGGACAAGCTCAGCAATGCCTGGCATTATGCACTAATTATTCTCCCAACTTAATTAAAGCTAACAAGATTGGAATACCGCAACATTCTTTAAGGTGCTTCCCCAACTAACAGCCTCTCCCGTAACATTCCGGCCTCCTCCCATCTTGGAAAACAAAGGAATGCACAGGAGCACACCTTCCTATTCTACCGCGCCTACACAAAGCGATCTGATATGCGACATTCACATGACTTTCTCTACTACATATCTAAGTAGTCGAAGTATTCTATTCCACCCAAAAATTCGATGTCGAAATTAGAAAAAGGTCCGTGTGTCTATGTGTCAGTTTGTAAACAGTATAACTCAAAAACGAATAGTCGCTTAGAAACCAAACTTGGTATTTAAGTTGTATGTATTTCAAGGATGCGACACGAAGATTTTGAAGAAAATAGCCCCACCCTAAACTACCCTTTACATGGAAAATTGTTCGAAAACTTTGATTTTCTCAAAAATGGCTGTAACGATTTTGATTAAAATGCCATATGTTTGAGATATTTTGATGACAAACGAGATGTATATTTTGAATTCTCTGGCCATAGCCTATGTAGTCCTGTTTACTCTGGATGACCTTCGAATAACTCGTAAACAGTAAGAGATAGACAAAATCTTACTCTACAAAAAATGTAGATCTTGCTAAAACACACAATTTATGTCTGAATAAACTTTTCTGTAGGTTGAACCATTTCGGAGATAATCCTTGTTATTTGTGTCAGTTTCGGAAAACCTAAAACTTTCGTGAAATGGAACATTGTTGTTCATTTTTTATATGTTAAGCGTGCAAAGAGAACGTAATTTGAAAGCTTTAAAAGATCTGACTATCGCTCAAAGCCTGCTTTATTCTAATATTCCCTTTGTACCTACAAGGAAATAAGCAATAAGATAATTTGTACAAATGTTTATCTCAACTAACATGAAGATATAGGAATAAGAGTTTGTAAGAATGGTTAGTACAAGAGTAGAGAAAGTCATGTGAGCGCAGAACATCAGATTTTTTTCTCTCTTTTAGTTATTACTTCTTTTTAAAAAATATTGTGCGTTACTTTCCGATCGTCGTATTTTCGAACAAGGAGATAGGAGAATAAAGAGAATGCAATTTGTCAAACTTCTGTTAGTAGTTTTAATATTTTAAAACTTGTTTGGTTTGTGGTGTAACTATGTCGATAATTTAAGCAAAGTGTGTTAGGAATGAAGGAAGGTGTAAAGCTAATAAAAACGTTACATATCGCATTTCACGGTGATATTGGAATCTGTCACTAACAAGATAAAACTTTCAACTTCTCCCCTGACAGCTGGGCCACATTGATTTGTAATGGAAATCGTTTGAGGCATCAAGAAGTTGACAGAGGAAGTGAAAACCACCAAACTGCTTCCATCCGCTCTCCCTTCGGGGAGGAGCAGGAGGGTGTACTCTAAACCTGGGGGAGAGCTTAACCCTACTGATTCATATTAAAAGTGCCAGTAACGAAGTACTTGAGCGACACGAACATTTTGAAGAAAATTGCCCCACCCTAAACTACCCTTTACATGGAAAATTTTTCGAAAATTTTGATTTTCTTGAAAATGGCTCTAACTATTCTGATTAAAATGTCATATGTTTGAGATATTTTTATGGCAAATGAAATGTATATCTTGAATTTTCTGGCTGTAGCCTACGTAGTCTTGTTTCCTCTGGACGACTTTTGCATAACTGGTAAACGGTTAGAGATAGACCAAATTATACTATACAAAAATGTAGATCTTGCTAAAATACACAATTTATGTCTCAATAAATTTTCTTGTAGGGTGAACCATTTCGGAGATATTCCTTGTTATGTGTGTGAGTTTCGGAAAACTTAGAACTTTCGTGAAATGGATCATCGTTGTTCATTTTTTATATGTTAAAGTGTGCAAAGACAACAGAATTTCAAACATTTGACTATCGCACAAAGCCTACTGTATTGTAATATTCCCCTTGCACCTACAAGGAAATAAGCAATAAGATAGTTTGTACAAATGTTTATCTCAACTAACATGAAGAAGATATAGGAATAAGAGTTTGTAAGAATGGTTAGTTCAAGAGTAGAGAAAGTCATGTGAGTGCAGCACATCAGATTTTTTAAATTTATTTTTGACCGACCAGCATTAATTCTTATACAGGCCAGTGGTAATATAATAAAGTGCAACATATTTAAGGGTATAGACATAAGTATACAAGAATCACTGGTGACAAATAAAAGAAATACCCGTGAACATTAATAATAAATGTGTAAAATTATAGAACTGAGCACCAGGCAATGTGAAATGATTTATTTCTGAATCACTCAGTAGGTCGTGTGCCCACTAGCTATTCAGGTTAGATGTAATCAATCTTCCACTGACCTGCCGAGTCCAACCCAATCCAAACAACTCCTTTGAGGGAGGAGCGTCAATGTTCGGCACGATGTACTTCTAGTAATGTCAGTGCTGAGGGTGCACCCTGGCAGTCAAAATGGTGGGAACCACCCCGTAAAGCGGGATGTGTATATCTGAGAACTGTAAGAACCCTGCCTTCTTTTGTCCGGCCACCCTATGTCTCCTCTCACGGTATACCTCATGCTCTGCAATGTCAATTGCCCCCCCCCCTCCTCCCCCAGATGATGATACTTGATGGTGAAGCCTTACCTGATGAGAGGGTCGGGGCTGCCTCCACTGCTGGAGCACGTGAGCTCGGCTACCTTGCCCTCGGTGAGCGTGGGGTTTACACTTGGCGAGATCTGCGGAGGTCCAGGTTGCGTCAGCACAGTTAGAGTGAAGGACTGAGAGTGGATGTTGCGGCCACTTCCGGAGGCCTTGACGCGACACTCGAACTTGCCGTTGTCGCGCTCGTAGCTCGCGTTGGTGATGAGCAGGTCATAGCGGCCCTGGTCGGGGCGGAAATCTATCCTGTAGTTAGGGTCTAGCGGAGTCGTGAGGATGGCAACTGTGTCTGTGTTGTGTTTGTTGGTACGGGACCAGTAGAAGGTGGTTTGTCCGTCCTGGGCGCCCAGCACGAGCTGCGGCGAGTATCTGCACTCCAGGGTGACATCTTCTCCCTCCCGTGTGTCCTTGGACTCGTCCACTCGCACGCCATAGCAGACAACTGCTCCTGAAAGGATAAGAACACATATACCTCACATTTCTACATTTATACTGCAAGTAAAATACCAATTCCTTAACATTAACATTACTTTAGTAAGTAAACATAGGAATAAGATTAACAGCATGGAGTATAGAGCCGGCAGATAGCGTGAGGCTGTACTGCCTTCCACTGTCAAGGTTGCCGGCCGGCGCTTCCACTTCCCGTTGTAAGTGCACGGCCAACTTGATGCATTTCGCACTAAAAGCCTACTCCCTGCTAATCACTTTAATGACAAAAAATTGCTCATAAACGAACCAATTAAAATTTTGTTAATATAAATATTTTAGACTCTAATGAATATTTCCACCTCTGGTGTGGAGGACGTAGGTTCGATACCCGGTATCGGTGTGGGGACATTTCCCCCGCTGGGAGATATGGTCCGAGTACACTCAGCCTTGTTAAGTCCCTAACCAAGATTATTCCTTATTGTATTTAGGGTTTGGAACTGTGAGTCTGTGTGTGTATGATGCAATCTATAATAAACCCAAAGCCCACTGTATACGAGTTAACACCATTATGTTCCAAAGGGAAGGTCGCGAATATGACCATTAGATTTGTTTTCTTGTAGGTACAAGGGGAATATTAGAATACAGTAGGCTTTGAGCGATATTCAACTCTTTTAAAGCTTTGAGATCCCGTTCTTTTTGCACGGCTAGTATCCGAGATATTTCAATTTTCAGATACTTATACTTTTCTGAAATGTAAAGTTAGTGTAATCATCAACAATTGAGGCGGCAGAAACAAAAGGGGTTTCGAGAACGATCGCGAGACTTCTATCTGCCTCATTTCGGGAACGTGTGTATGTGAAACTCGAGAAAGGTTCGTGTGACGTCATCCCAGTGTGACCAGAGAAAATCAAATACTCTACAAAAAAGTCAATAGCTGTAGCCCGTAAACTGAGACAAGTTCCAGCACCAGACAAAAACCTTTATCAATAAACAAAGCTGTAATCTGTAGGAATAGTGATTGATTAAAATGTCACATATTTAAGTTATTTTTATGACAAATGAAATGTATATTTTGAATTCTCTGGCTATAGCCTATGTAGTCCTGTTTACTCTGGATGACTTTTGAATAACTCGTAAACCGTAAGAGATAGACAAAATTTTACTATATAAAAAATGTACCTAGAACTCGCTAAAACACACAATTTATGTCTAAGTAATTTTTTGTAGGGTGAACCATTTCGAAGATGTTCCTTGTTATTTGTGTCAGTTTCGGAAAACTTAAAACTTTCCTAAAATGGAACATCGTTGTTCATTTGTTTATATGTTAAGAGTGCAAAGAGAACGGAATCTCAAAGCTTTAAAAGATTTGACTATCACTCAAAGTCTACTGTATTCTAATATTCCCATTGTATCTACAAGGAAGTAAGCAATAATTTAATTTGTACAAATGTTTATCTCAATTAAGATGAAGTAATACTTGTAAGTATATTTTGTACAGAAGAATGGGTAGAGAAAGTTATGTAATTAGTCTAAATGTAATGCCTAGAATATGTTTATGCTCTAAGGCAATAAAGGTTTTATTCGCTCTCTAGTGAAAAATGTTTTATTTCTAACGTGGGCTGATTTTCTCTGTGATCTCACATATGTTGAATATTGATGCACTTGTTCAGTGTAGTCATTTGCATAATCTCTCCTCATAGATTAATCTGCCGAAGTTCGCAAACAAGCTTCCTAACGCTGCATAAACTTCTTAAAAGAAAACTTCCCAGACTAACAACTGCAACTACCTCGAAAATTGTTACAGCGTGCTTTAGTAAAGTCCTAAGTTTTTGTCTATCTTTTACGTATATTTTTGCAGGCATGTGAGAGAAGATGACTGTAGGGAACTGTAAGCCCAGAATAGATGGTTCATCCTGGTATTTACTGTGTTTATTTTATGTCCACCAATAATGTCAATTTGTTGCTGCACAAATGTTACATTTTACGATAATACGGAGCATGGCCGACTTTGATCATGAGTATAAATTATAAGAAAAACAATCGCTGCTAGACTCCGTAACCAACGCGAATAAACAGCTAACCTTTTATAATAGTTATGCTTTTGATTTCAGTGTCGTCTAATTGTGTGGAATTATCGATAGAAATGTGTCGCGATAGAACAGAAAACGTGTTAATTCTTCTAAATAACCAGAAGAAAGAAGAAGCAATCCGCTAGCGATCTCGTTGAGAAGAAATATATGTGCCTAGTATGTTGTCCAAGATGGCGAATTGACGGGTTTTCAAATATGAAGAATTGTAAGTTGTAAGGTCACGAACTGTTAATTGTGTTTCAATTTTTAGAGAAAGTAGAGACATAAAAAGCAACTGTAGCAGTTTATGGACCTAACTGTGCCCTAAGAAAACCTCTTGGCAGTGAATCCACTGTATTTCAAGCGAAGTTCATGGTATTGAAATATGCACCCAGATAAATGCCCATAAAGGCATACGGGGTGCCAAAATGTATATCTTATCGGACACTCAGACAGCTATAACGGCTCTTAGTAGTAGTACGATTGGGTCAAAACTTATTGAACACTGTCTGCAGATGTTAAATTAACACAATAAGGTTATGTTAATGTGGGTGGGTGCCAAATCATGAAGGAATTGGAGGTCGTAGGGAAGAGAATATTATATATATATATATATATATATATATATATATATATATATATATATATATAAGTATTGTATTCTACTCTAAATTTTGATGTCGAGATTGCACCGGAAATATACGTTTTGAGGCTCCATGAATTAAAAAAATTTGATGTGTTGCACTCACATGACTTTCTCTACTCTTGTACTAACCATTCTTACAAACTCTTATTCCTATATCTTCTTTCTTGATAGTTGAGATAAACATTTGTACAAATTATCTTATTGCTTATTTCCTTGTGTTTATCTCAACTAACATGAAGTAGATATTTGTTTGAAAGAATAGTCTACCTTTTTTTTTTTTTTTTTTAAGTTCAGTGAGCCCCAAAGGTGAGCCTCGGCAAACACGAGTAAATTGATGGTAATATAACACTTTGTGTGAAGTTTATCTGGGGAAGATGAAGTCGGGAAACCTACCCAGGTAAGTACCAGCTTCTTGTAGGTCAGAGAGGAATAAACGTCAGAGAATGAATGTTGTTGAAAGTCAGAGAGCGTAAGAAGGTTGCACTGGCAATATCCAACTAACTTCCTAATGGGAGTCTTCACTACTGGAGCGGAGCGGATCGGCTGATAATCCCAAAGAAAGCAAACTAACTTCCGATTGGCTTCATAAATAGGTTACGGTCCAGCGAACACATTGCACAGCGCCCCACCTTCAATTTACTGATCTGCAGGAAACATTGCAACGTTAACAGATACGAGTAGTTTAGCTTGCAGTATTGCAGTTCCAGTTATCTGTACGTTCACAGGACACTGATCTCCAAGGCGACATTTTAGTACTAACCTGGAAAGTAAAACACTTATTTTGGGGTAATTGCAATAGAGGAACAGTTTATCGGCAGTTCCCAGGAATTCAATACGACCCACAGTACACTAAACTGCAGACGAAATTACACTGATGCTAACCTACATAACAAAAGCATTATTTCTAACCTCAAATATCACAGTAACATGCTTCCAAACAATAATGATACTTGAACATCGTTACCACACAACACACGATGAACCTACTCATCTTGTTTTGCAATAACACTTTTGGATAAAATCACTTCCCCGTAGCGCAGTTGGTAGAGCACCTGCCTGCTGTACAAGGGGTCCCGGGTTCGATTCCCAGCAGGGGGTAGGAATTTTTCTCCAGCCAGGATTATTCCTCGTCCTTCCCTGAGTGTGGAAGTATAATGAAGGCGCCGTAGCTTAGTGGTTAGAGCGCTCGCCTACCAGCGAGGCAGGACCCGCATGTGGTATTCGCGGTGAACGAAGCGCCGTCTGGGCGGGTTTTTCTCCAGGTTCTCCGGTTTCCCCCGTCATTCATTCCATATCGTCCATTTCGCCTGCGTTTCATATCATCCTCTTCCGCACTAACATACCTGGTGCTTGGCTGACCACCCGCTTCCAGGTGTTCACTCTGTCTGTTTTCAGAGGTCCCTCTGTTCCCCGACAGACGTCTGAACCTAGACACTGGCTTGTAAGTTCTACATAAGTAAGTCCCTCTTAAAAGTGGAAATTGTGTTACATGAAAACATTTACCGCATTCAAATCGATTTGAATCCCAAAACATGCTAACTTCGATTGTACTCGTAACACGCCACACGCTCGTCATTTTGTTTATTACGTGTATTACAAGATGAATATGAAAAACAACTTAATTCTTATTCTGTGAATGACATAACCTCTTTGCGACCTTACGTGAAGTGGAGAGTTCATTCTCTTCGTTCAAACACATTTTAAGTGACAGAGGGCTTTCTACCAGAAAATTTAGAAAAATATTTGGTTATTTATTGTAATAAAGTTTATATGTGATCGATCGTTAAATGATTGTTGACATATTTCATATTAATTAGTTAATTACACACAAGATTAATGAGAATGACAACATAAAATATAATTATTAACTTCAATTAGGAGCAAAAAGTAAGAATATTACAATTGTTTCATAAATAAATAAAATGTGAGGAAATAAGTGTATTTTACTATTAGAAAAAATAATTTTTGTGTATATATTTATAGTTTTTAGTGCATATAAATCCGCCCTCTAGTATTAAAACACAACAGTCACTTTTATTGTTTCTATAATCTCGTAATATATTCTACTCAAAAACATTCACTAACCTCAAAACCTATTTACAATACACAGAAAACATGTTTTTAATATGTTTTAATACGGTGCTAAAATTGGAGACAATGAGTGAATTTCGAATAGAATAAAAAAAAAAAAAAAGAAAAAAAAAAAAAGAAAGAAAGAAATGTGTTCTTCATAAATCACTCCATATTTGTGCCTTAATTGGAATGAATTTAATGTTAAAACATCGTGCAAAGGCTTAAGAGAGGTTTCGCAACATTAAATTGTGACTAAACTGTTTGTGCGACAGTTAGTGAAATAATAAACCATTCGTCAAGATGCTAGTTGGCTCCAAATATTTGTGTCGGTCTGGGTGGCTCTGTTGGTTAGACGCTGGCCTACGGATCCCAAGGTCGCGGGTTCAAACCCGGCCCAGGCCGATGGTTTTTAAGTGTGCTTAAAAACGACAGCTCCATGTCAGTAGATTTACTGGCATGTAAAAGAACTCCTGCGGGACGAAATTGCACACCGGCAACGCTGATGTGATCCTGGCAATTGACAGCGTCGTTAAATAAGAAAATAATTTTTGTTTTCCAAATATTTGCAACATTAATTTTCGGCGAAGCAGTTCTTTATTGATTGTAATTGTACTTATATTTCACTCATCATGTAAAATCCTGGTTAAAGTCTGGCCCAAGCACTACCTTCCACCCTCTAGATTACTTACTGTATTTGTATATTTCTGAATTTTGAGACATGAAATAAATAAAAAAGTACTTAAACATTAAAATAAAAACATCAAGTAATGAGTAACCTCTATAGTTAACTAAAAATACAATAAAATTAATCGAATCAAACTTCATATGATATTGGTTACACCACCGCACGTAAACCTCTTGTATTTTAACTTAACATATGTTTAGTGTATAGGTTAGTGTATTTATTTCTCAATTTTAAAATTTCTTGTTTACTTAATATATAATGTTTTAGTGTATAAGTTACTTCTTAATTTTTAATGTTCAGTATATTATGTAACCTCAACGAGTTTAAAAATCAGTGAATCTTTCAAAATTAAAGAAAAACAAACTAGTGAACTTGAAAAAAAAAAAAATGAAAAAGAAAAGAAAAAAAAATCGCCATGACAAGGTTATTTGTTTTTTCTGCATGTTAGTATGAGAATTATTTTTTATTAATTTGGTTATTAGAATTTTTACATTTTTACTACTTACCCACAGTAAGTAGGTGAAATACTGTATTCCAGCCAAAAGTTCGATATCGAGATTTTATCGAAAATAAACTTTTGAGGCCCCCTGAAAAAGAAGAAAACATTCTTAGAAAAAAAATAGGTGTGTATATGTGTCTGTTAAGATTTTCATGAAAATTCCTCCACCACCAATTACTCTTTACAAGGAAAAACATCTTAAAATGCCATACATTTAAAATATTTGTATGGCGTATAAATGCGTATCTTGAATTTCTGCATATAGTCTGTGAATTACTTTTGTATAACTATGCTAATGGCTTCATTGCCAGATGCAAGGCACTAGAAAACAACAACTTTTGTATAACTGCTAAACTCCTAAATAAAAACGTAGATCTCATTAAAGAACACAAGTTACATATTTTTATTATTAATATATTACATTGTATAAAAATTAATATATTATTAATATGTTTATTAACGTGAAGAAGATATAGGAATAAGTGTTCACAAGATCAGTATGGGCAAGAGTAGAGAAAGTCATGTGAGTGCAACACATCAGATTTTTATTATTAAATGTTAGTGCTTATTAAGGAAAACGAACGCATCTAAAAGTTGAAGTTACGCACATTATTTATGAAAAGGTTCCAAATGAATGCTGTGAGCAAAGGAAGTGTGGCCAACCTAAGTGTGAGGTACGCAAAGCTTTTACTTGGCTTAATGGAAAACATTTGCGTTTGTACGAGTGTGTGCCGCTGGGTTATAATGGAATGAATAACGATATTTTGTTAGAAACCCTCTGCGGCTAGTGTTTGCTCTCACCAAGTTTGGAGTAGCGATTATCATTAAATATTCTTAAATATTAAAGCTGTTAGCTTTTAACCGTTGCAGCATTTTGGGTCCATTACTCGTCATAGTTATCATAACTTTTTATAAAAGCTAGAAATTAGATACATATTTTCAGAACTTTTGGTTAAAAAAGAGAATTTCACTTTATCTACTACATAGTTACAGCAAATAGGGGAATTATAGAATTCCATTAAAAAATTCGATAACTCCCGAAGTTTTATCGTAAATAAAAGATGCCACACCATGATTTTTGTAGCAGTGTCGTCTGCGCACATTCCTACGCAGATGAAAGAGAAGCTAAACCGATTCTCGCATGTTCAATGTAATAACAACTAGTCCAAGTAATATGCAATTGGACTTCTAATTTATGAAATTGTGCCTTTTAAAGACTGTGGAATATTATATATAGGTACATATTTTCTGTAGCTATAGTGTCGAATAACAAATACACGATTAAAATGTTTTATAAATGTTTTAAACTTAGAGACATGGACGAGTATAAAAAGTCGTATGAAAATTGAGTATAGTGGCAATATACCTGCATTTTAACTGCTGCCGTTGTGCCCTTATTGCATGATATGCTAATAATGTATAATGTAGCTATTTTTTAGAGGTTTATCTCGAAAATGAAGTAGGTGGAAAAACTAAACGTTGGTAAGCGTGGCTGGTGAAAAGGACAGGGGATGTACCTAGGTGCGTAATGCTGCTGCTGATGTCACACTGCTGTTTATAAATAATGAAGGGCTGGCAAGGGCTAAGAACGTCACTAAGGTGTTTAAAAATGCTGGCTCGTTGTTCCCTTGCCTAGCTGCTATTTCATTTGGCATTCTGCTGTCAACTGAACAACACTTACATTTAAAACTTTTACAATTTTTATCACAATTGGAGGTGCCCACGCTCGACCCAGAATGGTTAAAGGGGTCTATAATATCTTTCACCTTTTGACTTCCACGATGACCTCGTATCCAGTATCCCCAATTCGATATCGAGATTTTATCGGGAATTTTTGAAACCCCCTAACATACCCCCGCAAAAAATCATGTGTGTGTATATGTGTGTGTGTGTGTGTGTGTGTGTGTGTGTGTGTGTGTGTGTGTGTGTGTGTGTGTGTGTCTATAAACAGCAAAACTCGAAAACGAAATTTGGCAATCTCTCAAGGATTTAAATCGGGATTTAAACCACGGATCTTTCGCTTATCGAGCGGCTACTCTAACCACTAATCTACCATGGTCAACTTGCCAGTGTGACATTAAATTCCCCAACCGATCCGTACTTTCCCCAGTTAGACACCAGGGGATCTCACATCAGAGATAAATACCCAAAGAGCGACTTACAATAGTAAATACTTTATGTCCCGGGTTTAAGTAAACTTTAGATGGTAATTACTATTGATATCATCAGAGTTACTACTGGTGTTCTAGACACACAAACTGTCTCTGGGCAATGATTAAAAAGTGGAATCAGGACTTGACTTATGAAGAATGCTTAAAGAACACACTCAAAACTTTCTTTTCCTAAAAGTATATCCTTTTTAGGTTAAGAAAACCTAGTGCCTATCTTTCCAGCAAAGTGACTCCTGCATGTGTTGGAAGGTTTGGCAATCATCACAAACAATTGATATTACCCAAGCATATAAAAAAAGAACTGTTTTCTCACTTGTGTTTGGTTTGTGTAAAACAATTTGAATTTCCTGTGAAGTGTGTCACGGTTGTAAGAAAAGAACGGGATCTACTTCCGGTCTAGTTTATTATTAGAAGAAGCAGTGAACTTTCGCACAATGGGGATTCCCCGAGAAAGGTGACCGTCTCATTACGTTAACTAGACGGAAACACAGTTTTTCACGGCATTCTCACGGTGCTTGTGGGAGAGCAGACAGGATAACAATAGGCTCTCATTCATTGTTCTCAGAGGGTGTTATAGCCACTTATGTAAGTGAGGGCATTTACCTCCCGAGTCATGGGTTCGGCTTGCAGTCACGAAACTTCCCTCTTGTTAAGCTTCCCCGCTACTCAAAAACAAAGGGTTGATCGGCTCATGGTATTGTCTTCCGGCATGAACTGCGCAAGCACCAAAAGGGCCACGTCCGAACTATAACGAGCAGGCAAAATCATCTACTTAACCATTTCAACGCTTAATCACAAGTAATATGATAATACGTGTGATCTAACTGATAAATTCTCAAGTAGAGTAAGAGTGAGCCAGACTGTCGAATTATATTTATATGGACTATTTCATATATAGCTGCTTGTGCTGTATAATAGTGACCTAGCCTAGCTCCTTCTATTATCACAAGTAATATGATAATACGTGTGATCTAACTGATAAATTCTCAAGTAGAGTGAGAGTGAGTCAGACTGTCGAATTATATTTATATGGACTATTTCATATATAGCTGCTTGTCCTGTATATTAGTGACCTAGCCTAGCTCCTTCTATTATCACAAGTAATATGATAATACGTGTGATCTAACTGATAAATTCTCAAGTAGAGTGAGAGTGAGTCAGACTGTCGAATTATATTTATATGGACTATTTCATATATAGCTGCTTGTCCTGTATAATAGTGACCTAGCCTAGCTCCTTCTATTATCACAAGTAATATGATAATACGTGTGATCTAACTGATAAATTCTCAAGTAGAGTGAGAGTGAGTCACTGTCGAATTATATTTATATGGACTATTTCATATATAGCTGCTTGTCCTGTATAATAATGACCTAGTCTAGCTCCTTCTATTATCACAAGTAATATGATAATACGTGTGATCTAACTGATAAATTCTCAAGTAGAGTGAGAGTGAGTCAGACTGTCGAATTATATTTATATGGACTATTTCATATATAGCTGCTTGTCCTGTATAATAGTGACCTAGTCTAGCTCCTTCTATTATCACAAGTAATATGATAATACGTGTGATCTAACTGATAAATTCTCAAGTAGAGTGAGAGTGAGTCAGACTGTCGAATTATATTTATATGGACTATTTCATATATAGCTGCTTGTCCTGTATAATAGTGACCTAGTCTAGCTCCTTCTATTATCACATGTAATATGATAATACGTGTGATCTAACTGATAAATTCTCAAGTAGAGTGAGAGTGAGTCACTGTCGAATTATATTTATATGGACTATTTCATATATAGCTGCTTGTCCTGTATAATAGTGACCTAGCCTAGCTCCTTCTATTATCACAAGTAATATGATAATACGTGTGATCTAACTGATAAATTCTCAAGTAGAGTGAGAGTGAGTCAGACTGTCGAATTATATTTATATGGACTATTTCATATATAGCTGCTTGTCCTGTATAATAGTGACCTAGTCTAGCTCCTTCTATTATCACAAGTAATATGATAATTCGTGTGATCTAACTGATAAATTTTCAAGTAGGGTGAGAGTGAGTCAGACTGTCGAGTTATATTTATATGGACTATTTCATATATAGCTGCTTGTCCCGTATAATAGTGACCTAGCCTAGCTCCTTCTATTATCACAAGTAATATGATAATACGTGTGACCTAACTGATAAATTCTCAAGTAGAGTGAGAGTGAGTCAGACTGTTGAATTATATTTATATGGAGTATTTCATATATAGCTGCTTGTCCCGTATAATAGTGACCTAGCCTAGCTCCTTCTATTATCACAAGTAATATGATAATACGTGTGATCTAACTGATAAATTCTCAAGTAGAGTGAGAGTGAGTCACTGTCGAATTATATTTATATGGACTATTTCATATATAGCTGCTTGTCCCGTATAATAGTGACCTAGCCTAGCTCCTTCTATTATCACAAGTAATATGATAATACGTGTGACCTAACTGATAAATTCTCAAGTAGAGTGAGAGTGAGTCAGACTGTTGAATTATATTTATATGGACTATTTCATAAATAAAATGTGCATTAAAGTATTACCTGACCAGAATATGTTGAATGTTGTAGAAAAAATAACCTAAAATATATTAGTTTCGTTTAGTGTAGTTCAACTTACTGAGTACTGCCAACTGGGGAAAACGAAACCGAACAATTGAATATATTTCAATCTTCTTTTGTTGTTATAACAGAAAAGGAGTTTATAATCTCTAATAAATGTCACTTTACCATTAACAAATACAATCTTTTGTAAAAAATAAGAAATATATTAATTATTAAAAGAACAATTGTTTCGATTGTTAGTGGATTGCAATGTGTCATAAATTGTTTTTCAGCGATTTATGGAATATAGTTGGCGACACTGACTAAACAAAAGAGGGACCTAGTGATAGTTTTTACAAAACAAAAGAGTGACCAGGTGGTAATTTGTATACGGTAATTAATGCCTCCTGGTATGAAATAGTCTTTTATTCTCTGATCTTTGAATTTCTGCTTTTATTCTCTTTCATCTTGATCTACTTCACCCAAAAGGTATCGAGATTTCAATGAAAATGCATGTTTTGAGATCCCCAAATAGATCTTAGTGTTAGTGCCAAACATGGTATTTAAATTCATCTTACACTGATGAAACAAAGATTTTAAAGGAAATGCTGCGTCCTAAACTGAAAATTATTTTCTATTTTTTATTTTCTCTAAAATATTACGATTTTAATTAAAACGTCTTTTAATAATACTTGTATCAATTATAAAACGTGGCGTTGTTGTGAACAGCATACGTGAAGTGATCTTCATTCGGGAGGAATTCTGAACACGTTTATAACAATAAACCATCAGAAAAACACAAAAACTTGTACACGAAAACGCATTTTTTAAAACTCACAGTTTATATCAAATAAATAGTGTCGTGTCGTTAACTTTTTCCGAGATTTTTGGTGGTAAGAGAACGTAAAACGTGCATCGCAATGAAATATTGAACCTTTCACACCTAGTAGCTTAAGTTAACTGTTACACTTTTAGTGAACGAGTAAAACCCATTTCAGTTGTCTCTCAGATGCTGTAGTTGATGAAAATATCGAGATACAAACGTTTATTTAAAATCTCGTATATTTGCAGAATGAAACGCAGCGGTTTGATTTAAGGACAAAAAATAAAATCATGCTGGTTGTTTACAGCAAGCAACACATCACAACGCTTTTTTAACTTTGTAACATATAAATTTAAACATAAACATGTCAAAACTGGGAGGTCGACGGTATGTACCTGTGGAAAGACCTTTCATGTCACGTGCTTTTACCAACATAAAACACGACAATGTCCCAATCTCCACATAGCTGCAATAAAAATCCCATCTCTTACGCTCACATGACTGTCGCCACTCACTTTTCTACTTTCTATCCTTAGGAAAGCTTTCTCTATCTTTGTTAATCCAAATAATTTTTTAATTCACGTTTATATATTCCACTGTACGATATAGTAGGAAAAACTACGACAACGAGAATAAAGCGAATAGCGACTTACCGTGGGAAAAGTATAAGTATTTGTAAATTCAAATCAAAAACAATATTTTGGTAAGCGTTAAGGGTAGTTAATGGTCTAGGTGGCCCCATTGTGGGACGTGGTAGCAAAAATATATATCCTCCGTTAGAAGTACGATCCATATTTTTTTTTCAAATATTTTATTTTTTACACTCTTTACTGGTAAGTATTGTATTCCACTAAAAAATGTCAATGTCGAGATTTCACCGGAAATATATGTTTTGAGGCCGCTGAATCCAAAAAAGCATTTTTAGAAAAAAGTCCGAGTGTGTGTGTCTGTGTATCTGTCTGTGCACAGCATAACTCAAAAACGAAAAGTCGGTTAAAAACCAAAGTTGGTATTTAAGTTCAATGTCTTTCAAGAATGCCACACAAAGATTTTGAAGAAAATAGCCCCACTCTAAACTACCCTTTGCATGGAAAATTTTTAGATAATTTTGATTTTCTTGAAAATGGTTCTAACGATTTTGATTAAAATGTCATATGTTTGAGATATTTTTATGACAAATGAAATGTATATCTTGAATTTTCTGACTATAGCCCCTGTAGTCGTATTTACTCTGGACGACTTTTGCATAACTGGTAAACCGTAAGAGATAGACAAAATCTTAATATACAAAAAATGTAGATTTTGCTAAAATACACAATTTATGTTGGAATACATTTTTTTGTAGGGTGAACCATTTCGGAGATATTCCTTGTTATGTGTGTGAGTTTTGAAGAACTTATGTCTGTCAAATGGGACATCGTTATTCAATTTTTTATATATATTAACGGTGCAAAGAGAACGGAATTTGAAAGCTTTAAAACATATGTATGTATGCTATACGTACGCTACCTGTGAAGGCCAGGAGAAGCCTCCCAAGGCATGAGTGTACAATATTGAGTATAGTGCTGTTGCTGAGTGGTGCAGCAACAACAACAGCAGCTGAAGATAAAGCGTGCAAGTAGTGAATGTAATGAACAGGGAACACTGGGAGCTAATAAACGTAGCAGGATTATCTACAAGTCGCTGTCGACCGACGGACGGACGGACAGACGAACGCTATGTTCCTGTAATGTGTATGAGTTACCGTCTAATTGTAGGGGACTTGAAACTTATTGGACTCAAACATGCGATATTACTTTGCCTTTCAGCATGCAAATTGTTATCTAGATTGCGAGAATTTTCTTCATGAAAAAATGTAAGAAAGAAACTTAATACCAAACAGGCATGCAAAGCTCGGTGCCCGGCGTAGTTAATGAAATGTTTTAAACTTAAGGAGTTTGGTCTCCATTCCATGCATAACTTGCAAATGAAACGACTTGCCTGCCAACTTCAAGTTGAATCTTCTTACGTGCACAGACATCTCTCGAGAACTACAAGAATGATAATAGCAACTGAAATTCTTCAGAAAAACGGCGCAATCAAAGCAACGTCACTTGTAGCGAGCTGCAATACGGCAACTCAACAAAGTATTCTTATTCACTTGAAAACATTCTAAAACAAAAATTAGCGGAGCGAAAGAATTCCCATCTTATAAGGGTTTACGTATTCTGGAATTTTGGAATTGTTTTCTGTACCACAAATGCATATCAAGTAGAGGAAGTGTTGTATTCCAGCCAAAAATTCGATACCGGGATTTTATTAAAAATGTTTTGAGGTCCTCTGAATCCCAGCAAAGCATTTCCACTGTCTCTACTACGTAATAATTGTAAAGAAAGTACTGCATTTTACGCAAAAATTTGATGTTGAGATTTCACCAGAAATTCTATTTTCAGACTTCCTGAATCCGAGAAAGAATAATTTTTAGAAAACGGTCTGTGTGAGTCTGTGGACAGTATATCTCAAAAACGAAAAGTTGATTAAATACAAATTTAGTATCCAAGTTCAGCATCTTCCAAGGATGTGCAGGAAGTTTTTCTAGAAAATCACTTGAAACTACCCTTTCAGTAGTAACATTTTTGTTATTTTTGACGTTTCCAAAAGTGACTAACAACTTTGAATTAAAGTACCATGAAACGTATGTCTTGAATTTTCTGAGACAACCTCTGAAGACTTCTTCATTCTGTATGATTTATGTATAATTGTTAAGCTATAACAAATAGAAATAAAATCTTACTACAAAGAAAAGAAATGCATATCTTATTGAAGCTCGCAAATTATCAAATAAAACTTTTTGTGACATTAAGTACTTCCGAAATATTCTTTGTTACTGCTTTCAATTTTCAAATACGTTTGCTTTTTTCCCGAAGCATGCAATTTCAAAACTATTCCACAGGGAAATCTTTTTAAAATCTTAGCGGAGTTAGCATGTTTGGTGTATTCAAACGATAAGTGTTTGAATTTCGATCCGATCCCACGAAATAAGCGGATCGGATCCAGTGGTTGAGATTCGTTTGAATCCGGAAAAAGAACTCAATATGTGTTGAATTCGCCAAGGAAGTATACTAACAGTTGGGGACACTGACTACACAAGAGAATGGCTTGTAATTTACACACAATAAAAAAATGACCAGATTATAATTCCTATATAATAATTTAACGCCTCTATATATGAAATAGTCGTGTAAAATACATAATGAAATGTAAAAGTCAGCCAAAGCAAGTCGATGTATTAAACATGGCAAATAAAAATCCTAACCTTTTATTCCTGTGTCACAGCTTTGATAACATGTCTAAAAACAACCTTTTGCAATAATAGTGTGTAACAGTATATAAAAGTATACGATGAAGCATGAAGATAGTGTGTAAGTTACCTTTTTTGAGGTCATGATTGTGACGAAGAGCAATGTGGTTTAAGTTTTATCGTTGGTGAAGTTTCTTAGGTTAGAGTGTGAAGAATATGACTGGAGGATTTATTCTCTGCCTCCTGGTGAGATGTTAACGTGTTTACATCAGGAAGGCTTTACTTACCCCCTCAGTTAAGCTTCGTATCTCGCGTGGGCTCATGACAACAGTAATTGCATAATAGAGTGGGATATAATTAATGTAGAGACATTTTAGTTAACGTTACGGAAACACGGTAGCTATTGCTCTGTTGTTTCAACCCGCACGCAAATGTTTTCAGTCCTTATGTAACGTTCATTGTTTGCACACAGATGGCGACATAGCTACTTCTCAGTCTGGGAATTGAATATTTTCGGAATAGGAAACTTCCCGGAAGGCGCTGAAATTCAGAGAAGATTAAAGACACTAGTCTAAAAACGCTAAAGCTTCTAAATTCATGACAGATTATCAGAAGTAATGCCACGAGTGTTTGTCAATTCATCTAAAGAATTTGACCATCACGAGTTGCACTTATTAAGACTATTTCACGAATTAAAGGATGATATAGCATATGAAATTTATTCAAATGCTCACTTGTAATGTCTAACTTCTTCAAAGAAACATGAAGCAGGTATACATAACGTATGTCAAAATTCTGTATTCTGAGGTTTCCCCACTTCGAATTATTTCATGTATTTCAGCACCGAAGCTAGAGTCAGCCATTTTTGACATCTGAATAGCGGTTCTGTTGCGTCAACTTACGTCAGCTGTTTCTCTAACATGATCATAACATAAGAAAATCACGTAATGAAATGTGATACATTTTTCACGAAAGAAAGCGGTCATTGATTGAAATTTGAAATTATTATAAACAAGTCCCGTATGAGTGAAATAGGCTCAGAAATTATTTCAGATACCAGATATTTGATTAATATTTATCACACAAATTCGTGTACTAAATAAATTATTATTCTGTACTAAAGTGTATGAGGAATGGTTTTGTTACAAAGCTACGATGTATTACTATCACATTACTTTCCCTCCTCATCCTGCAGCAAGCTATTCTTACAAAATCATATTATTTTATCTACTTCATCACTACGTTTCCATGAGGAATTCAGATCCATTTGAGTTCTCATTCCAGATTGAATACCGCATAAAAACTCGTATTCATATCAAACTCAATCCTTGGATCCAATCCTCTTAGAAGTCGGATCGGATCGAAATTTTGGTTGCATCGATTTGAATCCACCAAAGATGCTAACCTCTACTGCACTCTTTGTAACACGCTGCAAGATCGTCATTTTGTTCTCTTAGTGAAAGTGGCGTAATGAAACAACATAACCATTTATTGTTGTAATCTCGCAATACAATCTAAAAGCGTCCACTAACCTCAAAAGCTTGTTAAAATATGC
Source organism: Tenodera sinensis (assembly GCA_030765045.1). NCBI lineage: Eukaryota > Metazoa > Arthropoda > Insecta > Mantodea > Mantidae > Tenodera > Tenodera sinensis. Next base: position 12,942,788 of record CM060968.1, on the reverse strand, counting down.
AGAACAAATATTCTACAGGTTCGCCAACATAAACCAAGTGACCAACGTAAAAGCTCGAATTGTTTATGCTTGAGCCTTGCGTATCCAAACCGATCTCATTGCTGATTGAATCCAACATGAAAACGCGGAGCGTATTGAGAATGAGATTGGACTCAAATCGATTTCAATTCCCCATGAAAACGTAGCGCATGTTAATTCAGATAAACATCCGTACAAATTATCTTATTGCTTATTTCCTTGTAGGTGCAAGGGGAACATGAGAACACAGTAGGCTTTGTGCGATAGTCAAATATTCCATTCTCTGGGCACGACAAAGAGATTAAAAAAATAACGACTTCCTATCTGAGAACAGCATAAGTATTGGAAAATTGAAACCAATAACAAGAATTATCTCGAAACTGGTTAGCTCCACTAAAAATTATTTGATGTAAATTGTGTGCTATAGCGAGATCTTCATTTTTATGCAGTAAGAGCTTGTCTATCTGTTACGGTTTGGCAGTTATGAAAAAGTCATTCAGAATTAAGAAGACTCTGAGGATCTTCCCGGAAAATTCAAGAGAAAGTAAAAAAGAGCGAAATATTGCACTTGAAAATGCATTAAGAGAAGAATTCAGTAATAAAAAAGTGAATATAACACGCATAAAAGCACATCAAAGTGGTGAAGTTTACACACGTTGGAATCTGTTTATAGTGGCCTGGGGTTGGTAAGGCAGATTAGCGGAACTGTTTACAGAAACGGCCAAACATCCGCGTCAAAACTTCTACTTGCACGAACGCGAAGCCTGCCTCCGGGTACATATGCACCTACATACCTACGTCTGCTTTCCTCTCACACGTGCTCCTCACGCCTTCATACAGTTTACAGTAACTAGCAACGCTGTCTATTCAAATACAGCTGCTAATGTCAGTGGCGGCTAGTGCTCAAGCAACTTTCTAGTTTTATGATAATTTCTTTACTCCTTTTTAGACGTGGCAGGAATGGTCATTTTTCTAGAACAGTTCAAACCATACAGAAAACGTCTGTGTTGCGCTCACATGACATTCTCTACTCCAGGGGTGTCAAACAGCACTCACCAGGCGTGAAAAATTTCCCCCTATTTTCCCTCCCTCCGTGATGATCAAATTGGAAAACGGGAAAAACAAAGCGAAAACCGGTTCTACTAGCGCGTGCTACCGCAGTTAAGGAGGGGTAGACCCCTCTCTTCACACCCTCGGAGTGATGTTTGACATGCCTGCTCTACTCAATGTATTGTTACAAACCTTATTGTTCTAGCTATTTTATACTGTAACAAAATGACAAAATCAATTCACTTACTATTCTATCACTTTATTTTCCCTCCAAAATCGTATCACAAATACACATTACTCTTTTACTGACGTTAACACAGTCTATCTTTCGTGATATTACAACTCACAACTGTTTTCTTCTCGTTACCTTGACTCCATCCCTTCACTGTCTCAGACTCGCACACACTAATCATTGTTATTAATTTTTTTATATGTTACCTGTGCAAGGAGAACGGGGTCTTAAAGCTTTAAAACATTTGACTATCGCTCAAAGCCTACTGTATTCCCATATTCCCCTTGTACCTAACAGGAAATAAGCAATAAGATAATTTCTGCAAATGTTTCTGTCAACTAACATGAACATATAGGAATAAGTTTATAAGAATGGTTAGTACAAGAGTAGAGAAAGTCATGTGAGTGTAACACATATTGAACCTTTTCTGAAATGACTTCTCTTTAGATTCATGTGCCTCAAAACACTCATTTCCGGTGAAATCTTTATATTGAATTTTTGGTTAAATAAAATACCTTCTCTATGTGCTATAGATATGCCAACAGTAGAGAAAGTGACAACTTCTTCACAAGGATGTAAATGTTGAAGTTTCTTAAAGGCTGCAACACATTAGTAGTTCCTCCTTTGTCTTGTTTTGGTCTATGATGAATGCTTCTTCTGAAAGTAGTCGAGTAAGACGTGGAAAAAGATCATTAAACACCAAAGAAACAAACAAAAACTGCCAAAAACTCTTCTGAGGAGTGAAAAACGAGAATGGAGGCGATACGCTCCATGCACTTTTGTTGCTCAGCCAACCATTGAGGTTATAATTGTTGTTTCAGTAAAAATTGTAGGCTCAGACATTTTTTATGATCTTTTGTTGTTGTGTGCCAGATATGGCTTGTTCCTTTGCGTCTACCTCCCTTCTTTTCTTCACTTGTTAACCTTTCAACATCTATTCACTTGTACAATCAAGCAGAGCTAAGAAAGGCGTGTCTGTGTTGTATTTTACTTCCTTTATTTTGCTTAAATCATCTTTAAAATATAAGAAATTTAGGAACAACTTCAAGATCTAAAACAACTGTAGAACTTCTCTGTTTCTTTCCTGGAAATAAACAAGAAACTGCTAATATATCTCATTTGCTGTATGTTTTTAACCCACACTATTTCTGTATAAAGTAGAATCTTTAGAACGAACGTTGTGATATTTAAACTCTGTTGTTTTCTCTCTCATTAGCTACCCGAAAGCAACACAATATCTCACAAAAATCCACGTTATTCATGTTTATTAAACTCGTTGCGAAGACAATCGGAGGCAATAAAAACAAAACTTTGAGGCAAGTTTGCTGTATGAAGACAGTTATTCGCTGCAGAAAAACAGAAGACTAAATTAAGGAAGTTTAAGGTGTGCGACGTTGCCGCTGCGATGGTCGTTACTTATTCATTAAGGATATTGCAAGCCTACCTAGTATATCTTATTAGGGAATTGCTAATGAGGGTAAAGATCACACGCCGGAGACCCATATACATGTCACCTGTATGCCCGGATGTGGTCTGTGGTTACACTTTCTTGCGTCTGAGGTCGACACCGTCGCGACTGCTGCTTTTAGAAGCTGCTCCGGGTCATTAAAAAAACAAGGATGCTTCATGACATATATTCAAGGTAAGCTGTAGGGCTTTTTGTTGTGTTATGGCTATACATAGGTCTAAAGACGAAACAAAGTACATAATTATATCCCCTTGTCATTGTTTGATGTACTTCGAGGAACAGGAAGATATGGTTTTCCGGTAAAATGTGAGGCTTACGTTACAGGGTTCGATAACCATTGACAACATACTCTGTTCTTGTGCATTTTGCCTGGTCAGCAGTCAAATGCTGATTATTTACTTATCTTCCACGATTTCTTTACCATTATGTTTCATACTTAATGTTCTAGGTTTCATGGTTCTCTCCCCCCTTCCTCCACGGGAGTGCACAGTGGAGAGGAGAAATAAGTTAAAATAAAGAAGCTCATATGTTACTTTCACACCGCTTTCTTTGCTCACTCTTATTGAAACAAACGATTTATGGATTACTATCAATATAACTTACTATGGATGCATCGATTACAGTCGAACTATCTATTACTATCGATATATTACAAAGCTTAACGTCCTTGAACCTCTTAGATCATATCGGAAAATGAATGAAATGGGTGAAATTATGCTGAAATGAGCCCCGGTTCATAGAGCTTAAAGCTACCACGCATTTGTCTTTTCAAGATAAGCGAAAACACCGTGAAAACTCGGCCTAACCGAGATTCGAACTCGTGGCGGTCTATTGGATGACACGCTACCATCACACCAAATTAAGATTTTTTCTCTTTATATGTCAAGCAAACTATATATCCTAATTTTTTTTTAAATATCTTGTGAAGTAATTTACATTCTGGAGAAATTTTATACAATCTGGCGTAGTAACAGAAGAAAAGCAGTACACAAAAAGTTTAGATACCTTTAAAACATACAATTTATTTCAAATACATTTTCCGTATTAACACCATTTCCAAGATATGCGTTATTAACGGTTCGAATAATTCAGTATTTTTGTCATTATTTTGAAATCCTGTCGGCAGTCAGTTATTTCTCACGATTGCATGGAAAGATTGTGTAATTTTAAGGCCAGCGTTCAGTTGTTAAACATTTGACTATCACTATTCCCCTTGTACCTATAACGAAGTGTGTAATGTGGCTATTTCTGTATAGGTTTATCTGAATTAAAATGAAGTAAATAGAGAAATAAACTTATGTGTGGTGAAAGTCATGAGAAAGTAAAATACCAGAGCTTTTTATTATTATTTTAAAGCACATAAACATTAACTTTATGGAGGAGTTATGCAGCTCTTGCTCTCAGTTACACAACGTGGTAAAAGGTATACTACTCATATAAAATGCAGAGCAAATCTCTAAATATTTACACGGTGGTCAGCGCAGCGCAGCGCACCCCACGGGCGTCGGATTGAATTTCCGGTTCTAGTCGGATTATTCCCCAAGGGAAAGGGGTTTATATGCGTGCTACCCCAGGATTAAGTTAGGTTAAGTTAGGGATAATTTGGTTTCCCTCCAGAAACATCCATCTCTATCTAGAACGTTCCCTCACATCAATCATCTCTCGCCCTCCAACCTCAGAAGAGGGGCCGACAGAAAATGTTTCCCGAGAAATCGCAGTACTATAAAAATTCTATGAACACCTCCCTCATTCTATATCATTTATTTTAGTAACTCAGTTTGAAGTACATATCTGATGTGTTGCACTCACATGACTTTCTCAGGATGAGGAATAATCCTGGCTGGGGAAAAATTTCTACCCCCCCTGCCGGGAATCGAACCCGGGACCCCTAGCACAGCAGGCAGGTGCTCACAATAGACTTTGAGCGATAGTCAAATCTTTTAAAGCTTTGCACGGCTCATAAAAAAGTGAATAACGATCTTCCATTTGACGTAGGTTTTAAGAATTAAAAAACTCACAAATAACGAGGAATATCTCCGAAATGGTCCACTCTACAAAAAAATGCATTTCGATTAACTAGTATGTTTTAACAAGATCTACAGTTTTTGTATAGTAAGATTTGGTCTTGAGTAAATACGGTATATCATTTTCCAGTGTGTATCCGAGCATAGTTAATGAAGATAACGTTCTTGGTTCAGGCGAGTAGGATTTGTGTACTCATACTTGAGAGTGCGACGCGCCTTCATTTGTCTCCAACTTTTGCACTTGCTCTAGCTGGAGTCTAGGGCTGTGGAAGCAGTAATGAGTTTGTGAAAAAGCTGGTAATTTGATATTAAAGTTGAAGTATGTAGCTTCAGTCCTAAGCCAATGGCCCATATTTTCAGAGCTGAGCAATCAATACATTGACCGGATCTCCCTTATATTATGTAAAACTTGTATTCATGGAGAGGATAGTGAAAGCCGATTTTACGAGATGGCCTTATTTGAGCATAATAGGGAGGGAAAGAGATTTAAGAGGATGTAATATCAGGACCAAAAAAAACCTGCCAGATTTATGAACATAGTTGACCGTCGTCCCCGGGAAGGGAGATACGATATCTGTATCAACCTCTGCAATAAAGTGCCTTCAGAAAATTAAATATTTTAAACGTTCGAGAATATTCTAAATCAAAATCCCCGTACCGATCTGGGGAGTTTCTCCCGCTGGGAGATCTGGTCCGGGGTGCACTCAGCCTTGTTAGGTGTCTGAGGGGCCAACTGAGAAGCTACTTGATTGTGAAGTAGTGGCTCCTGGTTGCGTAGACCGCATAACTAACCGGGAGGGAGAGCGGGTCGCTGACCACGTCCCACCCTCCAGTACTACACCCCACTCAATGCGCCCACTGTGGGCAGAGATGAGTGACATAGCGGCTGGGTGGTAGACCTTGGCCCGGAAAGGACTATTGCGCTTTGGGTTGTTATTATTATAGTATTTTAATAAACATCGTTCAAGCCATTTTTCAGAAAATTTCCAAAATTTTTCTATGTAGAAGATAATTTGTGGTGGGATACTTTCTTGAAAATGTTGGTGTTGCAGCTGAACTTGTATACAACATTTGGCATTTACCTGACTTTTGCTTTTTGAATTGTGCGGTTCACACACTTTTTCGTAAAAAATGCTTTTGGGGATTTACTATCAAAACATTCATTTTTGTTGATAGCTAAGTAATTTATTGTAGGGAAAGTAAAAAGAGTATAGTAACAACGCAGGTATCCCACTGAATGCTTCTACCTCCTCCATAGTCATACAGCTATGGCGCATCACCTATTATTTAACCTGGGCCCACCCCATCCTAATCCAAGGCAAGATACAGCAACCATACTTTTACAGTGAAAGTTTCAAACTTTCAGCATTGTTTGATAACGATATTTGAAACGCTGATACAAAGTTTTATAGCAGATTGTTGGTAACCTTGCATTCCCGTTTTGAAGTGTAGGTTATTGTGACGTTCTTAAGATGCAGGTAATCTGTCTTTGTGACACTTTCATCCCTTTGCTGGTTAATCTTGAGCAATTACTTGCCGCCCAGCAGTGGCGGCTTGTTCGGCACTTTGTAATTAACGCTCTGACCAACTTGTGCCAACAGGGTTTGATTTGCAAGTTTGAAACTCTGATGAGATGGAGGATAAATGGTAAGCTAATAAGTAAATTATCGTTTGTGGAAACTTCGGCAAAAACCACTCGGGAGAACGAGCTTCAAAATCCAGTTGCTGAGAACTTTACAATGTAAATGACCCAAAGTTAAATTGGATTTAAATTAATGCTATTAAACAGCTAGGAGTAGAACAATGTGCACAAATCGGGTAGCAGAATAAAGTAATACAACTAGAGTTGGTTAACGTCCCTTTTACTTCCTCTACTACGTATAGCAAGTAGGGGAGGTAGTGTATACGATGTCGAGATTTCACCGGAGACCTCCTGAGTCAAAAAAATCATTTTTAGAAAAGAGCCGCGTGTGTGTGTGTGTTTGCCTATGAACAGCATAACTCAAAAATCAAAGGTCAGTTAAAAAGCAAAGTTGGTATTTAAGTTTAATATCTTTCAAGGAAGCGACATAAAGATTTTAAATTTTACATCCAAAAATTTTCGAAAATTCTGAGTTTCTTAAAACTGTTTCATTTTAATTGGTTTGTTGGAATTTTTAGACACGAAGATTTTTCTAGAAAACATTTCAAGACACAAACTACCTACTCTTTACTAGAAAAATTTTCAAAAACTTGAATTCTCTCAAAAATGGCTTTAACGATTTTTGTTCGTTTATTGGAGTTTTTGGTTCCCTGTTATTGGTTTGAATTTTCAAGTACTTATACTTTTCTCAAAAGGCAAGCCGTTATTCATAATTTGAAGTTTTTATGTGAAAATAACTTCTCTCGGACTACCAGCCAGTTAAATTCTTGAATGACTTACGAGTTTTCGATAGCTGCACAGTATTTCTCCAGATACAGGCCACAACTTTTCCTAATGGTGTTTTCTGTGTTTTTTCTACCTTTAAAATAATTAAAAAGCAGTTTGTATACCCCTGTTAAAGGGACATAAGAGGAGGAAAGTTAGAAAGGAGAGGCAGGAGAAGAGAAAAAGAGACAAAAAGACTAGTGATGTTCTTTTTCCTCCTAACTCCACAAAAAGTGGTTAGTTTCGAGCCAAAGAAGACCATCAACAAGTTAAGGAAGTCGATGGCAGAATTTGGGTCGGTAGAATAAGCACGGAGATCAGTGGAGCGTTTGACGGGAGTCGGGAGTCGGGAGTCGAACCTTCTGCCTGTCATTACACGGGCTAACGCCCTTGGTCTGATGTGCTAAGTAAAAACGCGTGGCAGAGATGCTGTTTTCGGTCCAGCGGACAAGGAAACCGCGGACGTAGGCAAGCCACGAGTACGAGTGCGAGTGCAGGCTCTTTGACAGGACGCGGCGCGGTTTCCTGCCAGCAATTATACAGGAGTTTGTCTTGCGTCAGTGAGTCACCGCAGCCCAGGGTGACCAACCGCCCGAGCACCTTTGTGCACCAAACTGGAAATATTACCTACTCTTAACTTCTGTCACACGCTCTCCTGTAATCATTACTGCGTCATAACTTGGGCTAAAAACTCGCAAATATGTACCTATTCTTTATGTGCTGAAAACATAAAAAATGTGTGCCAAAGCAAATAAAATATTTATTTAATATTTAAATACCTGAGCTAACATCACCTCGTATTCACAAGACATTATTCCAAGTATTTTTTCACAGTATATCTTCCATTCAAAAAAATTCGCAACTGTCACAAAAAACTGACAGAATATACACAAGCACTTTGACCGAAAATAATTATGACATATTTATGATAATATTCTCTAACATATTTGGGTGCATTTTCAAATTCTTCAAAAATTTAATACTGCTTAAACTAAAATTATAGCGGAAATCTACGAACATTTGAAAGAAAGTACGACTGTAATATGAAAAATCTAATGTGTTGCACTCGCATGACTTTCTCTACTCTTGTACTAACCATTCTTATAAACTCTTATTCCTCTATCTTCTTCATGTTAGTTAAGATAAACATTTGTACAAATTATCTTATTGCTTATTTCCTTGTAGGTACAACGGGAATGTTAGAATACAATAGCTTTGTGCGATAGTCAAATGTTTGAGATTTTGCTGTCTTTGCACACTTAACAACGATGATCCATTTCACGAAAGTTCTAAGTTTTCCGAAACTCACACACATAACAAGGAATATCTCCGAAATGGTTCACCCTACAAGAAAATTTATTGAGACATAAATTGTGTATTTTAGCAAGATCTACATTTTTTGTACAGTATAATTTGGTCTATCTCTAACGGTTTACCAGTTATGCAAAAGTCGTCCATAGTAAATACGACTACAGGGGCTATAGCCAGAAAATTCAAGATATACATTTCATTTTTCATCAAAATATGTCAAACATATGACATTTTAATCAAAATCGTTTGAGCCATTTTCAAGAAAATCAAAATTTTCGAAAAATCTTCCATATAAAGGGTAGTGTAGGGTGGAGCCATTTTCTTCAAAATCCTCATGTCGCATTCTTGAAAGACATTAAACTTAAATACCAACTTTGGTTTTTAACCGACTTTTCGTTTTTGAGTTATGCTGTCCACAGACTGACAGACTGACACAGACACACACACACACGGACCTTTTTCTAAAAATGCTTTTTTTGGATTCAGGGGGCCTCAAAACATATATTTCCGGTGAAATCTCGACATCGAATTTTTGGGTGGAATACAATACTTCCCCTGCTTACCAGTAGAGAAAGTAAAACTGGCAAGAAAATGACCAAAAAAAAAAAAACGTTAAAAAAGCCAAAATGTGACTTTATATGACACAATTTTAATCACCGCTGATAAAATCGCGGTTCAACTAAAAGATTGTATAAACTTTGCATATTCACAAACGACCAATTGACAATTGCGTTATCAATCTATTGTTGTTATAATATATTTAAACAAATAAACATAAATAACGTCACCCTCCCTCAAGTTCCTTCGCCAGTGGCAAGGCTGATGAATTATGTGACACCAAGCATTAACTTTTAATTGACGTAACAGCGAACCAGGCCATAATTATTATCTGTTAATGTTGAGCTATGTTTGCATAAAATTGAAATTATGTACGATAATTGAAATGATACGGACTGATTAATGTTACGTCATAAATTTATAGCATAACGCAAAACCTTTAATTTAAACTCATTCAGTTAATAATATTTCACTATCAGTGACGATTTCTAGCTTCATGTGCAGCAATGCGAAAACAGTTATTTTTGTGTAACCGTTATAACTGTCGCAATTAACGGTTTTATGAAACGGTTAGTAATAACCGTTACATGTAACTGCTACATTATACAGGTGAAATTAAGAAAAAATAGTTTCTTTGTTAACGACCTCGGCAATTGTGAGAATCATATCAGCGTCGCCGGTGTGATGGAATTTCGTCCCGCAGGAGTTCTTTTACATGCCAGTAAATTTAATGACAGAGGGCCTCTCCATTTTAATCATAGTTAAATGCTATTGGTGTGTATGTATTTGAACCAGTAAACCAGCGTCTGACCCTATCCTCATTACTTTGGTTTGTAACAGTTACTTTTGTGACCGTTAAGTAACCAGTTACTTTGTATTCGTTACTTTCGTAACCGCTAATTGATAACCAGTGATTATCTTGGTTAATTTGATAACCATTATTTGTAACTAGTTACTTTGTACTTGTTACTTTTGCAATCGTTAATCGGTAACCAGTTATCTTCGTTAGGTACTTTAGTAACCGTTACTGGGTAACTAGTAATTTTTGTAACCGTTATTGGGCAACCGGTTATCTTAGTATAACTGTTATTCGGTAAACAGTTGCTTTGTATTATGTAAACCCAAAGATCAACACCACTATAAACCAGTGAGCGTCATTGCCGATGAGCAATTGTTCCAAAGGTATAAATGAATCATTAACAAAAGCGGTCTATTCAGAACTGTAAGTTTAATTGCGAGTAGTATTTTAGCGTTGTATGCACGCTGAGTGGGGGGGTTGTTGAACGTCACAGAATTACATATTCGCGACAGGTTTTTCACTGCTGCTTCTCATCTCTGGCATGTGAAACGTGCCTAAGCGTTTAAAACAACCTTTTCCAGGTGCGGCGGCGACGGCAGCGGCGGCGGTAGCGGCTAATTTATTCCATTTCGCCATCATCGAGATTTGGTTGTTTGTAAGTTTAGTTACGGTCTTTTAGTGGAGAGAACCCTCTAATGGTAAACATTAAAGGCAGCAAATGGCACAAAATGAGAGCCTAAATCACCTCGCTTCGTGCCCTGATTGGTTGACACGCATCGCTCAGAATTACTGAGCCAAGTTTTTCTTCTAAATACGGGAGCATAACGATTAAATTTTATAATACTGTTACGTTGTACCAACGGGGAACACGCACGGCAACAGTCGTTTGTCACTATAAGGGCATTATGCAGCACGGACTATAGGGTCACTCAAAAGTCAAGGAACTCTTTGTAACTTATAGAAAAGGATTAACGCAATGCTCTCACGCAAACACGAATGTCAGTTGTTTTACTTTTGTTGCTATGGCAGGTAGATCCTTCATTTTTAGGGGCGTTCGCTACTCGGTTTTTCATGTTGATTTCTCCGTATGTGCATCGAACAAACCAAAACTGTGTATAGTATATTGTCAAAATGCTGCTATGGGAGATGGTCACTGTGCAGTTGGAGAGAGAATAGAGTTAAGTAGACGTGGTAGCGCTCTCGTTTAGCGTAAGCACAAGAAGCGCTACCAGTCTCTAAAACAATCTAGAATGTTCTGTGGAAAATTCCAGCAGCTGTATAAGCGAGTTACTGAGTTTCTGATGCGACATCAAGTGCGGTTGTACAGATGAATTTTTAGAACAGTTAGTGCTGCTTTCGCGAGAGATTAGAGATGTCTCATGTTCGATTCCCCAGTGAATTAATCATACAAGGATGAAGCTGCTTTGCTAGTGAAGTAATGGTGAAAATTGAACTAGATCTCATTAGTGAAATGACAGTGTGGATATTGTGTGACAAATTCGACAGAAATATCCAAATTAAGGACTATTTTTGTGGAGAGCTTTATAAAAAGGTACGATTTCAGGAAAACTGTTTCGCCTATAGCGTTAAGATTTTAGATACTAAGTTTTCAATAATATTTAAAGGCTGATTATTAGTTTGTAATGCTTCTACGAAACAGATGTTAGAAGGAATGTAGGAAACAAACGGTAGATAAAGCAGATAAATTCGCACGTGGCTGCGAAAGGCTACTCCCGTATAGATAAATGCAAGAAGACAGATACATGGAGGGAGGGGGAAATGAAACAATTGAGTGGGGCCTTGCCCTGATTAATCGTAACAAAGCGACCGTGTGCCGTGACTGTGCGAAGTCTGGTGAGCCGTGAAAACAATCACGTGACCGAACAGCAGGAGTTCCGGCATTAAGATCACATTAAGATTTCCAACTGGCGCCCAAAGACTACCGTCGATTAAGTGAAAAGCAAGGCGGGTTGCCACTAAGGAAGGTGCAAGTTGCTGCTAAGCATGCTTACATACGTCATAATATAGTGGGGACTTCACAATCCTAACCCACATGCCTACACCTGTTCAAGTAACGTATGTAGCGAAACAGGCATTAGACTTTCTCAGGTCTTCTTTACTTTACTTCCCGCAAAAGGTTCTTGTAATTTTCAACAGATGTTCTGGTATGAGACTAAAGGAAGTCACAAATATGACATACTAAAATAACACTAAATATGGTATAAATGGCCAGAAATGCATAAATTCACTTAAAACAAACACGAATACAAGCTAAGTAGAAATCTAATCACTGCGCATGCGCCAAGCCGGTAGTTGTTTTGCTACCAACACTGCCCCTACAAACACCCAATGCTGTAGCCAAATGAACTGCGAAAGTTGCTCTTTCTGATGTATTTGTTGTCCATTGAGGATATACATTGCATAAATGCATAAATTCACTTAAAACAAACACGAATACAAGCTAAGTAGAAATCTAATCACTGCGCATGCGCCAAGGCGGTAGTTGTTTTGCTACCAACACTGCCCCTACAAACACGCAATAATGTAGCCAAATGAACTGCGAAAGTTGCTCTTTCTGATGTATTTGTTGTCCATTGAGGATATACATTACATAAATGCATAAATTCACTTAAAACAAACACGAATACAAGCTAAGCAGAAATCTAATCACTGCGCATGCGCCAAGCCGGTAGTTGTTTTGCTACCAACACTGCCCCTACAAACACGCAATAATGTAGCCAAATGAACTGCGAAAGTTACTCCTTCTGATGTATTTGTTGTGCATTGAGGATATACAATGCACTTATGTGTCCAAAAGAACAATGGATAACGGTTTGCTCGTAAGTGTAACTAAGAATACTTAGGCAGGTGGTAACCGTGAGTTCTCGAACTCAGTACCCTTTGTCACAGACTACGAAAACTGTTGTTGCCCCTGCGCACATGAAAATAACTCGTATCTGTGATGTAAATCAGAGAGATTCTTCTTTTTATTAACCACAGGGGCTAAGGATTCTGCGGTGCATCCCTTACGCAGTCCCTGCACGAACCATCAGTGTTTGGTTGTCCCTTGAAGGAATATGAGTGCTCAAGTGGTGTGATGGAGTCATCTACGGCTGCATAATCAGCTCTTACAGGAGGTTGGTGCCCCTGCACAACTGTCCATCCAACCAAGTCACGAACAAGCCAGACAATAAAACAAAAATGACTGTCATCTTTTATCGTAGTTCTTGCATCGTCACAGACAGACGTGACCGCGTGTTTCTGTTTACACAAAGACTTGGGGACTTCAACAAAGAAAAGGACTCAAAAAGCTTTCATTAAACCAAACGTTTTCTTTATTTTTCTCCTCTTTCCTTTTAACGGTCCTGAGAAGTGTGTTTAAGTAGGATTAAAGCGTTTATTTACAACACTGTTGCAAAACAAAAGAAGTGACAACCTCGACAAACTATTCCTTACAAATGAAAGCGTTTAATCACTTCTACTGCCTGTTCCAGCTCATGGTACCTGATAATAATCAGCCATCAGTAGTCACATAAACTTACAAGTGTATTTACTTGTAGATGCAATGGTTATATGAGAATACAGTACACTTAACGGGTAGTCAAATCCTCCAAGAGCTGGTCCTTATGTGATGGGCGTATTCAATGTGCAATTGCATACCTGGGGATTACTGGAGCAATAGTGAGGTGTACAAGCAAGTGGTACATGATAGGCCCACAAAGAGACCGAAGAAATACTTTCGATTTCCTGAAAATGGAATAGACCATAACGACAAAGATTTTAAACAAATCAGAACAAACTTCAGTAGCCCCGAAGAGATTAGGTTAGGTCTATTCAACAAAGATAAGAGTCAACATATCGGAAACTCACAGTGTAGGTCATGGACAGCTACGAAAATCAATATCACGCTGATCATTGTGAAATTCTGCATCTTATCTTCAACTCTGGACACAAAGCACAAAAGGTAAGATCCATATACGTAGTGTCGAATTCAAAGTATTTACTATAAGTTGAACATATGTATCAAATCATGATATACTTATATTTATTTGCAATGCAATTCACGCTCTTTTCGAAAACAGGTTAGAATCGCATACTCGCTTTTCGAAATTCTTTTATCTATGGCTTTCTCTTCACAAAAAGGGTTTCATTTAATTTGTTTATTAGGAACGTTATTTTAAAACAACCCCACACAATTACTGGGCAAACAATATGAAGTTTGAAGAGTTTGTTGATTGTTTCGTATCCTTCGAACTTCAAGGACATACACTAACCTTTCTTTTTCTGAGCAGCTTTGGAACAATTTTCCTTCCCCGTTTCTTGCCTCTTTCGTCTTTTGAAGCGCCTCATCTGTAAATAGACTTAACTTAATATGGTATTTGCGAATAAAACGTGGGTTTCTATCTAAAAATTCGTAACTATATTAAAATCAAAATTATTTGTATTTATTTGAAACGTGACTGACGTTTTCGAAAACAAGTTAGAATCGTATGTTCGCGTTTTGATTTTCTTTTATCTGTGATTGTAAGAATGGATCTTGTAGATATAGGTTATGGCTTTCTTTGCGGAAAGAAGGACTGATAAATATTAACTTCTTAACTGCCATATTCCTCATAATGATGCATCTTGGTGCTGAGTCAATGATAGATGATACTCCAAACTGTTCAGAGTATTGAAAAAGGAATAACGGCCGTTATTCGTTGAAAAGCAAAATTATATCATTCAATGGCATTATTTTCTCATTTTAATTGCAATATCGTTTCTTTTATCTTCGACTGCCTAAATATAACTATACAAGATATGCAGTTTATTAGTTATAGCAGCAGCTAAAATTAACTTTTTCCTTGCGTTCAACAGTAAATGATCCACGAACAGAACGTAGAGGATTTTCTAGTACGTATACACTTTATTCTACGATACAGTATTACATATTTACTGAGGGGGTTGCTTACGAATTCGTTTTACAATACGACGTTATCTAAGTATATGTGTTTACTTACAGCTTTTGTGTAAAGAAAAGGCCGTTTTACTCTCCGTAACATAGTTCCTTATATTACAATCTTGTATTGTTCGAGGATTATTTCAGAAAATAGGGTTTGTATTCTAAAGTAATTGCCTTCAGAGTCCGTTGTATATTGTGTAAGGTTGTGAATAGTGTTTTGTGTCAATGTGAGTATCCGGGATGCAATATATATTATATCATTGTCAAAAAGATTTGATGTGTTGCACTCACATGACTTTCTCCACTCTTGTATGTACAAACTGTTCTTACAAATATTTATTCTTCCATCTACTTCATGTTAATCCGGATAAACGTTCGTAGAGATTATTTTATTGCTAATTTTCTAGTAGATACAATGAAAACACACTTAAGCATTAGTAAAATCTTTTAAGAGCTGGTTGATTTGTGATGCTTTTGAAATTCTGGTCTATTTGCATGACCATTTGAGAAGAATGTAAATATTGCAGAATTCAAGCGAATAACAAGGAAAGTGTAGAAAAACAAAATCATTTGGCATAAATTGTGTGGTTTAAGGACAACTAAGTTTTTTGTGTAGTAAGATTTTGCCTTTCTCTTACGGTTTACAAATTATGTAAAAGACATTCACAACGATGAATAATTCAGAGGTTTCCCCCACCTCTGTACTGTGGTGGGAGCATGCCTGCCTCTCATCCAGGAGGTCCTGAGTTCGAATCTCGGTTAGGGTGAGTTATCTTGATACGGTTTTTTTTTTTTCGAAGTTTTCCCTTATATTGTCTGGTAACTTAAAGCTCTATAGACTTCGGACTCATTTGAGTATTATTTCAACCATTTCATTCATCCGCCGTCCGATCTGGTATTACGTTGGAGGACTTTAATAAAAAAAAAAAATGAACTTCAGAGGCTAGTAACACAAAATTTAAGATAGGTATATATTTTGTGTACTTTCTTAGATGTATGGTATTTTGTGTCACGACATTGAGAGCCGCGCTGAGGCTCTAAGCTAGAACCAGTGCCGGTGCCTGGCCTAGACTATACAGGGAGTCCAATATAAAAGTTGTTTTGTTTACAAAGTAATGTCAGATTGTCAACCTAAACACCGAGGAAAGCAGAAAATTACATATTTATTTCACTGCTTAATAAAATTCTTCCTTCTTGACCTAGTTCTTTCTCACGATTATTACAACTTTCATGAACACTAAGCAAGCCACGCGAATGACGCCAGTCGCTTTATATGAACGGCATTCAGTCCCCCATTTGAAAATACACCCGCCGCCTTTAATTTATGTTCACAAAACATAATAAAGCAGGTATATGTACTAAAAAGGGTATTTCTATACTTGTGTGTGAGAGAGGCGCCGGTATTGCTAGCAGAAAGGTTTAGAAAAGGTGAACTCGAGCGAAATGAGATTCGACCGACCGACAAATAAGGGAATCTCTTCAAGTTAAGATTGGACACAAAATAAGAAGGGATTGTAAGGAAACAGAGCATGTAACAAGAATGTGGCGCTGCTGCTGAATTCATTCTTAAGAATAATAAATGCAAGAGTCGAAAGAAAACGAGGACGAAAGGGGGATGAGACAGGGTGGAAAACTTTTACTGTTTTGAATATATCACAAGGGAGGGTTAAGGGAAAAAAGAAATCAGGTTTCCGATATTTGCACGGGTATTTGCTTCCAGGGATGAATTTTTAAAACATTCCTTTTAAAACCTTAAGAGAGATTTTGTAGAACGAGAGTTTCTTACATAATGCCTCTGATTTCCGCGGTATCTGTGACACATGACTTTTTGGCAATGTTTGGAGGAGGACTTACCACCTCGAGCTATCAAATATTTTGTGCCTATGCCCCTGACGGGGGGCCTCGAGGAGGGAGGGGTGAGGTAAGAAGTGAGTGAGTGAGTGAGTGAGTGAGTGAGTGAGTGAGTGAGTGAGTGAGTGAGTGAGTGAGTGAGTGAGGTTCAAGAGCCCGACGTCAATGAGGTCACTTGAGGCCTACCGGTCGACCACTGCGTCCCCTACCTCTGTCTACTACAGGTGTCATGATTGGGGTGCAGTATTGGAGGCTGGGGCGTGGTCAGCGCCCCTGTATAAAGGTCTTTGCAACCAGGGACCGCCACTTCTCAATCAAGTAGCTCCTCAATTGCCTCTCAGGGACCTAATAAGGCTGAGTGTACCCCGGATCAGGTCTTCCAGTGGGAGTAAATCCCCACTCCTTTACTGGGAATCAAACCCGAGTCTCACGCTTACTAAAATCTACTGCATTTTCTATTCTCATGACACCTACAAGGAAATATAAGAACATTCCTGCAAACGGTTATCTGGATTAACATGAACTAGCATTTTTGAGAATATTTTGTACAAGCGTGGGTAGAGAAAGTCATGTGAGCGCAACACATCAGATTTTTGTTTTATTACATTTCAATGGGTACATTTCAGATTGCAGCTGGAATGCAATGCTTTTTCTAGCATAGTTTGACTGTTACATTTAATCTCACGTGGAAATATAACTCCCTAGAGAGGGAGGGCTCAATGAAGGGCTTAAATTATTTAAAAACTCCTATCTGCATTCGCTTTCAGAGGCGACGGTTTTTTATTGAAAATAATAAGCGGCATATAGTGTGACTGTGTGGAACCAGGTGCCTCAATTGAATGATGGGCTTGTGTTCTTTGATTGCAACCTTTTTGGCGTGAAAGCTTTTCATCATCATCGTCAGTTACTCTTGCAAAATGCAGTTGCATTCTCAGCCGTTAAATTGTGCTGCTGCTGCTGTCAAACAATGGAAAATGAGCCTCCAATGTAAAAGTGAACCGTAAAATTCTCTTCCTTTTTTGGGGTTGATGAAACAGTTTCAGGTAGGCATTCCCTCTTTGTCTCGCATCGTTAGCGAGGATTAACAGGCAATGTTTGCTTCTCAAATCCTTGTTTTTTATCTGCCATGGAAAATACAACTCAAATGTTTTTTCCCGAGCACTACAGTAAAGTGACAATTGATTTTCGCTGCTGTTCTTGATCAGACACAAATGAAGTTTATTTTGGTGAACCTGCCTTTAATTTTGTATGTTGTCGGCCTCTTCGATGCATAAAAACTCAACAGAACGTAAAGCGGGACACAACAGCTACCGATTTTGAATTCTTTACTTTCTTTACACATATAGGTATAACAAAATTTCACTGGAATAATACTTAGAAGTTCTCCGAATAAGAAAAATTAACTTCGTCCTTCGTCGGAAACAGCGCAGTGGAAGACTGACATAAGTCACAGGCAAGAGTGTCTCTAAAGTGCGCGACTGTAATCTTAGAATGCAATATAGAAGCGTTTTAGAAAAATTCAAGCAGAGTTTTTGAAAATCAAGATGAATTTCAAGTTTTCAAGGTGCAATTTTAAATTCTTGGTGATTTCCAGGGTGCTAGACACCATGGATTTTCCATAGCATTACAGGAGCGTTCAGCAGCCGGCTTCTTTGTAGACGTTCTAGATAGATCTGGCTACGTCATCGCCGGTGTAGAAGCTTGCGGATCGCTTGAGTCAGTCAGTATATTAGTGGGTACAGACAGCTGTAAAAGATACGTCGCGACGAAGTGAAGAAGTTTTAACAAGTGTTGAGTGATAGAGAAAGTGAAGAAAGAAACTGAAAAGAATGAGTAAAGGCTATGAGAAGAAAACAGCTGTGAGCTGTAATTTCACAAACGACTGTGTTAACATCACTATAACAGAACTGTTTTTTGTGCAAAAGCTTAAAAGAGTAACTTGACTGATTTTGTGATTTTCTCACAATACCAAACTTGATATTTAAGTTCAGCAGCTTTCAAGGTTACGATATGAAAAGTTTCAAGAAACCACCATCCTCTAGATGCAACTTTCGAAAATTTTTATTTTCACAAAACTGTCTAGCAATTTTAATTAAAATACTATATGTTTAATATACTTTCATGACAAATGAAATCTACATGGTGAACTTTCTGGGAATGTCCTTATAAGTCCTGTTAATCCTGGATTACTTTTGCATAATTGATAAAGCGTAAGAGATAAAGGAAATATTACTACTCAATATACAAGTACAAATAAAATTGTATGTGAAATAATTTTTTTGTGGAATTAACCATTCCCGAGATAATCCTTGTTATGTTTCTGAATTTCCCACTAGTTATAATTTTCTCATACTTTCAGGTTCAAATGACCTATTGCCGAGGGGCCCTTAAAACCTTCATTCACTCACTCACCACTCACTCACTCACTCACTCACTCACTCACTCACTCACTCACTCTTGGCCATGCAAAAAGAACGGAATGCTAAATCCATCACACGTAACCAGTTTAAAAACATTTGACTATCATCGCTTAAAGCCTGCTGTATTCCATAGTCCCCTTGCAATTAAAGTTAGACCACTCTTTCCGTTTCTAGTTCGGCTTCTTTGACTCTCTTTGTGGTAGTTTGACACATAAAGTGATCACTTTGTAAGGAACTGGAAGGCCGACTTTCGGGCGAACTATACCAGAAAATATATAAGGTAATTGCTATAAACATATGAGGCAGATGGAAGAATAAAGCTTTTTAAGAATTAGTTTGTACAAAAGTGAGTAGAGAAAGCCATATGAGTTCACAGTAACACTTTTCTTTTTGGTTGGCTTCTGTGATATTACACCACGTGTAACGTAAAGCAATTATTATGCTGTTTTAGAAATTCATTGCCGCAGCAAATGTGCATTTTGTTTACTACGAGCAAAGAACTTGTAACAAAGCTGTATTTCCATTGTTGCGGCAGATTTATTACTCTGTGCATTACGCTTAACGGTTTTTATGCATCTCTCTCATAACTCAAACTACAAAATACCATTATACATGTAGATGCGTGTAGAGAGATCGATTTATCAGTCAACATACGAATGTACGACTAAACACAAAAAGTTACTTGGCCACCTGTCAAAACGTCTGTCGATCGTATCCATGAAAAAACCAGCTACAAGGGCGTGACATTTGCTAGTTTTCAGTGTTACATGCCACTTTAATTTCTGCATTACGTTTCTCTATGCACATTTTCCAATAAAGAAACAAAGAAGACCACTCAGTTTTGGTTTTAATTTGAATAGGTTTGTAAGTTGTGTCGAGAACAAGGCAGACATCCCAGATACATTTTCAAGCTGTCGAAATATTCCAACAAATCAGAGAGAAATCCACAGAGAAAGGGTCATACTGTCTCTATGGTCTGAACGCTAGCCTCCAAATGCACAGGTCGCGGGTTCGATTCTCAGCTTGAACGTGGCGCATTTCATATAGCCAGGCTTATTTCTCTTTCTCCCTAGTCTGGAAGGGTGAATGTCTCTCTCTCTATCTCTCTCTCTCTCTCTCTCTCTCTCTCTGTGTGTGTGCTTTTTACTTTCTCTACTGGTAAGTAGAGGAAGTATTGTATTCCACCCAAAAATTCGATGTCGACATTTCACCGGAAATATATGTGTGCGCGCGTGTGTCAGTCTGTGGACAGCATAACTCAAAATCGAAAAGTCGATTAAAACCCAAAGTTTGTATTTAAGTTTAATGTCATTCAAGGATACGACACGAAGATTTTGAAGAAAATAGCCAAACCCTAAACTACCCTTTAGATGCAAAATTTTTCGAAAATGTTGATTTTCTTGAAAATGATTCTAACGATTTTAATTAAAATGCCATATGTTTATGATATTTGTACGCCAAATGAAATATACATTTTGAATTTTCTGCCTATAGCCTGTGTAGTCGTGTTTACCCTGGATGACTTTTGAATAATTTTAGGTAAACTCTAAAAGATAGACAAAGTCTTAGCATAGAAATAATGTAGATCTCGCTAAATACACAGTTCATGTCTGAATAATCTTTTTGTGTAGTGAATCATTTCGGAGATATTGCTTGTTATTTGCGTCAGTTTCGGAAAACTTAAATTTTCGTAAAATACAACATCGTTGTTCATTTTTTATATGTTAGGCGTGCAAGGAGAACGGAATCTCAAATATTCCCCTTGAATCTACAAGGAAATAAGCAATAAGATAATTTCTGCAAATGTTTATCTCAACTAACACGAAGGAGATTTAAGTTTGTAAGAAGGGGTAGTGCAAGAGTAGAGAAAGTCATGTGAGTGCAATACATAAGATTTTTTAATTGTGCTGTTCACAGGCACAATTCGCTTAAAAATATTTAGGGGACCTCAAACCGTGTATTTCCACTAAAATTTCAGTTTCCACGCAGAAATTAAAGTGATTACCCAAGAACAAAACATTGCTTAGCCGTTTGTCATAAAACTCAGGGTTGTAATGTGATTCTAATTTACATTTCATGATTGGTTACAAATTTAAATTTACACACACACACACACACACACACACACACACACACACACACACACACACACACACACACACACACACACACAATGTATGCAAATTGCAACAGGAATTGATCAAGCTATTTGCAAGCAAGAAGAATCTCTAATGAAGTTTATCACTCACTTTTATTACCATAATATGAACTGTGTACTTAATATTCCAAGAGCAATATTCTTCAATTTATCTGCATACTTAACTTTATAGGTACTCGTTAATAAGATCCAGAAAATAATACAAGTACGTTATTACATTATCTTTGTCTTCTTCAGAGAAGAAGATGTATACACTCTCATAATTTTCTCTATTCGCTCTCTATAGCTGTACGCTTTTTCCGATAACGAGAGAAACAATTGAATAGAGTATCACTTTACAAAACGACAATATTGAAAAATTGAAACCATTAATAATGGCTTTGTTGATATGGAACAATAAATTTATTTGAAAAGTTAATGCGTGAAGAAAATAGAATGAAGTGAAATTCTCAGAAAATTAAATATATACATATTATTTTTCGTGTAGGCATTGTGAGAAAACCAAGCTTTACTTCGTGTCCTTCGGCGCTAGCCGGCGCATGATTGGTTGGGGAGAGGGGAGCCGCTCAGAAACATCTGAAAGGCTAATCGAGGAAAATAGCGAAACTTCGAGATCCTTGGCTCTTGTGGGTAGAAAGAGGAGCGAATTTGTCAGTTCACTATAGAGTGGTGTGCTATTTTGCGAACGTCAGAGTGCGATAGTGAGAGAAGAGGAGTCCTGTGTTCAACACTTCCATAATTGACTGGAAGAGAAGTGAGGTAGAGGAGAGGGAAAAGAAAAGAGAAGGGGAGGAGAGGAGAGAAGAGTCCTGTGTTGGACAGTGTACTGATTTTAAGCAAAACTTCGTGAATGATTGCTAAAAAGACCCTATATGAAACATTTTTGAAATGTTAATATTACGCAATTTTTATTAAATACTTTGATAGCCTGATATACATAAAGTCTAAGAACGCCAAAATTCATAGGGCTTAACTCGAATTTTAAAAACCTCTAACTGGATTTGCTTATAATGTTCCTTTAAAGGCAAAATAAGATTCTATGCGAGACATTTTAATTAATACACTTTAGTAAATTTAATATAGAAAAAAGGGTTACATGTGTGAAACAGATCGGATATTTAATTAAGAATTTGCATGTGATATTGTGATAAAAGTTTCAAGTCG
The DNA here is from genome assembly GCA_030765045.1 of Tenodera sinensis. NCBI lineage: Eukaryota > Metazoa > Arthropoda > Insecta > Mantodea > Mantidae > Tenodera > Tenodera sinensis. Next base: position 12,920,386 of record CM060968.1, on the reverse strand, counting down.
TTCAAATGAAAATATTGAATTTTTACACTTTTCACAGCTATGTTCCCGTAAGTATGGGTCTGCCTATAGAAGCTCAGTAGATAATATGCCTTAATGCCATAATGAACCGGATTTTAATCTAATCCCTGGTGATTTGCATAGCATTAGATGTTTCCGAGAGGAGCATTTCTCCACCGGTAAGCCGTTATGTTGGGTACTTGAAGCAGGCCTATTTAGACGTACAAGGAGTGGAGTGGGGGGGGGGGGGCGATTTCTTTATGGCCCATTCGGTCCCATGCAGAGCGACCATAAAAACACCTTTGTAATGAGACCACGTGAACATCAAAGTTGTAAGATGATATTGTCTGGCCCCTCGCTGAGTCCAATATGTCGCCTGCTCCATGTGTGTGTGTGTGTGTGCCAACATTATAAAACTTGACGTTTACCTAGGTTTACCATCCCTCTCAGAGCACGCCGTTAAATTTATCTGGTACAATGTGATTCAGCACTTAACTGTTTATACTACAAGTCGACATGTTTTAGTTAAACGCTGGTGATAAACAAAGTAATGGCAGTAAGCTCATACCCGAGGTTATAGTTTGTCACAGTTTTAGGTTAGAATTTTACGTTTTTGAGCACAGTAACAATGGAGCATTCTCTAGGGATGCACTGCTTGCATTGTAGGATAATAGAATGACCAGCTTTCATCAAATATATAACAACAACAACTACCCACGAACTAAGAGAGAAAACCTCGAGTTGCATTACAAAGAAGATGAATAGAAGATGACGGATTTAGTTCTTCTAACAGTCTTGGCGAGGCGCTGAGGTATCATGACGTCACAACGGAAACTTGAAGAAACGTATGCAGCACGTGCCAGTGCATTCAAGGTGTGAACAGTGTTTGTTGGGTGCATTTCAGTGAATTTTATCACTGAATATTGAAATCATGGGTGATTCTAGAAGTGATGTTACATGTCGGTTGAAAACCAAACTTGGTATTTAAGTCAAATGTAGGTAAACGTGCGTAGGTACGTATCAACATAGTTTGGTTATGAAACTTCTCTGCTATTTGTTGTTCTGGAAGGGTAAATCTCCTTGGAACAATAAAGATCGCATCATTCAAGATAATTCGATGTTTCATGCCTTTGCAAAATATTCACGATACGCCGCTGTTATATACACAAGTACTATTGCTTACTTTATGGATGGGAATTAAAGTGTTTTACAAGCAAGATGATGGTGCTGTGCTGACGATGCGATTTAAATATAGCTCACGCTTTCACCATCTACAAGACTTCCTGGGTGAACGTATTCTCTCAGCTCAGGAAGACGCCCGCCCTATCGACAATCATTATCTGATTTACTACTCGTAACCATAAAGCAAGTGCGAACTGTTATGCGAGTTCTTATAGATCGCAAAGCTCAACTCTCTTTAAAAGTTGTGCATATATTTGTAAAAGAACATACTGAAAGCTGAAAATAATTCAGAATATAAAACTAAAGATTCACTTGGATTCAGCTAAACATTTGATGTGTTGCACACACATGGCTTTTTCTACTCTAGTACTAACCATTCTTACAAACTAATTCCTATATCTTCTTCTTGACACAAAGAACAAGAAATATCTCCGAAATGGTTCACTCTACAAAAACTGTATTTGAACCTAAATTGTGTGTTTTAGCAAGATCTACATTTTTTGTACAGTAAGATTTTGTCTATCTCTTACGGTTTACGAGTTATTCAAAAGTCATCCAGAGTAAACAGGACTACATAGATATAGCCAGAAAATTCAAAATATACATTTCATTTGTTATAAAAATATCTCGAACATATGACAATGTAATCAAAATCGTTAGCGCCATTTTCAAGAAAATCAAAATTATCGAAAAATGTTCTTTTCGCGGATCTTTTTCTAAAAATGTTTTTTTTTTCTATTCAGGGGGTCTCAAAATATATTTTCGGTGAAATCTTGACAACGAATTTTTGGGTGGAATACAACAATTCCCCTACTAAGCAGTAAAAGTAAAAAGGGGGAATAGGAGATTTCAGGAGCCCAAAATGCGTATATGCGTTTGAAATCTTAATATACACATGGATGTAATACAACACTTTCCCTATTTACAATACGTAGTAGGGAAAGTAAAAAACATGACCCTTTCCTTTGTTCTGATAACAAGCTTGTATAGAATTTTTTAACATACCTGATAGTGAAGCAATGAACACAACCAGTGTTTAAGAGGAAGGAAAATATACCAACGAATTTGGTGTGGAAATGAACGTGATTTATTTGCTTCTATGAAGTAGACATTATTTACTTTTTTCCTCAGCTCCAGTAGTTTGTGTGATAAAGGACATGGCGCGAATAAACAGACGCAGGTTCATTCATCAACATCACAGTTTGTGCACCTCTCGACCTTTGAGCTCTGACCTCCAGTACGTTGTTGTTCATAGCTCAGGCTCCTATCTATGCATATATATTCACAAAACGGCTGATGCCTGCTTTGAATATTCAAACCTCCCGATCCTTACACTAATTTCCTATGTGCTCTTTTTTCTTACTTCCTTGCACCACCAGCTGAGCACAAACTGCGTCTTTCGACATAATCTGCTTACAATTAATGTCTTTCCGCAAATTATTTGTAACTGTTATGGGTGCAACATACTCACAAACACCATCACTGTAAACGTGTTTAGGATTTAAATTCTCTTTTATGCCAAGTAAAATGTATATCGGAATGGAACACATTTTTAGCTTAAAAAGTTAATATAAGGGTGTCTTTTGGTAAAAATAACATCAATTCTAATTTTTAATGCATTTAATTCAAGTCTGTGTTACGGTTTTGTCTCATTCATATACAAAAGGCGTTTGCGACTTCTTTTTGAGATGTTATAGCAGGGAATTCTACCACAGGCAGGGCGTGGTTTCAGCGCTGGTTGCCGTATGGTTTGTTAAAACGGAGTATAAGTGCCCAAGCATTATCAAACTATCCAGCACGCAGTGCACCGCGGACCAGGTGTGCCAACCGCAAAATCTTCCCATACCAGTACCGTGAATCAAACTCGGGACTCCCAGTCGGTAAGCGGCGGTGTTACCTCCACGCTAAGGAGACCATTAAAAAAAACGACTTCTACTCACCTAAAATGTAGGTCCTAGTAATTATAAACAACTAGCAGGAACGAAAAACATTACTTTTCACTACATATACACTCCATATAGTAAAAAACACTACTGCAGGTTTTCTTCTCATAACTTCATCAAAGGTGAAATTTTTATCCCCTCAGTTGGGCCGGCCGCTGTGAGTGAAAATCCTTGTAAAGGAGGAAGTAGGCACACGTGCTCTAACGGTTTCTACTCCCTACCATAATACGCAGTGTGTCGCTGAATCAGGATAAGATCTCAAGGGGGCACTCCGGGAATCGATCCACAGACCCACCAGACTACTTACCTACGTACCTCGACAACATTAAGAGTCAGAGCGCACTTCAAAGACTCATGTGTTACATTCATATGACACTCTACCCACTTTTCCACGAGTCCTCAGAAAGTCACTTCACTCTCAGTGACTTTTAAATAACTCGTAAACCGTAAGAGATGGACAAAATCTTACTGCACAAAAAATGTACATCTTGCTAAAATACACAATTTATATCTGAATAAATTTTATTGTAGAGTGAACCATTTCGGAGATATTCCTTGTTATCTGTCTTGCAATAAAAGCTTTTCTTAAATGGAAGGTCGATATTCACTTTTTATGTCGGTTTGTAGAAATAGTTAACATGAAAGTAGAGAAAGTCATGTGAGTGCAACACAGATCTTTACTTTCTCTACTGGTAAGTAGGGGAAGTATTGTATTCCACCCAAAAATTCGATGTAGAGATTTCACCGGAAATATGTTTTGAAACCTCCTCAATAAAAAAAAAAAAAAAAAAAAAAAAAAAAAAACCATTTTTAGAAAAAGGTCCGTGTGTGTGTCTGTGTGTCAGTCTGTGGACAGCATAGCTCAAAAAAGGAAAAGTCGGTTAAAAACCAAAGTTGGTATTTAAGTTTAATGTCTTTCAAGGATGCGACACGAAGATTTTGAAGAAAATAGCCCCACCCTAAACTACCCTTTACATGGAAAATTTTTCGAAAATGTTGATTTTCTTGAAAATGGCTCTAACGATTTTGATTAAAATGTCGTATGTTTGAGATATTTTTATGACAAATGAAATGTATATCTTGAATTTTCTGGCTATAGCCTCCTTAGTCGTATTTACTCTGGACGACTTTTGCATAACTGGTAAACCGTTAGAGATAGACCAAATCATACTATACAAAAAATGTAGATCTTGCTAAAATACACAATTTATGTCTCAATAAATTTTGTTGTAGGGTGAACCATTTCGGAGATATTCCTTGTTATGTGTGTGAGTTTCGGACAACTTAGAACTTTCCTGAAATGGATCATCGTTGTTCATTTTTTTATATGTTAAGTGTGCAAAGACAACAGTCTCAAACATTTGACTATCGCACAAAAACTACTGTATTCTAACATTCCCCTTGCACCTACAAGGAAATAAGCAATAAGTTGTAAAAATGTTTATCTTAACTAACACGAAGAAGATATAGGAATAAGAGTTTGTAAGAATGGTTAGTACAAGAGTAGAGAAAGTCATGTGATTGCAACACATCAGAGTTTTTAAAAACATATTCACTGTGTTAGTGTTTGTCTCTCTCTCATATACACACACACACACACACACACACACACACACACACACACACACACACACACACACACACACACACACACACACACACACACACTTACACGCGTGTTCATCAGTAGGGTTTTGTTCCCATTGCAACATTTTGCCGCAATACACCTACTTATACAACCATTTCCATTCTAATGCCATGTGCGCCGGTTTTACGCAGATTATGTCGGCTTGTCCTTTATGACTTTCGCTCAACACACAAACGGCATGGCTTTTCGCGATTATTATCATTGCGAGATCTGCACTTGAATATTGATGATTCAGAAAAAGCGTGTGTTTTCAAAAGCTCCTTGATGCACAACCACTACTACTGGATTTAAACCCCAAACACAGACAGAGAGAGAGAGAGAGAGAGAGAGAGAGAGAGAGAGAGAGAGAGAGAGAGAGAGAGAAAGCAAGCTTTGAGTTAGTCGTTTTGCTCTTTCACTTTTAATGATATCCAACTTTTACCAGAGTTAACTCATGTGAATGAACGAGAAGAGTGCAAGGTTCAAATATTTTTATTTTGTAAAAACAAATGTAATTTAATTAGATGTGCTTTGAAAAAAGGAGTTATCGCCCCGGCAACGTATGTGACTCGCAGTCGCGGGTTCGATCCTCACTTGGGTATTTCCCCTTGTTACTTAGGCGAATACAGGAATGCATAGTTTCATATCACGGTTAAATTTTCATGATTTACCTTCATTCCATATCTTTATATTTCAAGTCTCCATGGCGGTGCTGGACCGATGGCGCGGTTGCTTGCGCATTATTGTTCTTCTCGGCGCTAGGTGACGCGCGATCGCTGTTTTCTTTTGGTAAGCTTGACTCACTCCTTTCTGTCTCTCATACACTAAGTTTAACGATACAATCACTCAAGACTCGTTAAAACTCCTTCACTTCAACGCGACGTATCTTTCACAGCTGTCTCGCATTCATTGAGACACTGACCGACTCATGCCTGTAACCGTAAAACCTCTGCTGCTTCCTCGTCTCCTTAAATAGCGAGGATGACGCAAAAAGGACCTTTCTCGACTTTCACAAACACGCCGGGTGCCGGATCCCTCTACAGCAATCCTTTGTTATGCGCTGCGCTAATTGTTATCGGACATGTATGCACAAACAGTAGCGCGAGGCAGCCTGACCTTGAGCGCCTTTGTTTTCCCACCGGCCTAGAAAGTGTTGTGAAGAGCTTAAGTGTCGTTATGAACAGGTGCACCTTTGATTGGTGGATAGTAGTAACGTGGATATAATGAGTTTCATTACAGTAGCATGGTCGAGCATGCAGGGAGGACTGCTCCAAGTGAAGTGAGAGACGAGGCGAGGCGAGTTTTGGACAACACTGGGCCGCGGTCAACAAACCAAACTCGGACGGTGTCCAAGATTCGCCGACCAGCCAGTCGCCTGCCTCCTCCCGTTAACTCAAGCCTGACGACCAGGAGCGTGTGTAGATTCTGTTAGGAAGAGAATGTTACGGGTCACCGATTTCTTCTGTTTGCATTGAATCACAGCCAATATATGACACTAATTACGTCATTTATTTTCACTTTTCAAGTTCTATGTCGTCTTGGATTATCTCCTACTGCACTCGCCCGTTTCCTGTCTCTACCGCATCTAAAAATTGCATTCCACCTAAAAAAAACTGATTGTTGCACTCACATGAATTTCTCTACTCGTGTACTAATTATTCTTACAAACACGTATATCTTCTTCGTGTTAGTTGAGATAAACATTTGTAGAAGTTACCTTATTGCTCATTTTGTCGTGGCAATAGTCAAATCTTTGATCTTTGCACGCTTAACACATAAAAAAAATAACAGCGATGTTCCATTTCACGAAAGTTTTGTTTTCCGAAACTGACACAAATAACAAGGAATATCTCCGAAATGGCTCACTCTACAAAAAAATGTATTCAGACATAAATTGTGTGTTTTAGCGAGATCTATATTTTCTGTACAGTAAGATTTTGCCTATCTCTTAGGGTTTACGAGTTATTCAAAAGTCGTCCAGAGTAAATACGACTCCAGCGGCTATAGCCAGAAAATTCAAGATATACATTTCATTTTTCATAAAAATATCTCAAACATATGGCATTTTATTCAAAATCATTAGAGGCATTTTCAAGAGTATCAATATTTTCGAAAAAATTTCCATGTAAAGGGTAGTTTAGGGTGGGGTTAATTTCTTCAAAATCTTCGTGTCGCACCCTTGAAAGACATTAAGCTTAAATAGCAACTTTGGTTTTTAACCGAGTTTTGGTTTTTGAGTTATGCTGTCCACAAACTGATCTTCTAAAAATGTTTTTATTGGATTCAGGGGGCCTCAAAACATATTTCACTATTTGTTAGTCTCGATACATTTTCAGAGAAAAAATATATCGACTAAGGACTTCCAATCTCAGAAAAGCATAAGTACTCAAAGATTCAAACAAACAACAAGGAATATCTTGGAAATGAATAATTCACAAAAATTGTGAATTGTGTGGTTTAATGAGACCTACTTTTGTGTAGTAAGATTTTGTTTATCTCTTACAGTTTACCATTTATGCAAAAATTGTTCAAAATGAGAAACACTTTTGAGGTTATTCACAGAAAGTTCGAGATATACCTATATTTTATTTGGAATAAAGATATATTTAAAGTATAGTATTTTAATTAAAATTGTTAGAGCCATTTTTAGAAAACCAAATTTTTTTACTTTTTTAAATCCTAGTGTTTACCCTTGTAAGATACTGAACTCAAGGGCATGATGAGTGTTATTTTGCTCAGTTTAAAAAATACACACTTATTTTTGTAACACATATTTGCTCTATTATGTAACAGTATTTGGCTGTTTGATTTTTATATTTTAATTAGCGTTGGAATTATTGCAAATTTTCTTTACAATTTTTACAAATTTTCTTTAAAATTTTTACAAATTTTCTTTAAAATTTTTACAAATACAAATTTTTAAATGAAGTTCATTTCACCTTTTTTGAAAAACTTCACAATTTCAAAATTTTTGCAATCACTACAAACATTATTTTTATGTCAAAAAGTACCAATTTAATCATGAATTCCATTAGCCGTTTTTTGGTATGCCTATTGTTTGAGTGTTGGAGGGAGTTTGTGCAAGTATGGCAGATGTTCTTCTCTGTAGATTGTCGTCTTCTAGAGTGAGGGAGTTTCCGAGTGCAATGGTGGAAGAGGAACCGAGGTACGAACTGCCACCGGGGAGTTCAGATATGTAGTTGTTAGGGGCCCTGCCCTCTACTATCATCTCTCCTGAGGTCCGACCACCGTTCGTCTCCTCTCACCTCATCCGTGCCTCACGGGGGAGGTGATAAGTCTACCCTCCGAACCGAACCTGGTCTATCCTATCTATCTACTTGCTATACGTAGTAGAGAAAGTAAGAAGTGGTAATTGTGTTGTTAATTCCACGAAGAAGGAAGGAAGGAAAGAAGGAAGGAAGAAATGTAAGGATTCGCTTGGGCCGCATGCCGCCGCGGCTGTAGCGTATGATGATGAGTTAAACCGCCACATGGCGAGGTAATTATGTAATTACTTGCTCGAGAGAGAGAGAGAGAGAGAGAGAGAGAGAGAGAGAGAGAGAGAGAGAGAGAGAGAGAGAGGATCGATTCCTGTGCAGGGAATTGCCCCACCCTACAAGATGTTGATGTTCTTCGAAAACAAGCGCTTGTAATTTCCTGTTACAAAGACAATCATCATGTAGCGGCGTTTGCAATTCAATATTACCCTCCATCACGAGATTAAACCTCTATTCTAGGGCCCAGATATTCATCATGTTCCACTCTGCACAATCCACTCTTAAAGACACCCAGTCCTCTATTTCATTCCAGATAATCGTAGGTAGAAGTTGTCTTATAGATGCATTGAAGCAAGCGATACTAAGTCTTTTAACAGACAGTCGCTATGTGATGGCTTTGAAGTTCAATTATATTTCTATGTCCAAAACTTAACCCAAATAACATATTCCTACTTCAGGAAAGTATAATTATTGGACAGTTCAAACAAATAAGAAATATCTCTGAAATGGTTCATGCACAAACAAATGTGTTTGAGCACAAGAGCAGGTTTATCACTGAGCATTATTTAAGGCAGTGTTTGCAGTCTATGTATACACTTTGTGGTTGTGCCTTACTCAATTGATACAGGAGCTAACATAAACTGACTGCGGCAGTACGTGACAGCTCCGGCAGATGGATCAACAATAGACAAACATTGTTATCTCTACGTGACTGTTGCAACATTACGACTGTTCTTGTAAATAGCGCTTCCCGCATTTCCCAGCAAGTGTCTTTTTTCCTACCGAATCGCGTTCACCAAAAATTGCATGAGATTTTATCAGCAACACCAGTTCTAAACCACCACAAACTTGATCAGCATCACCAATGAGATATTGTTTTCATTAATTCAAAATTTAGTTCGGCTTTTGCTTTAATACTTACGGACAAAATGGATATTTATATCAGAAAATATCACCCGGAAATAAAAATCAGCTCATAAATAATTAATAATACAACAATGACATTCATAAGAAGTGAAGAAATGCCAATGAAACAAGTTTGCACTTTAAAATCTGGAATTCGTGATGTTAGATAATAACAGCATATACAGGAGTGAGTTTATTCCCTGAAAAATAAAGGTCCTGTAAGTAAAGTGAGTTTTCGGTTGTTTATACTGTTATTTTCTATTATCACGGACTATACACGCTAGTTCAACAAGAAGACGCCTTGGAGTTCTGCAACTGTTTTAACGCACGAAGGATTATCTACTTACGCCGATGCGTCTTTGGGGGTTTTTATACGTTAAATTCACACATACACACACACACTTTCATTCATACTTCCAGACTCAGGGAAGGATGAGGAATAATCTTGGTTGGAGAAAAATTCCTACCGCCTGCTGGGAATTGAACCCGGTACCCCTTGCACTGCAGGCAGAAATTTGTTTTATTCCCTCTAAATTGAAACAAAACTAAAGCCTTAAAATGTAGAAAATAAAATTTTCACATGTAACTCCTCCCTTAATAATTACGATAGACCACGATCATGAATATCACAGAGAATGTCACTGAAGGAATTTTCCGGATCCAGGTTTGATAAAGCCTAATTTTCAGCTAAACCCTCGATGGGTCTACAACTTCAGTTGGGCAGCTGGGCCTTATTTGGGAAGAGGGGGGGGGGGCAACCTCGCCCTGCAGTTCATTCCTTCTGTTACGCTTCATGCATCAGCAGCTTTCCCCTTTATTGCAGATCGTCCCGCCGTACAGCTAAAGCGGTGAAATTGCCTGCGCATTAGGAGCTGAAAATCGGTTTTAAAACCTCCTACCACTTTAGGCAACCCAAATTACTGCGCAATACACACGTGCAACACGTCGTACAGTACACTCCCTTTGAAACATATTGTCTTGTTAATTTGTATTTTATCTACTACCTGTTTACAGCAAGTAGGGAAAGTATTGTATCCCACCCTTAAATTCAACGTCGAGTAAAAGTGTCACAATGAAAATATTATACACGTGTTGCATACAAGGTTTTATGTAATTTTAGTATTAAAGTACGCAAAAATAATAATTGCTAAATAAAAGATTATAATGTATCAGAGCTTAGAAATGTATGACATAATATGCGTTGATTGCAGCACGCACTTGCGAAAGTGCCGGTTTTCTTTCAGGCACATTGGAAAAAATTATGTTTCAGTGGTGACGATGTCATTGTTGCCATGGTGATTAGGTCATTAATTTTCGAAACAGTGATGCCAGATACAGGATAATTTTTCACATATTTATGCCGTCAAAAAAAAAAAAAAAAAAAAGCTTTAGAAAAAGGTCTGCGAGTAACTGTAAAGAATTAAAATCCGAAAAATAGGATAAAAACCTAACTTGATATTTAAATTGAGCATCTTCTAAGGGTGCGATAAGCAACTGTGCATGAAAATCTTCCAATCTAAACTACGCTTTACATTTTGATAAAAAATGGAATGCATTTGTTGAATTTTGTATGAATAGCATCTGAAGTCCTCTTAATCCGGAAGGAATTTTGTACAATATTATTTTTATAATATGTAGCTTAAGAAGTACATAAAACCGTATAGCAAAAACAGTATTCTTTGTACTTACAATGAAATTTATATAGAAACTATTTCTACAAAGTTTGAAATCGATTAACATGAAATAGCAAGAAAGTTACGCTTTTCTAAAAACAGGATATAGAAATTACACACAAGTAAATTATAAGAGGTACAAATAGCCATGTGAATGTAGAGTTTAAGGCGTGTTTACTTTTTTCAAAAGTTATACACAAAAGTCGATTTAAAAAAAAAAAAAGTGACCTAGGCGGGGATCGAACCCTGCCACTAGACTACTGACATCCGGAGCTGTAAACAACAATATACAGGTACTAAGGTGGCATTTATAGCGGTTGCTGTGAGAGCTTGCCTTGACAATCCAACTTCAACAAACCCGAGCATATTAGATCACACACTCCACTCCTACGTCTTGCTGGTTGCATACACACCTAGGCTGACACCATATGTTGCTTTTCCCTCTAGTGTTTGAAGGTTTCTCGGTAATTTTGTCCTTCTGGTCATTTAAATGTTGAAATGCGACCTTGAAATAGACTTGCGCAGTGTTTACGAATAGTGCATGTCATTTTAAAACTTGATTTTCTGAGAAAGCCACTTTTTTTTACTAATTTCTCATTTGAAACATTACGATTTTTACCCGATTTCTTTAAAATTTTCAGTTTATGCACTTTGAAAGTGGATGAATAGATGTAAAAAGAAGTCTCTTCATACCAAACATAGCCCATTTTAATTAAAATCGAGCTATTTTCGAGAAAATCAAAATTTTCGAAAAAATTTTGACGTAAAGCGTAGTTTAGGCTGGAGGAATTTTCTTCAAAATCTTTGTGTCGTACATTTTGTATACATCCAATAAACGCAAGAGCTCACCTGAGTGGTGTGGTTATGAGTGTCTGCCTCGGATTCGAAAGGTCGCAGGTTCGAATCTCATCATGTGTTATCCGGGTAAGATATTTCCCATTTCATTAATCGTCCGATATAACTGAAAGAATATTCCAAGCAGCTTTTTCAGAGATGAAAACGTTGCATTGAGGTTGGTCAGGGAGTTGAACCGGTTTCTGGATTTAAGCAGGTCGGTCGCTTACACGATCCTGTAATATTTTTGGAGCTAGTGTTTCTGATTGGCCTACACTCTCACAGTAAACATGGAAGGACAAGGTAGGGTATGTGTTTAGGCTCTCAAGAAGCACCGTTACGGTGTTTATTTATGTACTGGCCTAGTCAGAGACAAAAACCTAAGATACATAATAATATGTTCAAAATATCGAGATCTACCACTGGTTTGAATTTAAGTATACTTCCTTTCTACCCGGTAGATACTTTAAGACTATCGTAAACATATGAAAATAGCTAGCAAACGTGCTTTGGTTTCTATACAGGCATGGCAGTTGATGCTAACTTTCCCTGTTTAGAGTGAGAAACCAAACGAAAAGTAACAACACGTTTAAAAATTATGGGAAGTCCTCTTTAAGCTAAACAAAACTTCTTAACTGGGTTAAGACATTTAAGAATGAGGTTTGAGTTAAAAGTCCGCAGTCCAACATCCGCTAGGATCAATAAAAAAAGCGCCGGCGTATGTCTGCATGACAATGCAGTTAAAACATTTGAAGATCGGCCGCATCCACTATACTCACCACATTTGGCCTTAAGTAGTGTCTGTTACATGTCAAATTATCGAGAAAAAGGAAAGGAAAATCTTACACCACAACAGTTAGGCTTATTTTAAAAATCTGATGTGTTACACTCACATGACTTTCTCTACTCTTGTACTAACCATTCTTACAAACTGTTATTCCTATATCTTCTTCGTGTTAGTTGAGATAAACATTTGTACAAATTATCTTATTGCTTATTTCCTTGTAGGTACAAGGGGAATATTACAATACAGTAGACTTTGTGCGATAGTCAAATGTTTTAAAGCTTTGAGACTCCGTTCTCTTTGCATGATTAACATATAAAAAATGAACAACGATGTTCTAATTCACCAAAGATTTAGATTTTCCGAAAGTGCCACAAATAACAAGGAATATCTCCGAAATGGTTCACTCTACAATACTCTGTGTTTTAGGGAAATCTACATTTTTGTGTAGTAAGATTTGGTCTATCTCTTACGGTTTACGTGTTATTCAAAAGTCGTCCAGAGTAAACAGGACTGCATAGACTAGAGCCAGAAAATTAAAGATATACATTTCATTTGTCATACAAATATCTCAAACATATGACATTTTAATCAAAATCGTTAGAGCAATTTTCAAGAAAATAAAATTTTTGAAAAATTTTCCAAGTAAAGGGTAGTTTAGGGTGGGGCTATTTTCTTCAAAATCTTCGTGCCGCATCCTTGAAAGACATTAAACTTAAATACCAACTTTGGCTTTTAACCGAGTTTTCGTTTTTGAGTTATGTTGTCCAGAGACTGACACACACACACACACACACACACACACACACACACACACACACACACACACACACACACACACACACGGACCTTTTTCTAAAAATGTTTTTTTGGGGGGGGGATTCAGGGAACCTCAAAACATATTTGCGGTCAAATGTCGACCTTTAAATTTTGGGTCGAATATAATACTTGCTCTACCTACTATACGCAGTAGAGAACAATACAGCATTAATACAAAACTTCTCAAAAATATTAACTGTGAAGAAGTTTTCTATGGGTATGTCAGTTTGTTTAACATCGATAGCGCATGCGCAAAATCACTTTGGTCATTTGCCAAAGCGAGTTTTGGCGCGAGTTATTTTTGCTTGGTATATTTCTACTGGTATAGCGGTGTATTTGTGTAACCCGATAATGGCCGGTTTTGAAGAACCCACTCTTCTGGAGTTGTCAAATTCCACCCTTCAAGAAAGAGTTTATAAAAAACTGCATGTGTTGATTATGCGCACACATCTACGCACATTCATTTAATGGTAACATTTCGACATTTAAACCACCAGATACGCAAAACTGTAACTAGATTCCCAATCTACAATCGAAAATATTAAGACTAATTTTTTAAAAACTTGTATCGAATGCCTTAAAGCGCGAAATTTGACTTTTATGGGACTTTTTGTTATTCTGGATTGAGTACTGCATGGAAACGTGGATTCAGATCGAACTGAGTCCTTTCAGAATTGTGAGCAGGTCGAAAGTTTGTTGCATGGAAACACTTACCGGATTCAAATCTATTTGAATCTACCAAAGATACTAACCTCTAGTGCTCGTAACGCGCTACACGCTCGTCATTTTGTTTTCTTAGCGAAAGTGGTGTAATAAAAATCAACAATCAGGTAAAATATTCTTTTAAAGGATATTCAAGGTTAGAGATAATTAAAATACTCAGGAAAAATATTTTTACACGTTGGCCAACATAAACCGAGTGACAAACATAAAAACGCAAATCGTGTTGAGAATGAGATCTGACTGAAGTCGATTTCAATTTCAAATGGAAACGTAGTGTGTCTAAAATGTCCCTTTTTACACTAGGAAACTTCAAAACGTATATTTCTAATGAAATCTTTGTGTGAATTTTAGCAGATAAAACGGCAAAGAAAGTAAAAGTTCGCTTTTCTTTCACGTAATAAATGCACATGTCCTTCCCTACTCACTCTTCAACATACAACTCATACACTTTTCTTTAACTGAAATAGAAATGTCACATATTACATTCACACACTTTTCTCTACTCACTTTTGTTTTACGAAGTACATTTCTTTCTCTATTCGCCCTTCAACATACAATTTTCTATGACTGAAATAGAAATGTCACATATATTCACACCATTTTCTCTGTTCACTTTTGTTTTACAACACACGATCACATATCCTTCTCTACTCACACTTCAACATACGATTCACACAATTTTCTATGACTGAAATAGAAATGCTACATATATTCACACGATTTTCTCTGTTCACTTTTGTTTTACAACACACGATCACATATCCTTCTCTACTCACACTTCAACAGACGATTCACACGATTTTCTATGACTGAAATAGAAATGCCACATATTATATTCACACGATTTTCTCTGTTCACTTTTCTTTTACAACACACGATCACATATCCTTCCGTGGTCACCCTTCAATATACAGTTCTCTATGATTGAAATAGAAACGTAAACGTTACATTCACACGATCTTCTCTACGCACTTTCCATTTACGAAACACAATCACACTTGTTTCTCTACTCCATCTTATAAAAACAGTTCATACAGTTTTCCATATATTTAAATTCAAACGTAACGAGTTAGATTCACACGATTTTCTCAACACACTTTTCTTTTATGAAACACAATCACATTTCTTTATCTACTCCCTCTTCTACAATGAATTCATACACACAGAGACACAACTCCCCCCCCCCCCCCCCCCAAGGGCCTCATGACATATTTTCGGTGAAATTTCGACATGAAATTTTTGGGTCGAATACAATGTTTTGGAGGTTTAGAATATAAAGTTTATATTTTGTTGTCTCTATTTGTTATGTAGTAATTAATTGGGGCTTTAGATTTTATTGAATTTTTGCTTTCTCAGTTATTTGGTAAACGCGCCACGTGCACTCGGGCCTTTTTTGGGTTAAGGTTGCGTTTCTGATGAAATCTCGACTTTCATATGATGCAAATCTTGCAATAGCTAGGGAGGTAGAAAGGGTAGTTAGAACAGTTGCACCCCTTCAAGAATATGACGTAACAACTGCCTCCTCATTACGGTCAGGAGGACAAACTTAAGAGTAAATACAGATGAACAAAAGGCGGTTGCCTTGCCTACCTTCATCAGCGACCATCACCACAAGCAATCCTTGAGATCCTGTGGAACACAACTAACTAACTTTGGACACACGCGGGGTTGAAGAAGAAGAAGCAACAACTGACTGGCGATATGCTAGCCGCCCGCCCGCCCTTGCCAAGTCGCCAGACCCCAGACCACCACCTGTCATCTACGACGACCCTTCCAGGTGCACCCCTACACTACCCAATCTCAGGGCTGCAATCCCAACGGCCGTGCTATCGTCTTCCGCCTCTCCACCAATTCCCTTCACGCTCCAACCCTTGTTTTCTTGTTTTGTTCACCTCCAGCATCAATCTGGCAACGTCGCCGACAAGGTATATAATTTCTTGCAGGTAAGAGATGGAGGGAGAAGAAAGATGACGGCCTCCAAGAAGTCTGGCCTCGTCAACCGATAGATGGCGCTGGTGGGTTCCATCTGGTGCTACCTGCGTACGTACGTACGCAGCTCAGGTCAAAGAACGTCCATACGAGTTTTTGTTTCTTGTTTTTTCTGTCTCTCTGCTCATCCCTGTCTCTCTCAATTTTACGACGTTCTGTTCAACCGCGCGCGCGTGTGTGTATTACAAACATTGTGTTGAAATCAGTGGCGACTCGTGCTCAACTTATACAAACAAAATCTGCTGTGTTGCACTCACATGACTTTCTCTACTCTTGTACTAACCATTCTCACAAACTCTTATTCCTATATCTTATATAGGCGAAATGGATTATTGAAAATGAGAAGTTGAGCAATTTGTGGAATAAGTGTCGCGGGAAACTAGAGAACCCGAAGTAAACCCACCTAGACAACCACGAATACTACATGCGTGTCCCTGGGATCGAACCCGGGCCACTTAGGTGGTAGGCGAACGGTCTAATCGCTCGACCACGGCGCCGCCTCTTTGCAAGTCCAAAGAGATAAAAGCGAAAAAAAAATTTCTATATGATGGAATTTTTGTTCAAGCTTTCAAGGCTGGTCCAAAAGAAATCGTAGAAAAAATAGTGAGAGTGGCTTTTCTGTAACTTTTATATTTACCAGTATGTAAATTATAAAGTTCTGAAAAATTATAAAAATGTGAAAAAGATAATTTTTTCAAAGTTAATAATTTTATTGAATGAACTAAGCATTACAAAAATTTCTAATCCCAAGATTCTTTTGAACGCGCGCGCACACACACACACACACACACACACACACACACACACACACACACACACACACGAAGCCCTCGAGGTGCCAAAACATTCACCACTTTATCTAAAATGTTATGCGCAGGCTTTTTTAAGCTGATAATTTATGTAAAAATTATTTTAAAATATTTATGATTTAAAATTAATGGAGGGGCAGGTACACCAAAGCACGAGCCGCCACTGGCTGAAAACAATAGAGCACAGATTTATTATCTTTCTTTCTCTCCTTTGCTCCACTGAGGCGGCTCATGAAATCATCCCCGGAATTATTTTTGTTAGCTTGGCAGAATAACCATTTTTATTTTCTTTCCTCGAATTAAAATTTTAATCCTTACCTACATATTCTCCAATTCGGTGTTTTTCCCTTTATCCTCGTGGATTATCTTATTTTCGTTTTATTATTGCGCGTTTAGAAGAGTCGTGTGTTTTTATCCCGGGCTCATTAAATTGCTCATTTTATCGTACATTTCCATTGCAGGAAGTTGATAATATCCTGAGGTAGATATTCTACAAGGAGATAAATCAATGATCCTGTAACATCCACTGAAATGAGAT
The DNA here is from genome assembly GCA_030765045.1 of Tenodera sinensis. NCBI lineage: Eukaryota > Metazoa > Arthropoda > Insecta > Mantodea > Mantidae > Tenodera > Tenodera sinensis. The sequence goes on along the minus strand of CM060968.1, from coordinate 12,903,065 downwards.
TACTTTGAGTGCCTTGCTTTCCCAAGTATTTATATCAAATATGGAGTACGGTATTTGCTTAACTTTATCAGCAATATGTTCCGTGTCATAATTGGGAAAGATCTCTATGGATTTTTACATAGCCTACTTTAGCAATATTAAACTTTATGGTGACTTATTCAAGGGTGAAATTTAGTGAAGCATTCATTCCACCCAAAAATTCGATGTCCAGATTTCACCGAAAATATATGTTCTCAGGCCCCCTAAATCCAAAAAAAGCATTTTTAGAAAAAGGTCCGTGTGTGTCTGTGTGTCAGTCTGTGGACAGCATAACTCAAAAACGAAAAGTCGCTTAGAAACCAAAGTTGGTATTTAAGTTAAATGTCTTTCAAGGATGCGACACAAAGATTTTGAAGAAAATAGCCCCACCCTAAATACCCTTTACAAGGAACATTTCTCGAAAATTTTGATTTTCTTGAAAATGGCTCTAACGATTTTGATTAAAATGTCATATGTTTGAGATATTTTAATGAACAAACAAATGTACATATATCTCGAATTTTCTGGCTGTAGCCCCTGTAGTCGTATTTACTCTGGACGACTTTTGCATAACTCGTAAACCGTTAGAGATAGACCAAATAATACAATACAAAAAATGTAGATCTTACTAAAATACACAATTTATGTGCAAATAAATTTTCTTGTAGGGTGAACCATTTCGGAGATATTCCTTGTTATGTGTGTGAGTTTCGGAAAACTTAGAACTTTCGTGAAATGGATCATCGTTGTTCATGCTTTTATATGTTAAGTGTGCAAAGACAACAGAATCTCAAAGCTTTAAAGTTTTGACTATCGCACAAAGCCTACTGTATTCTAATATTCCCCTTGTACCTACAAGGAAATAAACAATAAGATAATTTCTGTAAATGTGTATCTGAAGTAACACTAAGAATGGTTAGTACATATATCTGTGTTTTAAATGTGTTGTGCAATTCCATCTCGAGAAACAAGATCCCGTACGTACGTTATTTGGGTACGACCCAGGTCGTATTAACTGTTAGTGGTTCGCGACCTGCCCGAACAAGGGGCCAATGTTCCACGTGGTCACGACTTACCTGCTCATCATGACAAGTGAATCTCGCCCAGGGTGGGGTCTGCCTTGGATCACTCCTTCCAGAGATTCCGCTAGTGCTAACCATGGTTTAACTTGGCCGCTACTGAACGCAAATGTCACATTTCAGTATCCAATTAGGCTGTTCAACACACGCGCGCACGAGCATACACCTGTGCAAAGTATAGGCTCTGTTAGTTGCATATGCTGGATTTCGCGTGCAGGTAGACTCAAATATGACGAACAAAAAATGCAAATTTATCCTATCTTGAAAGCTAAAGGAGATAATCTGCACATTCTGGCACTAGAATAAGACCGAACATTTGAAAGTTTTGTTTACTAATCGACTTCAGTTTTGTTATCAGCTACTGCAGGCTACGAAGGGAGCGATGGTTTTCTTTCAAGCTTTCCGAGCAACATTCAAGAGATCTGAGCAGTGTCAACATTCCTGACCTTCCACAGAAACACTTTTAACATGTTCAAAGTACTGTAGCTATTTTCAGTTAAATGTTATGTATAACGTCCTTTTACTGCAATTCAGAAGGCCCGAAATCTTAAAACTGAAAGACCATATGGAATATCAAAACAAGAGAACGTTTGTGATTGTTATCTTGAGGACCTCGATGTTCTCTACAGTCACTATGGCAACCAGTTTATTGAATTACCGAACTTTGCTAGTTGTCAGACCACAACGCATTACTCACATACCTACCTCTGTTTATTTTTAATCCTGATATAATTTGTACCTGTTGGGTTGCTTCGCTAGACACGCCCCTTGCGGCTGTCAGTAAAGGAACACTGCTTGAAAGCTCATTAACTGTCTTATCAAGAACATTCCTAATTACGAGCTCATGCCTTTCCTCTAAAGTGGCAATTTTAATGAAAATAAGACTAAACCGACTAGAAACACAAAACTTTATACATTCCTATTTAATATACAGCCCTCAGCAATGAAGTTCAGGCCTGTGCACACTACACTACTTCTCAAACTATTGTAAAAAATCTGATGTGTTACACTCACATGACTTTCTCTACCCTTGTACTAACCATTCTTACAAACTCTTATTCCTATATCTTCTTCGTGTTAGTTGAGATAAACATTTGTACAAATTATCTTATTGCTTATTTCCTTGTAGGTACAAGGGGAATATTACAATACAGTAGGCTTTGTGCGATAGTCAAATCTTTTAAAGCTTTGAGATTCCGTTCTCATTGCACACTTAACATATAAAAAAATAAATAGCGATGTTCCATTTGTCAGAAATATAAATTCTCCAAAACTGACGCAAGTAATGAGGAATATCTCCGAAATGGTTCACTCTACAAAAAAATTTATTCAGACATAAATTGTGTGCTTTAGCGAGACCTACATTTTTTGTATTGCAAGATTTTGTCTATCTCTTAAGGTTTACAAGTTATTCATAAATCATTCAGAGTAAATACGACTACAGGGGCTATAGCCAGAAAACTCAAAATATACATTTCATTTGTCATAAAAATATCTCAAACATATGGCATTTTAATCAAAATCGTAAGAGCCATTTTCAAGAAAATCAACATTTTCGAAAAATGTACCATGTAAAGGGTAGTTTAGGGTGGGGCTATTTTCTTCAAAATCTTCGTGTCGCATCCTTGAATGACAATAAACTTAAATACCAACTTTGGTTTTTAACCGAATTTTCGTTCTTGAGTTATGGTGTCCACAGACTGACACACACACACACACACACACACACACACACACACACACACACACACACGCGCGCGCGCGCGCGCGCGCGCGCGCGCGCGTTTTTCTGAAAATCTTTTTTCTGATTCAGGGGGTCTCAAAGGATATATTTCCGATGAAATCTCGACATCGAATTTTTGGGTGGAATACAATACTTCCCGTACTTACCAGCAGAGAAAGTAAAAAATGGAAATCTCGTTAAAACACACAAGTTATACCTAAGTGCGTTTTTTGTGGAGTAAACCATTTCGGAGATATTCCTTGTTATTTGTCAAATGGAAGATCGTTATTCATTCTTTTATCTCTTAAGCCATGCGACCAATCTTAAAATATTTGACTATCGCTTAAAGCCTATTGCATTATCCTTGCACGTAGAACAAAATTAGCAATTCTTTTTTTTTTTTTTAAAAAAAAAGATATTTGGCTTTCAAGAGACCTTCGAAAAGTATTTCTAGTGCAATATGGAATATATATATAGTCTCCTATTGGTATCAGTGGCGTATGCTGGGATTGTGACTAAAGCTATCACTAGGCATGGGTGTCGCGAAAGGGGGGGGGGCAAGGGGGCCCCGCGGCCTCCTCTTAGAATGATAGTCCACAATATACGCCACTGATTGGTACACAGATGACGCCAGATAAAGTAAAATCATTTACTTCTGAAACTTGTGTAGATATTTTCATCAAGTAGCTTTTTGGAGTTGAAGGGACCTCAAAAAGTGTATTTGCAGTGATTCTCGGTATCCAACTTTTGTGTGGAATGCATTCTTAATGTTATTACAACAGTAGAGAAAGTACATAATTTGAGATATGACGTAACGCTGATGACGTCAGTGTATCCTTGAATGGTTTCCAAAGCTGCAGTGAGTGAGTGAATTATTTCCCGTTTGGGCATGAGATGGCGGTGGCCGTGTTTGTTTTGTGCTGCACAAAAGGAAGGGCCAGATGACGCTCTGCACAAACATGTTAAACAATTAACGGGCAAATCGTTCGTTAGCGGCACATTTACCTCTTTAGTGGCAACTGGCATGTTTATGAGAGGGCGAGATTTAAAAATAGACAACAACAACAACGGGGGGCCATTCCGACTTGGCAATGCTTTGTTCATCTTGCTGCTGGCACAATCATCTTCCTTCTCCCTTTATCTAGTCGCACTCACATGACTTTCTCTACTCTTGTACTAACCATTCTTACAAACTCTTATTCCTATATCTTCTTCATGTTAGTTGAGATAAACATTTGTACAAATTATCTTATTGCTTATTTCCTTGTAGGTACAAGGGGAATATTAGAATACAGTAGGCTTTGTGCGACAGTCAAATGTTTGAGATTCTGTTTTTTTATTGTTCCATTTATATCCTGCCTTCAACTGCGGCCTTGCCTATTGACAAATGGTGTTACACGTTTACGTTGGGATTTTCTATCTTTGGGGGTTTTATTCTTTGAATTCACACACACATTCACACTTTCATTCATACTTCCAGACTCAGGATGAGGAATAATCCTGGCTGGAGAAAAATTCCTACCCCCCACCGGGAATCGAACCCGGGACCCCTAGCACAGCAGGCAGGCAGCACCCCTAGCAGCCCTGAGATTCTGTTGTCTTTGCACACTTAACATATAAAAATGTACAACGATGATCCATTTAACGAAAGTTCTAAGTTTTCCGAAACTCACACACATAACAAGGAATATCTCCGAAATGTTTCACGCTACAAGAAAATTAATTCAGACATAAACTGTGTATTTTAGTAAGATCTACATTTTTTGTATAGTATGATTTGGTCTATCTCTAACGGTTTACCAGTTATGCAAAAGTCATCCAGAGTAAATACGACTACAGGGGCTATAGCCAGAAAATTCAAGATATACATTTCATTTGTCATCAAAATATCTCAAACATATGACATTTTAATCAAAATCGTTAGAGCCATTTTCAAGAAAATCAAAATTTTCGAAAAATTTTCCATGTAAAGGGTAGTTTAGGGTGGGGTTATTTTCTTCAAAATCCTTGTGTTGCATCCTTAAAAGATGTTAAACTTAAATACCAACTTTGGTTTTTAACCGACTTTTCGTTTTTGAGTTATGCTGTCCACAGACTGACAGACTGACACACAGACACACACACGGACCTTTTTTTGGATTCAGGGGGTCTCAAAGCATATATTTCCGGTAAAATATCGACATGGAATTTTTGGTTAGAATACACTTTAGATAGTAGAGAAAGTAAAAAGATGCATGAATTCACATTATTTAGACAGTAAACTATTATTTTTGTGATCGATGAAATAATTTTTATAGACTCAAACCTTAAGCTGTCAATGAAAATAACTTAAAATAATTGTAATGATGTATAAAAATGTCAGTAAGGGAAATGGTATAAATCTGCGACTACTAGTCTTACAACTGTATCGTCACATCTCGAAACCAAAAATATTCGTTCTAACATTGAATTGTATGTAGTAGTACTCCGCGGCATCCGCCTCTGACTAGCAGGTCTGGTTAAGGCAGTGGTGGAGGAAAATAACGTGCAAGGAAGGCGAGGGTGTAGCAACCCTCGGAACTACCCTATACTTCCTCTACCCACACAGGTAAACTTAAAACGTCTTTGGTGCTGCTCATTTGCTTGTGTTTTGAGTTTAGTGGTTCAAACTTGTATGTACATCTGGGAGATTTTGTGCGTAAGAGCGTTGAACAATGTTGGTGCTGCTATCTCTCGGTTGTTTTGGTGATGATTTCTTGGAATCTGTTTATATAAGCTGTCACTTGTAAGAACGGCTCCAGAGCAGAGCACGGCTAAGAGGGTGGAAGTTTATGCCTATTTATTCCAAATAACAGGAGAATTAACCGCCAAGGGAAGCATCATTCCCCTTTAAATTAACATTCCTACGTCTTGCATCGGATCAGACAGGTTTAGTATCTCTCGGTGTGCCCTTTCTCCACCTCTCTCTCTCTCTCGCAAGTCTGAGAAATGGCACTCCTGAAAAACAAAACGCAGAGCTTGCTTTTGATGAGCAAATAAACATATTTTTGCAGGTAAGCGCAATTTTTAAACTGCTTTGCAAGGTTTTTAACAACAATAGAAGGTTTTAGAATCCTGCATCCTGTTGGTGCTATTTCATTTTTATTATTGTCATCTTTGTTTATTACTTTTTTTACTACGTATAGTTAGAAAAAGGGGCGCGAGTGTCTGTCAGCCTGTGGACAGCGTAACTCAAAAATGAAAAGTTGGTTAAAAACGAAAGTTGGTATTTAAGTTTAATGTCTTTTAAGGATGTGACACGAAGATTTTGAAGAAAACAGCCCCACCCTAAACTACCCTTTACATGGAAAATTTTTTGAAAATTTTGATTTTCTTGAAAATGGCTGTAACGATTTTGATTAAAATGTCATATGTTTGAGATACTTTCATGGCAAATTATATGTATATCTTGAATTTTCTGGCTATAGCCCCTGTAGTCGTATTTACTCTGGACGACTTTTGCATAACTGGTAAACCGTTAGAGATAGACCAAATTGTATTATACAAAAAATGTAGATCTTGCTAAAATACACAATTTATGTCTCAATAAATTTTCTTGTAGGGTGAACCACTTCGGAGATATACCTTGTAACGTGTGTGAGTTTCGGAAAACTTAGAACTTTCGTGAAATGGATCATCGTTGTTCATTTTTTATATGTTAAGTATGCAAAGACAACACAATCTCAAACATTTGACTATCGCACAAAGTCTACTGTATTCTAATATTCCCCTTGTAGCTACAAGGAGATAAGCAATAAGATAATTTGTACAAATGTCTATCTCAACTAACACGAAGAATATATAGGAATAAGAGTTGGCAAGAATGGTTAGTAACAAACCAGGCATAAACAAAGCTATCTTGAAATAAGGAAAAGTTTAACTAATTTAGTCGCAAATGATAAGTTCACTTAAACACCACTACTTTCGTCACAGCGCGGCGCAGAAGAGGTGGAAAACAAATGACAGTGCATTATATCCTCATTTCACCACAGTGAGAAAGTGGGAAATTAATTCAGGTGGATAAATGCGGGTCTTGGATGTTGGCTGCCTGCCAGTGTGAATCTGCTATCGTCGTACATTTCCAACTACTTTATCTCAGAGACCAACCATCCTCAAATTCTTGGGTTCTTGTGTGGAGGAGAGAATCTGTCACCGCCGGTTGGTATACCTGGGCAGTGTAACTATGCTTTGTCCATTAGACGGACGTGGTAGCTGGAGGCGGTTTCTTGAGCAGCAGGTGGGGGGCGGCCTCCTCCTCAACAGTAGCTGCAGAGGAAGCAATTAAATCTGCACAGCAACGCGCCATTGTCTAATGTCCTCGACTTTTAACATCCCAGTATTGTTGCATTGGCTCATATTCCAGTACAAAGCTGATCATTACCAGGGCTCGGCTGTTTATAACCTAAAACTATTAGAATATGCACAATATGAATCTAGTATGCAGTGCCCGGGAACGGGAACTAGACAGTTAAAACTTGGCTAAGTTTTCTTTCCCATTAGTGGGGACCAGGAAAGTTTCCCGTCGGTTGTGAACATTCCCGTATGAATACAATTTTTTACTTTCTCTACTGGTAAGTAGGGGAAGTATTATATTCCACCCAAAAATTCGATGTCGAGATTTCACCGGAAATATATGTTTTGAGGCCCCCTGAATCCAAAAAAAAAAAGCATTTTTAGAAAAAGGTCCGTGCGTGTGTCTGTGTGTCAGGCTGTGGATGGCATAACTCAAAAACGAAAAGTCGGTTAGAAGCCAAACTTGGTACATAAGTTTAATGTCTTTCAAGGATGCGACACGAAGATTTTGAAGAAAATAGCCCCACCCTACACTTCCCTTTACAAGGAAGATTTTTCGAAAATTTCGATTTTCTTGAAAACGGCTCTAACGATTTTGATTAAAATGTCATATGTTTGAGATATTTTGATGACAAATGAAATGTATATTTTGAATTTTCTGGCTATAGCCCCTGTAGTCGTATTTACTTTGGACGACTTTTGCATAACTGGTAAACCTTAAGAGATAGACCAAATTATACTGTGCAAAAAATGTATATCTTGCTAAAATACACAATTTATGTCTCGATAAATTTTCTTGTAGGGTGAACCATTTCGGAGATATTCCTTGTTATGTGTGTGAGTTTCTGAAAACTTAGAACTTTAGCGAAATGCAACAACGTTGTTCATTTATCTATATGTTAATCGTGTAAAGAGAACGGAATCTCAAAGGTCAAAAAGATTTGACTGTCGCACAAAGTCTTCTGTATTCTAATATTCCCCTTGTACCTACAAGGAAATAAGCAATAAGATAATTTGTACAAATGTTTATCTTAACTAACATGGAAATGTAGGAATAAGAGTTTGTAAGAATGGTTAGTACAAGAGTAGAGAAAGTCATGTGAGTGCAACACATCAGATTTTTTCTACTGGATTTTCTGTTCTTTTGTTCTCTTGAGCGCCGTTCAACACGCAATTGATACAATTTTCTATGGTTGAAGTATAAACGCAAGTTCACACAGTATTCTCTACTCACTTTTAATGAATCACAATTGCAGTTCTATCTGTACTCACTCTTCTACAAAGAATTTATAAAATTTTCTATATGATAGACATACAATTGCAACGTCTTACATTCACACAGCTTTCTCTACTTGCTTTTCTTGCGGTGCTATTTGCACCGGTGCCAGCATGCGTGTTTTATCCCCTCGGGGAGGTCTGGCACGGGGTGCACTCAGCCTCGTTAGGTCCCAGGGGGACAAATTGCGAACTAATGTATGTGGGAAGACCTAGGAAAGAATGAAAGGAATTATTGTGAGTTAGGAACAGGCGATTCACCCAATCCTTGAAGTGAAGAAGAAGATAGGAGGTAGCAGAAAGAGAGGAAGACCCAGACTTGGATGCAGTGATGACGAGGCTGATGATCTAAGTAAGTGTTGGGTAGAGAATTAGAAGAGATGGACACCCCTGAAGAGGCGCCCATTTCTACAGCTACATTGCAGACTAGTCTTGCACATTAGACGTTAAAGAAAAAATGAAAAAGTGTTTTAATGCTATGGATGCGGTTTTAGTCGTCGTCTAGAGCACATCTGGTCGAATACGCAGCAGTCTGGCTTTTTACATGATTAACCCATTAGAACAAGACGGCAAGTTTATGCACCGCCCGCCAGATTGTTCAAGGTCTGTAGGCTAATTGAACAAATCCAACCCCAACACCTCTTCCACGCTTCAGGAACTTTGTCCAGGAGTAAGTTTCACTCTCAGCAGTTGGTAATGAGAGAAGTGGAAGCGTAACGCTGTCCACTACTACCACTACCACGGAAGTTAACACTCACTCACTCACTCAAGAGGAAATGAGAATGCTACTCGACGCACTCGTCAAACTGGGGGGAAAAACAGTTGCGCGTTCCCAGGGGATGCATTGGGCGAGAATAAACACCATTTTCAAACTAATTTTCCTTCCATTCTCCCTCCACTGCTGCTATACCAAATGTATTTCTCTACTTGTTTAAAAACCTGTACACATAGGGTGAAAGCAATCTCAATGCTAAAAACTCAGATTTCCAAATAACAACCATCTTTTTTACTTTCTCTGCTACGTATCGTAAAGTAGAGCAAGTATTCTACTCCACCCAAAAATTTGCGTCGAGATTTCACCGGAAATACATGTTTTGAGGTCCCTGTGGCACATCACTTTTGCAATGAAAACCAAAACCATTCTTGAAAATGGCTTTATTAAACTGCCGTATGTCTGACGTATACCATAAAAATGTATTTCTCGTTAAAACACACAATTTATGTCTAAATAAATTATTTTTCGTAGAATGAACCATTTCGGAGATATTCCTTGTTATTTGTATGGGCTTCGTTATTCATTGCAAACAGAAAAAGGTCCGTGTCTGTTTAAGGAGTCCCAAAACATATACTTCCGTTGAAACTTCTTTATCTGGGCCCGAATTTTCGAGTTGAATGTAATGCTTTGAGTGCCCAAGAGGTAGAGAATGTAAAAATCTGTGAAAGGACCCACGTTCTCCAGGTTTACTGCAGATAAAAAGTGTGTTCTCAAATACGCACGCAGGTTTACAGGTTTTGGTCCGATTTTCCCTTCCATTGTCTCCTACTTCATGCATAATACAGATCAGGACAGTGGAAGAAGTCCAAAGAGTATTAAAAGTTGAAGGAACCGGAGAGTAGTTTAAATGTTTTTTACTGAAAGGTTCGTTGCATTAACATGAGGCAACAAACGCCAAATATCGATTACTCTCGCAGAGTAGTCCGAGAGGCAGCGTAGTTGTTTTGTAGCAAGGCACAGCCTGGGGAAATAAATCAGTTTTCTTTTCAACTCTGAGTGGAGCAGAAAGGCTGTCCTCAGAGGTTAGAACCCGTAAAGTTAATAGATTGGTCACTCGCTAGTTCGATATACAACATATAATACACGTACGACGTGTACATGCACCACAAAGTTTTACTACTCTTTGGATGAGAGCTTTTATCTCATTTCAGGCACTCCAGTATTTGTTGGCAATTACTCATTCTCTCCTAGATATCCTCCGCTGCTTCAGACCAACACACTCAGGCAGTTTATTGTCTAAGCCCTAAACTTAGAGTTAAATTAGTTCTATAAACGCCCTGCAATTATTCAATACTTATCTTAAGAGCAACTCTCAGTACTGATAATATAAGTACGTACCTTATACCATCTAGCGTGTTATCGGAGAACTTTGAGGAAACTTGATTCTTTGCCATTATAACCCATGATTTCTCTTAATTTATGATTGGTAGACAGATGGCAGGCTTGTGGGAAATTTGAAAAAAATCTGATGTGTTGCACTCACATGACTTTCTCTACTCTTGTACTAACCATTCTTACAAACTCTTATTGCTATATCTTCTTCGTGTTATTTGAGATAAACATTTATACAAATTATCTTATTGCTTATTTCCTTGTAGGTACAAGGGGAATATTACAATACAGTAGTCTGTGCGATAGTCAAATGTTTTAAAAACTTTGAGATCCCGTTCTCTTTGCACGCTTAACATATAACAAAATGAACAACGATGTTCCATTTCACGAAAGTTTTGTTTTCCGAAACTGACACAAATAACAGGAATATCTCCGAAATGGTTCACTTTACAAAAAAATGTATATAGACATAAATTGTGTGTTTTAATCGTGAAAATTTTCGAAAGGTTTTCCATATAAAGGATAGTTTAGGGTGAGGCTATTTTCTTCAAAATCTTCATATCACATTCTTGAATACTATAATGTAGAATAATATGATCAGAGAATGAGTCAATCACCTTTCTGAGTTGAACAGTGCTTTTATAGACATATCTACGTGGAAACAGTGAAACTATGAGTAAAAACAAAAGAGAAGAACAGGATGTTTTAATGCTGCAAGCTAAATAGAGGAGGGGGACAGGGTTTGCGTGACAGATCTTGCGGATGAAGTAGCAATTACAAGAAGCCGGTGACATGCATGCCTTTCTCGGGTCATTAACTGCATTTCTTAGCCATTTCGCATGACAGAGCGGTGCCCTCTATGGCACGCCCTTCAACCATCAAAATATATCATTTTCAATAAACTGCTTTTCCTTATACAAAACACTTCCACTTTGATTTAGAAACGAAAGTTTTGTATACCCCCAAAATCTTCAGTACTAGAAAAAGTTTATTTTCTCGAAAATGGCTGTAAAGATTTTGATTAAAATGTCATATGTTTGAGATATTTTCATGACAAATGAAATGTATATCTTGAATTTTCTGGCTATAGCCCCTGTAGTCCTATTTACTCTGGATGATTCTTGAATAACTCGTAAACCGTAAGAGATAGAACAAATCTTACAATACAAAAAATGTAGATCTTGCTAAAACACACAATTTATGTCTATATAATTTTTTTTGTAGAGTGAACCATTTCGGAGATATTCTTGTTATTTGTGTCAGTTTCGGAAAACAAAACTTTCGTGATATAGGAATAAGAGTTTGTAAGAATGGTTAGTAGAAGAGTAGAGAAACTCATGTGAGTGCAACACATAAGATATTTTAGGTTATATGTATGAATACATCTGTATCGACAGTTGGGCTTCTAACAACGTCAAAAAGTTAACTCTTTTCACTAACAAGGAGGAAATAAATTGATATAGTGAAATACTTACCATTATTAATAAGGTTAGTCATTTGATCCTCCAACATTAACGTAAAATATGCTAGGCGTGTCAACTTACCTGAAACAAAAAAAGAAAGTCATATTATTTCAATGTCCTATGCTAGTAAACGAGTTAATACTATGTATTTAAATTATTTAGAAAATGTTTTAGAGCACTAAAAATTAACAAGATATACTAGTGTCGGAATTAGCAAGTTACTTGAAACACACAAACGCTCGTAGCCTGACCGAAGCACTCAGAGGAAGACAAGAAAATAGATCCATCACTTTTTAATGTTATTCCTATTTAAAATCTGTTCGTAATTATTATTAATGTTTTCCTTGAAACATATTACACTTATAAGTTTTATTTGAGAACAGGAAAAGCCCCAGTGACTAAGAATTGAGTTGTTTTTAAATTGTGAACTCGTGAACAGAGTATGCCAGTCGGCCAGTAAGGAATATGGTGACTAACTTATGAGTTGTGAAAAAGAAATCATGTTAAAGATATTTCACGAGCTAATGGAGCACCATCCGCGTGTACTTGTGAATACGTAATAGAGAAAGTAAAAATCGATATCAAACGCTTTAACAAAACAAGCAGTGCATCTCAGGATAGATTGCAATTTCAGTAAATTAGCTCGCACAAAGGCGTCATTTACTCTGATGAAATTTGCCACGTGTAGTACGACAATTAGCACCTTGTCACATGATAGCTTAGCCAATGACAGCACGATCTATAGACTCTCGTATTAAACTGGGTCAAATGTCCTTCCAGTTCAATGCTGAGAATGGAAATTACGACTAGAATATACCATTTGCATATTCTGTTGCTTTTTTTAAGATCATAGTCTTTGTTTGGGTGTGTAAATTTTTCGTGGAGTGTTTTATAAAAGTAAAAGCATTTAACGGACCATTTAAAAATGGCAGACAAAAACATTTCACAAATATTATAGTGATAATATCGATATTTTAATTGAAGAGGTGATGTCAAGTAACTATAATTTTAAGTATAACAGATTTACCTTTAATAAATAGCCTAGTTATTGTCAGTCGTTTACTTTTAAATCACTACTAATATTAAATAAATAAATAAATTATTATTTACTGCGCAGAATGTTCTAAGCATATACACGTTTATTAAGACTATTTCTCGAATTAAAGGGTTATATAATCTATGCAATGTTGTGCAAATGTATTTTAATTACTAAGCTCTTAAACGGACCTCAGATATTGATCACATATTGATGCTCCAATTTTTACTTTGTCTACTGTAAAATGAATGTTTATTGCAGGTGAAACTGGGAGCCCTAGGTACATATGGAAGCTGACCAGGAGGCGGGCGGGCGTGCGGGCGGGCGGGCGGAGGGGCGGGCGGGCTCGTGAAGATTGAAAAGAAGGGAGATGAAAGGGACTTGTGGGCAGCCACTTGTGTAAAAAAGATGACACAACAGTTGAAGCAGGAAATAGCGTTGGCGAGACTGACAGCCGGTTAATCCGACCAACGCGATTTTCCATTTGCGCAGAAAATAAGGCGCCCCTTTCTGCGACGCTATGCTATGCTATGCAGGTCATGCGTCGCTCTCGACTCGACTCGACAGGCGACGCGTCCTACATCAAAACACGCTCCTGTGCACCAGGAAACAAAAATCACCAACCACTTCTCTCACCAATGCCTTAAAAGCTTTCTTTTCTTGCTAAAAACAAACCTTCAACAATATGATGATAATAATAATTAATAATAGTTAACTAAGATATTTACAACACTAAAAACATCTCAATAAAACAGACTCCAATTTCCAGTTGAAATTGAATCGTCTCCTTAGCGCGGTGGACTCGGGTTCGATTCCCGGTACTCATGATGTGTGTGATGGGCAGAGAAGGTGGACGCAGCGGTCGGGCGGTAAGCCTTGACGGCCATGGGCTTTGTGCCACGGGGGGGGGGGGGGGGACTAGATCCTGAAGCTTCAAAGTAATAACAAGCAATATCTCGGAAATGGCGAAGTCCACAAAGAAAATGCTGAAGATTTGGTCTATCTCTAACGGTTATACAAAAGACAGCAAGAATGAAGAGCGCTTACATTACTAGCTGGATACTAGTAAGTTCCCTGTAAGGTTGGCAGTTCTTGGATGTAGTGTAATGTTTTTGGAGGCGCTAATGAGAAAGATCGCATTGTGTGCAGAGCAGAAGACAATGGAAGCCCTACTGCCGTGCTGGTTGCCTATCCCAGCAGGAACATCACATTTCCTCTCCGTGGAACAAAGTCCTGCTGAAGGTGAGAGGAGCAATTGCTAAATAACCGTTAGAATATTGATAGGAGACCGTTACCAGTAAAAACCTTTGCCTTGGGGAAAGTGATCAGCATATCCCCGCCCCCTTTCTAGGAGGCGGAGTGGTGCACGACTAGTGACGTCATCTCCGGAGTTAATGTTCCATATTCTGCACGGAAATTTCGACGCGCTTTTGCCAGCCTACCTTTGTAACTAGCATTAGAATGCCAAACTGCATCCAGCATCGCATTGATTTAATAATTTTGAAAACAAACGCCTGTACTCAATGCACACATGGCCTCAGTTGCGCAGTTGCCTGCATAATTTCCGTTACTTTAGCAGTATGGCGTCCAATAGTTTTACTTTCTCTAGTAATAAGTAGAGGAAATATTGCATTCCACCCAAAAACTCGATATCGAGATTTCACCGGAAATACATGTTTTGAGATCCCCCTGAACCCATAAAAAACATTTTTAGAAAAAGGTCCGTGTCTCTCTGTGTGTGTGTCTGTCTGTCTGTGTGTCTGTGTGTCTGTGTGTCAGTTTGTGGTCAGCATAACTCAAAAACGAAAACTCGGTTAAAAACCGAAGTTGGTATTTAAGTTTAATGTCTTTTAAGCATGCGACACGAAGATTTTGAAGAAAATAGTTCCACCCTAAACTACCCTACGCATGGAAAATTTTTCAAAAATTTTGATTTCCTTGAAAATGACTCTAATGATTTTGATTAAAATATCATAAATTTAAGATATTTGTATAACAAATGAAATGTATATTTTGAATTTTCTGGCTATAGCCTACGTAGTCCTGTATACTCTGGACGACTTTTGAATAACTCGTAAACCGTAAGAGATAAACAAAATCTTACTGTACAAAAATTGTAGGCCTTGCTAAAATACACAGTTTATGTCCAAATACATTTTTTGTAGAGTGAACCATTTCAGAGATATTCCTGTTATTTTTGTGTTTCGGAAAACTAAACTTTGGTGAAATGGAACATCTGTGGTCATTTTTTTATATGTTAACCGTGCAAAGAGAACGGAATGTCAAAGCTTTAAAACATTTGTCTATCAATCAAAGTCTACTGTATTCTAATATTCCCCTTGTACCTACAAGGAAATAAGCAATAATATAATTTGTAGAAATGTTTATCTCAACTAACACGAAGAAGATATAGGAATAAGAGTTTGTATGAATGGTTAGCACAAGAGTAGAGAAAGTCACGTGACTGCCTCCATGCCCTAAAACAATGGCTGTATGTAAGAATATGAACTGGCCGACTGACCTTGCTTGAACCACAGACTCAACTATTTCGCTTCGGAAGGAATTTCAATACCTGTCGTAAACATCCATTAGCTGTAAACATTTGAACGACTGAAGATTCTATCTCGCTAGCAAATGTCTATACAACCGTTATGCATTTTGGAGAAAATTACTCTTTCAAATATAAGAATGTGGCAACTAACTGTAAGGAAAATTAAGGACATTATGTGTTATTTCCCAGGTAAAAGTATTTTTGGTGTGTCTGTATCTATGTGTTGGTAAAACACTACTTTTACCGGCCGCCGAAGCCAATGTAGTGTAGTAAAGGATGGGGAGGACCCACGTAAAATAACCAGTGAAATAAATTGTCACTGTTCAGAAATGATATATATGGCCTAAAGTGGGATTACTAATGAGTACGACGGTACAAGTAGAGCTGTTGATATGATGACACAGTCAAGTTCACAGAACAGCTGCACGTCGTGCGAGTTTGTTCCCAAGAGTTGAGAAGATCCTAACAATAAAGTTGAGTAGTGTAATAATCGTAACAAAGGCAATGCAACCGGAAACAACTGTTTTCTCTCCTGCTCGTGACGTACTTATTACAGTTCACAGCGCCCCCAGTGTAGGTCAGCTTTACAGTGAAGTCGTGACGAAGATGAAGATATAAGGTATTATGAAAAGATATACCTCGGCTCTGTTTATACACATCAACTAGGCTAGAGGGATCTGGTGGCAGCTAATGAAGTGATACTGTGGACTGCGACACCCTAAAAGTCCCGTATACTAAGAATCAGGAAGTACCAGGAATCTGTGAGCAATCAAGTATCTTATTGCTTATCTCCTTGTAGGTACAATGGGAATATGAGAATACAGTAGACTTTGAGCGATAATCAAGTCTTGTAAAGCTTTCAGATTCCGTTCTCTTTGCACACTTAACATATAAAAAATGAACAACTATAACCCATTTCACGAAAGTTTTAAGTTTTCTGAAACTGACACAAATAACAGAAATATCTCCGAAATGGTTCACTCTACAAAAAATGTATTCAGACATAAATTGTGTGTTTTAGCAAGATCTACATTTTTTGTATAATAAGATTTGGTCTATCTCTTACGGTTTACCAGTTATGCAACGGTCATCCAGAGTAAATAAGACTTCATGGGCTGTAGGCAGAAAATTCAAAATATATAGATTTCATTTGTCATAAAAATATCTTAAACATATGGCAATTTAATCAAAATCATTAGAGCAATTTTGGAGAAAATGAAAATTTTCGAAAAATTTTCCATGTGAAGGGTAGTTTAGGGTTCAGGAATTTTCTTCAAAATGTTTGTGTCGCATCCTTGAAAGATGTTAAACTTAAATACGTATTTTGGTTTTTAATCGACTTTTCGTTTTTGAGTTAAGTTGTCCACAGACTTACACACACAGTCTACGCTTGGCGTGTGTGTAGAGCGGAAGGTCAGGAATGTTGACAGCAAACACTACTTAGGAATAAAACCAACAATTCCCTGGTTACTTGTAGTAGGTGATGGATTCACAGAGACATATAATTAGTTTTCAAACTCTGGCCTATTTTGAATTTGGACTTGAAAGGTGTAAATTATAGGGAAAATCAGAATAGTAAACATAACATTCGCCTCTTCTATTGTCAGACTTTGTAGATAATGTATTCAAGTATCTTCTCGTGACTGTAAAACGATATAGCTAATACAATAAGTCAAGACGAGTGTGCCAGGTACAATGGCACAAGATTTGTATCGGGCAAGACAAGACAAAGGCAAGAGGCAACGACCCGAAAAATTCAAATCGAAGTTCCATCATCTATAAACATTCTGAATCTGAAAAACATTTTTATGGAAAGTCGGTGTCGTGTGATATTCACGCCCGTGGGACTGTCACACCAAGCTCAAGAAAACGAAAGATTGTATATAACTCAGGGAATGTTGGACAACTTCTAGGAAATATATTTTTTCTTTAGCTGCCCCTGGTTTTTATTTTCTCAAGGACTAAGTATAAAGCGATTGTGGATCATTTTTGGCGTAATTATTTATTGCGAAAATATATTTAACTCTTAAAATATAAGCAAACTAGAATACCTTTCAAAAGTTCCGCATATTTTCTGCTATAACCAGAAATAGAGAAAATGTTTTTACACAAACATGTAGAAAGAAGTTTCAAAACCTTTACTAGCCATTGCAAGTAACAAGGGGAGGGGTAGTTTTGTTTCAAGCTTTCCGAGTAGTAGCTTTTACTGTCAGCATTCCTGACCTTCCGCTTTACATGCAATGGTGCGAAGTGTATATCCACGAATTTACTCCAATACACAAGCTGGAATGCAATTATTTAATATCAGGAGAAGGAGGAAGGGAAGAAGAAGAAGAAGAAGAAGAAGAAGAAGAAGAAGAAACTCGTCACCCTCCGCTGGGTACGAACCCGCGACCTTGGGAAACCAAGGGCTACCACCATCAGAGAGGATGTGTGGAAGAATCAGTGTGACTGTTACACAACTCATGTTTATGGGGTACTCACAAGTATTGCCTGGATTTCTCCTCCTCCTCCTCGGGTCTGTTGCACGATTGATGACGAAGGTGCGGTATTTACGATTTCCAAAGTGATCATGATTTCCCACAAAGCCCCGTGGTTTAGGATTTCAACCCACGTACACACACCAACACTCAAACAATATAACACGTACCCATATCTCTTCCCCGCCTCGCCCCGCCCGGCCTCGCTGCACGGGCAAGTTTATGTTTAGGGAAACTGCCTACTCCTCCTGCCTGCTAGGACTGAAGCGCTTAATGACATTTCTTAATTAAATAAAGTTATATCTCTTGAGATCCATTAAAAGCGAAGGTAAGTGTGAGAGTGTTTTCAAGTGTCGTCGACACCAAGACACTTCAATAATCTTCAACATTTTAATTTGATTTTAAAAAAGTTCAGAGGTAAGCAAGGAGCGTGTTTTATTTCACTTTCAGAATCTAGGTCAGGCAAAAATGTGAAGGGGAGCATCTGTAATACAATTTCTATCTTTAAGGGATGAAATAAGCCTCTAAGCTGGTAACAAGACGTCTAGTCAAATATTTATAAACTTGGAAATATTCTTTTCTTGTTTTCATATTATATTATAACAAAATTACAATTCCATGAATCCCACCTCTGGCACCAGTGTAACAAAATGACTAACTCACAGTCCAGTTTTTACTTTCTCTACTACAAGGAGGGAAAGTCTTGTATTTCACCCAAAAATTCGATGTCGAGATTTCACCGGAAATATATATCTTTCAAGGCCCCCTAAATAAAAAATCTTATGTGTTGCACTCACATGACTTTCTCTACTCTTGTACTAACCATTCTTACAAACTCTTATTCCTATATCTTCTTCGTGTTAGTTTTTTTTAGGATTCAGGGGGCCTCAAAACATATATTTCCGGTGAAATCTCGACATCAAATATTTGGGTGGAATACAATACTTCCCCTACTTACCAGTAGAGAAAGTACAAAGAAGGATTTTTAGAAAAAAGATCCGCGAAGCGTTTATAAGAATATTTACAGAAGATTGATTATTGTCGTGGCTGCCTGTAAATTCATTTTTGCGGAGGTGTTTACAGTGTTGAAAATAAAGAATAAAAATTCCATTCCAATTCGTAGTTTTTACATTTTGCCTCATCACTAGCAAGGCAAGCTATATTAACATAATACAGCGAACATAAATTATTCTCTTTCACCCTGTAACGTTTATAAATTTCTTGACAACCTGTGCAAAACGTTACAAAGCGGCACGGAGCTAATTTTATGGGCGCTCACGATCTCCCACGTGCTTCAACAATACATTAGCAAATTACTTTAAAGAGAGGCCCGTGCTGTCACAATGAGAGGTCGCGCAGTGCAACAGTCATATGTCTTCTTCAAGTCGTTGCCTGGTAACGGTGGAAGCAAAGTTCATATAAACCCCGAGCCCCAGGTACCGACCGCTTCTCTCTCTCTCTCTCTCTCTCTCTCTCTCTCTCTCTCTCTCTCTCTTTCTCTCTCTCTCATGTTTTATTCAGCTTTAATACGGTAACATTTTCCATCTCTTGAATTGCAGCACCATGCATTATGTTTTAGAATTACAGTAATTAATTTAAAACAGGATATAGTATAAATAAAAGAAAGCGTGACAGATTTAATTAATAATGGAAGAACATTACGTTATTATTTCATCAACTGCGCCGCTTCTGTTACCTTTATTTCCTTCTACGTGCATTTTTAATTTCATACAAACTTCGACATTTAATAATTACCTGAACCCACTTATGCACTGAACAATGAACGACTGACATAACTAATACTGCACAAAATACTGAGATTGTTTAGTTATTGCATCAAGAAAAGCTCTAACACAATCAAAATGAACCTCTAGAGAAAGGTCCGTGTGTGTGTGTTTGTGTGTCTGTGGACAGAATAACTCAAAATCGAAAAGCCGGTTAAAAACCAAAGTTGGTATTTAAGTTTAATGTCTTTCAAGGATGCGACACGAAGATTTTGAAGAAAATAGCCCCACCCTAAACTACCCTTTACATGGACAATTTTTCGAACATTTTTATTTTCTTGAAAAAGGCTTTAACGATTTTGATTAAAATGACATATGTTTAACATATTTTGATGACAAATGAAATGTATATCTTGAATTTTCTGCATATAGCCGCCGTAGTCATATTTACTCTGGATGACTTTTGCATAACTGGTAAACCGTCAGAGATAGACAATATCTTACTGTACAAAAAATTTAGATCTTGCTAAAATACACAATTTATGTGTAAATAAAATTTTTTGTAGAGTGAAGCATTTTGGAGATATTCCTTTTTACTTCTGCGAGTTTTGTAGAACTTCTTCTGCCAAATGAAACATCGTTATTCATTTTGATATGAATGGTTGGTACAAACGGAGAGAGATAGAAATGAGATTTTTAAAATAACGTTGCACTTTTAAAGTACTGAGGTACCAACATAAATTTGAGGTACGAAATACAATTTGGAAGTTGGTTTCTTTTGCTTTATGGCAGTGGATTCCAGTCATTTCTTTACCGGACCCAATATCGTGGATTTCCTTTTGTGCGCGCGCAACAATTTTCACTCACATGGACGGATTGTTAAATTTACGACCGCGGCTTTTATTTTCGACCATTAACTTGAAATGACTTAGTTCCTTTTCCCCTTTCAGAATGAGGTCCAGAGAGATAAATAAGCTGTCTTTAAAATGATTCATTTGATCGTAAAAGTTTTTTCCAGAACAAAATGTTCGCCACACGAATATAAATATGGCATTTAGCGAGAGAGAACCCCCAAAGGGCCATTGTCGCACTCGAGTGAAGTAAAATGTACTTAGTTAACACTTTACTATTTTCTTTCCCAGAGCAAAATGGCATATACCACGAAACAAATGTGCACTTCTGGAACTGACCAATATTTTACCATTTTCAGAAATAAAAACTTGGATTAAAGAAAAATGTTAGTGAAAACTTATAAACTACCTGTAACAATTGCGTTAAAATAGGCTTTTATTGGTTTTAGTCTTTATTATCTGTAGATAATTGATCCTTAATTTTAAGATTACGGCCATTTTGTTTATGATATCTAGTTTTGATTCTAAAAAAAAGCATTCTTAGAAAAAGGTGTGTGTGTGTTTCTGTGAGTTTGTGGACAGCATAAATAAAAAATCTGATGTGTTGCTCTCACATGACTTTCTCTACTCTTGTACTAACCATTCTTACAAACTCTTATTCCTATATCTTCTTCGTGTTACTTGAGATAAACATTTGTACAAATTATCTTATTGCTAATTTCCTTGTAGGTACAAGGGGAATATTAGAATACAGTAGGCTTTGAGCGATAGCCAAATCTTTTAAAGCCTTGAGAGTCCATTCTCTTTGCACGGCTAACATATAAAAAATTGAACAACGATGTTCCATTTAACGATAGTTTTAAGTTTTCCGAAACTCACACACATAGCAAGGAATATCTCCGAAATGTTTCACGCTACAAGAAAATTAATTCAGACATAAATTGTGTATTTTAGCAAGATATACATTTTTTGTATACTATGATTTGGTCTATCTCTAACGGTTTACCAGTTATGCAAAAGTCGTCCAGAGTAAATACGACTACAGGGACTTTAGCCAGGAAATTCAAAATATACATTTCATTTGTCATAAAAATATCTCAAACATATGACATTTTAATTAAAATCGTTACAGCCATTTTCAAGAAAATCAAACTTTTCGAAAAATTTTCCATGTAAAGGGTAGCTTAGGGTGGGGCTATTTTCTTCAAAATCTTCCTGTCGCATCCTTGAAAGGTATTAAACTTAAATACCAACTTTGGTTTTTAACCTACTTTTCGTTTTTGAGTTATTCTGTCCACAGACACATAAACACACACACACACACACACACACACACGGACCTTTTTCTAAAAATGCTTTTTTCGGATTCAGGGTGTCTCAAAACATATCTTTCCGACATCTAAGTTTTGGGTGGAATACAATACTTCCCCTATTTACCAGTAGAGAAAGTAAAAATGAAGATCTTGCTAAAACAAATAAACGTTTTGTAGAGGGAACCATTTCGGAGATATTCTTTGTTTTTTGTGCGAGTTTGTGAAAACTTAAACTTTCGTCAATGCTTTAAAAGATTTGACTATCGCTCAAATCCTACAGTATACTCAAATTATTTTATGTTTATATTACAAGCAAGGGTTAGTTGAAGTGGAAAAATCTTTTAAAACATGTTTCTCAGGGAAAATGTTTTCAAATGGGTACCTAATGAGTGAGGTACAATAGAAGATAATGCAGGTTTATTTCTGAAGAGATGTGCAACCTGTCGTGTTGATTTAACTGGAGGGCAGACTGCGACAGATGGAGCCGTACCTTGCGGGCGGGGCCGCTGTAATCAAGAAGTAGGGGCTGCAAGTGATTCTGTGGCTACCTACCTGAAATTACACACACGTGCAATTTTTAGCTCTAGAGTTAATTTCTTTCTCTCCTGCACAGGATTTAAACCAACTCAGCTACAACAAGAGGCATTTAGCATGTAATTTTAGAAACGAATATTTGATTACAACGCAGGAAAAGGGAAACTGGGGCAACTTGCCATGGTTTAAAGAATTAGCCCTGAATTTTGTCAAATGTAAAAAAAAAAAAAAAAAAAAAATGGTTTTCTTGAGAAGTAAATAATTTATTTTATTTCGAAACATTTTATTTCCTTGTATGTATAAGGGGAGTTTGGGAATACAGTAGGCTTTGAGTGATAGTCAAATCCTTTGAAGCTTTCTCCTTCCACGGTTAATATATAACAAATTAAAACCGATATATTTTATGAAACTAAGTTTTCCGATACTGACACAAATAACAAGGAATATCTGCGAAATGAAAAAAAAAATTATTAGACATAAATTGTGTGTTTTAGCAATATCTACATTTTTGTATAGTATGATTTGGTCTATCTCTTACTGTTTACCAGTTATGCAAAAGTCGTCCAGAGTAAATACTACATAGGTTATAGCCACATATATATTTCATTTGTCTGAAAGATATGGCATTTTAATCAAAATCTTTGGAGCAATTTTCAATTAAATCAAACGAGCATGATGGCTTCTCTTGAAGGGAGTTGGATGTTAAATTCGTGGTATATGAACAAAGTACACATAAAGCTGAGCGTTACTGAACGATGTATGAATGCTATTGATTTTGAAATTATTTGCACTATAAAATGGTTTCAATTTCTGCTGATTCCGGAGAGCATCTCCGGTATAAATCACGTGTATGTATGTTCATTACACCTCTCTCACCGGATATCAGTGGATGTCCAACACACAGGCGCACACACAAACACACACACACACACACACACACACACACACACACACACACACACACACACACACACACACGCATCCTGTTGGCAAGAGAACCTATTGTTGATACACTTCAGTAATGCA
Organism: Tenodera sinensis; assembly: GCA_030765045.1. NCBI lineage: Eukaryota > Metazoa > Arthropoda > Insecta > Mantodea > Mantidae > Tenodera > Tenodera sinensis. The sequence goes on along the minus strand of CM060968.1, from coordinate 12,879,574 downwards.
ACTCGGAACTATGTTTTCTATGGTTTTTCTCGCAGAACCTAATTTACACCCAAATTTCAGTGAAGCTAAGCTAATACCCAAGATTCGGAGAGCCCACACTCTCCCTCACCCACTCTCTCACTCACCCACTCTCTCACTCACCCACCCATCCACCCACTCAGGCACTCTCTCCCATAATGCTTTATCTAGTATGATCGTGTAGAGAAATTAAAACTTAATGTTGTATTTTCGACTTAAAGAATTCAGCAAAATTTTTTCCAGTCGCTTGGAACTGAAACTAGGTGCTTCATGTTGAATTGCTACCTCTACGCTCAGTACAGACAGGAAAAGTGCTGGAATTTCCACGTTATGAAGGCACAACGGGCTCTTATGGACCATGCTATTCTTATGGAAGATTCACGTGCGCTTTTGCCAAATTGCGTGTTTTCAAATGCGACTAAGATAAAGTATGAACATGCATTTCGGTGTGAAATGTGCCGAAGAATACTATGGCATGCACGATAAACCTTTTATATAATTATATAGTTTTTAAAATAATAAAATCTAAAATTTTGTCGAAAGCAGATTTTTTAACATCTTTCTCGCTCCGAACGTCAAAACATGGCTTCAAATCGAAATAATTGCAATGAAAAAAATCTGGATTATTCGCTTGCTTATCAATGTCTAAACATATTCTTCTAAATAAATAAAGTTTAAAACAAAGTGTTAAAATTCTTCATTTATACAGTGCAAAATGTCGTCGCTGGCTAATTCTCGTTCTGTAAGTCCACGTAAAAACTTCCAGCGACAAGGTTGTCCAGGAAATAACGAAATTATTTTTATACACATATAGAACGTCTCCAGTACTGAAGTATTCATGAATCACCATTTGAAGCAAATGTTTACGGCGCGCCGGACGAAAGCCGGTCCTCGTGTCTTGGAGATGATGAAAACCAGATGTGGTATGACAGTTGAAGGGCCGATAAGGCATTGTACTTCAGCGCAGGTTTTCAATAGGTTTTGGGAATGTGAGGCGTGAGCGAGTTTTACAACCTCTCTGGTAATTATGTGCATTGCAGTTAAGTGATCAGTGCGGAATGGATCGCAGAAAAAAAGGCGAAATTATTAAAAGTGGCGACCGGAAAACAATTCTTAGAGTGTATGATTATTGAAAGAAAAAGAACCCCGGATACAGTGACTCGTTTATTGTTAGTGAGCTTCATAAGGCGACTGGTGTAAGTAGGCCTACATGCAAAACCAGCAGAAGATAAAATATGATCATTTTGAACGCAAATATGGCACAAATTTCTTGAATTTCTATTTCAAGGTACCCCCCCCCCCCCCTACAATTCTGACCGTGTTGAAAAAAGTCAATGAGGATGAGGACCTGCCAAATTTTAGATATTCAACCTTTTATAGCTTAGGGAGGAAATGGGATTTCATTTTGAAAACAGAGGAAATAAATCGTTTATGGTTGAGACAAATTATATTATAGTGCGGCGACATTCCTGTTTACGGAAAATAAAACAATTCAGCAAAGAGGTAAGGAACATCGTGTACCTTGATGAAAGTTGGGTATCAAAAGTTTGGAAGGATAGGAAGCGCTTTTTGCCGGGTTATCCACTGGTCTTAAATCACCTACTGCTCGCGGACCACGATTTGTAATATTGCATGTGGATGGTACGATTTGTACAGGATGCAAAACTTGTTTTCTTGTAAAAAGGTTCTGTTGATTATCATGATGAAATGGACAGCGATAGATTTGAACAGTGATTCAGGAATCAACTAGCAAAACCATGGTAATCGCTGCGGCGCAACATACATGGCAACGCCGCGCTGATTCTCCATAAGAGCCATTGTGCCTTCATAACGTGAAAATTCCTATAGAAATAGCTTCTAATATACAGTTAAAGATCATTACTGTTACCTGTAGAACACTCCAGATCGTTATCTGTGTCCCAGGGAAATACTAATGGAGTTGAAAATACTGCCTTTGAGGTTGACAATACAAAAGGCAGGAATTTCATTTCACAAAGACAACATTCCATACAATATTGAACTGTTTTCCCAGTCTCTATCCCGCTTGGCTTTGTTCCTCTGTTTGCCAAGAAGCCCTAGGGCCAACAAAGGTGAGAAATGCTTTTATAATACGGTAGAAACAAGCGACTGTTAATTTGCTTGGGGTTATATCCGCCACAGGTTTTCGTCTAATCCCTGGCAAGAAGGAAATCAGCAATCGAAAGGGCAAGTTGCCTTTAATCTGGACAACGAGTTAATTTCTGCAGGAACACAACACTTTCCAGGCCTGCCACCACGACAACACCCTAGCTTTAATGTTCTCCTGACACAACCCTCATCACTTTTAATAACAACCACAATGATAGACAACTTCAACGGAATTTCCTTCCTTTCTAACCTCTAAACCTTTTAGGAACGCACTTAAAAGCATATATCCTAATTTTATATTATTTCTTTAACTAACCCCGACGCTACAGCCCAGGAAGGGCCACGGCCTACCGCCCAATCGCTGCGTCCCCCACCTCTGCCCACTACAGGCGTCATTGGTGGGGTGCAGTACGGGAGGGTGGGACGTGGTCAGCGCCCCGAGCCCTCCCGGCCAGTTATGCGGTCTTCTCGACCTGGGGCCGCTACTTCTCCTTCAAGTAGCTCCTCAATTGGTCCCCCCGGGACCTAACGAGGCTGAGTGCACCCCGTGCCAGACAGTGGCGGCTCGCAGTCAAAATTTTAGGGTAGGCAAAGTGTAACAGGAACAACAACAACAACAACAACAACAACAACAATAATAATAATAATAATAATAATAATAATAATAATAATAATAATAATAATAATAATAAACCCCGTTTATCCGAAATATAGTGGGCGAAGTCATTGCGGATAACACAAACAATATATTGTTTGGTTGTTTAATAAGGAGTGAATGAGTGTGACTTACGGACGAATTACCGCCAAAACTAAAATCACGAGTGTCGGCAGACTTTTTTCCAGGGGGGGGGGCACATGTTGGAAATTTGCAATCATATAATATTAAATCATTATTTTACTGTCAAAATTTATAGTATTTGTTGCAGATAACCGTATTAATTTGTGCTAAACAAAAATTGTTCTTTACATCAAAATTAAAATAATAGTTTAAAAGTCAGTAACTGACTGTACATTAAGTTCACCAACTTCCAAGGGGGGGGGGGGCGTGGCCCCCCTTGCCCCCGTTTCGCGACGCCCATGACTAAAATAGATTAAGAAATTGAAAAATTGTCTGACTGCAGCTTTGTTTTAAATAGCTAAAACACTCCTCTTTTCATTGTCAGTGCGCCGCGAAAGCGAAATTTGTAATAGTTCACTAATTAAGTCGGTCATACTGGTATTACACAGAGATAACGACAGATTCAGATCTCTGAGATCTTCGTTCGTGGAGTATGGCTGTTCGGAAAATGTCGCATAAATTCAGATTTGGGCAGGCAAGTGTTCGGACTGCTGGCAGACGCGTCTACGCATGCTCGGAGTGCATATACAGACCGAATGTTTCCTTATCCCTGTTCAAGGGCCTCGTACTGAGGATATGGGGCCGGGCAGGCAGAGGTTAAGCTAGCCTGCTCTCCACTACCCAGGTTCCATGCGTATCATTTCTGCCGCGCGTTTCAAACACGCAGCGCAGTTTTGATGAATCGGAATTGAGATTAAAGGATTTGACCATGCGCTGGTCATTGTAATCGAGAAAACTTTTCTTGAACTGCAATTTAGGGGAAAATGACGGTTCAAATGATAAAATGCAGAATCATAGTTAAACATTATTTGTTGATGTATTACGATAGGGTAGGCAGTGCCTACCCTGCCTACCCTGAGGAGCCGCGCCTGGTGCCAGACCTTCCAGAGGGGATAAATCCCCATGCTGGTACCGGGGATCGAACTCGGGTCTTCTGCTCCATAGGCAAATGCGCTACCAACTGCGCTCCGGAGGCGGTCTTATTATTTCTTTGCATTTATTATTTTCTTTACCACCTAAAACTTGAAAATCCGATGTGCTACACTCACATGACTTTCTCTACTTAACCATTCTTACAAACTCTTATTCCTGTATCTTCTTCGTGTTAGTTGAGATAAACATTTGTACAAATTATCTTATTATTTCCCTGTAGGTGGAAGGGGAATATTAGAATACAGCAGGCTTTGTGCGATAGTCAAATCTTTTAAAGCTTGGAAATGAACAACGATGTTCCATTTCACGAAATATTTCTTTTCCGAAACTCACACACATAACGAAGAATATCTCCGAAATGGTTCACCCTACAAACAAAATTTATTGAGACATAAATTGTGTATTTTAGCAAGATCTACATTTTTTGTACAGTATAATTTGGTCGATCTCTAACGGTTTACCAGTTATGCAAAAGTCGTCCAGAGTAAATACGACTACAGGGGCTATAGCCAGAAAATTCAAGATGTACATGTCATTTGTCATCAAAATACCTCAAACATTACTTTTTAATGAAAATCGTTGCAGGCATTTTCAAGAAAATCAAAATTTTCGAAACATTTTCCATGTAAAGGGTAGTTTAGGGTGGGGCTATTTTGTTCAAAATCTTTGTGTCGCATCCTTGAAAGACATTAAACTTAAATACCAACTTTACTTTTAAGCGACCTTTCGTTTTTAAGTTATGCTGTCCACAGTGACACACGCGCGCGCGCACACACAGAGACACATTAGGGAGCTTTTTCTAAAAATGTTTTTAAAAGTTCTTAAAGTATTTTCTTGGAATAGAAGAGCATGCAGTTTAAGATGCGTTTAAAAAATAACCAGCCGCCACTGTGGACAGATGGAGAAGGAGCTCTCTATGAAATATTTCGAAACTGAAATAGTAGCTCTAATTTTAGTAAAATCGGTCAGATGGCGAGCGGGATATACTCCCAGATATGTGCACAAAAAAGGGGCCAGCAAGGTAAAAAGGAAATAAAAAGGTGGCTAAAATGGACTTGGTGACGGTGGCAGTTTGATTGAAGACCGAGCAATCCCCGTCCCGCCCCACACCCCACACCTACTCATTTCCCTCCACCCTTATTGTGGCCAGAGGGTAGGTAGCTACTTCACCCTACTATCAAACGTATTTTTTTTTCATCAGGCTCTTTCAATGGCATGGATCTCCCTCAACCTAACGTAGAGAAGAACGAACGACTCTATTGGATGAAAGGACCTCGGAAAAAAAATTGAATGCGGGAAGATATTCCGTTATCTTGAATATCTCTTTAGAAATTCTTTCTCTACACATCGGATGGCTTTGACGCAGATTTAGTGCTGAGATTGACTTGATGTACCAGGAAGAGGTCTAGTAATTTATCTGTGATCCTTTTGGGGCCACAAAGGAAATGGCACTGGAGCCCAAAAAACATGACGTGGCTTATAAGGAGCATTTCGTAAACATGCGCTTCTTACAAACTCTTATTCCTATATCTTCTTCGTGTTAGTTGAGATAAACATTTGTACAAATTATCTTATTGCTTATTTCCTTGTAGGTACAAGGGGAATATTAGAATACAGTAGGCTTTGTGCGATAGTCAAATGTTTTAAAGCTTTGAGATTCTGTTCTCTTTGCGCACTTAACATAAAAAAAACAAGGATATTGCATTTCACGAAAGTATTAAGTTTTCCGAAACTGACACCAATAACAAGGAATATCTCCGATATGGTTCACTGTACAAAAAAATTTTATTGGGACATAAATTGTGTGTTTTAGTGAGATCTACATCTTTTGTAGAGTAAGATTTTGCCTATCTCTTGCGGTTTACGAGTTATTCAAAAGTCATCCAGAGTAAACAGGATTACATAGGCTATAGCCAGAAAATTAAAGATATACATTTCACTTCTCATACAAGTATCTTAAGCACACGGCATTTTAATGAAAATCGTTAGAGCCATTTTGAAGAAAATGAGAATTTTTGAAAAATTTGACATGTAAAAGGTAGGTGGAGGAATTTACATCAAAATCTGCGTGTTGCATCCTTGAAAGACATTAAACTTAAACACCGACTTTTAGTTTTTGAGTTACGCTGTTGACGCCCCCCCTCCCACACACACACTCTTACTATAGGTATAGATTTTTAAGAAAATTACCCTGCCCTAAACTACCCTTTACATGATCTTTATTCCAAATATTTTACTTGCTCAAAAATTACAACCGATTTAGTGTAAAATAGCATACGTTAACATACTTTCGTGACAAATTAATATATGTATATCCTGAAATTTCTGGAAATATCCTAAGAAATTTTCTTCAATCTGACTGATTTTTCTTTAACTGGTAAACAATTAGAGATACCAAAATATTTTTGTGTGAAAAAATGTGTATCTTACATAATTCATATGCAATATTTTTTTTCTGAGTTAACCATTTCTGAGGAATTCCTTGTTACTGATTTGAAGCATAAAATACTGTTTTTTTTTTCAAATACAAAGTCGCTATTCCTTTTTTTTTCTGTCTTTTAGCCATGCAAACAGAACGGAATCATCATATAGCGACGAACTCCTAAAGCATTTCACTGTCGCTCAAAGCCTAATCTATTCCCACATTCCCCTTGCACCTACAAGGAAATAAGCAATAAGATATTTTGTATAAATGTTTATCTCGATTAATATGAAGTAGATACAACAATATAGCGCTGTTGCTTACCAAGTGGGAGACCCCGGTTCGATTCAGTCTCGGTAGGTTCCTCAGGGGTCAATTCAGAGGCCCCTTGATTGAGATGTTTGTCCCGGAAAGGATTGTTGCGTCGCGGGGTTAGTTTAGCTGGAATAATAAGTGTTTGTGAGAGCTGTTGTACAGGTGTGAGTAGGGAAAATCATGTGAATGCTGCACATCTGTCTGTATATAGACACAAACACTTAAATGATATTTTCATCACTGGTTTTTGAAGGTGAGTTTACCTTATTTTCGCCAGGGGTGAAATCGCAGGTGATTTAGGGCAGCATGAAACAGCTGCCGTATTTTGGAACTATCCGCCGGTTGATTGGAAGCCGATGTAGAGCCCCTGGGTCAGCGGGAGTCCACGGACAAAGATAGACAGACGCTCGCAAACAACAAGGAGGGTATAGCTGAACAATTGGGATAGCGAACAATTTCATTTTGTTAGCTAGCGTTGAATAGAAAGGCTGCCTTTCAGAAGTTTTAAAAAGCGTGGTCTTTGATCCGTAAACGTTTTTGGGAAAGTTTCCTTGCAGTCACAATGCTTCCCTAACTCCCCAGGTAGGTAAAAATTCCCTTTCCCTCTTCTTCTTATTCTTCTTCATGTCAGTAAAATGTTTCTCCGGTCGAATGGTTTCCGTGTGTAGGAGGGTGTCTAGTGAAAAATGCAAGAGCCATCTCTCTCGGCGACCAGCGACCACGTGGTAACAGCTACTATAAATCTGCAACCTTTCTCTTACCGAATTTGAAAATATTAGAATATTAGAAATATTAGAAGGAATTTAATGACTTCCCTTCCACTGTGTATATACCTTTTACTTCCTCTACAGGTTGCCCAAGATATACTGCATTCAATCCAAAAATTATTTACAGATATTCCTTTGGAAAAACAAGCGTGCAACTGAAAAACTGCATTCACATGAAAGTAATTGTTGGCACATAGTCATAGTTATAACAAACTAGTTTTGTGCGTTGTAAAGCTAATTTTATACGTATATAAAGTCATTGACTTGTGCGCATATATACTTGCGCAACTTCCCCCACCATCACAATCTGCCACTGCGCAGGTAGGTGAATTGCTCTTGTCTTACCTCACGAACTATAATAGTATCTTAAGCAACGAAAGTATAATGGCAATAATTAAGATAAGTAGTATATTTTATGAAAGCCGTTACCGCTCGTCTAGTATGTTAATTGTCATTATACACAATAATAAGATCTCTTGATTAGAAGGGTGTTGTTTTATCAAACAAATTTGAAAGGACTTATTACTTGATCTCACAAATATGTTCCTCAGTTGTTTCAGAAATGTCAGATATCTGAAAGCACACTTAGAACATACGCACGCTGACAGTCCTTTGTCTCCGCCAATCAAATGAACAAAATGCTCATTCTCAGGCCCTGGGGTTGTTCTTTTAAAATTGAATTAGTGCTCGGAGCAAGATGAATTCCCTCCTGCAGGAGTAGTGACGTCAGAGCAACCACAAACTACTTTGCTTAATGATTATTCCACATGGGAATGTACCTACGTATGTATGTACCAATATCCGGGCCTCCCTTGCTCAAATTAACGTTAAGTACAACATATAATGTTGTCTGGGACCAGGTCCCAACGCACCTTTCCACTCAAATTCAATTTCAACTGAAGATGTTTAAATACTCACAGGTAGGTATCCCTCGAGTTCGGCGTTGTGTGTGTGTGTGTGTGATTCAAGGATCAGCAGATGAGGGGCTGCAACTATTACTGCAAAGGGAGGAGCAGCAGGCTGCCTGACCCCTGGGGAAGTACAAAGGCTTCTGCAAATATATCTACAGGAAAACGTCAGTGCAACTTCTGTCATTAATTTGCCACAAGAAGCCTCCTCGCGGTTTTAACTGTCTTCAAAGATGTTAAATATTACAAATGTTACAACCCTTTTTCCGTATATGACACCGGAATTATTTACCGCTAAGGTTAATCATATTATATTAGTAAATCAGTTCAGCCTATTTTTCCATATCTATGTAACCCACAGATTATAGTCTTACCTAAAAATTTCACGCCACAATTTGTTGTGTAGCTATATTTTAAATATAGTCACAGAGTACACGCCATTATTTATCTGAAATAAATAAAAAGATTGCAGAATGCATACAAATGTCCAACAAATAATTACATTAATAATAATTACAAATACTTCTATAGATCCACATTAAAGAGTTTGTCCTTATTTGAATCTATAAGCACACAAATTCAATGTATAAACACAAAATTACACAATCTCCTGGCTTGGCGTCATTTTGAATCACGCTACGGGGTCCACAATTCCACAAACACGGACTATAGATTTTCATTAGTTCATATTCTTCTATTTCGTGCCACTTCGCAGAGTATCCACTTATTCTGTACGTCGTTACTTTGCATTCTTCTACCACCATAAATGTTCGTCTGAAAAACACTTTATACAGATAAATTACTCAATTTCAGCGAACTGTTATCTTTTTCGATGTGACGTCTACCCAAGCATGGAAAGCAGACAATTGAATCTTCACGTTACCAACTATATTTACATCTCCTAAGTTTAGGAGACCTTTCTGGCACGAGAAATAAAAGAATAGTGAAGTACTTGAAAAATGAAAATAACAACGATTAATGAAATAAATAATTTATTTGAAAAAATGTGTGTTCTAATGAAACTTTCTGCGTTTGAGTGTTTGTTTCTGTTTTAACAATTAGCAATTGTGCAAAAACACAGAAAATTCACTGAGAAAGAGAAGAGCTTCAGGGATATTCTAGAAAACACAAAATATACATTTATGAGTCATACAAAAATCTAAAATTTAAGGTGTTTTAATCAAAATCCTGTTATTTTCGAGAATATCAAAAATAAACAAAATTATTCCATGTAAACCTCGTTTGGACTTCATATAATATTCTAGGTTTGAAACAGCAATGTAGCTTATTACATTCACACGTTTTCTGTACCCTTCTTTTGTGTAACACATTCACATGCCTTTCTCTACTCGCTCTTCAACATACAATTCATACATTTTTCTATAGGACAAGTACAAATGCAGCCTATAACATTCCACAGATTTCTACACTCACTTTTCTTTGCGTAACACATTCACAGATATTTCTCTTCTCACTCATAAAAATGCATACACTTTTATGTATTAGGAAATACAAATGCAGAGTATTACATTCACACGGTTTTCTCTAGTCGCGTTTCACCCTGTGATTTGTTGTTCAATAAATATTTAAGTGTGTTAAGTAAATATTTTTAAATATCTGGGAAGAAACACAAGGCTATTGGACAAGTGCAACTTAAGTACGAGCGTTTTAGGAATAAATCTTGAAACCAGGGGCAATGCTGGGTATTTCACGTAGCATATATATTTAAAAATAATTTTTTGAAAATTTTAAACTTTGTCAACTTGTTGACATTTTCCTTGTGGTTTTTATGGAAAATTCCTTCTTCTTTAGGACAAAATAGACCCCAGTACATACGCACACAACTGTGCAACATTTAGGGAAATTTTCTACTTTCTCTGCAACCAGAAATATATGTTTTGAGTACCCCGAGTTTGGAAAAGAATACAATTTATAGAAAAAGGTCCGTGTGTGTGTGTGTGTGTGTGTGTGTGTGTGTGTGTGTGTGTGTGTGAGCCTGTAGACAGCATAACTCAAATACGAAAAGTCTGTTAAAAACCAGAATTGGTATTTAAGTTGAATATCTTTCAAGGATGCGACACATAGATTTTGAAAAAAATTCCTTTACCCTAAACTATCCTTTACATGGAAAATTTTTCTAAAATTTTGATTCTCTCGAAAATGGCTATAACACCTATGAAAAAATGTGAACCCTGAGGAATTCATACATTATCAGTTCCAATCAATTAATTTATTCGCCCCCCGTTTCTTCTACCAGAGGGCCTTTCCGTTTGATTAACGCACTGCAGCACCCCCTGGGGTTTCCAACCATGATTTTGCTATTAACATTAGTTAAATTAATGTACTGCTTAATTAATTATGTTCTTGTGCCCTGTTGTTGCATTTCGATATTAAAATTGTATCCAGTGGAGCAACCCACACAGACAACTACATTAAATGTAGATATAACGCATTAATTAAATTAATAATTGATGCAGCGGGTATCACGCAAGCATTTTTATCATTCTAATTATCACTTGAAGCATTTCACAGTGATTATCAAACGTGTCCCAGTATCTCCATCATTACTTGCTGTCTACTGGCAACTGGGTCAAGGGAATACCGATGTGTTTGGTCAAAAAACTCGATTTTTGCATTTTTATTGCGAAAGAATGCATCATATCTTAAACAATATATCCGCGAAGTTTTAATCCCCTAGGGAGGGGGGAACACATATTTTGGACGCCATTTTCGAAGCGGTGCACAGCTCTGCCTTTTAAATGGGCGTGTCCATTTCATGGAGGCTTGGAATAAATTCTTTTTAAACACGGCGCTAAGTGTTCTGCTGTTTATGCATTTACCGTAGTCCAACTGAACCAGTTCTCCAATAAATCCACTATGACAGTGAGTTATTTATGCGTATTTAAATCGATCTCGTTCCGGATTGAACTTAACACGCAAACTGGATTGGACTCAGATCGATTTCAATTCTCCATGTAAACGTAGTGAACAGGTATTCTTTTAAATTTTCATACACGCATTGATTATTTGAGGTCTTCTCAGACCCAAAGAGCATTTTCACTTTCTCTACTAAATATAGTAAGGAAGTATTGCATTCCACCCAAAGATTCGATGTCGAGATTTCGCTGGAGATTTATGTTTTGAGGCCCCTTGAATTCAAAAATAAAAAAAAAGCATTTGGAGCAAGAGATAAAGCTAGAATTAACAGCTCACAAATGAGATTTGTTCGTTCGTTAGAGAAATGGTTGAGGATATACAAATTATCAAATTAAATGGCTACAGCATATCCAGAGAATGTCAAATTCTTGTTTACAAAAGATAATAATCACTTCAAACCTCAATGTAAAAGAGATCTGGAAAATGACGGAAAGAAAATCCTGGTAGAGAAGCTGTTCTAGCATTTGCCTTCGACCAGGGAAAACCATAAAAATCCAAGTGACGGTCGACAGGAATCGAACCCAGGGCTCCCGAACAGAAGTCTCACGCATTACTGAAAAACCATAACTTACAACACAAAACATGTATATCTATTTAATTCACGGAATTTTATTTTCAAGAAATTTTTTGTAGCATCAGCTATTTCCAAAATATTTGTAGTTATTGCCCGTCTTTTTTCGAAGCAGAAGAGAAACCTCTTCCTCGCCGACGTCATCAAGATAACACACAAGGCGGTATAGTAGACTGCAAAATGTATTTTCATGGACCACCAGATCATAACTCTTGTGTGGGGCTCTGGCGCTGAAGAAAAACAAGAGAACAACGAGCGAGCAAGCGAGCGACAGACAACTATATAAAATTTGTGTTAGAGCATAAAAAAGTGTGTGGGGTTTTACAATATAGAGATGATCTACATCATCACCACGGTCTGATGGATGAACTCAGTTTTACTACTTATAACGACTTTCAGAAGCAAAACCATTCCGTTCGGGAGGACAATTTTAGAGCCCGCCCGCCCGCCTTCGCTGCAGACATTTCTTATGTTTTATTTACTACCACCATTAAGAAATTGACTTGGAGGTTCCCTGCGGGGGTTATAGGCGATAATATCTTTCTCCTGCGGGCCCCCCCCCCCCCATAAGACATCATCATCCGGTATTGTTTTCCAGGCGCGCTCTTCATTCGATTTCCGTATCTGAAATGGTAGGATGCGGACTGGAAACATTTTTATAACCAAGATTAAAATTGTTTTTATTGCGGCCTTGTCGATTTATGACCCATCATTCTTGAAGCTTTCTAGGAGCGCAATGGATTGCCACTTTGGTATACACAGATATACGGTGTGTGTCCGAGCAGAGTCAGGAGGATTTTCATTGACAATGTCATGATCCAAAATCTAATAACATAATTTAAATTTATGTCAAATAAAACTCGAGAGCAACAAAGAAAACTTTTGAATTTTTTTTACTTTCTCTACTACGTTTAAAGCTCCCTGAATCCAAAAAAGGCATTTTTAGAAAAAGGTGTGTGTGTGTGTGAACACCATAACTCAAAAACGAAAAGTAGGTTAAAAACCAAATTTGATACTTAACTTTCATATCTTTCAAGCATGCAACACAAAGATTTTGAAGAAAATTCCTCGACCCTAAACTTCACTTTACATGGACAATTTTTCGAAAATTTTGATTTTCTTGAAAATGGCTCAAAGGATTTCGATTAAAATGCCATATGTTTGAGATATTTCTATGGCAAATGAAATGTATATTTTGAATTTTCTGGCTATAGCACATGTAGTCCTGTTTACTCTGGATGACATTTCTGTAACTGGTTAACCGTAAGAGATAGACCAAATGTTACTGTACAAAAAATGTAGATCTTGCTAAAATACACAATTTATGTTTCAATAAATTTTTTTGTAGGGTGAACCATTTCGGAGATATTCCCTATTGTTTGTGTCAGTTTCGGAAAACTTAAAACTTTTGCGAAATGGAACATCGTTGTTCATTTTTTATATGTTAAGTGTGCAAAGAGAACGGGATCTCAAAGCTTTAAAAGATGTGACTATCGCACAAGGCAATAAACAATAAGATAATTTGTACAAATGTTTATCTCAACTAACACGAAGAAGATATAGGTATAAGAGTTTGTAAGAATGGTTAGTACAAAAGTAGGGAAGGTCATGTGAGTGCAACACATAAAATTTTTTTATTTATTATAATTCCTAGTGGTATTTCGTATTTTAATTTTCTAACAATATCTTTCATATAAATCTTAAAAGTCCAGGCAGATAAATATTCTTTGTGCCTATAAAATACACACAGACGATGGTAGAAACAGAATGTAAAGTAGAAATGGTAGATAAGGTTCTTGTAACGATTCCCTGGAACGTTTCAAAGGATCCTTCAGATATCTAGAGGTCGTATAGTGAGGAACCGTTATAGTGAACTATTTCAGATGAGTGACAGACTCTGACAGGAGGAATTTTATCAGAACTCTGACGATATCTTAATGCTCTCACAACTGACGTGAAAGGCAAGAGTTTATGGACTCGAAGAAGGTTTTTTTTTAAAAGCCCATCCAGCACTATTACAATGTAGCAGTTTTTAAGCATTAAAAGGGCCCTTTGCTTTCGTGTGGAGCAGTAACCGTGAAAAAATGTGTTTGGTTTGGCGGCCTTGAATGAACAAAAACATGCTGGCTACTGAAACCAGGTTCGGCAGGTATACCTGTGGGGGGGGGGATAGAATGTTAATGACAAGCCAAGCCCTCACAACAACAACAACGGGTTTACAGCTGCTGCTAACCTGCAGGTCTTTGGGTTTTTAACAACAAACACAAGGAAATGCAACAAGTGGCAACAAATGCAACATTAAAATCGTCATATTAACAACACTTCAACAAAACTCACGGAAATAAAACCTATTTTACATTCATATCTCTTTTTCTACCCACCATCGTCTATTTTGCTGTGTTTTTGCAAACCATTCTTACGAAAAGTATTTTTTTCTTTCTCTATAACGTACAGTAGGGGAAGTATTGTATTCCACTCAAAAATTCGATGTCGATATTTCACCGGAAATATGTTTTAAGGTCCCCTAAATAAAAAAAATAAAAAACTTTTTCGAGAAAGGTCCGTGTGTGTGCGTGTGTGTGTAGACAGCAATTATGTCTTTCAAGGATGCGACACGAAGATTTTGAAGAAAATCCTTCCACCTAAGCCACCTCTTACATGGAAAAGTTTTCGAAAATATTTATTTTCTTGAAAATGCCTCTAACGATTTTAATTAAAATGCCACATATTTAAGACATTTTTTATGACAAATGAAATTTATATTTTGAATTTTCTGGCTATAGCCTATGTAGTCCTGTTTACTCTTTTAAATAACTCGTAAACCATAAGAAATAGACAAAATCTTGCTATACAAAGATACCTATATCTCAAGGTATGTGTAAATGCATTTTTTAAAAGAGTAAAATATTTTGTTATTTGTATGAATTTTATAATACCTGAACTTTTGTAAATGGAAGGTCATTATTCACTTTTTTATCTCTTGGCCATCCATAGAGAACAGAATTTCAAAGAGTTTATATAGCACTATCTCTTATTCCCCACAAGAGTAGGTAAAGTCATGTGAATCCAACATATCAGATTTGTTATTACATTTGTAATATTCACATCAAATATTACTTGTTCAGTATTTTTTTCCCAACAGCAAATTAACTCTCATTTTTCCTCTAGCGATTTCAGATTTAATTCTTATGAAATATGAAAGCATACAGGAATGAAGTAAATGCCTTCTGGATAGATAGAAAGTTCCTCTTGATCAAGGCTGACATTATCAGCAGGTTCATTACTCATATTAACAACGCTTTTCATAATTAAACTTTCAACGACACAAATAGATTATTGCAAAATATGCCATAGGAAAAATTTTATTTCTATTTCTGTACACGATCATTTTTATTGAAAATTAACATTAAAAATAACATCCGACATATAAAAGAATATCTTTTATCTGACAGCTGTGTAGAATTTGTGTGTCAACGCTAACGTAACAAATAATATATTAAAATAAACAGTAAATGGAATATCATTATAAAATATATGATGTTATACTCGTATTTTATGACATGACTATTGTGCTTACTCAAAAATTGGATGTCGGGATTTTAAATAAATAACACAAATAACAAGGATTATCTCAGAAATGTTTCACCGCACGAACAATTTTATTGATACATAAATTGTGTGTTTTACGAATATCTATATTTTTTGTATAGTAAGATTTTGTCTATTTCTTACGGTTTAAATGTTATTAAAAATCATCGACACTAAACAGGAGTACATAGGCTATAGCCAGAAAATTTAGGATATACATTTCATTTGTCATGCAAATATCTTAAACATATGGCATTTTCATTAAAATCGTTAGAGCCATTTACAAGAAAATAAAAAATCTCAACATCGAATTTTTGGGTGGAATACAATACTTCCTCTACTTACCAGAGAGAAATTAAAAATTCATTGCCACATAAGATTTGATGCACAGACGCTCCGCTTACCAGACGGGTGCTCTAACCATTAAGCTACTGTGACAACCTGCCAGAGTACAAGAGTAGAGAAAGTAATGTGAGTGGAAGTATATCAATAAATGACTTCGATCTCCTCTATAGCCGCTCCAGAAGACCATAAAGGAGTTAAAAATGACTCAGTTCCTTCAGAATAAGTGAAGAGGATCCGAAAACGTTTATATTCAGGGAGCATATGCGAATATTCCTAAACCCCACCTCAATGGAGATTTAATGACCAGTGCGCGTGTCTCTGCGCATGCGTAGTATTCTTTTTTTATTGTTCCCTGCATAATTTAGGCATTTCGCAGAAGGAGCTCGAGATGCTAAGGACTTTTTATTTCAAAAAGGGAGAGAAGGGAGAGTTGTGGGAGTTGTTGCGAAGTGAACCAACAACCGGAAGTAGCGAGGGGGACGGAGGGGGCAGGTGAGAGGAAGTGACGTAGCTAGTCCACCTGACCTCACCAGAGGAAAAGATGAGGCACTAGTACTGTTGCTGTTGTATCTACTCCTTAAATCTCCGCCTCGGGCTTTAAATACGGAGTGTATTTTGAGCCAGTCCGTATTGCTTTACCCATTATCTAAGCTCTGGAAAATGAGAGAGGAAATTGTGTTTTGTTTATCCCTTCTCTCCTCGCAGGAGAGGGAGGGGGAGGAACGAGATAATATAGAAAGCTGGCCCCATTACCTCGGGCCCTCTTCAACACTTCACAAATTGCACTACATTTTCCTCTTCATATAAAATTGTTTACTTTAAATCAGTCTCTCTCTATCTCACACACACACACGCACGCACGCACGCACGCACGCACACACACACACACAGACACACACACACACAGACACCTCCATCGTTATACCTGGAAATGTCTCAAATCTGACGTGTTACACTCACATGACTTTCATGTTAAATGAGATATACATTTGTACAAATTATCCTATTGCTTATTTCTTTGTAGGTACAATGGGAATATTAGAATACAGTAGGCTTTGTGCGATACTCAAATATTTTAAAAGCTTTGAGATCCCGTTCTCTTTGCGCGCTTAACATACAAAAAATGAACAACGATGTTCCATTTCACGATAGATTTTACGTTTTCCGACACTGACGCATATAACTAGCAATATCTTCGAAATAGTTCACTCTACAAAAAATTTTATTCAGACATAAAATGCGTCTTTTGGCGAGATCTACATTTTTTGTACAGTAAGACTTGGTCTATCTCTTACGGTTTACAAGTTATGCAAAAGTCATCCAGAGTAAATACGACTTCTTAGGTTATAGCCAGAAAATTTAAGATATACATTTCATTGTTATAAAAATATCTCAAACATATGTCATTTTCATCAAAAAAGTTAGAGCCATTTTCAAGAAAATCAAAATTTTGGAAAAATTTTCCATGTAAAGGGTAGTTTAGGATGGGGCTATTTTCTTCAAAATCTTCGTGTCGTATCCTTGAAACACATTAAACTTAAATACCAACTTTGGTTTTTAACCGACTTTTCGTTTTTGAGTTATGCTGTTCACAGACAGACAGACACACCGAACTTTTTCTGAAATCTCGACATCGAATTTTTGGATGGAATACAATAATTTCACTACTTTACTGTACCTAGTAGAGAAAGTAAAAAATAAAAAAAATCTATTATTGCACTCACATGACCTTCTCTACTCACTCTTGTACGAACTATATCCAGAAACACTTATTCTTCTATCGATTTAATGTTAATCTAGATAAACATTTGTAGAAATTATTGACTGTTTCACTCTTTGTTGTGGTATTATTACTTTGGTTGTGTCACGTGTTCCTTGCGGTTGCGCCAATTTGAACATCTTCGTATGTTTCTGAACCTCTGAGGAATCCATGTGGAGTAAATCCAATTAGTGAGCCACTGAAAATGACAGGCAAAATGAATCAATACCATTTACTTGGAAATTTTTTTTTGGAAAGTTTGGATTTTCTTTAAAATTAGTCTAACGATTCTGATTAAAATGTCATATGTTTAAGATATTTGTATGATACATGAAATATATATTTTGAATTTTCTGGCTATAGCCGCTGTAGTCCTATTTACTCTGGACGACTTTTGTATAACTGTAAACTGTAAAAGATAGACCAAATCTTACTATACAAAACATGTAGATCTTGCTAAAACACAGAACTTATATCTAAATATTTTTTTTTTTTGTAGCGTGAATGGTTTCCGAGATATTCTTCGTTATTTGTGTGAGTTTCGGAAAACAAAACTTTCGTGAAATAGAACATCGTTGTTCATTTTTTATATGTTAAGCGTACAAAGGGAACCGGATCTCAAAGTTTTAAAAGATTTGACTATCAGTCAAAGACTACTGTATTCCCATACTCCCCTTGTACCTATAAGTATATTAGCATGAAATAATTTCTAAAAAACTTTATCTCGATCAACATAAGTAGAGAAAGTAGCCATTGATACACTGAAGGTTTGTTTTGAAATTCTAGGCCAAGGGTACGTTGCGGTTTTCAGGGAAAGGGTCATCCTTGGAAAGTTGAAGCTACAAACGTCAAGTTGACACTTCTTTTCCACTGGTATTCTTTGAAAGGAAGAGGCTTTGGGTCCGCAGTCAGTGTGGTGTTTGTTCTCATACTATGTAGTAATATGCTCAGCACGGGAAATAAAGAAAAAAAAACTCTTCTTTCATTTCCATTGGGACCACTTATCTTTTCCGCTGGGTAGACGCATGCGCAGAACTCTCCTCGCGAATAACAATGACCGCACGAAACCTTGTTGGATTATTCATAACCCCTCCCCCACCGGGTCCATCTTGTAGGTAAAAAGCTACAGGTACGAACCTAGATTGGTATGTTATAAAGCAAAGGGCAATTATTCTGTCAAGTTAAGTACACAAGGTGATATATCGCAGCAGTACACAACATGCAATATGATTCTCTAAGTGCCTCGCATTCTTATGAATATTTAAATATTCTACTGTTTTTTGTTAAGACGTTATTTGTTAAAGAAAGCAAGCAATCAAATAGATTAATTCTAGAGCAAGACTTTTTATGGTGATTTGGGATATAACAAATGGACTAGAAGCGGATATATTTGCCTGTTCCAAATACATGATGAAGTCAAAGGCAGTTCCCTCAGTGTAGCAGTAATAGCTTTTGCACAGTTAACATGAACAACGATGTTCCATTTCACGAAAGTTTGTTTTGCGAAACTCACACACATAACAAGGAATATCTCCGAAATGCTTCACCCTACAAGAAAACTTATTGAGACATAAATTGTGTATTTTAGCAATATGTACATTTTTTGTATAGTATGATTTTGTCTATCTCTAACGTTTACCAGTTATACAAAAGTCGAGTAAATACGACTACAGGGGCCATAGCCAGAAAATTCAACATATTCTTTTCATTTGTCATAAAAATATCTCAAACATATGACATTTTAATCAAGATCGTTACAGCCATTTTCAAGAAAATCAAAATTTTCGAAAAAGTTTCCATGTAAAGGGTAGTTTAGGGTGGGACTATTTTCTTCAAAATTTTCGTGTCGTATCCTTAAAAGACATTGAACTTAAATACCATTTTCGGTTTTTAACTGACTTTTCGTTTTCGAGTTATGCTGTCCAAAGACTGACAGACACGCGCGCGCGGACCTTTTTCTAAATATATATATATTTTGATCCAGGAGGTCTGAAAGCATATATTTCCGGTGAAATCTCGACATCAAATTTTTGGGTGCAATACAATACTTCGTCTACTTACTAGTAGAGAAATTAAAAACGTAAAGGCGGTTAAAAACCAAAGTTGGTATTTAACTTTAATATCTTAGCGATGCGACACGAAGATTGTGATTTTCTCGAAAATGGATGTAGACTTTCATTAAAATTCTATACGTTTCAGATATTTTTATGGCAAAAGAAATGTATGTCTGTAAACCGTAAGAAGTAGGTAAAATGTTTGTGGAATGAACCATTTCAGAGATATTCTTTCTTATTTACTTGAATTTTGCAATACTTATACCTTACTCAAATGGTAAGCAGTTATCTCTTTTATGTCCTATGTATAGAAAAGGACAGAATTTTAAAGCCCTTGCATAGTGACGAAATGTTAAAGGGTTTGGCTTTCACTTAAGGTCTATTTCCTTTGTATGTATGATTAAATAATAACAACACCATTTGTGCAAAGTTTACGTAGATTAACGTAAAGTAGGTAGAAGAATCAACGTTTTTTTGTAATATTTTGTACAAGAGTGAGTAGAAAAAGTCATGTGGGTGTATAGATAAGTGTGTGAAGTATTAAAACATATGTAAAAATATTAGATATTTATTTAGTAGATTAGAAGACACAAATTATTCTGTTTAGAGTTAAACAATTATGGATCAAAGGCCTTAGTAACTTCCAAAAATGTGGTTAAAATTTGTTAAAATTAAATGATTTCAAATTTTCGCCCAGTAGAGCATTGTGAAACGATAAATATACCCATGCTTATGTTGGTGTCTTATGCCAGCGTTGAAGTCTCCGGCAATATTCACCACAGAGCTCAGTACAAATCACCTGGCAATCAAACACACTAATTACTCCGTAATTAACTGTACTCAAATTACTTTCAGTGCGTTCGTCTGAAAGCGATGTCATTAAGTTGTTTATTGTAAAGGTTCATAAAATCACCTGGCACTAGAATATTCATTACTGTGTATAACAATTAATATAACTGTACTTTAGCAGCTTGCTTAACCGTTAATGTGATTTGCATTGCGTCAAGGGCGGCGACATTGTAAATTATGTTGGCATCACTTGCTATCTCGTAATTTTATCCTCCGTTTTGTCTTTGCGCTTGCTTATCGTATAGTATTCCCATACGTAGACACTAAAGTCTGTAATTTTCTGAAACTAAATGGTTTTTGCACGGTGTATAAGAACGTTTGTTATGATATTTAGTTGCAAATTGGCTTTAAGAGCCACTCTCTGCGATTTCAATCTCTCCTTTACGGAAACAAAAGCAGGAGGAACAATAGAATAGCGCCTACTGCAACAATTGCACCAATTCGTGAGGCAGCAATCGAACAAGTTGTGCACGATGTTGTTATCGACAGCAGCAGACACCTGTTGCTGATGGACACGCAGAAGGAGGTTAGGAGGACGCCCAGGCGGGACGGCGGCCCTAGAAGTGGCACGTCATGCTTCAGGCCCTAGGAAACACACTCTCTTCCTTTCGGAGAGAACCATCATCTAGGAGGGGGAGGAAATTATGATATTGGAGTTTCTTTGGTAATATGAGGGGAGCGGCTGTTACGGAAATAGCTTCAAGGTGATATTTCATCAACCGCTTTCCAGTACTACCACTACCACCAGCTGTATCTGGGCCAAGCCCAAAAACAGACATCCGTCCTTTGACGATTTATCCCTAAAACTTGTCCAATATCCTTGTACTTCTTTAGAGGCATCTAAAAATATCACTTAACACAACTCAATAAATAATTAAAGCCCTTAGAGCAGAATAAGGAATAAAAATTAAACTAAATAAATAAAAACACCGCGAACGCACATTGCAAAAGCATTGTTAAATAACCACAAACACCACGGGAAGAAGCCTATAGAGAAAACCGAGCGAATACCATACGTTGCATTTCTATTTCAGCAATATAGAAAAATGTATGAATTGTTTGTACCAGAGTGAGAAGAGAAATACATCTGAATGTGTTACGTAAAAGGAAACCGAGTAGAAAAAAGTATATTATACATACACATTTGAGTGTAGATACAATGGGAATACGATATCATCGGCCTCCGTGGTCTAGCGTGAAACTGTTAACCTCGGGGTCCCACAAACGCGGGTTCAAATGCAATGTTTTATACAAAAATTAAAAAGTTTTAAATTTTAGTACCATATATCTCTTAATTTCTGAGTTATGAAATATTAAATCTGTATTTTACTATCCTATACTCCAAACGATGCACTTTTTAAAAATTATAATATGTTTATCTGATTATAACATACAGATCTGTCATATAATTTTGTTTTACTAGCCTAACTTCAAAGGAAATTAATATTTAAACTCTGTCACTTAAAATTTACAGTTTGTTTTATACAGCTTTAACAAGCAATAAATCAAACAACGTTAAAAAAGATTATATAACAGATTTAATTGTGTTTTAGGAATCTAGATAAATTGCAGAAGAATTGAATGAAAGTAAATAAGTTCAAAAAAGAATTTTCAAAAACCTAAAATTTTACAATAAAATTTTTAGTTTCTCTACTTCTAAGTAGAGGAAGTATTGTATTCCACCCAAAAATTCGATATTAAGATTTCACCGGAAATATATGTTTTCAGAACCCCTGAATAAACACAGCATTTTTAGAAAAAGGTCCGTGTGTGTGTGTCAGTCTGTGGAGAGCATAACTCAAAAACGAAATGTCGGTGAAAAACCAAATTAGGCAATTAGGTTTAATATCTTTCAAGGATGCAACCCGAAGATTATCAAGAAAATAGCCCTACCGTAAACTACCCTTTACATGGAAAATTTTTCGAAAATTTTGATTTTCTTGAAAATGGCTCTAACGATTTTGATTAAAATGCCATATGTTTGAGATATTTTGATGACAAATGAAATATATATCTTGAATTTTCAGGGTATAGCTCCTTTAGTCGTATTTACTCTGGAGAACTTTTGCATAACTGGTAAACCGTTAGAGATAGAGCAAATCATAGCACACAAAAAATGTAGATCTTGCTAAAATACACAATTTATGTCTCAACAAATTTTCTTGTAGGGTGAACCATTTCGGAGATATTCCTTGTCATGTGTGCAAGTTTCGGAAAACTTAAAACTTCATTTTTTTATATGTATTTCTAATATAAAAAGTTAAAATCCGTTTAGAATTTATGGCTGTGTTTGTGAAGTCATGGAATGTAAATGTAAAGATTTGTAGTAAATTTCAGCCGTAACTTAGTTTCAGGATAATTTGTATGTCCTCCTGCGTCACGCTCTGCCCGTTTGGTGGGCCCCTGGTATACACAAAACCGTGAGATAATAAAGCATGCTGACACCTTTAACTTCACTTCGTCTTATTAGAGATGTAAAATGACTTGGAAATTTAATCTAATGTAAGTAAATATTTCAGCAAACCAAAAGCTGAGTTAATATTCCTTAAAGTAGGAGCGTGAGGAAGAAAATTGGTCAAGTTGGTACTCGTGAGTATTCTCATCAGGAGATAAATTACGACCTCAGTGACCAGACAGAATTAGTAAAAGTTTGAAACTTGGGTTAACCTGTTGCATATTTCTTAATCTGCAATGTGCAGCATTTTCAGTGAGTTGTGCAAGCAAGTCCTTGGCGACTGGAGCTTAAAGGTTAGACAACAGTAAACAGCAAATACTG
This sequence comes from Tenodera sinensis, assembly GCA_030765045.1. Taxonomy (NCBI): domain Eukaryota; kingdom Metazoa; phylum Arthropoda; class Insecta; order Mantodea; family Mantidae; genus Tenodera; species Tenodera sinensis. The sequence goes on along the minus strand of CM060968.1, from coordinate 12,856,367 downwards.
CTGCATCCTTCAAGGCTGCGAACCAACTGTGTTATATAAGGTACAAATCTGCTAAGTAAACACTCACATGACTTTCTCTACTCTTGTACTAACCATTCTTACAAACTCTTATTCCTATATCTTCTTCGTGTTAGTTGAGATAAACCTTTGAAAAATTAATAGAAACAAGGGTCTCGCCAGTTTCGTCTCACTTGACAGAGGATAATAGAAAGTCTGCTTCTTTCTTTTCTGTTTTCCAAATTATAAAGGACAGAATAACGTGACATTTTCTTTTCTTTTCTGAAGCCACAATGTTCGCTAATGGACATCAGAGTTTTTGTTTCCCGTTGGAGATTGTCGTGACTTGAGATTACGGCGGATCACGATCTGCAGCTGCTGATTCACTTTCACGTCGGTCGGGTGGTCGGTCGGCCACACCCCGGCATGGACCAACCCCCTTCCCCCCCCCCCCCCTCGGTGATCCAGATACTTCACTCACTGATTATCTTGTATTATTAGTATCAGTCCAAACCGCAACACTCGCTCTCCTTCTCTCATTCCCTCTCGCATTGCCTCTCTCGTTTTCTCGCTGCCTCTCACATTTTCTTCCTGTCTTTTGCCAATCTCTCCAATTCCTCCTCTCTCGATTTCTTAGTGGCTCTCATATTTCTCCCTTTGTTCCCACTCTCTTCTGTTCCTTTTATTGTCTCTCTTTTCTTCTTCAAATCTCTCGTTTACTCTAGTTTTCTGTCTCCCATATTCTTTTTATTCTCTTCCTATTCGTATAAAAATTAAAATTCACAAATGTAACAAAATTAGTACAGTGGCTAATATTTAATTTTGGTAGATATAGAAAAGAAAAGCTTAGGTTGGCAGTACTGACATCCTTTACGCTGTACACAAATATACGATGTTGCTTGACTCTGCCATCTACAGACAAACCCACCCACAATACAACAATGTGATTAAGATTAAAGTCACTATTGTTACTTTCTCTACTGGTAAGTAGAGGAAGTATTGTATTCCACCCAAAAATTCGATGTCGAGATTTCACCGGAAATATATGTTTTGAGGCCCCCTGAATCCAAAAAAAAGCATTTTTAGAAAAAGGTCTGTGTGTGTGTCTGTGTGTCTGTCTGTCAGTCTGTGCACAACATAACTCAAAAACGAAAAGTCGCTTAAAAGCCAAACTTGGTACTTAAGTTTAATGTCTTTGAAGGATGCGACACGAAGATTTTGAAGAAAATAGCCCTACCCTAAACTACCCTTTACTGGAAGATTTTTCGAGAATTTTGATTTTCTTGAAAATGGCTCTATTTTCATTAAAATGTCATATGTTTGAGATATTTTGATGACAAATGAAATATATATCTTGAATTTTCTGGCTATAGCCCCTGTAGTCGTATTTACTCTGGACGACTTTTGCATAACTGGTAAACCGTTAGAGATAGACCAAATTATACTATACAAAAAATGTAGATCTTGCTAAAATACACAACTTATGTCTAAATAAAGTTTCTTGTAGGGTGAACCATTTCGGAGATATTCCTTATTATGTGTGTGAGTTTCGGAAAACTTAGAAGTTTTGTGAAAAGGATCATCGTTGTTCATTTTTTTATGTTATTTGGGCAAAGGCAACAGAATCCCAAAGCTTTAAAACATTTGACTATCGCACAAAGCCTACTGTATTCTAATATTCCCCTTGTACCTACAAGGAAATAAGCAATAAGATAATTTGTACAAATGTTTATCTTAACTAACACGAAGAAGATATAGGGATAAGAGTTTGTAAGAATGGTTAGTACAAGAGTAGAGAAAGTCATGTGAGTGCAACACATCAGATTTTTAAGGATGAATTTGGTATCTGAAGTCAGTCCTTGACCTCTCGGTGACTCCAGCAACAAAAGAAAGCAGGGTGGTGAGTCCTGGAGAATAAAGAAGATGGCTTAATACACCCAGCCGCAGCGACGCGGTTCGTTGACCTCTTACGTCACCTGGAAGGTGAATAACGCTATAAAGCTGCATCATTCGTGACAGATGGGTCCTTCTAAGGCTCCAAAACGACTCCCAGAACTTACTAAAGATATATTGTTTTCTACACAAAAATTCAATACCAAGATTTTGCCAAAAGTACATATTTTGACGTCCCCTGAATGAAAAAAAGAATACTTACCCTTCTATGCACTTCAGGTTATCGAGACAAACATTTACAGAAATTACGTTATTGCTAGTTTTGTTACAGGTACAAGGGGAATATGCTTGCTAAGCGACGCACATTGAAAGAAGGACCAGGTTGTACAGCTGTTAGGTGTGGCGCCGTGAAGCGGCCACACCCTCGGCATGCTCTCGGTGTTTGTACACGTGCCCCCAGCGGTTAACAAGAGAAAGGAAATCGCCAGAGCAAAACATAAACGAACTTCAGGTCATGGGCATTCTGTGTTTGTATCACTAAATCTCAGCTGAAACATTACCATGACCACCTTCCACTGTTTTCACTTTCTCTGCTACATACAGCAGGTAGGGGAAGTATTGTATTGCACCCAAAATACTCTGAACAGCGTAACTCAAAAACGAAAAGACGATTAACTACCAAAGTTGGTATATAAGTTAAATATTTTTCAAGGTTGCGACACGAAGATATTAAAGAAAACTCCTCCATCATAAACTACCCTTTGCTGAAAAACATTCTATAATTTTGATTTTATTTAAAATGGTTCAAACATTTTGATTAAAATGCCACTTGCTTATATTTTGGTGACAAATCAAATGTATATACTCAATGTTCCAAATATCGCCTCTGAAGTCCTGTTCATTTTGAATGACTGTAACAGATACCCAAAATAAGTGTAGCCTTGAGTGGGTCATTCACCGCTGGTGCGCTGCAGTGAAATCGGACCACACACATACACGATCTGAAACGCCTGATATATCGGCAACTTCTCTGGCTTATATGTGCAGCAGGATGATCTACCCTACAAAACCAAAGCAAAGCCACTTTGCCTGTAAGGATAGTTTGTATAAGGGTAGAGAAAGCCATGTGAGTACAACACAGGAGATTTTTCTTCCTTTCTGCTACACGATCTACTTGAAATACAGGACTAGAAGTCATAAGTTCATAATAATCCTATTTGCTGTAAGTTTCGCAGAGCTCGTTGTCGAGTTGTCTGGGAAGAAAGGAAGTTTTTTCTCATCTCAAGTAAAAAACAGGATGTTTCTAATGGGAAAAACGGTCTCAGATAAAACCTTCAAGAGATGGAATACCAACCATCCATTCATACCTACTGCTACAAAGGCATTAATTCTACGCTCATTCCTTTGAAGCACAATTTTATTGTTATATAGTTCACTGGAAATACATGTTTTGATATACCCTATGTCCAACAAAAACACACACACATACACCAAAAATGAAATTCTGGTAATGCAAATATAACGAAATTTCAAAGTTATCACACAGCGGTTGGCCCTTAAAATAATGCACCTTTGAATTGAACTGCTGCGTTGCCAAGGATACGTGTCCGTCCCTGAAGAGCGGCTTGCATCCTCGGTGTTACGTCCTTGCATATTTCCACGGAGAAGTTGTCATTCATCGGCGATGCGCGTTGCAATGCAATTACGTACGCAGACTTAAAGGTGGTCAAATAAAGCGTTAAGACTTCTCGTCTCAGAAGAGTTTCAGCATTCTATAGCAAAAATTTAAACTGAGGTAAAATGCGTTTAGGCAATTTAACCGCTACAAAAGCTGAAGTGGGAAGTTGGTAAATTAGTAATTAGAGCTATTTCCAGGCATTAAAACTTCGTATACGCTTCAAAATTACTTTTTTTTAATTTTTCACAACTTTTAGAGAAACTTAACTAATCCTTTACTTAAAGTAAACAGCATTTTGTATCTTATTTTTCATTAGGAAGCTGATCAAGGATTCTAAGCCTTAAGTAGACTTAAAACTTCTTGATTTGAAATTAAAAATGTCTTCAAGAGTTCTGACTTAATCTCCTTGAGTGCTTAAAGGAAGACAACAGGTATGATAAAATATTTCAGCAAATACAAATACTCGTATAAAGTTAATGTAACAGATAAACAGAGTTAACAAAACTGTTTTTCTTCTCAACTTTGCCCTGACCTGGGTGGAAGTTTAAGTCTTTGTTTTCCCTTACTTCGCAATATTCAAAATTCATGTTATGTAGAGTAGGGAAAGTTGTTCTTTTTATAATGCATTAAATGGAGAACGGAAGAGTCTGTAAGAAAAGGAGAAAAAAGTGATAGTCGATGAGTACAGTAGTAGGGGAAGAGGGGGGGGGACAAAAGGGGCGCGTTTTGTTTAACTGTAGTATGGAGATGTTTAAAAATGAATAGATACTTTTACGTTCCCCACCGCCTACTAGAGGGTAAATGTATTGCATCCCACCCCTGCGCTGCACTCACATGACTTTCTCTACTCTTGCACAAACTATTCCAGCAACATTTAATACCTCTTTGAAGTAAATAGAGATAAACATTTGTATGGATAAAACTATAAGCGATACTAGCTGGTCGCTATGTGATGGCTTAGAAATTGAATTGCGTTTGCACGACTGAAGGCTCAAATAACGTTGGCAATACCGCAATATACCAACCAAATAATGCGTTTCAACTTGGGAGCATATAGTCTTTAGTTTCTTTTTGCTTTCTGTACTGCTAAGTAGGGTATTAAAAAAAAAAAAAAAAAAAAAAAGCTTTTTAGAAAAAGGACCGCGCGCGCGCGCGCGCGTGTGTGTATGTCAGTCTGTGGACAGCATAACATAAAACCGAAAAGTCGGTTAAAAACCAAAGTTGGTATTTAAGTTTAATATCTTTCAAGGATGCGACACGAAGATTTTGAACAAAATAGCCCCATCCTAAACTACCCTTTACATGGAAAATTTTTCGAAATTTGATTTTCTTGAAAATGGCTGTAATGATGTTGATTAAAATGTCATATGACATAGATATCTTTATGACAAATGAAATGTATATTTTGAATTTTCTGCCTATAGCCCATGTAGTCCTGTTTACTCTGAACGACTTTTGTACAAGCGGTAAACCGTTAGAGATAGACCAAATCATACTATAGAAAAAATGTAGATCTTCCTAAAACACACAATTTATGTATCAATAAATTTTTTCTAGGGTGAACCATTTCGGAGATATTCCTTGTTATGTCTGAGTTTTGGAAAACAATACTTTCGTGAAATGGAACATCGTTGTTTATTGTGTTGTGTTAAGCGTTCAAAGAGAACGGATTCTCAAAGTTTTAAAAGATTTGACTATCACACAAAGCCTACTGTATTCTAATATTCCCCTTGTACCTACAAGGAAATAAGTAATAAGATAATTTGTACAAATGTTTATCTCAACTAACCCGAAGAAGATATAGGAATAAGAGTTTGTAAGAATGGTTAGTACAAGAGTAGAGAAAGTCATGTGAGTGCAACACAGATTTTTTTTCCTGATCTGTCTGATGAAATATCATTAATTATATGTCGAATGTCACGTCAAGTTTAGATTACCATAACCCAAGCGGAATTTCGGAGTATCCGCCGAGGTAATAAGCCAACAAGCACCTCTTCAGGGGCTTCCAAGAAGCGTCAAAAAACCACGAACCTCCCTCGGCACGCCCCTCATGCAGGGAGCAGCCAATACCCAAGGTTCTAAGAAACACGTTCAACTTCAGGAAAAACCCAAGGGATGCTCTGGTGAAATGAAAGGCAGTACCGCATTGCAAACCTGTTGGTGAATGATCCCTAATGGTGAGGGCGTTTACTGCAAAATAACTTATAGAAAACTAACAAGCAGTATTTCTAGGAAGAAGCGGAAGAGATTCAGCACAAAGGAATTTGTATTGAGAATTCGCGACCTAAAACGAGGTAAAATTCTATTGAACAAAATTATAAATTAATAGCAGATTCTCCAATTATTGACATTCCCAACATCTTAAAAATGCACTCATATGAGTTTCTCTACTCTTGTACTAACTATTCTTACAAACTCTTATTCCTATATCTTCTTCGTGTTAGTTGGGACAAACATTCGTACAAATTATCTTATTGCTTATTTCCTTGTAGGTACAAGGGGAATATTAACATACAGTAGGCTTTGTACGATAGTCAAATCTTTTAAAGCTTTGAGATTCCGTTCTCTTTGCACACTTAACATATACAAAAATGAACAACCATGTTCCATTTCACTAAATTTTTAAGTTTTCCGAAACTCACACACATAACGAGGAATATCTCCGAAATGGTTCACACTACAAGAAAATTTATTCGGACATAAATTGTGTATTTTAGTGAGATCTACATTTTTTGTATATTAAGAATTTGTCTATCTTTTACGGTTTACGAGTTATGCAAAAGTCGTCAAGAGTAAATACGACTACAGCGGCTATAGCTAGAAGATTCAAAATATACATTTCATTTCTCATAAAAATATCTCTAACATATGACATTTTAATCAAAATCGTTGTAGCCATTTTCAAGAAAATCAAAATTTTCGAAAAATTTTTCAAGTGAAAGGTAGTTTAGGGTGGGGCTATTTTGTTCAAAATCTTTGTGTCGCATCCTTGAAAGAGATTAAATTTAAATACCAACATTGATTTTTATCTGAGTTTTGGGTTTTGAGTTATGCTGTCCACAGAATGACAGACTAACACACACTTGGATTCAGGGGGTCTCAAAACATATTTCCGGTGAAATCTCGGGTGAATTTTCGGGTGAAGTACAATATCTCGTTCTACTTAGGAGCTGAGAAAATAAAAATGACGGGATCTAAAAAAATTCGCTGTCCAATTATGGCTTGTAGTAAGTAGAGGAGTAAAGTGGGGAGAGAGTGTCGTGTGAATGTAGGGATCAGATTTGCTTCTTCTTTATATTACGAGTGTCACAACGAAGTTGTGCTCATTTAAATGTAAGGTTAAGCGGTTGTGGGAACAATAAGGGAGGGAATATTTCATAAACAGCGCCCGCCATATTTCGCAAAGGTGCAGTCTGGTATGTACGGGGGCTGTAGTAAATATATTCATTTCCTTTGCGCGGATATGGCCCGCAAAACTTTTCTGCAACATTTTTAGCCGACAAGAGAATGAATAAACATTGGATTGTGTGCCTCTAAATTGCCAAAGAACCATTTCTGCGGGGGGCGAGCGTAAATTTGGTTGTCACCGCCGCATACATGTTAATGTGGGTACACAGAGAGAGAGAGAGAAAGTAAAACTTTGAGATCATGAACAAGAAGAAGAAGAATACGTGACTGTGAATCTTCACCGTTCAACACTCCGTGATCGTCCCCAAAGTTTTTGTTATGTCGACAGCGGAGGAAATAACAAATGACGTTAACTTCTTTTTCTATTGTCTGCTTATTCTTCCCGGGGACATATGGAAATGGTATTTCGAGACGGCCATTTTTTGTAACAAGCACAGAAAATAACCATGTTATCTTGCCTTTTCCAGGCGCCTTTATGGTACTCTTCTACTCTGCCATATACTAGCTTCTTTCAATTTAATTTTCCCTATTGGAATATAAATCCACACACACACAATGGCACTGCGATAGACCAGATGGGTTTTATGGTGTCTTCAGTGGTACTTGTGCATTCACACAGTTGGCACTAAACGCTTCAAGAGCTTTAAATAGCTTTGTCGTGTTTCCTACCCTTGTACACTTCTGCCAAACTTTAACAAAGGAAAAAGTTAATACTCCGAAACTTCGCAACCTTTATAATATCAGTTTAACGTGTGTTGGAATTATGTTTTGAGAACCCCTGAATACAAAAAAGCATTTTTAGAAAAACGTCTGTTGTGTGTGTGTGTGTGTGTGTCAGCCTGTGGACCACATAAGTCAAAAACGAAAAGTAGGTTAAAAACAAAATTTGGTATTTAAATTTAATGTATTTCAAGGATGCGACACGAAGATTTTGAAGAATACAGCCCCACCCTAAACTACCCTTTACATGGAACAATTTTCGAAAATTTTGATTTTCTTGAAAATGCCTCTAACGATTTTGATTAAAATGTCATATGTTTGAGATATTTTTATTTCAAATCAAATGTATATCTTGAATTAACTGGCTATAGCCCCTGTAGTCGTATTTACTCTGGAGGACTTTTGAATAACTCGTGAACCGTAAGACATAGACAAAATGTTACTATACAAAAAATGTAGATCTTGCTAAAATACACAATTTATGTCTAAATAAATTTTTTTGTACAGTGAACCATTTCGGAGATATTCCTTGTTATGTGTGTGTTTCGGAAAACTTAGAACTTTAGCGAAATGCAACAAAGTTGTTCATTTTTTTATATGTTAATCGTGGAAAGAGAACAAAATCCCAAAGGTCAAAAAGATTTGACTGTCGCACAAATCCTTCTGTATTCTAATATTCCCCTTGTACCTACAAGGACATAAGCAATAAGATAATTTGTACGAATGTTTATTAGAAAAAGGTCCGTGTGTGTGTCTGTGTCTGTCAGTCTGTGGACAGCATAACTCAAAAACGAAAAGTCGGTTAGAAGCCAAACTTGGTATTTAGGTTTAATGTCTTTCAAGGATGCGACACGAAGATTTTGAAGAAAATAGCCCTACTCTAAACTACCCTTTACATGGAAAAATTTTCGAAAATTTTGATTTTCTTGAAAATGGCTGTAACGATTTTGATTAAAATGTCATATGTTTGAGATATTTGTATGAAAAATGAAATGTATATCTTGAATTTTCTGGCTATAGCCCCTGTAGTCGTATTTACTCTGGACGACTTTTCAATAACTCGTGAACCGTAAGACATAGACAAAACATTACTATACAAAAAATGTAGATCTTGCTAAAATACACAATTTATGTCTAAATAAATTTTTTTGTAGAGTGAGCCATTTCGGAGATATTCCTTGTCATGTGTGTGAGTTTCGGAAAACTTAGAACTTTTGTGAAATGGAACATCGTTGTTCATTTTTATATGTTAACCTTGGACATAGTCACATCCTCTGCGACCTCGGGACTTGCAACACCTGTTATAAAGTAAGTAGAGGTGATTAAGGAGCAAGAAAGGTTGAAATCCCATCACGTTAATCTCCCGCATACTGCAGGAGCACCGTGTAGGCACTGCTCTTTTCTTCCTTTGTCTCAGCCACGCTCGGCGAAGCATCATGCTTGTGGTCACGTGATATGTGAGGGTGGCCGGCCAAGAAATATCAAATATCGAACCTCCTCTACCTGCATGCATGCATGTTAGATATCGAATATCGGCGGGCAAGCTGTGACAACTGCTCACAAAAAACTCTTCACAATCAATGGCTAGCCGTCTTCTGGAGTTGTTCTTAACATAGGAAAAGGTAAAATGTGGCATATCTGTTTACCTGACTACACTCACTTGCACTGCAACTGGCACCTCCTCAAAACGTGCATATTCACTTTGCAAATAACAATAATAACACATTTACATAGAACATGAGGCAGTATTTTGTGTAAGCCCTCTGAAATAATTCGAAATTTAAATATAGAGGCAACAGAAAGCCGCCTGAAACGACTGTTAGAATATAGCCAGCGCAGTAAAAGGAGTGCGACAATGTTACGAGAAGTAAACAGTTGTGAGCTGTAATATCACGAAAGACTGTAGACTGTGTATTTGTGCAAACATGTAGTAAGAAAATAAAATGAGAAAACAGAAACTGGACTAATTTTGTCGTTTTTGTTACACTGGTGTCAGGAGTGGGATCAGTCCAATTATCATCTTGGAAATGGTTAATGCTACGATTTCTACAATAAACCATCCTTGTTTGATTTTCTAAATGTTTTCAGCGTCTCCCTGACATGCCTTCCATAAGAATATCACTTGTTATTAATGACTGTTTCAAGATCAGTAAACTATGTTCAAGATATTAAGTGGAATTTGTGAGCAAAAGGGGGGGGGGGCGGGTGATCATTGCTCCTTGGAGGGGCGACAGTAAGATAAATGTTAGGATCAAGATTCTCTGGGAGTCAGGTGAGGAAGCAGGTGTTCTGCACTTGGGTTATTGATCTTTCCGGAGCTCGAGTCTCTTCTGTTTCAGGCGTCTCCTTCATTAAACGGTCAACTAAATTAATTCAAATGACAGCGGAAAAAAAAGACAACAACGAACCATGCTGAAAGCAAAACTATCATTTCTTCAGGTTTCTGCAATTCATTCTTGAAAAATTCTGTCAAAATTTCACCGGAAATGTCTGTTTTGAGGTATATATAACTAATATTTTATTGACACAGCTTACCGTTACAGCTGTCTCTTCAGGTATATTGGCTACATGTCTTACCTGCAAAGAAAGAAAAAACAAACATTAAAACGTGGTATTTTTAATTTTTCTATCATTTTCTTATACTAAGTAAATAATTAAATTCTACTCAAAAACACAATATGGAGCATTCGTCGGAAATACAACCTTTGATGTCTCTGTATGTAAAAAAAGAGAGAAGATAAATATTTACAGAAAATTGTTATTGCTCTTTTCCTTGTAGGTACAAGGGGAATATGGGAATACAGTAGACTTTGAGCGATAGTCAAATCTTTTAAAGCTTTAAGGTTCCGTTCTCTTTGCACGTTTAACATATAAAAAAATGAAGAACGATGTTGCATTTCACGAAAGTTTTGTTTTCCGAAAGTGACACAAAACAAGGAATATCTAGGAAATAGTTCACTCTACAAAAAATTTATTGTAACAGAAATTGATTTTAAAGAAAATGAAAATTTTGGAAAAATTTTCCATGTAAAGGGTAGTTTAGGGTGGGGCTATTTTCTTCAAAATCTTCGTGTCGCATCGTTGAAAGACATTAAACTTGAATACCAACTTTGGTTTTTAACTGACTTTTTGTTTTAGATTTATGCTGTCCATACACACGCACGCACACACACATACACACACACACACACACACACACAGGGAACTTTTTCTGGACCTAAGATCCCTAAGGGGTTTTGCTTCATTCTGTATAAGTAATTTTTGAGATTTTGAGTTTTGATAATCACTACGCCACTGAAAAGGAACCGCCACTGCTGAACCACTTGTGTCGTGAGGTCCACACCCACATGATCCACTTTCCTTTTCTTGTACCACAGGGTGGTTCCCTTCTCAGAAACAAAGTCATTAAGTCGTGATCTAAAGGAGACAAAGGTAACAAATAAAAATGTAATAATGAAAATCGTGTGGTGTGATGTTCGGAAGACGTGCGGACCTCATTTACTGATAATGGAGAGAAGTAAATACTCTCTGAGAAGGAAGCGAATACTTTACTCCGCGTTCTGTTGGCTTTTCAGTGCCTTAATATCCACAATATACCGTTTCAATTTCATCAGCTTTAATTTAATTACTGTGGTCTTGCATCCTTTAGCAAGAAAACTGTTACACACGATTGCTTCATTTAAAAGATGCGAAGGAATATCCAAGCAGCTCTTTCAGACATGAAGTAAGTCGACAACGTTACGTTGAGGTTGGTCAGGGAACTGAACCGGTTTCTGGATGTAAACAGATTTCGCTTTCGGTAATGTTTTGAGCGCTAACGCTTGTGGTTGGCCTATTCTGTCATAGTAAACACTAAAGGACAAAGCAGGGTATTAGTTTGTTTTCAAAACGCACCCTTACGGTGTTTGTTTATATACTGAGCTAGGAAAAGTCACACTTACACAGTCTGCAGCGTTGCCAACAAAGCGAAAGTGTCTCTTTAAACAAGACACTGTTGAAGATCGATCTCAGACTTGAGGAGAGATGATATGGTGATATTCCTCCATTCCGTCTTGTTGAAAATTAGTGACGCATTTCCGTGCCTATAATGAACACTTGTGAGGGAGTGAGGGAGAAACGGAAACAATCAGAACTGAAGTAGCAGGAAACGCAGCGTTTCTGGCTGGCTCAAGAATATTCATCCCTGCGTAGCGAAAACAAACCGTCTAGTTTAATTACCGCCAGCAACAAGTAGTGACAAAGGAACATAGCTTACAAGATGTTCCTCCATTGTCTATAAACTGTCTTCAAGTACCTTCATTGTTAATATTACAATACGCTCTCATATAACGAATTACATACACGCGAAAATAGAACATATGAGAATCGCTTCGTGCATGTTCCAGGTTCAATCTTCCATTCAGGACTCGGAATTACAGTTCTTATTTTCTCTACTATCTAAGTAGACGCGTTGTATCCCACCCAAAATTTTGATGTCGACGTTTAAGAACTCTCTTAATGATTTACGGGCCGTAAATCTACGATATATATATCGTATAGACATAATCAGATCGATAAAATTATGGTGCATGGTTTCGTTTCTAACCACTCATTGAAATCTCCAAGTTATGTTGCCATAATAATCACTTAATTTTCAGCGTCATATAGTAAAGCAAATATACTAACTGTTTCACCAGTGTTTATCTTTCACTATCCAACATCAACTCTAGGATTTCCTGTCGCTACATTTGTTTGCACTAATCATTTCATCCCGTTAGGTTTCTTTCAGGGTTGGAAGTGTCGAGAGCGTTGCGGCGGCAGCGGCAGTGTTCGTGGCAACATTCGCCTCATCCATTCTGCCCGGGGGGGGGGGGGGTCTCGTCAGGGGCATGTGCATAAAGTGCTAAGACTCCCTCCACAAGTTGTCATTGAGTCATTGATGTTATTGGAAGAACAAAACTGCCATAGGCGAGACTTGAACCAGGGATCTTCCAGTTTCCGTCCGGTTGTTCATTTTGATTCTATCCATAAACAATTTTTTCCACCCCCTTGCTGGACGGTAGCGTGGCTGCCTACGATTTAAGAAGTCCCATTACGAATTTCGATTAGAGCAATGAACATGGATTAAGTTTTTTTTCCTGGGTTTTTCCTTAAATAGCTAATTTTGGTTACCCCTGGGCTTTACAGACCTCGAGTTCATTTGAGAATCATTTCATTCACCATTCGATTAAGAGCTATCTCGCGAAAAGGATATAGAAATAAAACATCTGACGAATTTTACTCACATAACTTTTCCAACTCGTTCCTATACAAATTATCCTTTCAAATGGTTTTTCTTATATGTATTAATTGAGATAGAGATTTCTAGAAATGTTTTTATTACATGTTTATCCTTGTAGGTACAATGGCAATAGGGGCATTCATTAAGCTTAGTGATAGTCAAATGTGTTAAGAGTTGATCACTATGTAATGCCTTTGAAATTCAATTCTCTTTACATGGAGAAAGGGAAATGGGGAGCCACAATGAAAGACTTACGATTACAGAAAAGTATCAGTATTTGAAAATTCAAACCAGAGATGAGATATATCTAGGAAGTGGTTAACTATACTAAATAAAAAAAACGTATATATATCGTTAAAGCACACAATTTATCTCAAATACGTTTTTCTTATTTTGTATTTACCCGACTTTCCGTTTACGTTTTACGCTGTTAACATACACACTTTTCTAAAAATGCTCTTTTTTAAGCTCTAGGAAGCGTAAAACCTTGGCTTTAAATTTTTTTGGCGGGGTATAATTCTTTCCTTACTTTACTTAGAAAAGAAAGGAAGTATTACTGCCCAAAATCTATGTTGTGAGGCCGGCCGCAGCGTACAACAAAGGCGCGGCGCGTATTGCAGGCGCTTGAAGTGAGACTGCCTCGCGTGACTATTTGTGAAAACAATCAAAGCGGCAACACAAAGTGTTTTCGAGATTATTCGTGAAGTGTCCGGCGGCCGGAATATTTGTAGAGGTTCCAGAACTTCTGGACTTCTAGCGTTTTTGTGATACTGGTGTGAGAAGTGGGATTTGTCAAATTGTTGTCTTTGTTATAATACATTTCAGAGTTTTCAATATTAGTCGCCTTCATTTCAATTGTGACCGACAACATACCACTATTTCTTCTTCCTGTTAAGGGAGCCTGAGTCTGAAATATAAAAATATATAAATTGAAAGTTTAGTCCCAGGGTCTAAGGCAATATCAGCCACCAAGATAAGATTGAAGTTTGTACTCTTTGTAGTGGTCCATTGGGCCCAAAAACTGCTTACGCGGCCATGATCAAAGCAATAGCGTTATGGTGGGGTTTCTTAGACCCAAGTTTTGCATATCTGTGTGAGAGGCGAGGGTTGGCGATCGATCGACTACCCACCTTCACACCAAAGTTATTCAGCCTGGCTCTCAAAGCCCTTTAGACTAACTGGAGTAGAATTAAGAGCGAATTGTTTGCCCTATAGATTACTTCACGAGTTGTTAACAAAGAAACTCTGTTTTAGAAATGAATTAAATTTAAGTGCATCAGAATCAAAGGACTTTACAATCCATCTTAGAACTCCAAGTTTCTTTAGCTTCACCATTAGCAGGGACAAACTAAGAATGACAGACTCTCGATCGCACATGAGCACCAACTGTTACAAAAGGATGGAAAACGCCTTTAAAATCACTTCGCTCTTTCCTTTTGCTGGAAAGCCTAAAGGCCTAGAAGTGGCAGAAATCAGTCTATTCCAAATTGGAAACCAAGTGTGTTAGACTAAACACATATTCATCTAATAATATACATAATAAAATACAGGGTCTTTCAAGCACAAAGACAAAGGAGCATAGTACGATCGAGGAAAAATGGTTTGCTTTAAGGAAAGGTAAAAAAATGTCACAAATAAAGTGTCAAGTTCTAAAAATAATGAGTGACAGCGGAGCACTCTTTCCAACATAGATACCAGAAACGGCTTCGAGACGCGACCAGACATTTCCGGATGCTTCTTATCCCCGTCTCCCGCGAACTGTGTGGAACTCTCTGGCAGTTACATATGAGCGAGGGTGTTCGCGACGAGTTCGTGTTCCTGATACGGAACGAGTGCTCCTCCACCAGATGTGATGACTGGAAGGAAAAAAATTAATTTTACACCCCAAAAACATAAACGAACATGAAGACTGAAACATATTACACTAAGGTTAACAATTATTGCTCCTAATATTTTTGAACACTCAGAAAGAATTTGAAGCGTAAAAGAAAAAATTCTGCGATAAAAAAAGAGTGTAAACGCATTTGATACAAAGAAGAAACGGGGATGCTGTTTTATGTATCATTTCGATTTTACTGCTGGTCTGGGCGGTAAACAAACCTCATTTGAAAGCAGTAAAATGCTTTGAGGGTGTAGCAACAACCAAGGAGTAAAGGTTCATTTATGTAGTTTCTTGAACAACGATTGAACTGTATTGAGGCCGTACTATAGCAATATATGAATATCATGATATGCTGGGCCAATATTAAATTTGGTATTTAAGATCAGCATGTTGGAAAAAGGACACATAAAGAACCATTTGATACAAGGGACCTCAAAACTTGATTTCCAATAAAATTTAGGTATTGCATTGTGACACTGGTCGTACAACAATATAAAGACAAAAGAAAGGGAGGTGGGGCAGACGGCTTGGAGCGGTTGTGTCTGCCCGTGGCGGCGCGATAACAACGAAAGGAACCGAGAAGCTTCTCCTTGATTCTCGTTGAGTCATAAGTACACGCGTGCATTGGGTGTTCTCGAAAGTTCACGTGACATCGGCTAAACAGTAGACAGCGCAAGCAGTGAGTTTTTACTTTCTCTACTGGTAAGTGGAAGTATTGTATTCTACTCAAAAATTCGATGTCTAGATTTCACCAGAAATATATGTTTTGAGACCCCCTGAATAAAAAAAAAGTATTTTTAGAAAAAGGTGCAGGTGTGTGTGTGTTAGTCTGCGGAGAGCATAACTGAAAAACGAAAAGTCGGTTAAAAACCAAAGTTAATATTTAAGTTTAATGTCTTTGAAGGATTCGACACGAAGATTTGGAAGAAAATAGTCCCACCCTAAACTACCCTTTACATGGAAAATTTTTGGAAAACTGAATTTCTTCAAAATGGCTAACCATTTTGATTGAAATGTCTTATGTTTAAGATATTTGTATGACAAATGAAATGTATATCTTGAATTTTCTGGCTATAGCCTAAGTAGTCCTGTTTACTCTGGATGACTTTTGAATAAGTGGTAAACCGTAAGATATAGACAAATCTTTAATATACAAAAAAATGTAGATCTATTTATGTCCGAATAAATTTTTTGTAGAGTGAACCATTTTGGAGATAGTTATTTGTGTCAGTTTCGGAAAACTTGAAACTTTCGTGAAATGGAACATCGTTGTTCATTTTTTTATATGTTAAGTGTGCAAAGAGAACGGGATCTTCTAAACTTGTATTAACTTCGCTTTAGACCGTGACAGTTGACAGTTTCGAGTGTTATATGCCATGTTGGTAGCACTTGTGGTGACGTAATTATCGCTTGAGACACCGGCCTTTGTGCAAGTTACGTTCTAAGGACAGCCTGTGTCCCTCTTAATGGCATCTTAAATAATAAAGCCCCCACGCGCCCCCCCCCCCCCCCCCCAGTGTTTTGACAAGGATTAAACATCCCTGTGTAGGAAGCAGCACGTAATACGCGATTGCTTGCCGTGTCTGGGGAGATTGCGCGCGTCGCGTCGCGTCGGGTGATGAGCTAGCTAGTGGTGCAACCCCCTAGAGACGAGACCTCCTGGGTTCGTTAGCAACAACAGCGAAATATTTGCGGATGATGCGTGGCAAATGCGATTTACGAACGGTAGATACCTACTGATTTCTCATCACTGCATACTCAGCATAAAAAACCATTTCTCTTTTTTAGCAAATGTTGCTGTTGAAGAAATCAACTTCATTTCCGTTTCTGATGCGAGTTTTTGCAACATCATTTATTCCACGAAAAATCTAAATCGGAATAAATGCACACATAGTGGGGAAAAATCTGATGTGTTGCACTCACATGACTTTCTCTACCCTTGAACTAACCATTCTTACAAACTCTTATTCCTATATCTTCTTCGTGTTAGTTGAGATAAACATTTGTACACATTGATGGTAAAAGAGGAATATTAGAATTGAAAAGCCTTTGAGCGATAGTCAAATCTGTTAAACCTTTCAGATTCCGTTGTCTTTGCACACTTAACATATAAAAAGTGAACAACGATGATCCATTTCACGAAATTTATGTTTTCCGAAACTCACACACATAGAAAGGAATATCTCCGAAATGGTTCACCCTACAAGAAAATTTATTTAGACATAAGTTGCGTATTTTAGCAAGATATACATTTTTTGTACAGTATAATTTGGTCTATCTCTAATGGTTTACCAGTTATGCAAAAGTCGTCCAGAGTAAATACGACTACAGGGGCTATAGCCAGAAAATTCAAGATATACATTTCATTTGTTATCAAAATATCTCAAACACATAACATTTTAGTCAAAATCGTTAGAGTCATTTTCAAGAAAATCAATATTTTTGGAAAATTTTCCATATAAAGGGTAGTTTAGGGTGGGGCTGTTTTCTTCAAAATCTTCGTGTCGCATCCTTGAAAGACATTAAATTTAAATACCAATTTTTGTTTTTAAACTACTTTTCGTTTTTGAGTTATGCTATTCACAGACTGACAGACACATAGATTATCGATATATTCTCGACTCACGAAGAGTATTTGATTATCACAAGTTACATTTATTAAGACTATTTCACAAATTAAAGTATGATAAAGGCAATGAAATGTTACTTAAATACTGTAACTTACAAGTCTCTTAAAAGAAATATACAGCATGAAAACATACATAGGCGTCCATTGGTACTGCCTGTTAGGCTCTCCAATTTGTTAAGGTTTTGGTACTGTCACAAGTTGGAGTATCTGTTGTTAATTTAAAATTTTCTTCAATACAAAATTTCTCAAACATATATGCGCACCGAAGCAAGAGAAGGCGTTTGTAGCTGCACTCTGAACGCCATCCACAGAGCAACCGGTTTGGACAACCATGGAAGACAAAAGAAGAAAGAGACGCGCTGCTATAATCTGTGTTGTGCTACTGTTTTTCTTGGAACAGAAATCCCGCAAGAGAGGTTAACGCACGCGGACCCTCCGTCAGTTGTTAAACATATGCTGAATCTTGGGAATATTTTACTTAGCGTAATAACATCCTGTGCAAGACATTACGGTGGGAAAGAGAATCAAACCGACTGCGTCACAGGCCCAAGAGAAGAAACACATGCTCTCTTCTCCTCGCAAGACGCTGCGCTTCTGTTTCACTCCAGGAATAGATTGCCAAACTAAAAAACTAAATCAGATTTGCGACTCCAGGACGACACGATGTGGCTCTTTCGTTTGTTAATGTTTCATGCCCTGTTCACTTCCGTATTCCGGTGAACCTTGTTCGGACTTTCAGTCGCTAAACCGCGTGAAATTTTTACGACTCTTGAGCTCACTTTTGTCTTATTCTCGACATCATTTTCCTCGAACATTCCTTGTAACTTTTCTGAAACTTCTATAGAGAACTCAAAGAAAAATCTGATATGTTGCACTCACAGGACTTTCTCTACTCTTGTATATGGGAATACGCACAACTACACTTAGCAGGGAATATCTCCGAAATGGTTCACTCCATAGAAAAATTCATTCAGACATAAATTGTATTTTTTAGCAAGATCTACATTTTTTGTACAGTAAGATTTTGTCTACCTCTTACAGTTTACCAGTTATGCAAAAGTCGTCCAGAGTAAATACGACTACAGGGGCTATAGCCAGAAAATTCAAGATATACATTTCATTTGGCATACAAATATCTCAAACATATCACATTTTAATCAAAATCGCTAGAGCCATTTTCAAGAAAATAAAAATTCTCGAACAATTTTCCATGTAAAGGGTAGTTTAGGGTGGGGCTATTTTCTTCGAAATCTTCGTGCCGCATCCTTGAAAGATATTCATTTTAAATACAAACTTTGGTTTTTAACTGACTATTCGTTTTATAGTTATGCTGTCTACAGACAAATGGGCCTTTTTCTAAAAATGCTTTTTTTTTTTTTGGATTCATAGGTGAAATTTGCTAAACTGACAATTGCTAACGAAACAGTTTTGAATTCCTTAAGACCTAGGATTAATGGATAAGGATTTTCACTTAAACCCATTTTGACCTATCTTCAGATCTTCTAACATAAAATTTGGAGTGAACAAAGATTTATCTGAGAGATTTATGCACGCCTTTTCCTTTCAGAACATGAGAACGATTTTAAAAAAACAGTGCAGATAATAGGATAAGAAAATGTCCTTATTTCCTTGGTACTGACGTCTTAATAATGTCGCATTTACATGTAAAAATGTAAACATCCTTTCTGTAACGCTTGAGAGGGTTTAAAAAGCGTACATGTGACGTCACACAGCAGTTAACAAAAGATCGCATATCTCATGTATTTAGCATAATTACTCTTTGTACTTCGTTGAATTGCTATCATTTGCATTGCATTCGAATGTCTGTGAAGAGCATAACTCAAAAACCTGACGTGTTGCACTCACATGACTTTCTCTACTCTTGTACTAACCATTCTTACAAACTCTTATTCCTATATCTTCTTCGTGTTAGTTGAGATAAACATTTGTACTAATTATCTTATTGCTTATTTCCTTGTAGGTACAAGGGGAATATAGGAATAAGGTAGCCTTTGAGCGACAACAAATCTTTTAAGCCTTTAAAATTTCGCTCTCTTTGCATATAAACAAATGAACAGGAATGACCCATTTGACAGAAATATAACTTCTCCAAAACTGACACAAATTACAAGGAATATCTCCGAAATGGTTCACTCTACAAAAAATTTATTCGGACACAAATTGTGTAATTTAGGGAGATCTACATTTTTTGCACAGTAAGATTTGGTCTTTCTCTTACGGTTTACCAGTTATGCAAAAGTCGTCCAGAGTAAATATGATTACAGGGGCTATAGCCAGAAAATTCAAGATATACATTTCATTTGCCATAAAAATGTCTCGAACATATGGCATTTTATTTAAAATCGTTAAAGCCATTTTCAAGAAAATCAAAATTTTCAAAAAATTTTCCATGTAAAGGGTAGTTTAGGGTGGAGCAATTTTGTTCAAAATCTTCGTGTCGCATGCTTGAAAGATGTTAAACTTAAATACCAACTTTGGTTTTTAACCGACTTTTTATTTGGGTGTTATGCTGACACACACACACACACGCAGTCACGCGTGGACTTTTTTCTAAAAATGGTATTTTGGTTATTCTTACAGAGCGTGTAATGGTTCGAGACAGGGGTGGAGGGAGGGTTGTCTGTCATGCAAGAGGCAGCTGAGTGCAACAGGCGGCAGGTGTATCTATGTAAATAGCGTGGGAGTATAAACCACAAACTGTGAACGATGTCAGTGGCAAAGAGAAATCTGCAAATTAAACCCACTGAGGTGATATTGCTAAACCTATTAATACTCTGTGCGTGTCTTACTCAAAAGTTACAATGTTTGATTCTAGCACTCTTACACGGACCATTTTCTAATTTTTTTTTTTTAATTCAGGGGTATCAAAACATATATTGGCGATGAAATCTCGACATCGAATTTTCGGGTGGAATACAATATTTCCTGTACCTAGTAGTAGAGAAAGTAAAAATGATAACGAATCAGATATCAGAGACGTATGACGTAATATGGTTCATTTGTTTCAATACTTAGAGGAAAATGGAAGATAATGATAAAACTACTAAAAACAGACAGTATTTTTCTTGGTATTTTCAATGAAGTGCTGAAAGTTTTTTAATTCCAGAAAAGAGATGTTCAGGAAAATGAGGCACATTGGAGAAAACAATGTTTTGGCGGTGATGACGTCATTGCTCTTGTTGCCATGGTAATTACGTCATTCATTTTTCGGCACTGGTGCACGATTTATGTCATTTTAATGCTAAGATTGCATAAATGACTTTGTTCCTTGTAAAGAGGACTTCAAAGCGTGCATTTGGAGTGGTCTTGATATCCGATTTTTGGGTTGAATACTACCTACTATAAGTAGATGTTATGGAAAGTAAAAATTCTCTTTCAGAGTGTATGAAATTAGTGATACCCGCATCGCAGGTCCTTTTCTCTCAATCCAGTGAACACTAAAAGTACTTCTGAGCAGTGTAAAGTGCTCCTTATCGGAAAGACACAGTCTTTAACCGTATCCAACGTTAAATCCTTCACTGTTGAGAGTGCTGCAGTCTTTGTATCCCAGAAATATCTTGAGCAAGAGCAAGCCAGCCAACCAGCCAGCCAACCAGCCAGCCAGCCAGCCAGCCAGCCAGCCATCTGTCGTTAGGAAATCCTGGAGTGAGCAGCGTCTTTAAAGACGGTGAAATATACCAGAGCCTGCTGGCGCATGTGGAATCGATTTCACCAGTCTTTCTTGGCTAATGTACTGTTCTGATAGAAGTGAAAATACACAGAAACGATTGACTGATGTTAACTATTTTTATTTCGTATAAAGACATAATAAACTACCCAACGTGAGAGGTGCTTTTCTCCGCAGACCATATATCAGCGAAACGCTCTCTTTCTCTCGTGTTATTGCTTCCCGTTTAGCTGGTGAATAACGTATGCCAGTGTAATATATACAGAGTTCAGAAATATTGACTCTACCAACAGCTTCTGTTATTGTACTTTAAACTGACGTGCAGGTAAACTCTACTGCTGGCAAATTCCCTCAGCCTTGTTACATAATACGCAATTTATTGCACAGCCTGTCATGGCAGACAGTCTAAAGTGCAATGTAAATGTGAAAAAATCAATTCTTATAAACGTGTTAGTTGAGATAAACATTAACAGATAATCGTATTATCTTATTGCGTGGGAAGTATTGTATTCCACCCAAAAATTCGATGTCGAGATTTCACCGGAAATATGTTTTGAGGCCCCCTGAATCCAAAAAAAAAAAGCATTTTTAGAAAAAGGTCCGTGTGTGTGTCTGTGTGTCAGTCTGTCAGTCTGTGGACAGTATAACTCAGAAACGAAAAGTCGGTTAAAAACCAAAGTTGGTATTTAAGTTTAATGTCTTTCAAGGATGCGACACGAAGATTTTGAAGAAAATAGCCCCACCCTAAACTACCCTTTACATGGAAAATTTTTCGAAAATAGCTCTAACGATTTTGATTAAAATGTGATATGTTTGAGATATTTTTATGACAAATGAAATGTATATCTTGAATTTTCTAACTATACCCCCTGTAGTCGTATTTACTCTGGACTACTTTTGTATAACTGGTAAACTGTTAGAGATAGACCAAATCATACTATACAAAAAATTTAGATCTTGCTAAAATATACAATTTATGTCTAAATAAATTTTCTTGTAGGGTGAACCATTTCGGAGATATTCCTTGTTATGTGTGCGAGTTTCAGCAAACGTAGAACTTTCGTGAAAAGGATCATCGATGTTCATTTTTTTATATGTTAAGTGTGCAAAGGCAACAGAATCTCAAAGCTTTAAAAGATTTGACTATCGCTCAAAGCCTACTGTACTCTAATATTCCCCTTGTACCTACAAGGAAATAAGCAATAAGATAATTTGTACAAATGTTTATCTCAACTAACACGAAGAAGATATAGGAATAAGAATTTGTAAGAATGGTTAGTACAAGAGTAGAGAAAGTCATGTGAGTGCAACACGTCAGATTTTTTAGTTGTGTATATCTTGAAAGACAGGCACAAAGTGGTCTCTGGTTTATTTTCCTACCGTTGTAGTTCGGAAACCAAGATTCTATTTATTACAAGGAATATGTATAACTGTTCAGATAAAAGCGAAACCTCCTCGTTAGCCGGAGCGTGCGTTTGTTCGTACAGGGGCAAATAAAGCATAAAAGGAAAGGTTAGACCATACTGAGATAGGAGGGGTTTTGTGCAGTATCCCCCAAGCTGACGGGGCCCAGCTATAAAACGCTAGTCGTAAAACCGTAGACTTTCGATAATATCAGCGAGCGATTAAGCACCATTTATTCTCTGCTCCCTTTTGGGGCACAAAAGCGAAAAAGAGAGTAATAAATCGCCGTTCTTCTTTTCTTTCTAGAGTAACGGAGAAGTCTATGGCTACAGGAAGGACAATGAATTTGAAATAGTACAGCAAAATATTATTGATATCACACACACAAAACGTCACCTTCCTGCTTTACGAGCCGCCACTGGCGGAGGAGATAAAAGAAGAGAAGGAAAAGTCGTGAAGACGCACCTTAATTTACTCTAGTGTATGAAGTGACACTGCAGCATATTACAAACACAACATTAAATAATTCGTCCTCGCTGGATCTTGCACACAGAGACTGTTTCTCAAGGGTAATTTTGTATAAAAGCAAGCACGAACGACGCAGGAAAAAGTGGACGCCAGAACCTCCCCAGAAACCTCCTTTATCTCCGTCCGTCCACCCAGCTAAACAAACACAGGTGCCTACCTACTTACTTAATATAAAGCGCTAATTCATATTTTTGTGGCCCACGTCACTAGATAAAAATACCATGTTGAATTCACATGACTTTC
The DNA here is from genome assembly GCA_030765045.1 of Tenodera sinensis. NCBI lineage: Eukaryota > Metazoa > Arthropoda > Insecta > Mantodea > Mantidae > Tenodera > Tenodera sinensis. The sequence continues at coordinate 12,833,037 of CM060968.1, read as the reverse complement.
TCTACTCTTCTACTAACCATTCTTACAAACTCTTATTCCTATATCTTCTTCGTGTTAGTTGAGATAAACATTTGTACAAATTATCTTATTGCTTACTTCCTTGTAGGTACAAGGGGGATATTAGAATACAGTAGGCTTTGAGCGATAGTCAAATATTTTATAGCTTTGAGATTCCGTTCTCTTTGCACACTTAACATATAAAAAAATGAACAACGATGTTCCATTTCACGGAAGTTTTAAGTTTTCCGAAAGTGACACAAATAACAAGGAATGTCTCTAAATATATATATTTACTCAGACATAAATTGTGCGTTTTAACAGACTCTACATTTCTTATATATTAAGATTTGGTCTATCTCTTACAGCTTCTAAGTTTCGTTATAGCCATTTTCAAGAAAATCAAAATTTTCGAAAAAGTTTCCATGTAAAGGATAGTTTAGGGTGGGACTATTTTCTTAAAAATATTCGTGTCGCATCCTTGACACATTCGAGATATTAAACTTAAATACTAACTTTTGTTTTTGAGTTATTCTGTTGACGTAGTCTCACACACACACGCACGCACACACACACACACACACACACACACACACACACACACACACACACACGGTCCTTTTTCTAAAAATACTGTTTTTATTCCGGGGGCCTCAAAACATACTTCCGGTGAAATCTCGACATCAAATTTTTGGGTGGAATACAGTGCTTCCATACTTACAGTAGAGAAAGTAAGTGGGAAATTGCTTCAGATTTTGAACCTGTGAGATCATAACTTGCAGTAAAGAGAAGTATTTTCTAGAATCTGCATGGAAAATAAATAATGATATATTAAACTGGGCTAAGAATCTCAAGCACCAATTAGGTTACTTGATGTTGATGTCTTTTTCCAACCTCTGGAGGCATAATGGATTCAAGTGAACTTAAACCGTACCAATTAGCATACCCATAAAGCACCACGAAACACGTCAAATAATAACATCCATAGTATAAGTTGGTAACCCTGAATTTATCGTAGTACAGCATTTCCATATTCTAAAACTTCAGACGAAACACTATTTCAAAAATTAATGTTTATAAAGTAGCGTCTAAGATCTTTGTAACACTTGTTGGAAGCTACATTCAGGAGGTCCCGAGTTCAAATCCCGCGGACCGACAAATCTCTTGGTTGCCCAGGTAAATACCGGATTGGATATTTAGTATTGTGACCCAAAGTTTCACTTTCAGTCTAAAAGAATAGTATAAATGAAAAATAGAGAGCAATAGCGAATGCTGTGCCATCTGTCCACGGACAATGAAAGCAGATATGCTGGCTGACACCCAAATGCCATCTGCCGGTCACAGACAGAGATACAGCTGCCCAGCACTGATGCATCTGTAGGCTAATGACGAAGTAGGGTGGCAGGAATGGACCTTGAAGACTAACAGATCGCAATCGACGTAAAAGAAATACAAAAAGAACAACAGTTATATGTAAGGTGTACTGCTCAAATCAAACCTAACCTAACCTAACTAAATATATATAATGCCCAGACTTTTATCCCCTCATCATGATGATTATATATGACACGTTTAGTAAAGTAAATGTAACAAGTCTTTCACAAATTTGATAACAGGATTTGTAAAGATTTCTTTCACTAAATTAAATTTCTGCTATATACAAAATAAATGTTTCAATTGCCATAAAAATATATTAAATATATGACATTTTAATTACAATTCTTAGTCATTTTTGAGAAAATAAATTATTAGAAATTTAAAGTGGTTTTGAAACAGTGGATTTTGAGCACACTGGACAAAGGCAGGCAGGTATAAGGGATCATGATGTCAGCTGGGTCTTCTTCTGAACTGTAATGCGAGCCGAGTAGAAAATTAACTGCACCACGTGTTGAAGCTGTCAAAACACATCGGCCCTCGCCCCAGGGGGTCTAGACCCCCGTCACATGACGTCGGCCAGCTTCCGGCGCTTCACTAACACATGTTGCTGCCGGGTTCCTCTCTTGATTTGTTGTTAGAACTACTGATTCATCTGTTCACCAACTTTCTCTTTCTAAATTCCCCCAGAAATTACTCCCTTAGTAAAACTCCAAATGTTCACAAATAAAACCCTGACGTGTTACACTCACATGACTTTCTCTACTCTCGTACTAACCATTCTTACAAGCTCTTATTCCTATATCTTCTTCGTGTTAGTTGAGATAAACATTTGTACAGATTATCTTATTGCTTATTTCCTTATAGCTACAAGGGAAATATGGGAATACAGTAGGCTTTGTGCGATAGTCAAATCTTTTAAAGCTTTGAGATTCCGCTCTCTTTGCACACGTAACATATAAAAAATGAATAACGATCTTCCATTTGACCAAAGTTTGTTTTCCAAAATTCACAGAAGTAACAAGAAATATCTCCGAAATGGTTCATTCTACAAACAACTTGTTTTAGCAAGATCTACATTTTCGTATAATAAGATCTGGTCTATCTCATCAATAGTAAACAGGACTACATAAGCTATACCCAGAAATTAAAAAAAAAAAAAAAAAATTAATTTTTCATAAAAATAGCTTGAAAATATGGCATTTTAATCAAAATAATTAAGAGCCATTTTCGAGAAGATAGAAGTTTTGAAACATTTTCCACGTAAAGGATAGTTTAGCGTGGAGGAAGTTTCTTCAAAATCCTCGTATCGTACCTTTAAAAGATATTAAACTTAAACACCAGCTTTGGTTTTGAGTTATGCTATTCATATACTGACACACACACACACACACACACACACACACACACACACACACACACACACACACTTACTATACGTAGTACAGAAAGTAAAAAGGCAAGAAAAGTATGAACTTTCGTTATCTAAAATTCTAAATCTGTAAGCTTATGTTTATCCTTGCTAAAGTGTTCAGAACTCTATCGACCTCTTGTTTATCGTCCGCTAAAACCTCTGCAAGTCTGACAGGCAGTTGCAGATAGTCTCGAAGGTGCGCTAGGGAAACTCTTTAACAGTAGAACCAACGTGGTAGACTGGTAGAGAGTAAACATATATGGATTCTGCTAACTTGATATGTAAGTCAATATATGAAGAACTTCGACGCAAGAATTAGCAAAGATGATACTAATGTGGTTACCGGGACTCGAAGGGAAGACGTTTGACAAAAGCGCACTTGATACATTTTCAATGAGGTGAGCGGTGGAGTGAAGTGCGTTTTTCCAGATGACATTTATAATTTATTAACGCGTGCGCAGTACGAGCTTCTGGTCTTTGCACATAGATGTCCTCAGCGTTTCAGCATAATGAATGTGGTTGTCGCTCTCTGAAGAAGGCGGTTAGCGGTCTTAAGAGAAGTAACCCGAGACTTCAAGATCCACGTGTGCCACCTGCTACGTCACAACAAACCTAGGGGAGAAGTACACGCGTGTCTGCTGCACATAAAAGAACGTCCTGAACAATCTGAACCTCAGCCGCGTCGCAAACGTCACTTCCGACATCTTCCGAGGAATACGTGTACTACCTGAAACCAATCTTCCATCTAGTTGTAACTTTCGTGTTTATATGACATAGGGGTTGTGCCGTAAACATTGCACAGTACCTTATTAAATACATGCTCCCTCGAACTATCAGCAGTGTCTTGTTTATTTCCAGAAAAGGAACACAGACGTTACCCCCACCATCAAGCTGAGTACATCACTCGCGTAGAACCTAGTAAGGTCATTCATCACGCCTAAAACTATCTCTGCACAGCATTTAATATGAAAACTGAGAGATGGACAAAAATCTGATGTGTTGCACTCACATGACTTTCTCTACTCTTGCACTAACCATTCTTACAAACTCTTATTCCTATATTTTCTTCTTGTACAAATTATCTTACTGCTTATTTCCTTGTAGGTACAAGGGGAATATTAGAATACAGTAGGGTTTGTGCGATAGTCAAATGTTTTAAAGCTTTAAGATCCCGTTCTTTTGCACACTTAACATAAAAAAATGAACAGTGATGTTCCATTTCACGAAAGTTTTAAGTTTTCCGAAACTGATACAAATGAGAAGGAATATCTCCGAAATGGTTCAGTGTACAAAAAAATTATTTAGACATAAATTGTGTGTTTTAGTGAGATCTACATTTTTTGTATGCTAAGATTTATTATATTTATTATATTCATTCTCGTAAAGAGGTTTAGATAAATACTCCATATCGTTTTATTGTGGAGACAATATATTTCATTTTAGGGGTGTATATCTTTGCATACGCAAGCCTTGAGGCATAGCTGTGGTGTAATACGAGAATTACTGATTGGAAGTAGGCATTTTGGTTCCCGATCGCTGAGAATGTGAGCACGTGCATCACACACTCCTCTCTGGGGAGCCCTAATTAACTTCTGAGGAGGGTGAGGACCTACCCGCAGATGTGTATCGGTTAACCAGGGCCCAACTGAGAGCTTTGCCCCTGGGGTTTTTAAAACATAGGGATTTCTATCTCTGGAGACCACAAATTATTGGTAAGGGCGCTGCAGGTCTGGCGCCGATTTCTAAGGGCTTGGACGATACTACAGCTGCGCGTACCTATCGCCCAAAGCCTACTGTATTCTAATATTCCCCTTGTACCTACAAGGAAATAAGCAATACGATAATTTGTACAAAAGCTTATCTCAACTAACACGAAGAAGAGTTTGTAAGAACGGTTAGAACAAGAGCAGAGAAAGTCATGTGAGTGCAACACATCAGCTTTTTTAAAATTAATATTAGGTAGCAATTTGAGCTATAAAAACGTTTAATAAAACCTGTGTATGACCTTGAACAGAATGCCCAGATCATCGCGTCATTTACCTGCACTTAAAATCTACTCAATGGAACAACCCATTTGTGTTATTGCACGTTTGAACTTTATCAAATATTGGAACAAAGGGGCAAACAAAAATAACCAATTAAAATATTCCAATAATCTGTTTCCAGATACATGCCCAAAAATGTCGATAACACTTTTCCCGTGAAAAATAACTTTTAAAAGGTGAAATATTGACAGGAGTTGAATAATTGTTACGTCATAAACGTGCAAGTGGTGGGTGTTTTGCCCACGCATTGACGCTATGAGTGCCTTAATTGCCCAAGACCGGTAACATAACCTCAGTCTATTTTGGAGAGAGCAGTTTTTTCAGCTGTCTGTCGTGAACTGGTTTCTAAAACGCAATAAACTACTGGATACTGGGAGAGACAAAAATAGTAACTGCTTCTTATGAACTAATATTCCAGATATCAGCAGTTAGTCACAAATTTTAATTTTTAAACATTTGTACAAATTATCTTATTGCTTATTTCCTTGTAGGTACAAGGGGAATGTTGGAATACAGTAGACTTTGTGCGATAGTAAAATGTTTTAAAGCTTTGAGATTAAGTTCTCCTTGCACACGGAAGAAAAATGCAAAAATGAACACCGATGTTCCATTTCACGAAAGTTTTAAGTTTTCCGAAAGTCACAGACATGACAAGGAATATCTCCGAAATGGTTCACTCTACAAAAAAAAATATTTTGACATAAATTGTGTATTTTAGCAAGATCTACATTTTTTGTATAATAATATTTTGTCTATGTGTTACGGTTCACCAGTTATTCAAAAGTCATCCAGAGTAAATACGACTACAGGGGCTATAGCCAGAAAATTCAAGATATACATTTCATTTGTCACAAAAATATCTCAAAGATATGTCATTTCAATCAAAACCTTTTCAGCCATTTTCAAGAGAATCAAATTTTTTGAAACATTTTCCATGTAAAAGGTAGTTTAGGGTGAAGCAATTTTCTTCTAAATCTTCGTGTCGCATCCTTGAAATACATTAAATTTAAATATCAATTTTGGTTTTTAAGCGACTTTTCGTTTATGAGTTATGCTGTCCACAAACTGACAGACAATGCTTTTTTTTGGATTCAGCGGGCCTAAAAGCATATATTTCCGGTGAAATCTCGACATCGAATTTTTGGGTGGAATACAATACTTCCCCTACTTACCAGCAGAGAAAGTAAAAATGAACAACGATGTTCCATTTCTACAAAGTATTAAGTTTTCCGAAACTCGCACACATGACAAGGAATATCTCCGAAATGGTTCACCCTACAAGAAAATTTATTGGGACATAAATTGTGTGTTTTAGCAAAATCTACATTTTTTGTAAAGTAAGATTTGGTCTATCTCTTACGGTTTAGCAGTTATTCAAAAGTCATCCAGAGTAAATACGACTACAGGGGCTATAGCCAGAAAATTCAAGATATACATTTCATTTGTCATAAAAATATCTCAAACATATGGCATTTTAATAAAAATCGTTAGGGCCATTTTCAAGAAAATCGAAATTTTCGAAAATTTTTCCATGTAAAGGGTAGTTTAGGGTGGGGCTATTTTTTTCAAAATCTTTGTGTCGCATCCTTGAAAGACGTTAAACTTAAATACCAACTTTGGTTTGTAACTGACTTTTCGTTGAATGCTTTTTTTTTTGGATTCAAATTTTTGGATGGAATACAATACTTCCTCTACTTTAATATAAGTAGAAGTGTAGGAAAGAGTGACTAATGTGAAAATGATTACTCATAGATTCCTGTATAAACAGAAGCGCGAATTTCTTAACTTCTCAAATATAGAACTCCAGAAAGCAACAAACAATAATCCATGTCTTGAGTGGTGCAAGCGTAAGTGGAAATGCAGTAAAAAGCTAACGGAACGGTCCAGACCATTAAACTGTCCAAAAAATATCTTCTAGCTGGCAACAAAACTGGACTTCCCCATGACGAATTTAACTCGCAACATGATTTATATCTTTCGCTTCCTTTTTTTGTTTGCTCACTGTGTTTCGTATTTTACGACTTGTGTCCTTTTTCCTTATTTTGGAAACACATTCTGTTTTTATTACCGCAGCCGTCGTAAGGGTTCAAAGACAGTGTCGTTACGACTGTCTATATATTTCGCTAAAACAATCCATTAGTTTTGTAAGATGCACAAATATCCAGGAGGATTTTGAGATTTATTTTCAATAGTATATCCATATTGTTGAAGCGTGTAGATTATCTGTTATGTGTGTGAGTTTCGGAAAAGAACTTTCGTGATTGTTGTTCGTTTGTTAAGCGTGCAAAGAGAACGGAATCTCAAAGCTTTAAAAGATTTGATTATCGCTCAAAGCTTATTGCAGTCTAATATTACTTGCATATTATTACGTGTTATATAACAGTTTTACAGACGTAATTAATGCTTTTTACGTCCTGGTTCAGGAAGTATTATTTCCCTTCGACATTTTGGCGTTTAAAAAGATCGCGATAGCATATCGTGGCGATGAAGCTGATAAGCTTTGTTTATGTGGGAAATGACACCCAAAAGCTGCTACAATTAATGCCATTTTCTCGTGATAATGATAATGATGATGGTGGTGGTGGTAATGAATGGAAAAGTGTCCGTGAAATATTGGGGACCGCTATTCCCCATCTCTCGGTAATTTATTTCATGACGTTAGTGAAAATAATTTAAAGTTATTGCATTTCACTGCGGTATAATCTTGTGACGAGTCTGTCACGTTTAGATAAAAAATGAATCAACATTCTACAGCCAAACTGCGATACTGCATGCTACCAACTCTGGCATTACCTCTCGCTAACAAGCAACTTCACTGCGGAGAAACTTTCCTTACACGCTGTACATTACAGCAAGTTTTCTTAGTAACGCCGCGCTTGGCATCCTGTAATAAGCGCTGCGCTGCGCTGCTCCACGGGTTATCTTGCAACCCCACAGTTGGCAAGTCGAGTCAAAGAAGAAAGAAGATAATGAAAATCCACCTCGTTTACTGCTACTGTTTCGAACAATGAGACTGAGCTCCGTTCCACAGTGATAAAGAAACAAAGTTGATGGAGGTTTTTGCAACGTGGATCATCCTAATACAGTATTCATGACAAAAGCAAAGGAAAAGTGAAGGCAAATTGAATAAGAGACGTTAAACGAGCATAAAATGGTAATCTTTCTTTCTCCACTTGAAACTGAAACACTGTAAGTGAAATATGCTTCTTAAGGGGGTAGATAGAGCTTTACATTTTCAAAAATATATGCCATTGGATTCAGAAAACAATCCGGTGCATCTTGATAAAAGAAAATTTATAACTATTTCATTATCATGAAAATAAATTAGAAATCTTTTAATAAAATCGTTAATCCTTAATCAACATTGATGCGTCTATTCCAATCATACGTGCCTTGGTTGAAATCAACCAATTATGTGCAGTACCTGCCTCTGTTTTTGTGATTTTTTTTGTAATACGCTACATTTATATTTCAATCATAGAAAATTATATGAATTGTATGTTGAAGGGCAAACAGGGGATATATGAATGTGCTACGTAAAAGAAAAGCGAGTAGAAAGCCATTTGAAAGTAATATATTGTGTGATAAAACTGTTATCATAAAAGCTTTCTTCGAGGAAAAATACATATACGTGCCGAATTTCGCGGTGATATGATATGAATTGTATAAAGAAAAGTGAGTAGAGAAAGATGTGAATGTGTTACCTAAAAGTAAATAGAGAAAACACTGTGAATGTAATATGTACATTTCTATTTCAAACATACAGAAAATTGTATGACATTTGTAGAAGAGTGAGCAGAGAAAGAGATGTGAATGTGTTACCTAAAATTGAGAGGGGAAAAGAGGACGAATGTAATAGTATTTCCATTTCAAACATACAGAACATAGTATGCCTTATTTTAAAAGCGAGTATAAAAACATTTTTTTGTTTAAAATCACGTTTTTTTTATGGAAAATTGTTTATAGAAGAGTAAGTAGAGAAAGAGATGTGAAAGATGTGAATGTGTTACCTGAAAGCGAGAAGAGAAAACAGTATGAATATAATATGTACCATTTCTGTTTCAAACATACAGAAAATTGTATTATTTAATTTAAAAGTGGGGATAAAATGGTTTTTTGGTGTAAAATCACGTTTTTTATGGAAAATTGTTTATAGAAGAGTGTGTAGAGAAAGAGATGTGAATGTGTTACCTAAAAGTGAGTAGAGAAAACACTGTGAAAGTAATATGCATGTATACAAAAAGTTAACCAAATCTTTAGAGCCGTTTGTGAAATACCGGGAATATATATACAAGAATTGCTCTGTGGAACCGGGAATAAACAAATTTATTTTTTATGTAAAATCGCTGTTTTTTCGGGAATCACACATATATAGATGAACTTAAAAAGCAAAACTCTATCTGAATACAAAATTTGATGGAAATCGTTAGAACCGTTTCCAAGTTGCTCGGAGTAAATATATATACAAGAATTGCTCGTTTAAATATATAAGGTATAAGATAACAATTTCAAACTACAACAAATGACAGGTTTCATTCGTAAAAAACGTTATCTAATTTCATTATCATCTCCTTTGAATTTCTTATGTTACGATTAGATTACGTGCACTGTCCTATAGATGCGCAACAGTTGAGTAATTTGACGTAACAGAGCCAGTATTGAAATATCAAATATGGCCGACTTGCCCTTCGATGAAGCATCTAATGCTGAAATAGATTAAATAATTCGAAGAGGAAAACTCAAGAACACAGAATACAGCAGAAAGTAATGTAACAGGCAAATTAGACCTAAATACCACTACTAAAAATGGTAGCCCCTGTACATGGACGTCACTATCTTTTTGCTTCCTGCCAGTTTTCAAAGCCTCCTGGTAGGAACAAAAAAACAAAACAATGTTGACTGTGCGTCTGGCCTGGACTCTTCCTCGTGCCTTTTTACAGAAGCACAAGAAAGGAAAAAAAAAAAAAAAATTATACCAAGGCCGTAAATTTACACTAACTTCTCCGAAACCCGTAAATCTGTTTTATGGCGACTTCGGGGCTGGAAGGGGGGAGGGGGGGAGTGACGTTTTATGCTTTTCCTCACCCCCTTCTAACCACGCGACCAAATCTTTGTGTTTGCCTTTCTTGCACTTTTAATTTATCCTCTCAAGGAGAAAGATGGACTTAAGGATGGTCCATTCGCAGCGAAACTTAGCTCTCAGTTCAGCTGAGGCCCGCAGTTTTTACTGCTCGTATCTATCTCTGCAGTTACGTGCCAACATGGTATTGTTATACTTTTGGACACTTATTTCAGTACCTTTAGGGCATGTATATACATCATATGGAAGGGCACCTGCTCGATGAAGCCCTGGTCCATATATATTACAGAGCATTTGGGCTTAATGACCTACGAGTTTTGAAAACAACCTGCTCAAATTGTAAATCACACCCCTAAAAATGTATGATTATTGAGTTAATCTACGACAGACGCAATCCTTGATGATTATTACGAAAAATAAAGTGCCGGCAGGTGAAGGGAATAGTACCATAATTTTCAAAAGGCTCGTATCTTCGATTAGGGTAGTAAATCCCCTAGGGAGCGACTGCACCCCTTCACTGAACATTACAAAGCAATGGCCACAAATAGTTGTGTGTAATGCAATTAGACAGCTTTTCCACTTAAATGCAACTGTTTTCCAATTACCAAAAACCGAACCGCGCCATAAAACAGATTATTTATGATATATTGACTGTGCGGGGGGGGGGGGGGGGTGGGGGAGCCTCGAGGCGGAAGCTAGATTAGGCCCCGGCCGGCCAGAATCAAATAAAATAACATCCGTGGCAAATTCCCAGTTTTCTGATATGAATATGCAAGCCTAGTGCGTGCAAATGTACCTGCAATGCCGCCTGGCGTTTGTTTGCTGCTAATAATGTGATATTTCATGATATTTATTGTTACTGTTTTCCCCTTCTTCATTATTGGAGTTCGGTTCCAGTGTTTGTAAATTTGCAGCGCTTACTTGCAGGTCAAACTCTTATTACTATATCTTCTTCGTGTTAGTTGAGATAAACATTTGAGCGATAATCAAATCTTTTAAAGCTTTGAGATCCCGTTCTCTTTACACACTTAACATATAAACAAATGAACAACGATGTTCCACTTCACGAAAATTTAAAGTTTTCGGAAACTGACACAAATAAAAAGGAATATCTCCGAAATGGTTCACTCTACAAAAAAATGTATTCAGGCATAAATTGTGTGTTTTAGCGAGATCTACATTTTTTGTAAAGTAAGGTTTTGTCTATCTCTTACGGTTTAGGAGTTATGCAAAAGTCGTCGAGAGTAAATACGACTAAATGGGCTTTAGCCAGAAAATTCAAAATATACATTTTATTTGTCATACAAATATCTTAAACATATTGCATTTTAATCAAAATCGTTTGAGTCACTTTCAAGAAAATCAAAATTTTGGAAAAATCTTCCATGTAAAGGGTAGTTTAGGGTGGGGTTATTTTCTTCAAAATCTTTGTGTCGCATCCTTGAAACACATTAAACTTAAATACTAAATTTGGTTTTTAACCGACTTTTGGTTTTTGAGTAATGTCCACACACACACACACGCACGCACGCACGCACACGCACACACACACACACACACACACACACACACACACACACACAGAATACAATAGTTTACCTCAGCTGAAGGTTTATTTTACATCCAAATCGTGCAGAACATAATTCACAGGTCACCAACTTTGCGAAGTGAATACGCGGACATACATAAAAGAATAAAGTAAAATTGGCATGATGGGAATTAGCGCCAGGAGAAGATGCCAGTCGGAGGCTGTAACCGAAATCAAGGTATGGACCAAGCTAGTGACGTCCTCATTCAGGAAGCTTGTTAAAAAGTTTCGAGAGACCTGTTCACTGGCAGATAAACTTTCTGACAGGCCGAGCCGGGCCAACTGACTTAGAAAAACCAACGTGAAGGAAATCCTTCCCCCAGCATTCAAAGCAGCATTATATAGAATCAACGAAACTTTTATTTATCTCAACCTACGCGCATGGCCGGAAGTGGTTATATCTACCATATGTATTAAACACATGTGTTGCACTCACATGACCTTCTTTACTCACTCTTGTACAAATTATTCGTCCCAAAAATTCGATATTGAGATTTCACCGGAAGTATGTTTTGAGGCCCCCTGAATTAAAAAAAAGAAAAAGGTCCGTGTGTGTGTGTGTGTGTGTGTGTGTGTGTGTGTGTGTGTGTGTGTGTGTCTGCCAGTCTGTGGACAGCATAACTCAAAAACGAAAAGTTGGTTAAAAACCAAAGTTGGTATTTAAGTTTAATTTCCTTCAGGGGTGGGACATGAAGTTTTTTAAGAAAATAATCCCACCCTCAACTACCCTTTACATGGAAAATTTTTCGAAAATTTTGATTTTCTTGAAAATGGCTCTAACGATTTTGATTAAAATGCCATATGTGTAAGATATTTTCATGACAAATAAAATGTATATCTTGAATTTTCTGGCTACAGCCCATTTAGTCGTATTTACTCTCGACGGCTTTTGGATAACTTGTAAACCGTTAGAGATAGACCAAATCATACTATACAAAAAAATGTAGATCTTGCTAAAATATACAATTTATGTCTAAACAAATTTTCTTGTAGGGTGAACCATTTCGGAGATATTCCTTCCTATGTATGTGAGTTTCGGAAAACTAAAAACATTTTCGTGAAGAAGATATAGGAATAAGAGTTTGTAAGAATGGTTAGTCCAAGAGTAGAGAAAGTCATGTGAGTGCAACACATCAGATTTTTTCTTCTACTTGATCTGTAATGCCTACGTAACAATCATATTTTTGTAAAAGGGCTTATTCAATGAAAGGGTTCGACTGCGCTGAAGAATTCGGTCAAATGGGGCATGAGTTTGTACGAAACACAAAGCAATTAATAGAGAATGTAAGGATAGTGTAGGCCATGATATGCAGATGGACATGCACGCCGCTTTCTTTACCTACAGATAGATATTCTGGGATAGCCTGCAGTGACGATGTCAATGACCTCAGCTGGAACCGGTCCGGCGACTGCATGCGTGCTATTATAACATCACGTCTCGAGGTTCGATGCCCGAGCATCTGCTACCTAACAACCAACAATAAGCCATCATTTATACCTTACCAACTTTATTTTCCCTTTCCATAGATTCTCCTCAACATAAATAAACGAGTGTCACAAACTCAAACCAGATTCAACAACTGA